>CM076572.1:111988440-113188440 GCA_034641835.2 Pinus albicaulis
GTACAGGCCTATAATCTGGTCGTACCTAGCACAATCATAGATGAAGTCACCTAGGTTAGGATTTTATCCTCAACTACCTGGAAAGATTTTTTTTCTCTGCATCTTGTTCCTATTACCCATAACATGTTATCTTTTAACAAAGGAACTAGTCAATCATTAGGGATCCTTCCTAAGTTGCCTATTACTTTGGGAGGAAATGTCCTCTACATTGATGTGATGGTTGTACAAGGCCTTTTGGATTTTAACTTACTCCTTGGGCGTGACTATACTTATGTCATGGGAGATCTTGTCTCTTCTCTATTTCGTGTGATGTGTTTCTCATATGAAGGAATAATTTGGACCATTGATCAGCTTTTGTTAATTGGTCCTAATTTGGCTCCCAGTCAACCATAATCTCTAAATGGCCCTTACATGCAAGAGGCATCTGCCCTGCCATAGGTTAATTATGTGGAAACATGTTCCATTACATCGTCCAATGATGATCTAGTCATTGATATGGTGCATCATGTACTGGGGGAATTGGACCCTGATTTCCAGAGTGTTGTTCTCTCATATGACGAGAATCTCTTGGAAGCCATGACCTCTTATGGGCCATGAACAAGGTCTCAGAGCATATTTTCTTTTATTTTTTCGAGCTCCTTAAAACATGAAATAGGGTCTCCTAGAGCATAGTTCCTTGTCTTGTGTCAAGCTCATTAAAAATGAAACAAAGTGTCAGATCAAATTTCCTTTTCTTGTGTCAAGCTTGTTAAAAAATAAGAAAAGTTGTTGGAGCAGAGTTCCTTGTCTTGTGCCAAGCTCCTTAAAAATGAAACAAGGTTTAATGAGGATATTTATTTTACTATGTAAACCTCATTAAAAAATGAAATAGGTCCCTATGACCATGTTTATTGTGTCAAGCTCGTTAAAAAAGGAAATAAATCCCCTTTCAATTTTATTCTTTGATTAGATCTCATAAATTCCCAGTAGAATCTTTCACTTGATATCGTAAATGAACCTTCATTCCATCCACTTTTTAGTAACCAGTAGTCTACTTAGGTGAATGAAATAAAGATTTGGGGGCATGCAAACTTATTCCAAGCATATATTTTCTCTGTTTCAAGATTGTGTAAAAATGAAACCGCCTTCAAGGGTTTTAAAGCATAGTTTCCCATGTTTCAAGCTTGTGTAAAAATGAAACCATTCCTATACACCTCCATACACCATGATTTCCATTTTATCTGCCTCTTATACCAGATGAGCCTTGGTTTTTCTCATTCCCTTGTCACTATCTACTTGGCCGATCATACACTTTCACTTGGTATTTTCCCTTTCCCAAGGAACCACTGCGATGAGTGGTATTATTTGCTAGCCTCTTGACCTATGCATGTTTTGAGTAGTTCCATCATCACCAGAACTAGTTGATACACTTTATACCACTCGTTCCTCTAGGAGGAGTAATCTTTCAGCTCTTTTTAGATTCCCAAAATATGAAAAGATTTCTGAGCACTTGTTTTTTCGATCTCGTAAAAGTAAATGAAAAGACGTCTCCTCAATATAATATTAACCCTTTTCTGGACAGAGATAGACTAACTACGAAAAAGGAATACCTTAGTCAAACATGATTAAGAGGTTCTCTTCAATATTTTGTTCCACCTTTTCAAATTCAAGGGACTATTTACGAAAATGGGCATATGGGGTTTTATTTTCCACTTATTTTTTAGACTCCCTAAGCATGAAAGAGATGTTGAGTTACCCCTCTGTCAGACTCATAAAACTTTAATGACGAAGGACTTGTAACTAGGATGATACCAAGTTAATCCTTACTAGGCCTCATTAAACTTAATAGGATAGAATCATCCGAATGGTGAGATTATATGCTAAGAATATGGTATCCTCTTCAAGATTGTGATAAAAAATAAAGAGGTACTTGCTAGAAATAGTGGGGGGAAATGGAAGGAAACATATATCTTGTATTTTGTGTGAAAGGAAGTATGTCACTCTTGGACATGACACTTACCTGTCTCGTATCGGGTTTGGGAAATACTTACTTTGTCACTTGCCTTCCTAGGTTTGGGAAATATGTTTTCCTCTCATTCGATTATGTCTTATTGTCATCAGAACCTCTAATCCCATTTTGATTCAAATGCTGCCGAATTCCGGAGTCTTGTTGCTGATATGTTCAAGAGAAGTCCCAGTCTGCAAATTCAAACCACTTATAACTTGTTTGACCTTCTTTGAATCAATCCTTAGTCACTCTTTTCAACTCTAAAATCCTATGTTTCGTGTCGATGATGTGCGAAACATTATGGCCCTCCTTTGATGGATCACTTCTTGTCGACTCCAACTCATTATCTAGGAAGATGGTATTGAAACTCCCTTTCAGTACCTTGGAGCTTGCATGCTTCAATGGCAGGTTCTTCGCATTTGACGATAGGCTCACATCACTGACCTTCGATCGAATGATTCTATGAGTGTTCAAATTCAACTTTGTTATTCACACTCGTAGATTTTGTTGTTGTACCTTGAGATCCATTGTCATCATTGGTGGTTTCTTTCAGTCCTATTAACAATTTACATCATTGATCGATAATTAGGTAGTTTCTACCATGTTCAACTTCAACAGATCTATTCACATGGTCAGATTCGTGTTGTGGATGGGTCGAGATAGAGGAGAAGACCCTGGATTTACTTTGATGAATCTAGGTTGCGCACACCTTTTTATGATTGATATAAGTCTGCAATCGATCTGCTAAGGGCCACTTCATTATTTTCTTCCTCAAGGTGTGGAAACCTGGTTCCAACACCCCTCCATACTACTTCGAGTGAGACTTTGCACAAGCAGGTCATTGCCGAAAGGGCCAGTAGTTGGATGGTTTGTTGGTTGCACGATAAACACTAAACCTGAGTTAGGAACCCTCAAGCCAACAGGGTCAAAGACCCCAAGCTCTATACATATATGTTGATAGTTTCGTTTATCATTTGGTAAAGTTAAATATGGCCTAGGTTTGTTTCATTCACGTTGAGATAATATGCATGTAGCACATCAAATGAAATACATAAGTGGCTCATATAAATGGTAAGGGATTTATGTATCCTATGTCAACACACATCAAATTTGTTTGGGTATGTCATAAGTGGACTAGAGCAACTAGTTACGTTCATTGCTCCATAACTGTGAGATTATTTATGAAATTTACGCATATTAATTTTGCATTTAATGGTTCAAATAGGAAACTTAAAATAGCCCATTTTTAAATATGCATAATAATATTGAATTAGTAGTGCATATATATGGAATGGGTGACTTCAAATAGCCAATAATAACATAAAACAAGGGTGTGACTTTAATCCAATTCTCCCACTTCAAGAGTATACCACATATGTACATTAAAGCTTTAGTATAACACATGAATTATGGTACAGCTTGGATGTCGTTTCAAAATTTACATGATTACGTCGGTGAGTATGTATATATTTTCCTAACAGTAACATTGAGCCAACAAAAGACCCAACTAATTTTCTATACACAAGTGTATGTTTTTCTCAATATTTCACAAACTGTGTGTGTGCGTGTTTCTAAAAACATGAAATATACATAGTACGACTTAGTATCCAGTCAATAGATAACATTATAACTCTTTTAATGGAAAGTAATACAACTTAATATTTATGAATTTTATTCTATATTTATATATATTTATAGTATATAGTATACTTATAAGAATATTAGACTTAAAATTATAAATATGATAACTATTATTTTTCATTAAAAATATAGTTCATTTATTTGGTGATTTATTAATATTTTTTAATTATGGTAGAAATTATAATAAAAAATTGTAAATGCAATATTTTAATTACAACAAATATTATTTTAAAATATGTATTTAATATACTTATTACAATAGAAGTTAAATAAAAATATATCATTTAATGTGAAAGAGAGATTCCATACACGTGAGACGATTAAACGATATATGTGGTAAAAATTGGTATGTGTTTTAGCTCAACGTTTCAGACGTCAAAGAGAGTCTATCATCAAGGGATCACAATTCATGATTGACATGAATTGTGATCCCTTGATTACAGACTCACTTTGAAGTCTCAAAACGTTGGGGTAAAATACATAACAGGTTTTTCCACATATATTTTTAATATATCATTTAATTTCGGAAAAAAAAAAAAACAAAAAAACAAAAAAACAAAAAAGCAAAAAAACAAAAAAACTTAAACTTTTAAGACCTTCAAATTTCATTATTGAATCACATCACCTTTGTTTCTTTCTTTCAAACAATAATTGTAGAAATTGTACTGGTGAAATCTATGCTCCAGGGAAAAAAATTTACACCCAAAGATAGAAGAGAAATTTTTATCTAACTCCATAAATATTTATATTCTATCTACTCTTCTATACCATGTTCCTTTTATATACATCCATAAATTTATGACGCAATCTAAGTCACCCAACACAATGACATGGGACAAGCAGTTGAGATCACTTGGTTTTGGTTATTCATCAGATTTGTCCTTTTGATATTGTAGATCTGCATATCTATATATTTGATTTTTTAATTTCCACTGCATATATGTATTGGGCTCATTGTACTCTCTGCTAAAAACTTTTTATGACGATCTATTGAAGAAGAATATTTGAAAGGGTTTCCCCCACAGTGGGGATTTTCCCTGGTCTTGGACCAATCTGCTATCTCTTGTGGTTGTGATATTGTCTTCTCTATCACTGCATGCATCATTCAATATTTAGTTACTTTTTATGGTTATTTACACTACTATTATTTGGATGCTCTATTAATGAAAAGTAATTGGGGCTAAATTAATTGAATCAACATAGAGCAATATGAAAAATTAACGCAACATACAAGTGTCCGACATGAAACATGACAATAAAAAAGAATACATGGAAGACATATTGTATGTGGTGTGTGTTTGATAATAAATTATAGAATTATCACACATACATAAATGAAATATAAAAAAAATATCAAATCCCTATAGAATTTAGAAACTAAAACATCAACAAGTTTTACATGACAACGATGCAAGTTCGATCATACAACTAGTGAATACTGTTAATTTTTGGAAACTAGAGTCAAATTCCACTTTGGAAATCTTAGATGATTAAGATTATAATCTCATTAGGTTTCTCTTTTCGAGAGGACCAAATTCGACCTATAGATCGCCCCAATCGGTTAAGAAAAAGTTAAGTTATGAAATTTTATGGGTCGGCCTAAAATCATGTCGATTTAATTAAATCCCCAGGCGGTCTCTCACAAAATGTAAATAGAAGCGCCCCTAAGATCATTTGCAAACATTCGCTCATGAGATCGTCTTCATGCTATTTTGATATTGGTTCATATTTTATATTTTTGGCTCGCATAGGTAAGTCAGGAGAAGCTTGTGCTAAAATTCAGGATACAGGTAGGGTCTCGCATATGATCTGGGTGTTATAGACCATAGCTGTGGGAAGGTGAGCTCGCTCGACGAAACCGCAAGAAGGTCGGGGAGTTGAGCTAGTAAAGCCACAAACGGAGACTATCTTCGGGCGTGGCTAGGGTTCTAGGCGGTCTCCGCTCGGTCGCGGACACGAACTTTTAGGTTGTGGTTAAGGGTCGCCCGATTACGAGGGCTAAGAGTGTTAAGGTCGCGGTTAAGAGATTTCAAAATAGAATCCTAAATTGGATCTCATTTCAAAATTTCGCTTACGTGTAGAAAGCTTACGTGATCCATAAAATGTGTGTAATAATTTTCGGTGAAAATCACATAAACAAAATTTTTGTCGACGCATTTCGAACCAACCACTGTGGTTCATCATCAGGACAAGATGAGAAATCTGATCAGGAAACTAGTTTAAATAGATCAAGACATCTACAACTAGCCGTTGGAAAAAACGGCTAGTTTGACTAGAATAGGAAAAAAATATTTTATTTTTAAGTTTAATTCTATTATTTTAAAAATTTTAATTATATTTTAATTATAAATTCTATATAAATAAAAATAAAATCAAATATAAAATATAAAATCAAATCAAATTAAATAAGTAAATAAGTAATAATAATGAAATTACTCAATTAATCAATTAAATTAAGATTATTAAAGAGGTAAGTTTGACGATTAAAAAAATAAATAAATAAATAAAATAAATTATAATAAATAAAAATAAATAAATAAATAAATAAAAAATAAAATAAATAAATAAATGAAAAAAAAAAATATATATATATATATATATATATATATATATATATATATATAATAAAAAATATGAATAAAATAAATAAATAAATAAAATAAAAACAAAAATACTAATCAAAACCAAAATTAATAAAATAAAAGGAGCACATCTGGAGAGAGGAATCAAGATTGAGAGAAGAAAGAACGACCTAATGAAAATAAATAAATAAATAAAATAATAAAATAATAAAAAAATAAAATAAAATAAAATAAAATAAATATAAAATAAAAAATATATATATATATATATATATATATATATTTTAAGTGAAGGCGAGGAATCCGGCATGCACTAACATTCCACCCATCATCCCTATTAAGGTTAACGGAAGCCTCTTTTGTATTTCGCAACAAAGGCAGCCTTGTCACATAGTCACAATAGCTTCAGAATAGTCTTCGACAACATCCTAGATTCGGATCTATGACTTGGCAGTTGATATCACTTGGTTTTGGTGATTCATCGGATTTTTCCTTTTGATATTGTATATTTGTAGATCTATAGATCTGATCTATTTATTTCTACTGCATATATATATTGGGCTCATTGTACTCAATGTTGATTTTTTTTTATGAGGATCTATTGAAGAAGAAGATTTGAAAGGATTTTCCCCACAGTGAGGTTTTTCCCTAGTCTTGGACCAATCTATTGTCTCTTATGGTTGTGTTATTGTCTTCTATGTGATTGCATGCATTGTGCTAGATTCAGTTACTTTTTATGGTTATTTACATTGGTATTATTTGGATGCACTGTTAAAGAAAAGTAATTTGGGATAAAGTAATTGATTCAACATAGAACAATATGAAAAATTAACATGGTTTCATAGTTAAGGTGAAGGAAAAGCCTAAGAGAATACAAGCAGTGAAGCCCTCATTATTAGAAAGCAGATCTACAAGTCTATCAGAAAGCATATCTACAATCCAAGGTCAAGATGTCTTCCTCTACCTTCAAGGTGCACGAGAAATTGGGTGATGCATCTAACTTTGATGCATGGAAAATCAGATCAGAGATCATAGCTAACAACAACAATGTGTTGGAATATATTCAAGGAAGGATGCATGAGCCTCCATAATATTCCTATGCCATCGTCGAGAATAGATATAAGAAAAGTGAGTCCAAAGTAAAGAAAATAATAGCTAATGGTTTACAAGATCATTTACTTGAATATGTTTGGAATTTAAGAAAACATAAAGACATGTATGAAAATATATCCTACATTTATGAAGTGAACAATCTAAATGAAATCATCACCTTGAAATATCAACTCAAGGAAGTGAAGATGAACAAAGGTGAAATGGTTAAGTCTTACATTATGAGGATCTCTCGTCTTAGAGATCAACTGCAGAGGGTTGGAGAGAATGTAGCTAACAGAGAGTTGGTTGTCATCACTCTTAGAGGTCTTCCTTCTGTCTCAAAAACATCCATCACTACTGTCCGTAAAAACAACTTTATTCGACATTTAATGAGATAGTTGGAAATCTCACTCAAGATGAATCGAGAATGATAGTAAGAGGGAGGATTCAGAAGCACGAAGAAGGAGAGCTTGTTGCATATGTCGCCCATAACAAAAGGAAAAGATCAAAAGGAGGCCCTTCAAGAAGACCTCCTCCTCAAAGCTCAAAAGGAAATAATGACATGTCACTAGCCCACATTGAATGCTACAACTACCAAAATAAAGGTCACTATGCATGTCACTGTCCCAATAAGAGAAAGAGGTCACGATACAACTCCAGAAGCAAATACAATGATAAAATAAGAAGAGATAACCAAAGGTAGAACTACGATACAAAATATGAAAGGAGAAGAGATTATTCAAGTGATCGTGAAGAAGAACAACATGCTCACAAGAATTCAAGGGCTCCCATGTATGAAAATAATGTTGTGAATAAAATTGAATATATTTTTATTTTTGCACTTACTAGTTCTTCTCCACCAGATTCGTGGGATAGTTAGTTGGTTGACAGCGAGGCCACTCGTCACTTCTCTAGATACAAAGAGGTCTTCTCTAATTTGGAAGAGAGGGAGACCAAGTTGAAAATTATTTTTGGAGATAACTCCACTAATCCTGTAAAAGGATTTGGATCTGTCAAGTTTTAGTTGAACTACAAGGAATCAATATTGTTGCATGAGTTATGTATGTGCCAGGTCTTATGAAGAATTTGATTTCTATATCTGCAGTAGAAGATAAAGGGATGAGGATTTCCTTCATAAATGGAAAGGTATTACCTTTGCATATTGATTCATGTATGAAATATGCATTCACATTAGGTCTGAGATCTAAGGGATTCTACAAAGTCACTGGAAGGCCACTTCTAGCATTGGTTCACAACACTAATCATCTCAGTGAATTACGGCACCACATGCTCTTCTGAAATTGAAGAAAATCGTATAAGGTATTCCTGATGTTCAATCTCAGCATGATGTAGTTTGTGAAGGTTGCGCAAGTGGAAAGAAAACAAGGGGACCATTCCCCTCGAGTAAGAACAAAAAAATTGACATCCTCCAACTCATTCATTCAGATATATGTGGTTCGATGCATGTACACTCGGTTGGTGGTCGTATCTATTACATCACCTTCATTGATGATTTGTCAAGAAATAAATTCATGTACTGCCTTAAGCACAAGGATGAAGCCTTTGAAATATTCCAGTAATTCAAAGCTTTGGTTGAAAATCAGTTAGGGAAAGAATTAGAGGTTTCAAGTCTCACAACAGAGGAGAATTCATGTCAAAATAATTCATATCATTCTGCAAGAAATAAGGGATCAAGAAGTAAACGATTGTACCTTATACACTTGAACATAAGGGCTTAGAAAAAAGGAAGAACTGGTTGATAATGGAAGTTTCTCTTGCCATGCTTCATGATCAGAAGGTACCAAAGTTTCTGTGGGCTAAAGCCACACATGCTGATGTGTATGTTCAAAACCGGGTGCCTCATCAAGAATTTAGAAACAAGACTCCAAAAGAAATGTTTACACGTAACAAACCTAACATTATTAATATTTGCATATTTGTATGTCCAATATTCTTTCATGTGTCGAAAGACAAAATAAATAAGCTGGAAGCTACAAGCAGAAAATGTATGTTTATGTGTTACTATGAAAACTCTAATGCTTATCGAATATACATTCCTTGTCAAAGGAAGGTTGAAATTAGCAGGGATGTAACCTTTGATGAAAAATTTTCAATTTGTAAAGCAAGAGATCTTCCTCTGACTCCCAAGGAAGATGATGATAACGAGGACATTCTAGATGGTCCTTTTCTACCATTGTCAGGCTCCTTCTATGCCATGGAGCCTATGGATCCTTTAGATCCACCTCCGAGTGATCCTCCTACAAGGAAAATATCGCATTGGCTTCGTGACACTCTATAGGATAGTGAAAGAAGTATTCCCATTCTCCGATCATTCAAAGAAAGTAAGGAACCTTGACGGTATTGGGAATATGCAGTTGTTATGAGCACCATGATTCAAGCAGAACCATCCTCATTTGAAGAAGTTTTCAAAGAACAAATTTGGAAGGATGTTGTGGCTGAGGAATATAAATCTATTGTGGAAATTATGTATGGGATGTTTTGTTGAGACTACATGGGAAGTCTATTGTGACTTCAAAATGGTTATTTAAGATCAAGCATGGAATATGGCAGCTTTGATAAATACAAAGCAAGGTTCATAGCTTGAGGTTTATCTCAGAAAGAGGGAGAATATTACGATGACCTATTTGTTCATGTGGCTCGTTAAACAAATATCTGATCGATAGTTGCCCTTGCTGCTAGTCAAGGATGAACCCTTCATCAAATGGATGTAAAGACCGCTTTCCTCCATGGTATGTTATAGGAAGAAGTGTATGTTGAAAAACCACAGGGATTTGAAGTGGAATATCATAGAATTCATGTTTTTAGGTTGAAGAAAGAATTGTACAGATTGAAGCAAGCTCCCTGAGCTTGGTATGCTTGTATTGAAAACTATCTAATGAAACTATGTTTCACAAGAAGCAACGTTGGTCCCAACCTCTATTTTAAGGTTTTCCAGGGTTTACCACTAAGTCTGGTTCTATATGTAGATGATATATTCTTAACAAGAAATAAATTGGTGATAATTTAATGTAAGAGGAAGTTAGCCTCTGAATTTGAGATGAAAGATCGTAGTCTCGTGGCCTACTTTTTGGGCCTTGAGGTGTGGCAAAGACCTAGTGAGATCTTTCTTTCACAAGGAAGTTTGTAGTGAATTTATTGGAAAGGTTTGGTATGAATGAGTGAAAATCGATGAATACTCTAATGGAGATGAAATTCAAGAAGTTGTGTGGAAAAGGAGCTAGACCTGATATGGAAAATTCATCCGAGTATAGACAAAAAATTGGGGATCTGATGTTCCTCATGAACACCTATCTAGATATATGTTATGCAGTTAACACGTTGATTCAGCTTATGACTGAGCCCCTTCATGATTATTGGATTGCAGCCAAACTTGTATTGAGATACTTATAGGGATCGATCACACTTGGTCTGAGGTATTCTACTATAGATATCCAACTTCTTAGATACATTTATGCTGACTAGGCAGGTAGTGTCACTGATAGGAAAAGTACATCTAGATGTTGTTTAAGTCTTGGTTTTTCCATGATATCCTAGATGAGCAAGAATAAAAATTCAATAGCATGATTTGTTGGACGGATAAATCGTTCTTGCGGACAAGACCGATCTCCCTAGTACTAAAAGTATCTAGCAACAAACAGCCAAATAAACTAATCTTTCTCTAAGCATATATGATTTACAAATAGTTCTATAGAGGTGTAAAATACCTACCTTATGTCCAGCGCTTGTTTGAAGTCGTTGTTGTCCCTCATGCACTTGAAGGAGTTTTCTTCGTAAACCTGCAGTCACAAACAAGCAAAATATTACATAGCACCTGTATAGACATCATCATAAACCATGCTTATCATAGTGATCAAGGAATCTATGAAATAAACCATTAATAGACAGCTTATTGAGAAAAATGAGTATATTTGTATTAATTTCAAAATAAAGAAAACCTTACAACCTGAGCCTTGATGTTGCACAGGTCTTCCCGGGGTCCGAAGTAGGAGTCTCCTCTACTTTGACAAGCTCTACACTCTTTCAATCAAGACAAATAGAGGTATGTAATCTCTCCTCACAAAAGTCTTGTTTAACTGAGTCTGAATCTCAACAGCACTTATCCTCAAATATTCTAAAGCTTCTAACTCCCTTTGAGGCTACCCAATGCCTCTTTTTATAGTGGAAAAGAGGAGGTTTTTCTATTCCAAATATGAAGGGATAGAATCCTCCTTCAAAGGGATAAGCTCCTCACATCAAGGGGTTAGCTCCATAAGGTAAGGGATACATGCACCTTATCAAAGCGTACTCATCCCCGAAAATTCTCGTCTAGAATCTTCTAGAATTAATCTCAAGTCAAATTTTTAACTTTACTTTCTCGCCTTTTTGAGTTTTACAGGAGTCCGCACCTATAACACATAGAAAGTGCGTTTTAGGTCTGAGGTAGAGCTGAACATTAGGTGCGGGACCGAAGGAAATGTATAGAAAAAGTGCGATACCAAAGTTTAAGAGATTTTTAGGAACTTTTCTCTGATTTTCAAGGCTTGATATGAAGAACTGATATGTTAGACTTGCAAAAGGAGGAAGTATGAGTTATAATGAGCTCATACTCATAGCAGAATGTCAGGATGACAATTTTTAGTGTAACAGATTGCCCCCTAAAGTGCAAAGTCTGGAATAGATGAAACTGAAGTCTGTCATATATGAAGAGTGTAGTACTTTATCATTTCAAGGATCATCCTATGGACACCCCAGTCGGAACCTGTAAAAACATTCAATGCAAAATATATATGTATACATATCATCGCTGAGGTAGGCATTCCCATACTCAGATCAAAACTAACTAGAACTAACTTAAATTGTTCTGATACAGGAATGATTTTGAATACATAACAGTATAGACATATGTCGACACAGCATGGACACAGCCATCTGTTTATAAATAGTCCACTGTATAATAAAAAAACTCCTCGCAGCCTGGATGGTGGAAACTAGATCCAGGGTCTTGATTTCCGCATCTCGAACTAGTACGATTCTATCCATGTGAATAAATGTGTTGAAGTCGAACATGGTAGAAACCACTTGATTACCAATCAATGATGTGAACTGTTAACAAGTGTGAGAGAAACCACCAGTAATTTCAATGGCTCTCAAAGTACTCAGTACAATCCATGAAATGTGAATGAATGAGCTGAAGTCGAACATGTCACGGAATCATTCGATCGAAGGTCAATGATGTAACCTGTCGTCGAAGGCGAGAAACCTACCATTGAGGCATGCAGATTTCAAGGTACTGACGATTTCTAGATCAACTTCCTAGATAATGAGTTGTCATCGATAGAAAGTGATCTGTCGTAGGCAAGCCCACAACACGAAATCATAGATCAAGTTTTGAAAATATATTGGCAAGGACTGACTCAGGGATGGTAAAAAATGGATGACAGATATTTTGCAGATGAATGGTTTATTTGAACTGTCCTCTTGAACACATAACGACACTACAGATGGCTTGGTACAATTGACCCAAAGCTAATACCCAGAAACCGGCTGAAGACTTTCAATATGGTTTGATTAACTGTTAGGCAAAGGATTTCCCAACCCAGGTGAATGAAAGTGTCGTGTTCAAGAGTGGTTGACTGGATTTTCAAAAAATCAAAATACAACAAACACGCCCATTTTCCTCTTTTTTCCCCCACCATTTCTGGCAAGTACCTATTTATTTTTGACAAGCTTGAGGGGGATAACATTTGCTTGTTTATAAGCTCATCCTTCGGATGAGTCCAACTTAGTTTAAGATTCGAACCCTAAGAAGGAGTGGTTCGTTCCTGTTGAAAATTAAACAGGTCCTTTACTGTTAAATTTTAACGAGTCCAGTATAGGAGAAACTCGGCGTTTTTCAATTTTAGGGAGTCAGAAGAAAAAACTTAAGAAAACTCCATGGGTGTACTTTTTCGTAAATTTAGTCTCTCGAGCCCGAAAAAGGATAAAATAATGCGGGAGAGAACTCTATTGATCGTATTTAGTCAACGTATACCTTTTTTGTAAATAGTCAATTTCAGTCTGTAAAAGGGGTAAACTTATACTGAAGGGACGATCATTCATTTCCTTTAACGAGTTCGAATAATCAAGTGCTCGGCAATATTTTCATATTTAGAGACTCTGAAAAGGGCTTAAAAGAGGACTCCAATGTTTCGCTTTTTCGTAAATTTTTGAAAGAGTCTGAAAAAGTGATAAAAGTGCGCTTTTTGCTGAAAAATGATCAGTTTTCTTGAAAGATCCAATTTCTGCACAAAAACTTGAAACATTACACATACCTGTTTAAGATAAGTAAAAATGCTTTCAAAAATACCCTTTTTAAAGTGAAAAATAAACAAATTAAAAATTTATCTATTCGAAAAAACTTATAAAAAGGACTTTTTCAATTTCATTTTTACTGTTCAGTTTCAGAGTGAAAAGTAAAAAGCTTTTGGGTAAGAAAGTTCCTGTGAAGATTCTGGAAAATCCATCCGGCGAAATCGAGAACCGTCAGTCCCAGGTAATCCACGACCTCTTAATCTTGTATTTCATCCATTTAAAATTCAGTTTTAGGCTTTAGATTTTATTTTTAGGGAAAAATATGGTTTTTAAAAATTTGCCCGCGAGGGTCCGCAAGTAAGACACATGGGACCTGCAGACCCCGACTTTTTTCTATATAGAAAAAATTCATGGGTCCGCACTCATCACACAAAGCGCGTTCGTTTCTACGCACTGTGTATAAAGGCTAAGTGCGGTACCCACGCGTTTAAATTTAAAACTCAAATTTCTCATTTGCCACCCAAAATTTTCCAAATTAGATTGTTCTAACTTGTGTTTCTATGCATTGCAGGAGTAACAAGATGTTGATTTGGAGAGAACGCGAACATGAGGACGTGGATGACGCCGCAATGCTCCATTTTCCCACAATGCAAGCATTAAAAGCATGCGGTATATATAAATTCTGGGCCATCCAAGGCATGAGGGCACAGGTAGACCTCCTGACATGGCTGGTAAACAGGTGGAACGTGCAGTACCAGTGTTTCATTATTGGTGGCCACCGGCTCGAAATTGAGCTGGAGGATATTTATTTTCTGACTGGTTTGTCCAAAAGGGGCGAACAAGTTTCTCTGTTTGGGACTAGGCCAGGTGGCCAGTCTGTCGCTAGTCTTCAACTAGAATTCTGTAATGATCAGGAAAACCCTAGGGACAAACGGATTGACATAAAAAACACCATCCGTCCCGAGCTGAAAGTTATTGCATTTACTGTTACCAGACTGTGTGGGAGTTTTGCGCTGCATGTGGCTACCGGTTCCCAAATGCGTATTGCTGTGGACTGTTTTCGCGGCACCATTTTCAACTGGTGCGAAGCTGTGTTGGCCAATATAAAAGGCCAATTGACTAGAGCGAAGAATGGTAAACTAAACAAATTTGGATATGGATCCATCGTCGTTACCTTTGCTCTAGAGAGGATCCCCATGCTAGCTCCGCAGAGTATTTCTGTTGATGCCGGTCGACTTCGAGAACCTAGGATGACTCGTTGGGTCGCATTGATGGCCCGTCACAGTATTGAGGGTTCTGAAATTCTTCGATTTCCTCCTTCATATTTTCGTTGGCTGGATCGCCAAATTTTTACCATAGAGGATTTTCCATATGCCGGGATAGATTTCCGCGGCGACCGAGAGATGACTCTCCCAGCCGGGGAACAGTGGGATGAATCAGGTAAAATCATTTTCAACAATTTCTAAGTTCTATTTTATTTATTTATTTTTTGATCGTCTTTTGAAACTAATAACCAAAAATTTTGAATGCAGACATGGGCCCACATCGACCAACCCATCTCCAACCTTATGACAGAAGACAACCAACTGCAGTTGCACCAGCCCCAGCCCCAGCAGGCCAATCAATGGAAATCTTGTCTGACTTAGAGCATCACCTAGAGCGCCTGACTCTAGATATTCCAGAGACGGACATAGATGAGATTCCACTCAGATTACAGAGATACGTGATTGGTGTTCCAGGACCTTTTAGGAGGTTCCTATGTAGGGTGGCCCGAGCAGTGGTCTCTTATCGTGATCACCATCAGTGATGGGATGATCGTGTTGTAGACTCATATTTTGACTTTTTGTGTTATCATTTTACCGATCATAAGGTGTTTCCAACCTATGATCGAAGACGATGTATATTTTTTGAAAACACTCCTATATTATGATATATCACTATTTACCGGCTATCTGTGTGCATGTTATGGATGCTGTTTGTTTTACTGTTTTGATTATTGCAAATGTCGATTTATCATACTAGAAGCAACTGCATCTGCTAATGTATTTAAATGTCTTGGAATATGTTGATATTCAATGTAATCAAATTCATGTTCCAAGAGACGAACTCTTAAAAATAACCGTAATAACACTGGATTTCTAATGGTATAAACTCTGTTTAATTGTAATACAACAAGTTCAGAATCCAACCTAACAATCAAACTCTGAATTCCAAATGATATGGATTCAGACAATAACTCAATCACTGCACTATACTCGGCAATGTTATTCGTTGTTTGACCAAGGCTTACCCCATGCATGGAAACTAACTCGTCAGAGGGTGAATAAATAACCCAAGCTCCGGAAGAAATGTTTCGTGTACTACAACAAGCACTATCAGCAAAACCAATGTAGGTTTGAAGAGACGTCGACATCTGTAATATCAAGAGTAAAACTCAGATAAGCAGGAATAGTGATAAAAACACACTTCTAAACTAGGCACACTTTTCTAACCTAAAACACACCAGCAGTAAAGAAATCTAATCTAACAAAAAATCTCCACACTAAGTTTAATCATAATATCGCTTTAGATAAAGCCCATTTTTGGGTTTATCCAAAGGGACACCGTCAAAATCTATCAACTCATAGGCCCCTTTTGCTAGTTTTCGTTTAATAATGAAAGGACCATGCCACATAGGCACGAATTTCCCAGCTCCTAGCTTATCGTTGGCTTGATCATAAAGTAAGACTAGGTCTCCTTCTGAAAAATTTCAAGGGGTCACGCTTCTATCATACTGAGCTTTAATTCGTTTAACATGAGCCTCGTTTGCTATTGCAGCGTTTCGTCGATTCTCATCTAGCTGAGCCAAGTACAAGAAACGTTTCTCCTCTTCAGAAGTAGCTGGGAGTAATTCTATGGCTAATTTTAAGGACGGAATTTCGCATTCAATTGGCAACACAGCTTCCAAACCGTAAACGAGTTGAAAGGGAGTGAAACCTGTTGATGTTTTAACTGAGGTTCGATATGCCCAAAGTGCTGAAAATAACATGGAATGCCAATTCGTTTTGTGAATACCAATAATTCGTCTAATCATGGTGACTAAAACTTTATTTATGGCTTCAACCAGACCATTGGCTTGCGGATAATACGGAGTGGAACTATCATGGCGCAGGCCAAGTTGATCTGTCAGTTCAGTCATCATGACATTCCGAAAATGACTTCCATGATCTGTAATAATGGCTTGAGGAACACCGAACCTAGCAATTATTTGATTAAATACGAAAATTGCAGCAGTCTTTCCATCAGCCGAAAATGTAGGCATCGCCTCGGCCCACTTAGTAAAATAATCTACTGCTAAGATAATATATGCATGCCCCCCGGCCGAGTGAGGGTTACATTTAATAAAGTCGATACCCCACTTTGCGAATGGACCAACAACAATTATAGGGTGAAGAGGAGCGGGTGGCGCGCGCATTTTACGATCAAAAAGTTGACAATTATGGCATTTCCGGACGGCATAAATACAATCTTTGAATAATGATGGCCAGAAATAACCAGCGCGCAATATCTTTTGGGCAGTGGCGTACCCAGACATATGACCACCACATGCTCTAGAATGGCAATCATTTAAAACCTTTTCAGCTTCATCATGAGTAAGACAGCATCGGAAAACAGAATCCGCTCCACGACGATAAAGTGTATCACCAATAATATTATATTGTTGGGATTGGAAGCGTATTTTCCGTCGCTGAGATCGTGAAATTTCAGGCCGAAAAGATTGGGTTTGGAGATAAACGATAATATCTCCATACCATGGATCAATAGTACTGATAAGAAACAAAGATTCGTCCGCAATGGACTCTTCTGCCACTGTTTCAGTATCAGTAGAGGGGAAATCACACATAAGTTCCGCAAAAACCAAAGATTTCTTTGCCTTGGATTTTTCAAATTCCAAGTCAAATTCCTGTAGGATGACTATCCATTTGGAATATTTGCCCCCTAGCAATTGTTTGGTCAAAATGTACATCATAGGGTTATAGTTAGAAATAACTGTGGTTTTGCGTAACAAAATGTAATGTCTAAATCTTTGGACAGCTTGTACAGCTGCCAAGGCCAATTTCTCCACATGTGTGTATTTGATCTCAGTCGGATGCAGATTTTGACTAAGATAGTAAATCACATGTTCATTGTGAGATTCATCTTCCTGAACCAATACCATCCCAATAGTGGAATGAGAAGCGGCGAGGTACAAAAAGTAATCCTGATTGTAATTGGGAGGATGCAATAACGGTGCATGGGTCAACGCATGTTTAAGTGCATCAAAATATCGATCAGCGATCTCGTCCCAAAAGAATGGAATGTTCTGTTTCAACAATCGGGTAAAACCCTTTGTAAGCTCGGCATAGTTAGGAATGAATCGACGTAAAAAGTTTGCTTTCCCCTGCAAACTTTGGAGTTGGCGTAAAGTCGAAGGAGGAGGCAATTTAACAATAGCTTCGACCTTCGACGGATCGACGCGAATGCCTGCTTTCGAAACAATAAATCCCAGTAATCGACCCGATTCTACACAAAAAACACATTTGTGTGGATTCAGCCTAATTCGATAATGCCTACATCTCATAAAGATAGCTCGTAAGTGAGTGAGATGATCGGCCCTACGCGATGAATGAGCAGGTAAATCATCGAGATAAGGCTGCACAATGTGCTTAATGTCATGAAATGCGTAAGACATTGCCCGTTGAAAAGTTGCTCCAACGTTCTTTAATCCAAAAGGTAGTTTACAATAAGCAAACGTACCCCACGGACAAATAAAAGTTGTTTTCGGTTGATCAGCAGGGAGTATGTTTATTTGATTGTAACCAGAAAATCCATCCATAAAGGAAAACATTTCGCTGCCAGCACAATCATCGATTATTTGATCGATATAGGGGGTTGGATAATTGTCCTTAGGACAAGCTCGATTAATATCCCTATAATCGATACATACTCTTATTGTTCCTTGTTTTTTAGTCACAGGAACAATATTCGATACCCAATCCGTTAAGGGGATTGGATAAATGAATCTTGCACGAAGTAATTTTTCAACTTCTGCTTTGATAGCAGCAGCTTTTCTAGGATGAATTTGACGTAAACGTTGACGAACAGGTTTAGCATCCGGGTAAGTCTTGATTTCATGTATGACGATTGACGGATCGATTCCTGGCATTTCTTCATAGGACCAGGCAAACACATCACGAAATTCTTGAAATAGGGCTTTATAAGTTTGAATTTCATCTTCCGTACAACAAGCACCTATATGAATGTTTTCAATTATTCCTGGTTTTACTGAAATGTCAATGGGAACCGTTCGAGATATATTTTCCAAATTTAACTCAGAATCAGGATTTTGCAAAGGATTCTGTGGTTCTTTAACATATTCAACAGTAAAAATTGAAGCGAAATCATCTTCAAAATGATCTAGCTCAGGTAAAAATGAAGATCGGTGATGTAGATCTTCCCATGGTAAATCGTCAACAGACAAAAACTCACAAATTTTCTCATCAGTATGAACAAGTTTAGGAAATGTCGTTGTGGCTGAACTAGATATAGAAAGTGATTCCTCATGGATCCCATTCATTGGATCAGTTTCGGTTGAAGAGGGGTTGGAAAGTGACTGTACAGCCTGATACGCAATTTCAAATGGACTCAAAGGCATCATGCCATCAAATGAATCTAACTCGGAGTCGGAGGGTACGATCCAAGGATCATCAAACGTAACAGTGTCTGACGAAATCATGTGAATATTTGCAATAGAAGGCGATACGTTAGGAGGAGGAAAAGAAAAAGTTCCTAGTAAACCAGAATCTTTAATCAAACCTACTCCAACATCCTTGTAAGGGATAGTTGTTTTTCCAACATGCTGGATTGTTTCTGTAGAGGCTGGGTCGGAAGAAAAATAAGTTAACTGATCTATTGTAATGATCTTTCCTTGATATGGAAATTGTATGAGTCGAAAGACCGAAGAAACAACAGCAGTCATAGCATAAGACCAACTACGACCTAGGAGAAGGTTGTAATCTAGAGGGGCATCAACCACTTCCACATCTAGATTTACTATTTTACCTTCGACCCCTATGGGTAAATCCTGCAAAATACCAAAAGGTTGAAAACCTCGACCATCAAAAGCCTTAAGAATCGTCGGAGATTGGTTAAGTGTAGGAGAACCAAGTGATTTCCAACACTGAATCGACATAATACATGTTGAAGCTCCCTCATCAATCACAGTCCGAAAGATTGGTCTGTTTTTTACTAACACTGGAATCTGGAAAGCCATTTGGTGAGGTAGACGAGGTGTACTATTTTCTAAATCGAAGATTATAAGATTGGAATCCTGAATATCAACAGCTCCTATAGCAGACAAAAGCAATTTACGCTGTGCTGGGCATGATTGCAGCACTTCCAAAGCCGACATTGCTGAAGGAGAAATAGCTAAGTCTTCAACAATGTTGTAATTCTGAGCAGCTCTCGCATGTGGATTGAAAGTTGATTTACGAAGAACACCTTTAGCAGGCAGTTTGATTATTAAGTCTGGATTTTGTTTCTCGATATGTAGCGGACCAGAAACAGGAGGAGGTGTAGTTGATGCGTTTGCATTAGAAGATTCTGCTTCTTTACCATCAACAGGATTCTTACTACCATAATCTTGCGATCGCGTCGCAATCCTTACATGATACATCATCATAATAGGTTCTTCAAAAGTAGTCGAGGTAGAACCAACCATCTTACTATCTTGAATTGGAAAAGGATCCTTCAAGACAGCAGGTTGTTGCAATCCTTTAACGAATTTCGTAACTTCGGCTCGATATGGACATTCTTTCGTGAAATGATCCTCTTCACAAATGAAACAAGGATAGCGAGGTTTACGTTTTTCGTCATTGGATTCATTTTTATCAGTTTTCTCTTTCGAATTCTTTTTGTTTTTATTCTTCCCTTTCTTTTTACCACCGGATTTAGATTTGGTCGTAGATGTCTCTACGACGTGAATATCAGCAGAAACTTCGGGGGAAGATTCTCCTTTCGGGGAATCAGGTAAAGTTATAATAGGAGAAGAATTCTTTGAAGATTTCTTCTTGCTTTTATAATTGACCGTACCAATCATACCGTCAGCGGCATGAGACCCTGAAGGAGCAGCAACTATTTGACCTTGTTTTGGAAGGTCTGGGATTTTTTCATGTAAAGTACCCGACTACGTATAAATGAGGTCAAGGTACTGAGCTTGAGCAATTACTTGCTCTTCAGTAACAACACCAGCCTTAGCTACATCTTCAGTAATCTTGGGTAACAATGATTTAACAAACCATTCCGCCAAAATTTGATCCGGAATATAAACTTTCACCAAACGTCTCCTACGTCGCCATTCATGGATATGATCAGAAATATACGTAGACGTGGATTGTTTCAACGAAGTTAATAATTCCGTGCCATTGTCGTATCTGACTGGCAACTGAAAATGAGTCAAGAAGGCAGTTGCTAACTGACTGAAGTTATGAAACGAGCCTCGTGGTAACTCAATGTACCATTTGGCTGCAAGACCAATAAGAGTTCTTTGGAAAAGATGTAAGCGAATCGAATCATCAATGATTGAATTAGATGCACACCAGAGGTGATAAGTCATGACGTGATTTGATGGATCCTCTCCTGACTTACCTTCGAATTTTGGTATATCACTGGGCAACTTATGTGGCATTGGCGGCCAATTTTGATAATAGAAAATTGGATCATTCGTAAGGCACGTCAAGTCGGGTAAATCTAAAGTTGCTATAAATGGTAATTGACGGTTAGGATCACGAAAACCTTGAGTAGCCAAAGCAGTTCCAGGAGGTGGATACCCAGGATAGTTGGGAATCGGATTTGCATTAGGAATTGTGTAACCTCCCGGATAACCAGGATTAATCGTACCAAACTGGGGTTATTGAGGCTGTTGATAAGTATAGCCAGGGTACGGTTGATACTGATAGTTTGGATTTTGTGTATAGGGACCGAATTGCGGCTGTCCCTGGTACGGTTGATACGTGAATTGCGGTTGACTTGTGACAACTGTACTTGTACCGGTTTGTCCTGCTGGTATCTGAACCGAAGTTTGAACTGAAGGTCCTGACTGGGGTACAGAGACTTGAGGAATTTGCACGGATACAGGGATAGCCGAACTCGGGGTTACAGATACTCCAGAAACAGGTGTTACAGGTTGGACAATCGTTGCAGTGGTTGCAGCAGTTTGAGGCGGAGTCTGAGGTGAACTAGGCCCAGCCTGCTGAACAGTACTAGGTGCAGGAGTTTGAATAGTTGGCTGGACAGGTTGCTGGGTTGGACCAGAAACCAATGGCTGTCCAAGTTGATAAGGCATCTGCACATTAGGCTGCATAGGCTGTTGATATTGGGATGGATCCCACACCATCATTCCGGGGTATTGTCCCGCAGAAGGTTGAACATAAGGACCATAACCTGGTTGAACGTAGGGTTGATAATTAAGTGGTACATTTCCGGCTCCTTGAATAGATGGTTGACCAGAAGGCTGTTGGTAACCTTGAATTGGGTACTGACCTTGAGGTTGATAACCCTGAGGCGCGTACTGAAGCTGGGGTTGATAAGGACCCTGAGGAGCATATTGAGTTTGGGGTTGACCTTGAGGTATGTACTGTCCTGAAGGTTGATACCCTTGAGGTATGTACTGTCCTTGGGGTTGTCCCCCAAAATAATATGATTCCATAGTTTGTCCTGGGAAAAAGCTACCTTGAGGTTGTGCCCCGGGTGGTAACTGACTACCTTGAGGTTGCCCTCCAGGTGGTAACTGAATACTTGAAGGTTGCCCCCCAGGTGGTAACTGACTACCCTGAGGTTGCCCCCCAGGCGGTAACGGATTTCCTTGAGGTTGCCCCCCAGGCGGTAACTGTCTGCCTTGTGTTTGAGGATTGGGAACATTACCATACATCATAAAAATTTGCTCTGCGTTCGACGTTTCAATTTTAAGACCATTAAGACCAGATGATAACACGTTTTCAATGGGTTGAGGAGCTGCTCCCGAGAAAGTACCAGATAGAGCCTGGTATCCCGAAGGAACAGGAGGACCACCGTGTAAAAATGATTCCGGAGTCTGGGAAAACATGGATGACTCTCCTGCCATAATGGATGGCGGATAGTAACCTCTGGGTGTAGGATGAAATGGAACTCGAGGTGGATGAAAAGCAAGACCCGGATTCTCTAAAAAATTTGTTAAGGATAGATACCAAGCACTAGTTCGAATAGGGTTGTAGAAAATAGATTCACGCTCCCTAAGATTTAAAGATTGAGGGGAGTCGGGAAGAGATATATCTTCGTCTGGATTAGTAAGTTCTTCAATAGAAATAAGACCAGCTGGAAGATCGTCAGTGACGATATTTCTTACCCTAGGTGAACCAAGATCGCTAGAAGTTGGTGAAATAAATCCTGAGGATGTTTCCAAAACAGAAGGCTCAGTTTCAGGTTCAGAGATTTCAGGTTCATCAACTAGTTCACTGGAAGGAGAAATATAACCAGTAACTTCAGAAACTGAAATCGGCTCTTGAATGTATTCTGTTGTGGGTGTTTGATAATCAGGATGAATTACAATGGATGAAGTTCCAATTTCTGTTGATCTAATCCTACCGCTGCTAGATGATACCAGAGCACGTAGCCCTTCAAGTTGACTTGGTGTATATTCAGGGGGTTTCCCTTGTAGTCTCCGGGATTGTCTTGGCAAGTCCGCCACGATTAAAAATTAATTAATCACACGCAAACAAAGAAAAATTTCAATGAAAACACCTAAAGTCTCTAAGAAACAAACAGTTGAATCATACGCTTAAAAAAAATCTAAGAGTTCAAACCACACACAAACAGTAACTTTCCGTACTAAAAACACTAGTTGGTGATGAAATCCAACTTAGTAGAAATTTAATACGAAAAGGGCGGTTGGAACAGTTACCCCGACAACTTGCTTAATGAAACAGACCGGTGCAAGTTTCTCCACTATACCATCTCGAGTGAAGATAACCCTCCGGAGAGTCCAAGTGAGTCTAGCTGACGTCTACTCCAGGTACAGTGGGATCTTCCCTCCACCGTCACCTTAGGAAAGAATCCTATAGATTATGGCCTCTAAGGTTACCAACAGAAACAAATATACCTGGGGGAACAGTCTACGATCCGATACACACGCAAGGGCAGAGTAACAAAGCTCAATCCCCTTGAAGGCTCCTTGAAATAATCCAAGGTATGCCAACAAGTGACCCCAGGCTCCTCGACAATGGTCTATCCAAGGTTTACCGTTGTTAATACGTGTATATCTTCTATCGTTCCCAATGAGGAAGGATTGATTACCTCACTGGTTCAGATATGATCTCGTGCTTGACTCCTTTAAGAGGAGCTTCCCAGAGCATATATGCAACAATTGGAATTTCTTCCTACCGCAAGATTTGTCTACTTGTTTGTTTTTACTATCTTGGAGAGTTAATTACTCCCTACTCCAAGATACTAGCCTAAGCTATGTTGGTGATAAGAGCCCTAGAAAACAAAAGATTGCTAGATGAATTTTAATTAAGCGTTACTTTTAAAATTTGTTTCTTAAGTCAATGAGTGCAGAAATGAAACTTTGGTGGTGTGAAGACTCGATTTCCAAAAGACACTAAAAATGCATCTAAAAATGATAATCAGATTTTTTTCTTTCAATGAAATTCTAATTATGGAAAAGTTAGAGAATGCAACTCTTTTAATAAACAATTGCTTCTTTAAACATAAAGAATACTTGAAAGAAAATATTTTTGTCTTTTCCAATAAATTATCAAAGCTCACAATAAAAATCCTTTCA
Organism: Pinus albicaulis; assembly: GCA_034641835.2. NCBI lineage: Eukaryota > Viridiplantae > Streptophyta > Pinopsida > Pinales > Pinaceae > Pinus > Pinus albicaulis. Next base: position 112,012,868 of record CM076572.1, read on the forward strand.
CTTTCCAAAAGCTTGAAGCTACAAAACAATTTTCCTTCAAAAGAAAGCTAGAAATTTTTTTTTTAAAAACACTCAAAACTACAAAACTAATCTTAAGGTCTAACTAATTTTTAACAATCTAAAAGAATAAAAGATTTAAGATTTTTTGAAGAATGTTTTACTTATTTATTGAGCAAACTAAGGATCTATTCATTTAGAATAACAAACAGATCAAAAACACTCAATTATGTTTTATAAAAATGAAATTCAAAAACCAATAACAAAGTTCTTTTTCGAAGATTTGCAAAGAAACAAGTAGCTCTATTTCTCAATAAAGGATGATTTCACAAGCAGGTCAGATACAGCAAAAAGACAAGAAAACCGATGTAATCTGAGGTATTTCAAAATGTCAAATGCTTCAAATTGCTACAAAGACCAAGTGAAATGCAATCCAAAATGCAAAGTCTTCTAGAAAATCATCAAAACATCAACACTGTTGGAATTCATTCATAGAAAGTTTTTGACAGAAAGAGTAATCAATCTGGGCAGAAATCAAAAATACTAAATCAAAATAAAGACAAACTAAAGAAAGAAATCTAGAGTTTTTCTAAAATTTAAACAGGGTTCGCAGGCTTCCAGAAGTACCATGTGCGGTACCGCACTGTTTACTAAAAGAAGATGCGAAACTGCCCGCACTGTCAAAAGACGACAGAGTGTTGTCCCAAAAAAAATTAGAGAAAAACACTAAAGATTTGAAAATTTTCTAAAACAGAGAAAACCTAAACTACCCAGGCAGATGTCTATCAATCAAAAACTAAGAAAAAACGTTTCTTCAAATCAAAATAAAAGAGAACCAAAAACAACAAGTTCTTCCCCAGCGGAGTCGCCAATTTGTTGGACGGATAAATCGTTCTTGCGGACAAGACCGATCTCCCTAGTACTAAAAGTATCTAGCAACAAACAGCCAAATAAACTAATCTTTCTCTAAGCATATATGATTTACAAATAGTTCTATAGAGGTGTAAAAGACCTACCTTATGTCCAGCGCTTGTTTGAAGTCGTTGTTGTCCCTCGTGCACTTGAAGGAGTTTTCTTCGTAAACCTGCAGTCACAAACAAGCAAAATATTACATAGCACCTGTATAGACATCATCATAAACCATGCTTATCATAGTGATCAAGGAATCTATGAAATAAACCATTAATAGACAGCTTATTGAGAAAAATGAGTATATTTGTATTAATTTCAAAAGAAAGAAAACCTTACAACCTGAGCCTTGATGTTGCACAGGTCTTCCCGGGGTCCAAATCAGGAGTCTCCTCTACTTTGAAAAGCTCTACACTCTTTCAATCAAGACAAATAGAGGTATGTAATCTCTCCTCACAAAATTCTTGTTTAACTGAGTCTGAATCTCAACAGCACTTATCCTCAAATATTCTAAAGCTTCTAACTCCTTTTGAGGCTACCCAATGCCTCTTTTTATAGTGGAAAAGAGGAGGTTTTTCTGTTCCAAATATGAAGGGATAGAATCCTCCTTCAAAGGGATAAGCTCCTCACATCAAGGGGTTAGCTCCATAAGGTAAGGGATACATGCACCTTATCAAAGCGTACTCATTCCCGAAAATTCTCATCTAGAATCTTCTAGAATTAATCTCAAATCAATTTTTTAACTTTACTTTCTCGCCTTTTTGAGTTTTACAGGAGTCCGCACCTATAACACATAGAAAGTGCATTTTAGGTCCGCAGGAAAGCTGACCATTGGGTGCAGGACCATAGGCAATGTATAGATAAAGTGCGATATCAAGGTCTAGAAGATTTTCAAGAACTTTCTTCTGATTTTCAAGGCTTGATATGAAGAACTGATATGTTAGACTTGCAAAAGGAGGAAGTATGAGTTATAATGAGGCTCATACCCATAGCGAATGTCACGATGACAATTTTTAGTGTAACAATGCCAAATGTAGTTCAACCTTCCAAAACTTGAGTTTTAAAAACAAAACAAATTACATCACAAGATTACTTCACATGCCAAATGTAGTTCAACTATCCAATAAAAACAAAACTTTATATCACAATCACATGCCAAATGTAGTTCAACCATCCAAAACTTGAGTTTAAAAAAAAAACATTATATCACAACATTACTTCACATGCTAAATGTAGTTCAAATATTCAATAAAAACAAAACATTATATCACAATCACATGCCAAATGTAGTTCAACCATCCAAAACTTGGAGTTTTAAAGACAAAACAAATTATATCACAACATTACTTCACATACCAAATGTAGTTAAAATATTCAATAAAAGTAAAGTATTATATCACAGTCACATTTCAAATGTAGTTTAGCCATCAAAAAGAGTTTTAAAAGAAAAACAAATTATATCACAACATTACTTCACATGTCAAATGCGGTTCAACTATCCAATAAAAAGAAAACATTATATCACAATCACATACCAAAAATGTAGTTCAATCATCCAAAACTTGAGTTATAAAAAAAAAAAAACATTACATCAGAGCATTACTTCACATGCCAAATGTAGTTCAACCATCCAAAACTTGAGTTTTGAAAACAAAACATTATATCACAACATGTGATCAAATCAAAAATGTAGTTCAACTATTCACAATATGGTTTGTAATTCGATATTTCCATTTAGAGAGATTCATTTTATATTCCTAGCAAGTATATAAAATGAGAACTTGAATTTTAAAAACAAAGAATTATATCACAATCACATGAAAAATATAGTTCAACCATAAAAAATATACACATTGTGAAAATGTAATTTGAAATTTCCATCTAAATTCAGTTTATATAAATAACAAATAAAAATGACAACTTCAGACACAAAAAAAAAAATTATATCGTAAAACAAAACATTATAGATCGCAACATGTGATTACATGCCATATTTAGTTCAAATAGATCCAAAATATACACATGTATGTACATGGTTTAAAAAGAAAATGAGAACTTGAGTTTTAAAAACAAAACATTATGTATCACAACATGTGATCACGTGTCGAATGTAACTATCCAAAATTTAAAATCATTCTTGACAAGGAGAGTGAATGTAGTTTAATATATATATATATATATATATATATATATATATATAATTAAAGTAAGACTAGATCTATCAAATATAATGTTGCACACATGTGCATCATACATCAAATACGGATGGATGTAGTGCCTCTCCGAGGCAAAGTCGCAATCCCTCGAGCTATCACGTGAAGCATTGACTTTCGTACACAATGTGTACAAACATTAAAATTTAATGTTTTTAAAATTAAATGAGAATATATCTAACTTCATAGCTCAAAAAATGCAAAATGCAAAAATAAATAAATCATGCAATACCTCATGAGGTTCCCTCTCCATTGTCGTTTGTTTCTGCGTCCACTAAAAACTTCTTCTACAAGAACATCTTCCACAGAAAATTGTATAATATACATGTACAAGTATATATATATATATATATATATATATATATATATATATATATATATATATATATACATGTACATATGTATATATATATATATATATATATAATTTTCAAATCAAAATTCATATGAAAACTAATTTTCAATAATATTAGATTAGACGACTTGTTCAAATAGTTCCAAATGGTGTGGATGTTCCTATGTGCATCATACACTCCATCACTAGAGTACTGTGACGAGAAAAGAAATCATCTCGGGGAACCTAAAATTCAAAAGATTTTTAAAGTATAAAATAACTCGGGATCTAGATCTCAGTTTATAATAAAAATTTTAAACTTCAATTTATAACTTATAACTTAAACATATATTTAAGTGAAAAAGTGAATACTTACGATGGTGAGATACGGCACATCTCTAAGGGTGGCTCTCGAAAGAAATTCTCCAAAAACCTAAAATTCAAAAATTTAAAATAACTCAAGATCTAGAGTTCTCATTTTATAATGGAACTTTTGGTAGGAATATATAGCATAAAACATATTTAAGAAGTAGAAAAATTGTTCCTCGATCCATGATCCCCCTCTCTCTTACGGTCTGTGGTATTCTATTGTTCTTCCCCCTTTCATCCTCTACATGATATATATGGATATATCTACGGTGGACATTTACAATTATTTTTAAATTACTAGCTTTAAAATAAATTCAAAAAGAAATTTCAAAAAATTAAGTACAGTAATTTAATGTACACAAATTAAACTAGCAAAAACACATCTTTCAAAGAACTAAATGATGTGTGAAACTAATTTAAGATTTTTTTATCAAGATGTTAAGTTCACCAAATTACGCTATACATGGCGGGGCACACTTGGTATATAATTGAAAAAAACACATGGTCATTAGACGCATTTATAAGTAAAGAACACACACATATCGGAGAGATATGTTACGAGTGTCCATCAATACATTTTTGAAAGGAGAGCGTCTCAACATTAATTCATATTTGAGAGATGAATCTTTATGAAAGAGCGTCTCAACACTAATTCATCTTTGAGAGATGAATCTTGAATTGGCATTGCCCCATATAATACTAATTCATACTATGATAGATGAATCTTGAATTGACATTTCCCCACAAAATATGTTAGCAGACATCTTATTAGCATTAGTACAATGTCTTATACTAGAAACACTTTGAAATTGGCGAACAATATTGTTTGCTTTTCCATGTAGTTGTTTTAGCTTCTCCTTCTTAACTTGGTACACGCATTTCATGTGGTTGCACACAAGTTTCGGAATGGAGTGAAAAACTGCAACTACATTTGATTCATACTCCCTAGCTATTCCCAAGCCTTCTATCGATGCAATATATTATGCCTCGTTGTTTAGTTCTTCACGATATATTCATTTTTCCTTTGGAGGACATTTGCTAGTCGCAATATTGCAAAGAACCTTATGTAATCAATGCTTTCCACTGGATTGGCATTTGTAAAGAACATCTATGCATAATGTCCATTTTTCAACCATATTTCGTGCAGGGTTTTTTTGTCCATCCCTCTAGAAATTGAATAAAATATATTAAATTAACATTTGTGCAAATGCATGGGATAAATGACTTGTGTGCATTGTTTTGCCTTAAATTTTATGGGAGAATTCACATCTATAAATGAGATGCCTTAAAAGATTTCCTTCCCTAGATTTTTAAGGGAGAAATGACATGTACATGGTCCATCCATGGTTTGCCTTAAAGTTTATGGGAGAAATCACATCCATAAATGACATTCCTTCAAAGATTTCCTTGCACTATAGTTTAAGGGATAAAGCCGAAGCACTTGAACATGGTTTCGTGCATGGTTTTTCGTAAGAGATTTTCCTTAAATTTTATGGGTGAAATGACATCTAGAAATGACATTGCCTTAAATTTTCCTTGCCTAGAGTTTGAGGGAGAAAATGACATGTGTATAGTTCCAAAAAAAATAGCAAATTATGCCTTAAAGTTTTATCGGAGAAATGCCATTTACATGGTTATCATTAAAGTTTTTCTTTGAGTTTTATGGGAGAAATGGGAGAAATGACATGTATGTACACGGTTATCCTTAATTTTTTCTTTACAATTTGTGGGATAAATGACATAGAAATGACATGTACATGGTTATCCTTAAAGTTTTCTTTAAAAAATTTATGTGAGAAAATGACATGTACATGGTTATCCTTAGTTGGCTTTAAAAATTATAGGAGAAATGGCCTTGAAAATGAGCATGTACGTGGTTATCCTTTTTAAGTTTTCGTTGAGTTTGTGGGAGAATTGGGAGAAATGGCATGTATGTACATGGTTATCCTTAAATTTTACTTGAACGTTTATGGGAGAATTGACATAGAAATGACGGAGTACATGGCTCCAAAAACATTAAGAAAATGCCTTGAAAGTTTATGGGAATGACATGTACATAAATGGATATTGAAATATGAAGAGCTTCTATTTAGACACATGTTCAAAGGTGTTGGATGTATGTCACCTTTAAGAAAGGATGAGATCCAAAGAGAGCTACGAGCCCTTTACGGAGACTCTTCCTTTAGAACTTCTGTGAAAGTTAACACTCAACGAAACAAACTAAAATCTCATGGAAGATCGACCACTTTAGGTTCATGTTGAGCGCTTAAAGTTTTTCCTTGAATTAATAGAAGAAAGCCACGAGTTTGCAGGAGAATCCTATCCTATGGAAGTTCAGCCACTTTGAGCTCATTTTTTAGGCCTTAAATGTTTCCTTAAATTAATGGGAGAGAAAGCCTTGAGTTTTGGAGGATCCTGTGGAAGTTCAACCACTTTAGGTTCGATTTTCGAGGGCCTTAAAGTTTTCCTTGAATTGCGGGAGAAATAACATACATGCATGGTTTTCCTTAAAGTTTTCCTTAAGGTTTATGTTGCCTGTGAATTAATGGAAGAAATGACATACGTGCATGGTTTGCCTTAAATTGTTCCTTAAATTTTATGTTTTCCTTGAATTAATGGGAGAAATGACATACATGCATGGGAGTTTTCCTTAAATTTTGCGTTAAATTTTATGGGGAGAAACGACATCTAAGAAAATAACATGCCTTAAATTTTCCTTAAAGTATATGGGAGAAATTACATCTAGAAATGACATGTGTTAAATTTTGACTTGCCTAAAGTTTAAAGAATGTGACATGTACATGGTTTGTGCGAAGAAGTTTGACATATAGTTTAAAGGAGAAATTGTTGGCAATATGATGCGAGAGTGTTGTCCTTGATGGCAGCCTACTTGATAAAGTTGATGGAAACCTAGTTGATGAAGTCTTCCTTGATGAAATGGCTTGTCCTATTTGTTAATGATCGTAAATCTAATGTATCTACGGAGCGGTTTCGGATATGTAATGGAAGAGAAAGGAATTCTGTAAAGAGGCTAGAGCAATGATGCGAAATGGTATGTCACAAACCATGCACGGGTTTGTAAAAGGTAAAGTGAGCGTATGGGTTTTAGAGAAAAGAAAAAGTAAAGCAGATTCGGTTAGCCCTAAATACTGATTCTCTCTCGGTATTTTCCAAATAATTGGTATCGGAAGCGGAGTCATGCACGCGAAGCTTGATCAGCGTTTGAAGGAGATCGCGTCGCAATGGGAAGTCATGAAGGAGTACTTTCTCTAAGGCCACCTCTGTTCAATCGAAGCGATCTGTTATTACGGAAGATACGAACACATATTTGCAAAAGTCTTGGTGCGCAGTATGGGTAATTGTGGATGAAGGTTATCGAAATTATCCCGAAAAATTATTCCCTGCGATGCGAGCACGAAGGAAGAAATATGAAATCAATGCCCAGACGATCGATGTTTTATTAGGAAGCATGTCTAAATTAGAGATTTGTTAAACGTGATGCGACTAAATTCGTACAGAAATAATGAGGACAAAATCATTCTAGGCTATGGAGGAGATACAAAGGTAAAAAGTGCAAAACTCCAAACTCTCGGAATTGAATATGAAAATTTAAGGATGCATTGTGATGAGAGTATTGCCAATTTCTTTTTACGTCTAGATGATATTGTAAATCATATGAAGAAATTTAGGGTGAAACCATAGCAGAATACTACTGCGATGGTGGAGAAAAAGTCTTAAGATCTTTGACTTCAAAATTTTAGTCGAAAGATGCTCGGCTATCGAAGAAGAGGCAAGATACGCAAACTCTTACCATTTGTTCAACTTCCTTGGTATTATGCTTCTTTTGAAATGAGGAAAAGAGGTCCCTCTCAAATCGGATAATTTTGCCCTTAAGTCATGTGCAAAAGGAAAAAGAAAAGGAAGTTTGTCAAGGAATCAAGTTATATATCAAAGAAGAAGAACCAAATTTTGTGAAGAAGACTCCAACCGGAGTATTGGAAGATTCGGAGGGTAAGCTTGCACTTCAGATTTTTCTTGTGGAAGAGTTGGTCATTATCTTGCTAAATGTCCTTATGAAGAAAATCATAATAAAGTGAAACAATTTGAAAAGGGAAAGAGTTATTATACAAATGAAGATAATGATGAAATGTCAAAAGAGGATAGAAGAAGATTCGACCAAGATGCCTGCAAGTGCTCATGGCAAAGAAAGCAAAAGAAGAGAAGGCTACTCAAAGAAAGGAGATACCTCGGAAAAGCTTATGTGCGGCGAGAAAATGAAGAAGATGAAATAGGTCATTGATTATTAGTTCTTATGATTCACTTTCTTGTGCATGCAATGGGGAGAGATGGTGAAAATGACGGTATGGGTCTAGAGAAAGCAAATCTCCAGATCAATGATGAAAGATCGAAGTTAAAAGGAAGGAATCTATCTACAAAGATGTGATCTCTAGAATGAATGAATAGATAAAAAAGTAATCAAAAGGTTGTACGATTATGCAACCAATCACGGTGAAAGGACTTGAAAGAAAATCATCTCTCTGAAAACGATTTGGAAAAATCAAATAAGAAGAATGAAGAACTTTTACAAACTTTTTGAAGAACAGAAAATGGGTTTGAAAAGAAGAGATTTTAAAATTGAATGATCAAGTAGAAAGAATAGAAGAAGAGGGTCGAAGAAAGTATGAAGAAACAATGCCAAAAGATTGGAGGTTGAGGTAAATATTTTAAAAGGTAAATTAGAAGAAAAAAGGTAAACTCTTGAGGTTTCAGAGATAGTACTAAGATTCACCAGATAATATTCTTGGTAGTCAAAAGTCTCCTTACGGTAGAATTTGAAAGTCGTGGTTTTCTGTGAAAATGTTAAGGAGAATCTAGTTCACAAGAAAGTTCTCGGGATTCAAAGGATATCAATGCAGAAACCTCAAGTGTTGAGAGAAAACACAAAGGTCAACCAGCAATCTGTGAACTCTCAAAAGAAATCGGTCCCTCCTTTGATCAATAATTTTGAATGCTTTAAATGTCATAATTATGAGCATGTTTGCAGCCAATTGTAGAAGTAGATTGTTTCGGTCACCAAACAAACAGATTCTACACGAAGGATTACTCGGGATTCTTCGAGGGATATTGTTTTTCATCGGCAAGTTTGGTCCTTAAAGCGGTGATTGTAATAGAAGAAAGAATAGAAAAAAACACATTATGATCCCTATGCTTACTTCTGCTGGTCACATGAAATTTTAATAGCTTGTAACAAGTATAGAACATGTAGAAGAAAAACAATACGGGATGAATAGATGCGAGAAATTGGATAATTTCACATCACACAATAAGAGATTTCAAGCAGAAAGGCTGGAAAAGGGAAAGGAGGATCGGTCCAAAAAACGTGGGGATAATAATCATGTCATAGTCTTCGCTTTCATAAATGCCTGCTTCTCACAAAGCGCACCGGGTGATGTGAGATACATTATAAGATTAGGTAATGTATCGTCGGAGGGGAGCAATGTGTGGTGATTCCCATGGTTGGTTTGGTAATTCTAGATATGTTTATTTATAACGGTCACATACGATGTAGAAGAAGACGTGTACGGGTGGCATAAGTTCGAGATGGAATTGTGATTTTTCTATACTTCCTTCCTATATCGCCGTTTCTTGAACTAAAGCCGACGTATCTTACGCGAGTTCAAATGGATACGAAGCGTGTGTTTTTCGATTGGGGAAAACGAGTGAGATGGCTCAAGAAAGAGAGAGCACGAGTTCGGGGGGAGCGTTAGCAGCTATGCTGAGAATAATGGATTGTTGACATTATGATGGTTACGAAATGTGATCTCTCTCTTGAGGTCTTTTTGGTGTGGTTATGGAAAATTTCATGTTGTAATTTTATGAAAATGTTATGTTGAGACCTATAGTGTAAAGTTGTAATATTTAGTCATGAGAAAAGGATTTGTTCAAATTTGTAAAATCCACTTGGTTTGGGTACTTGAGTCACATATGTAAATCCACTTGGTTGGATCATTGATGTAAGTATGAGTCCTTGGTGATAGGATGAGGTTGTAGAGTCATATACTTCATTGGAAAAATACCTGTTTGAAGATTCGGCATGGAGCTTCGAGCATGGTGGCTTCGGTGCACATCGAGATCGACAAAAGCTCTTGCTTTCTGCAAGAGAAGAAAAACCTTGTTTTTGGTTTTGATTCGCCATTTTGCCCTTGATGTCAAAGGGGGAGAGTATCATGGTGTTTGAATAATGGTTATAATCAATGTATCTATCTATTGTTGCGATCAAACACCATCATGGTTTGCCATCAAGTCCAAAGAGATTGTTGGCAATATGATGCGAGTGTTGTCCTTGATGGAAACCTACTTGATGAAGTCGTCCTTGATGGAGAAATGACCTGTCCTACTTGTTAATGATGTAAATACGATGTATCTACGGAAGCGGTTCGAGATGTAATGGAGAAGGAGATTCCTATAGGCTAGAGCAATGATGCAAATGGTATGTCACAAAAGCATACGCGGGTTTGTAAAGGTAAAGTAGCGTATGGGTTTTAGAGAAAAGAAAAAAGTATTTAGCTGAGCCTAATCTTGGTTCACACCTTACCTCTCGGTATTTTTCCCAACAATTGGTACATCGGAAAGACGAGTCCCGCCACACCGCGAAAGCTTGATTTCGCCTGAAGGAGATCCGTCGCAATGGGAAGTCATGAAGGAGTACTTTCTCTGACCAAGTACCTCTATTCAATGGAAGTAATGCTGTGATTACCGGAAGAGACGAACAAAAGCATATTTGCAAAGTCTTGGTGCGGAGAAGTATGGGCAATTGTGGATGAAGGTTATCGGTATCCGAAGAGATTATTCCTCTGCTGATGCGGCACAAAGGAAGAAATATGAAATCAATGCCAAAGCGAAGTCAATGTTTTATTAGGAAGCATGCTACTGAATCGAAATTTGTTAAAGTGATGGTCACAGCTAAATTCAGCGAAAAGAAATATGGGACAAAATCATTCTAAGCTATGGAGGAGATACAAAAAGGTAAAAAGTGCATAAACCTCCGAACTCTCGGAATTGAATATGAAAATTTAAGGATGCATAGTGATGAGAGTATTGCCGGTTTCTTTCACATCTAGATGATATTGTAAATCATATGATAAATTTGGGTGAAACCATAGCCAGATACTACTGCTGGTGGAAAAAAGTCTTAAGATCTTTGACTTCAAAATTTTAGTCAAAAGTATCAACTATTGAATAAAAGGCAAGATGCTTATGGCACTCTTGCTTTGTTCAACTACATGGTATTGTGGCTTCGCTTTTGAAATGAGAAAATAAGGTCCCTCTCAAATCGAGGAGAAGTTTCCCTTAGAGTGCATGTGCAAAAGGAGAAAAAGGAAGTTGTGAAGGAATCAAAGTTATATCGGAGAAGAAGAACCAAATTTTTGACGAGAAGACTCCAACTCGAGTCTTGGAAGATTAGAGAGGTAAGCTTCCCTTCAAATGTTTTTCTTGTGGAAGATTTGGTCATTATGCTACTAAATGTCCTTATGAAGAAAATCATAATAAAGGGAAACAATTTGAAAAGGGAAAGAGTTATTATACAAATGAAGATAATGATGAAATGTCAAAAGAGGATGAAGAAGATTCTGACCAAGATACTGCAAGTTCTCATGGAAAGAAAAGCAAAGAAGAAGGCTACTCAAAGAAGAGGAGATGCATAGCTGAGAAAACATGTGCGGCGGAAAATGAAGAAGATGAAAGCGAGGTATTGATTGTTGTTCTGCTATGATTCACTTTCTTGTGCATGAAATAGGTGAAGATAGTGAGATGTAGATGCGGTTCCTAGAAGAGGAAAATCTTCAAGATCAATGATGAAGATCAAGTTAAAAGGAAGGAATATATCTACAAAAAGATGTGATCTCTAGAATATGAATGGACAGACAAACAGAGTATCCAAAGGTTGTACGATTATGCAACCAATCACGGTGAAAGGACTTAAAGCGAGATCATCATCTCTCAAAATAGATTTGGAAAAATCTGCGAGAAGAATGAAGAACTTTCTAGAGCAAAACTTTGAAGAAACAAGAAAAGAAATGGGTTGAAAAGAAAGAGATTTTTAAAATTGAATGATCAAGTAGAAGAAGGAAGAAGGGTTGAAGAAAAGTATGAAGAAGCAATGCCAAAGATTGGAGGTTGAAGGTAAATATTTTAAAAGGTAAATTAGAAGAAAAAGATAAACTCTTGAGGATTGCAAAGGGTAGTACTAAGGAATTCTAGACATTATTCTTAGTGAGTCAAAGGTCTCCTTCTATTAAATTTGGTCTTGGTTTTCGTGAGGCGGCAAAAGGAGAATCTAGTTCACAAGAAAGTGCTCGGGATTCAAAAGGATATCAATGCAAAACCTCAAGTGTTGAAAGAAACAAATGAGTCGAGCCACGATCATGAACTCTCGAAAAGAAATCGGTCCACTCCTTTGATCTGATAATTTTGAATGCTTTAAATGTCATGGCTATGGGCATACTTTCAGCAATTATAGAAAGCGGTGTTTCGAGTCACAAAGCAAATGAGATTCCACACGAAGGAAAGGATACTCGAGGATTCTTCAAGGGATGTTGCTTTTCGTACGGCGAAAGTTTGGTCATAAAGCGGTTGATTGTAATAGAAGAAAGAATAGAAAAACACATTATGATCCCTATGCTTACTTCTGCTGGTCACAAAAAATGTTATGCTTGTAACAAGTATGAACATGTAGAAAAAGAATGCGGGATGAATAGATGCGAGAAATTGGATAATTTCCGGCACTAAAATAAGATATTTCAAGCGAAAAGTTTTGGAAAAGGAAGGAGGACAGGTAAAAAAATGGAAGGGATAATAATCCTCTTTGTAGTCTTCCGCTTCTAAAAGCTTACTTCTCATAAATGATACACGGGCGATGTGAGATACATTATAGGATTACGGTAATGTGTCCTTCGGAGGGGGGAGCAATGTATGGTGATTCCCATGGTTGGTTTGGTAATTCTTGATATGTTTAGCTATAACGATTACGTACGATGTGAAGAAGAGCGGTCTACAGGTGGCATCAGTGGGGAGATGGAATTGTGAATTTTCTACGTACTTCACTTCCTATATGGAGGTTTCATGAACTAAAATGACGTATATACGTGATTTCAAATGGATACGAGAAGCGTGTGTTTTTCGAGTTTAAGGAGAACGGTGAGGATGGCTTTCAAGAACAAGAGCACGGGTTCGGGGAGCGTTAGCCTTGCTTTGAGAATAATGCATTGTTGACATTATGATGGTTAAAATATGATCTCTCTCTTGAGGTCTTTTTGGTATTGGTTATAAAATTTCATATTTGTAATTTGATGAAAAAGGTTATGCTTGAGGACCTATAATGTAAATTGTAATATTCAGTCATGAAAGGATTTGTTCAAATTTGTAAAACCCACTTGGTTGGGTACTTGAGTCACATATGTAAATCCACTTGGTTGGATCATTGATGTAAGTATGAGTCCTTGGTGATAGGATGAATCGTAGAGTCATGTACTTCATTGAAAAATATGTTTGAAGATTCAACATGAACTCGAGCATGGTAACTTCGCACATCGGATTACGACGGAAGCTCTTCTTTCTACAAGAGAAGAAAAACCTTGTTTTGGTTTTGATCCAGCCCTTTGCCCTTGATGTCAAAGGAGAGTATCATGGTGTTTGAATAATGGTTATAGTCAATGTATCTATACTATTGTGGTGATCAAACACCATCATGGTTTTCCATAAAGGTCCAGGGGGAGGCTATGGGCAATATGATGCTGAGAATGTTGTCCTTGATGATAACCTGCTGATCGAGATTGATGGCAACCTTCATGATGAAGTCGATCCTTGATGGAAATTGACACTGTCTTTGTTGTTAATGAGTGTAAATACGATGTATCTACGGAGGCGGTTCAAATGTAATGGAGAAAAGGAATTCCTGTAAAGGCTAGAGCAATGATGCCAAATGGTATGTCACTAAAAGACATATGCGGGTTTGTAAAATTTTAGATTGGCCTAAATGCGTTTTTCGACTCTTGAAGTGTTTTCCCAACAGTTGGTATCGGAAGCGAGTCCATACTGCCGAAGCTTGATCGCTTGAAGGAGATCCATCGCAATGGGAAGTCATGAAGGAGTAATTTCTCTCGAGGCCACCTCTATTCAATGGAGTAGTGCATTGTTTTGGAGAGAATACGAACAAAATCATATTTTGCAAAAAGTCTTGGTGCGAGATGCATGGGAAAGTGTGGATGAAGGTTATATCGGTATCCGAATATTATTCCCTACTTTGATACGGCACAAAGAGGAAGAAATGTGAAATCAATTCCACAGCGGTCAATTTTTTATTAGGAAGCATGTACTGAATCAAACATTTGTTAAAGTGATGCTGGCTAAATTCAGCAAAATAAATATGGGACAAAATCATTCTAAGCTATGGAGCTACAAAGGTAAAAGAGTGCAAAAACTCCAAACTCTCGAGAATTGAATATGAAAATTGAGGATGCATAGTGATGAGAGTATTTCCGGTCCTTTTTATGTCTAGATGATATTGTAAACCATTATGAGAAATTTGGGTGAATCCATAACCGATACTACTACGGTGGAAAAAAGTCTTGGGATCTTTGACTTCAAAATTTTAGTCCAAAAATATCGGCCTATTGAAGAAAGGCCAGATACTGCAAGCTGTTACCATTGTTCAACTACATGGTATTCTAAGCGATTTTGAAGCGAGAAAAGAAGGTCCCTCTCAAATCGGGAAGAGAAGTTTCCGCAAGTCATGTGCAAAAGGAAAAAGAAAAGGAAGTTGTCGAGGAATCAAGTTATATATCGGAAGAAGAAGAACCAAATTTTGTGGGAAGACTCCAGCGGAGATGCTTGGAAGATTGCGAGGTAGCTTCCCTTCAAATGTTTTTCTTGTGGAAGAGTTGGTCATTATGTTGCTAAATATCCTTGTGAAAGAAAAATCATAATAAAAGGGAAACAATTTGAAAAGGGAAAGAGTTATTATGCAAATGAAGATAATGATGAAATGTCGAAAAGAGGATGAAGATTCGACCAAGATGCACGAAGTGCTCATGGCAAGAAATCAAAGAAAGAAGGCTACTCAAAGAAAAAGAGATACCTCGGAAAACATGTGCGGTAGAAAATGAAGAAAGATGAGACATGTATTGATTGTTGTTCTTATGATTCACTTTCTTGTGCATGCGATGGCGAAGATAATGAAAGTAACGAGTATGGGTCTAGAGGCAAATCTCAAGATCAATGATGAATATCAAAGTAAAAAGGAAGGAATCTATCTACAAAGATGTGATCTTTTAGAATGAATGAATAGATAAACAAAGTATCGAAAGAGTTGTGTACGATTATGCAACCAATCACGGTGAAGGACTTAAAGCGAGGAAACCTTGTCTCTCTCAAAACTGATTTGGAAAAATGAAATAAGAAGAATGAAGGACTTTTACAAACTTTTGAAGAACAAAGAAAAATGTTGAAAAGGCCGAGATTTTAAAATTGAATGATCAGTAAGTAGAAGAGGGAAGAAGGGTCGAAGAAAGTATAGAAGAAGTAATGCCAAAGATTGGAGGTTGAGGTAGGAAGTATTTTAAAGGTAAAGTGAAGAATAAAGATAAACTCTCGAGGTTTTCGAGATAGTACTAAGATTCTAGACAATATTCTTAGTAGTCAAAGGTCTCCTTCGTTAAATTTGGTCTTGGTTTTCATGAAAATGTTAAAGGATAATCTAGTTCACAAGAAAGTTCTCGAGGATTCAAAGGATATCAATGCAAAACCTCGAAGTGTTGAAAGAAACAAAGATTCGACCAACAATCATGAACTCTGCAAAGAAATCGAGTCCACTCCTGTCGATCAATAATTTTGAATGCTTTAAATGTCATAATTATATGGGCATGTTGACGACCAATTAACGAGTATGCGCGGCTCGAGTCCTATAAACAAACATATTCTACACGAGGAAAAGGTGCCTCAAAGGGATTCTTGAAGGGATATTGTTTTTCATCATGTGCGACAAAGTTTGGTCATAAAGCGAGTGGTGTAATAGAGAAGAAGAATAGAAAAACACATTATGATCCCTATGCTTACTTCTGCTGGTCACATGAAATTTTATGCTTGCTTAACAAGTATGAAAATGTAGAAAAACAATACGGGGATGAATAGAGTGCGAGAGGGTGGATAACGTTTCCATCTGACAGAAGTAAGAGATTTCAAGCAAAGGCATTTGGAAAAGGAAGGAGGACAGTTTGGTCAAAAACGTAGGGGATAATAATCCTACTATAGTCTTCCGCTTCTAAAGCCCCACTTCTCCTAAAGGCTTGCATGGGTGATGTGAGATACATTATAAGATTCGAGTAATGTGACATCGTCGAAAGAGAGCATTGATGTGGTGATTCCACATGGTTGTTTTGACGTAGTGCACGGATGTGTTTATTTATAACGGTGCATGCGATGCTTGAAGAGAACGGTACGAGTGGCGTGTGTTTGGGGAGATGGAATTGTGATTTTTACGTGCTTCACTTCCTATGCGCGGGTTTCATGAACTAAAACGCGCGTATATGCGCGAGTTCAAATGGATACGGAAAGCGTATGTTTTTTCGGTTAAGGAAAACGGTGAGATGGCTCAAAGGAACAAGAGCACGGAGTTCGAGCGTTAGCCTTGCTTTGAGGAAGCTAATGCATTGTTGACATTATGATGGTTATCGAAATATGATCTCTCTCTACTTGAGGTCTTTTTGGTATTGGTTATAAGAGTTTCATATTTGTAATTTTATGAAAATGTTATGTTGAGACCTATAATGTAAATTGCAATATTGATCTGTGAAAAGGATTTGTTCAGAGTCGCCAAAATCCACTTGGTTGGGTACTTGAGTCACATATGTAAATCCCTTGGTTGGATCATTGATGTAAGTATGAGCCATTGGTGATAGGATGAGTTGTAGGTCATATACTTCATTGAAAAATATGTTTCGAGGAATTCATCATGAAAATCAAGGGGAGCATGAGCAACTTCGGTGCACATCGGATCGACGGAGCTAACTGCTTTCTGAAGCTGAAGAAAAACCTTGTTTTGGTTTTGATTCGCCCTTTTCCCTATGATGTCAAAAAGAGAGTATCATGGTGTTTGAATAATGGTTATAATCAATGTATCTATCTATTGTTGTGATCAAACACCATGCGCATGGTTTCCATCAAGTCCAAAGGGGGAGATTGTTGTGCATTATGATGCGAGAGTGTTGTCCTTGATGGAAACCTACTTGACTACAGTTGATGGAAACCTACTTGATGAGAGTCGTCCTTGATGGGAGACTAACATGTCCTATTTGTTAATGATGTAAATGCTGATGTATCTGACGCGCGCGGTTTCGGATGTAATGGAGAAAGTTATTCACCAGCAAAGGCTAGAGCAATGATGCAAAATGGTATGTACACACCAGCATATGCGGGTTTGTAAAGGTAAAAAGTAGCGTATGGGTTTTAGAGAAAGAAAAAGTAGTGCTTTAGCTAGCCCTAAATGCGGTTCACCCACGCCACCTCTCGGTGTTTTCCCAACGATTGGTATCGGGCCGGGTCCTTGCACGAAGGCCTGGTGCTTGAAGGTGGTCAGTCGCAATGGGAAGTCAACGAGAGGAGTACTTTCTCTAAGGCCACCTCTATTCAATGGAAGTAATGCGGCCCATTGCGGAAGGGACGAACTAAAAGCATATTTGCAAAGTCTTGGTGCGCGGTATGGGCAGTGTGGATGAAGGTTATCCGGTATCCGAAAAATTATTCCTGCGATGCGGCGACTGAGGAAGAAATATGAAATCAATGCCAAAGCGAGTCGATGTTTTATTAAGGAAGCAATGTGCGAGATCGAGTTTGTTAAAGTGATGCGGCTAAATTCGGCCAAAGAAATATGGGACAAAATGCGATTCTAAGCTATGGAGGAGATACAAATGTAAAAGAGTGCAAAACTCCAAACTCTCGGAATTAAATATGAAAATTTAAGGATGCATAGTGATGAGAGTATTGCCGCGTTTCTTTTACATCTAGATGATATTGTAAAATCATATGAGAAATTTGGGTGAAAACCATACTGTAGATACTACTCTGGTGAAAGAAAAAAGTCTTAAGTTCTTTGACTTCAAAATTTTAGTCAAGGAAGTATCGGCTATAATGAAGAAAGGCAAGAGTACGCTAAACTCTTACCATTGTTCGACTACATGGTATTGTAAGCTGCTTTTGGAGAGAAATGAGAAAATGAGGTCCCTCTCAAATCGAGAGAAAGTTTCCCTTAAGTCATGTGCGAAAGGAGAAAGAAGTTGTCAAGGAATCAAAGGTCTCCCTTACGGTAAATTTGGTCTTGGTTTTCCGTGAGAAGCTGACCCAAAGGAGAATCTATATTTCACGAAAAGTGCTCGGGGATTCAAAGGGATATCGAGTACAAAACCTCAAGTGTTGAAAGAAACAAAAAGGTCGACCAACAATGCATGAACTGCGAAAAGAAATCGAGTCCCTCCTTTGATCACTAATTTTGAATGCTTTAAATATGTCATAATTATGGGCATGTTGCGGCCAATTATAGAAGCATATTTTTCGGTCACAAACAAATAGATTCTACACGAGAAAGGTACTCAAGATTCTTCAGGGATATTGCTCTTTCATGCAGCAAGTTTGGTCATAAAAGCGGTCGGTGATAGAAGAAAAGAATAGAAAAACACGTACGAGTCCCTATGCTTGCATTCATGCGAGATCGCACAAAATGTTATGCTTGTAACAAGTATGAACATGTGAGAGAGATGCGAGGATGAATAGATATGAGAAATTGGATAATTTCCGGCTAAAATAAGAGATTTCAAGCAAAATTTGGAGAAAGGAAGGAGGACCGGTAAAAAACGTGGGGAATAATAATACCTCGTAGCCTTGACGTACTTCTAAAGCTTACTTCTCATAAAGGCTATGCACGAGGGCGATGTGAGATACATTATAGGATTCGGTAATGTATCATCGGAAGGAGAGAGAGCAATGTATGGTGAGTCCCATGGTTGGTTTGGTAATTATGAATATGTTTATTTATAACGAGTGCATGCGGTCGCGAGAGAAGATACGGTACGGGTGGCATAAGTTCGAGATGGAATTGTGAATTTTTATGCACTTCCGACACTTCCTATACGCGGGTTTTCATGAACTAAAGCCGCGTATATACGCGAGTTCGAAATGGATACGAAGCGTATGTTTTCGAGTTAAGGAAAAGCGATCAGAGATAGCTCAAGAACAAGAGCACGGCGAGTTCGAGAGCGTTAGCCGTTCTTGGTAATAATGCATTGTTGACATTATGATGGTTCACGAAATATGATCTCTCTCTGTGAGGTATTTTTGGTGTGGTTGTCTAAAATTTCATGTTTGTAATTTGATGAAAAGGTTATGTTTAGACCTATAATGTAAATTGTAATATTCGATCATGAAAGGATTTGGTCCAAATTTGTAAAACCCACTTGGTTGGGTACTTGGAGTCACATATGTAAATCCACTTGGGTTGGATCATTGATGTAAGTACGAGTCCTTGGTGATAGGATGAGTACGTAGAGTCATGCTGCTTCATTGAAAAATATGTTTGAAGATTCAACATGAACTCGGAGGGAGCATGGTAACTTCGGGGCTTTGCATCCGGATCGGCGGAGCTCTTCTTTCTACAAGAGAAGAAAAAAACCTTGTTTTGGTTTTGATCCGCCCTTCTTTGCCCTTGGTGCTCAAAGAGAGAGTATCATGGTGTTTGAATAATGGTTATAATCAATGTGTCTATCTATTGTGGTGGTCGAAACACCATCATGGTTTCCATCAAGTCCAAAGGGAGAGCTGGTGCAATATGATGCGAGTGTTGTGTCCTTGATGGCAACCTACTTGATAAAGTTGATAGGCAACCTACTTGATATGAAGTCGTCCTTGATGGAGAATTCAGACTGTCCCTGTTGCCCAGCTGATGATCATAATCCCGAGTGTATCTACGGAGAGCGGTTCAAATGTAATGGAAGAAAGGAATTCACAGCAAAGGCTGAGAGCAATGATGCAGATAGTGTGTCACACAAAGCATACGCGGGTTTGTAAAGGTAAAGTAGCGTATGTGGGTTTTAGAGAAAAGAAAAAGTAAAAAAATTTTGGGTGTAGCCCTAAATGCGGAGTTCACTCTTAGTATTTTTCCCAACAGGTGGTACTTCCGAGCGCGGTCCTTCATGCTGAAGCTTGATAACGCTTGAGGGAGATCCATCGTAATGGAAGTCATGAAGGAGTACTTTCTCTAAGGCCACCTCTGTTCAAATGGAATTAATGTTATTTTGGAAGATACGAACAAAAGCATATTTGCTGAAAGTCTTGGTGTAGAAGTACGGGAAATTGTGGATGAAAGGATTCATGGGTATTCGAATATTATTCCTACGTCTTGACTGCGGCACAAAAGGAAGAAATATGAAGAGGAAATCAATGCCAAAGTAGTCAATGTTTTTGATTAGGAAGCATGTACACGAGGTCAAAATTTGTTAAAGTGATGATCTGACTAAATTCGAAAGGCAAAATAAATATGGGACAAAATCATTCTAAGCTATGGAGGAGATACGAAAGGTAAAAAGTGCAAAACTCCAAACTCTCATAATTGAGATATGAAAATTTAAAGGATGCATAGTGATGAGAGTATTGCCGTTTTACTTTTATGTCTAGATGATATTGTAAATCATATGAGAAATTTGGGTGAATCCATAGCCGATGCTACTCTGGTGGAAAAAGTCTTAAGATCTTTGACTTCAAAATTTTAGTCAAAAGTATCGGCTATTGAAGAAGAAAGGCAAGATCGCTGCAAACTCTTACCATTGTTCAACTGCATGGTATTCTAGCCGAGATTTTGAAACGTGAAAGAGGGTCCCTCTCAAATCGGAGAAGTTGCCCTTAAGTCGTGTGCAAAAGGAAAAAGAAAAGGAAGTTGTCAAGGAATCAAGTTATATATCGGAAGAAGAAGAACCAAATTTTGTGGGAAGACTCCAGCGAGTGCCTGGAAGATTCGGAAGGTAAGCTTCCGTTCAAATGTTTTTCTTGTGGAAGAGTTGGTCATTATCTTTGCTAAATATCCTTATGAAGAAAATCATAATAAAGGGAAAAAATTTGAAAAGGAAAGAGTTATTATACAAATGAAGATAAACTGAGTAGAAATTTCAAAAGAGGATGAAAGGAGATTCACGACCAAGATGTCTACACAAGTGCTCATGGCAAGAAATCGAAAAGAAGAAGGCTACTCAAAGAAAGGAGATACCTCGAGAAAAACATGTGCGGCGAGAGAAAATGAAGAAGATGAAACATGTAGTGATTGTTGTTCTTATGATTCACTTTCTTGTGCATGCAATCGGCGAAGATAAGTGAAAGTAACGGTAGTGGGTCTAGAGCAAATCTCAAGATCGATGATGAAGATCAAGTTAAAAGGAAGGAATCTATCTACAAAGATGTGATCTATAGAATGAATGAATAGATAAACAAGTATCAAAGGTTGTACGATTATGCAACCAATCACGGTGAAGGACTTAAAGCATAAATCATCTCTCTCAAAAATAGATTTGGAAAAATCAAATAAGAAGAATGAAGAACTTTTTACAAACTTTTGAAGAAACAAAGAAAATGGGTTGAAAGAAGAGATTTTAAAATTGAATGATCAAGTAGAAGAAGGAAGAAGGGTTGAAGAAAGTATGAAGAAGAAATGCCAATGATTGGAGGTTGAGGTAAATATTTTAAAAGGTAAATTAGAAGAAAAAGATAAACTCTTGAGGTTTCAAGATAGTACTAAGATTCTAGACAATATTCCTAGTAGTCAAAGGTCTCCTTCTATTAAATTTGGTCTTGGTTTTCATGAAACTATTAAAGGAGGATCTAGTTCACAATAAAGTGCTCAGGATTCAAAGGATATCAATGCAAAACCTCGAGTGTTGAAAGAAACAAAAGGTCAACCAACAATCATGAACTCTCAAAAGAACTCAGTCCCTCCTTTGATCAATAATTTTGAATGCTTTAAATATCATAATTATGGGCATGTTGCATGACCAATTGCAGAAGTAGATTGTTTGATCCACAAACAAATAGATTCTACAGAGAAGTACTAGGGATTCTTCAAGGATATTGTTTTTTCATCGCAGCAAGTTTGGTCATAAAGCGGTGATTGTAATAGAAGAAAGAATAGAAAAACACATTATGATCCCTATGCTTACTTCTGCTAGGTCACACAAAATGTTATGCTTGTAACAAGTATGAACTTGTAGAAAAAGAATGTAGGATGAATAGATGCGAGAAATTGGATAATTTCAGTACACAATAAGAGATTTCAAGAAAAGTCGGAAAAGGAAGGAGGACCGGTCAAAACGTAGGGGATAATCAATCCTCCCCGTAGTCTTCCTCTTCTAAAGCTTACTTCTCACTAAAGATCGCATGAGGTGATGTGAGATACATTATAGGATTCAGGTAATGTGCCATCGGAAGGGGGAGCAATGTATGGTGATTCCCATGGTTGGTTTAGTAATTCTTGATATGTTTATTTATAACGAGTGCATCGATGTGAAGAAGAGACGGTACCGTGTGGCATAAGTTTAGGGGGAGATGGAATTGTGAATTTTTCACGTACTTTCACTTCCTATGGAGGTTTCATGAACTAAAATGACGTATATACGTGATTTCAAAATGGATACGAAAGCGTATGTTTTTTCGAGTTAAGGAAAACGATGAGATGAGCTCAAGTGAGCACGAGTTCGGGGGGAGCGTTAGCCTTTGTTGAGAATAATGCATTGTTGACATTATGATGGTTCTGAAATATGATCTCTCTTGGGAGGGTCTTTTTTGGTATTGGTTATAAAATTTCATATTTGTAATTTGATGAAAAAGGTTATGTTGAGACCTATAATGTAAATTGTAATATTCATTCATGAAAGGATTTGTTCAAATTTGTAAAACCCACTTGGTTGGGTACTTGAGTCACATATGTAAATCCACTTGGTTGGATCATTGATGTAAGTATGAGTGCTTGGTGATAGGATGAGTCGTAGAGTCATGTACTTCGTTGAAAAATATGTTTGAAGATTCAGCATGAACTCAGGGGGAGCATGGTAACTCGGTGCACATCGAATCGACGCAGGCTCTTTCATATCTACAAGAGAAAGAAAAAACCTTGTTTTGGTTTTTGATCTGCACTTTCGCCCTTGATGTCAAAGGGGAGAGAGTATCATGGTGTTTGAATAATGGTTATAATCAATGTATCTATCTATTGTGGTGATCAAACACCATCATGGTTGCCATCAAGTCCAAAGGGGGAGATTGTTGGCAATATGATGCAGAGTGTTGTCCTTGATGGCAACCTACTTGATAAAGTTGATGGAAACCTACTTGATGAAGTCGTCCTTGATGGAAACTAACCTGTCCTATTTGTTAATGATGTAAATATAATGTATCTACAGAGCGATTTAGATGTAATGGAGAAAGGAATTCCTGTAAAGGCTAGAGAAATGATGCAAATGATATGTCACAAAGCATACGCGGGTTTGTAAAGGTAAAGTAGCGTATGGGTTTTAGAGAAAGAAAAAGTAAAAAAATTTCGATTAGCCCTAAATAGTCGATTCACTCTCGGTATTTTTTCCCAACAATTGGTATCGAAGCGGTCCTTACGAAAAGCTTGATCGCTTGAAGGAGATCCGTCGCAATGGGAAGTCATGAAGGAGTACTTTCTCTAAGGCCACCTCTACTCAATGGAAGTAATCCGTTATTCTGAAAGATACGAACAAAATCATATTTGAAAATTTTTGGTGCAGAAGTATGGGAAATTGTGGATGAAGGTTATCAGTATCCGAAAATTATTCCTACTGATGTAGCACAAAGGAAGAAATATGAAATCAATGCCAAAGCAATCAATGTTTTATTAGGAAGCATGTCACGAATCGAGAATTTGTTAAAGTGATGCAACTATATTCAACAAAATAAATATGGGACAAAAATCATTCTAAGCTATGGAGGAGATACAAAGGTAAAAAGTGCAAAACTCCAAACTCTCAGAATTGAATATGAAAATTTAAGGATGCATAGTGATGAGAGTATTGCCAGTTTCTTTTTACGTTTAGATGATATTGTAAATCATATGAGAAATTTGGGTGAAACCATAACCGATACTGCTCTGGTGGAAAAGGTCTTAAGATCTTTGACTTTAAAATTTTAGTCAAAAGTATCAGCGATTGAAGAAAGGCAAGATCTGCAAACTCTTACCATTGTTCAACTACATGGTATTCTAACTGATTTTGAAATGAGAAAAGAAGGTCCCTCTCAAATCAAAGAATTTTCCCTTAAGTCATGTGCAAAAGGAAAAGAAAAGGAAGTTGTCAAGGAATCAAGTCTATATCGAAGAAGAAGAACCAAATTTTTGTGAGAAAGACTCCAACTGAGTACTTTGGAAGATTCGGAAAGTAAGGTTCCCTTCAAATGTTTTTTCTTGTGGAAGAGTTGGTCATTATCTTTTACTAAATGTCCTTATGAAGAAAATCATAATAAGGGAAAGCAATTTGAAAAAGGGAAAGAGTTATTATACAAATGAAGATAATGATGAAATGTCAAAAGAGGATGAAGAAGATTCGACCAAGATCTGCAAGTGCTCATGGCAAGAAAGCAAAAGAAGAAGGCTACTCAAATAAAGGAGATATCTCGGAAAACATGTACGTCGAGAAAATGAAGAAGATGAAAGCAGGTATTGATTGTTGTTCTTATGATTCACTTTCTTGTGCATGCAATGGTGAGAGATAGTGAAAGTAACGATGTGGGTCTAGAGGCAGAAGCTCTCAAGATCAATGATGAAGATCAAGTTAAAAAGGAAGGAATCTATCTACAAAGATGTGATCTCTAGAGATGAATGAATAGATAAACAAGTATCAAAGGTTGTACGATTATGCAATCAATCACGGTGAAGGACTTCACGAGAAATCATCTCTCTCAAAAGCAGTTTGGAAAAATCAAATAAGAAGAATGAATAACTTTTACAAACTTTTGAAGAACAAGAAAATGGGTTGAAAGAAGAGATTTTAAAAATTGAATGATCAAGTAGAAGAAGGAAGAAGGGTCAGAAGAAGTATGTAGAATCAATGCCAAAGATTGGAGGTTGAGGTAAATATTTTAAAAGGTAAATTAGAAGAAAAAGATAAACTCTTGAGGTTTCAAGATAGTATTAAGATTGTAGACAATATTCTTAGTATTCAAGGTATCCTTCATTAAATTTGGTCTTGGTTTTCATGAAACTGTTAAAGGAGAATCTAGTTCACAAGAAAGTGCTCAATATTCAAAGAATATCAATGAAAAACCTCAAGTGTTGAAAGAAACAAAAGGTCAACCAACAATCATGAAATCTCAAAAGAAATCTGTCCCTCTTTTGATCAATAATTTTGAATGCTTTAAATGTCATAATTATGGGCATGTTACGACCAGTGCGGACAGATTGTTTTCGAGTCGCAAACAAACAGATTCTACATAGAAATGTACTGAGGATTCTTCAAGGGATATTGTTTTTCATGCAGCAAGTTTGGTCATAAAGCAGCTAATTGTAATAGAAGAAAGAATATAAAAACACATTATGATCCCTATGCTTACTTCTCTGGTCACAAAAAATGTTATGCTTGTAACAAGTATGAACATGTAGAAAAATAATGCAAGATGAATAGATTTGAGAAATTGGATAATTTCCATCACACAATAAGAGATTTCAAGAAAAGCTGGAAAAGGAAGGAGGACCGGTCAAAAACGTAGGGGATAATAATCCTACTGTAGTCTTCCACTTCTAAAGCTTATTTCTCATAAAGACTACACGGGTGATGTGAGATACATTATAGGATTCAGTCATGTATCATCAGAGGGGGAGCAATGTATGGTGATTCCCATGGTTGGTTTGGTAATTCTAGATATGTTTATTTATAATAGTGCATCTGATGTGAAGAAGACAGGTACAGGTGGCATAAGTTCAGGGGGAGATGGAATTGTGTATTTTTTTGTACTTCACTTCCTATATGCAGGTTTCATGAACTAAAGCCGCGTATATACCCAAGTTCAAATGGATACAGAAGCGTATGTTTTTCAGTTAAGGAAAACAATGAGATGGCTCAAGAACAAGAGCACAGTTTCAGGGGGAGGGTTAGCCTTGCTGAGAATAATGCATTGTTGAAATTATGATGGTTCTGAAATATGATCTCTCTCTTGAGGTATTTTTGGTATTGGTTATAAAATTTCATATTTGTAATTTGATGAAAAGGTTATGTTGAGACCTATGATGTAAATTGTAATATTCAGTCATGAAAGGATTTGTTCAAATTTATACCACTTGGTTGGGTGCTTGAGTCACATATGTAAATCCACTTGGTTGGATCATTGATGTAAGTATGAGTCTTTGGTGATAGGATGAATCGTAGAGTTATGTAATTCATTGAAAAATATGTTTGAAGATTCATCATGAACTCAGGTGGAGCATGGTAACTTCAGTGCACATCAAATCGACAGAGCTCTTATTTCTACAAGAGAAGAAAAACCTTGTTTTGGTTTTGATCCGCCCTTTGCCCTTGATGTCAAGGGGGAGAGTATCATGGTGTTTGAATAATGGTTATAATCAATGTATCTATCTATTGTGGTGATCAAACACCATCATGGTTGCCATCAAGTCCAAAGGGGGATATTGTTGGCAATATTGTGCAGAGTGTTGTCCTTGATGGCAACCTACTTGATAAAGTTGATGGAAAGCTACTTGATGAAGTCATCCTTGATGGAAAATGACCTGTCCTATTTGTTAATGATGTAAATATGATGTATCTACAGAGCATTTCAGATGTAATGGAGAAGGGAATTCCTATAAAGGCCAGAGAAATGATGCAAATGGTATGTCACAAAGCATACGCGGGTTTGTAAAGTTAAAGTAGCATATGGGTTTTAGAGAAAGAAAAAGTAAAAAAATTTTAGGTCGACCCCTAAATTCGATTCACTTCTCAGTATTTTTCCCAACAGAAATGACATTACCTTATAGTTTATTCGAGAAATGTCAAATAGAAATCACAGAGAAAGGGTTTGTGGGAGAAACAACATGTGCATGGTTTGCCTTAAAGTTTTCCTTAAATTTTATGGGAGAAATCACATCTAGAAATGACATGCCTTAACGTTTGTCTTGCTTAAAGTTTAAGAGAGAAATGACATGTACATGGTTTGCCTTAAAGTTTTCTTTATATTTTAAGGGAGAATGACATTTCCTTATAGTTTATGGAAGAAATGACATATAAATGCTAGAGAAACGACATAGAAATGACAGAAGCTCCGAAGTTTTCCTTGCCTAGTGTTTAAGAGAGAAATGACATGTACATGCTTTTCCTTAAAGTTTTCCTTACAGTTTATGGGAGATATGACATTGCCTTATAGTTTGTGGCAGAAATGACATTGTTTTATAGTTTATGAGAGAAATGACATAGAAATGACACATGCCCTAAAGTTTGCCTAAACATTTATGGGATAAATGACACATGTACACTATTTTCCTTAAAGTGGTAGTGGTTTATGGATATTAAAATGAATAAATTCTATTTAGATCTGTTCTAGAGATTGAATCTAGGGGCATTTACTAGATTTTTCACCTTTGAGAAAAGATGAGATCTAGAGGCTACCTAGCCCTTAACGGACTCTGCCTTTAGAACTTGTAGAAAGATTTTGTGGGAGAAATGACACGTGCATGGTTTTCCTTAAAGTTTTCCTTTCCTAAATTTTAAGAGAGAAATGACATGTACATGGTTTGCCTTAAAGTTTGACTTATAGTTTAAGGGAGAAATGACATTGCCTTATAGTTTATTAGGGAAATGACATAAAAATTCCAGAGAAATGACATAGAAATGACACAAGCCTTAAAGTTTTCCTTGCCTAGATTTTAAGAGAGAAATGACATGTACATGGTTTCCCTTAAATTTTTCCTTATAGTTTATGGGAGAAATGAAACTACCTTATAGTTTATGGGAGAAATGACATAGAAATGACACCTGCCTTAGGGTTTTCCTAAAATTTTATGGTAGAATGACACATGTATGGACACATGTACACGGTTTTACTTAAAGTGGTAGTGGTTTATGGATATTAAAATGAAGAACTTCTATTTGGATTTGTTCTAGAGATTTGATCTGTAGGGGAATTTCATTTGGATATGCCACCTTTGAGAAAGGATGAGATCCGAGAGGCTACCTGACCCTTTACTACATGGCCCTTTACAGACTTTGCCTTTATAACTTGTAGAAGTTAACTTGTAGGTAGAGTTTGTGGGTGAAATTACATGTGCATGGTTTTCATTAATGTTTTCCTTAAATTTTATGGGAGAAATCACATCTAGAAATAACTGCCTTAAAGTTTTCCTTGCCTAAATTTTAAGAGAGAAATGACGTGCACATGGTTTGCCTTAAATTTTGCCTTATAGTTTAAGGGAGAAATGACATTTACTTATATTTTATGGGAGAAATGACATAGAAATGCCAGACAAATGACATAGAAATGACATGAGACTTAAATTTTTCCTTTCCTAGAGTTTAAGAGAGAAATGACATGTACATGGCTTGCCTTAACATTTTCCTTATAGTTTATGGGATAAATGACATTGCCTTATAGTTTATGGTAGAAATGACATAGAAATGTTACATGCCCTAAATTTTGGCTAAATGTTTATGGGAGAAATGACACATGTACACTGTTTCCCTTAAGGTGGTAGTGGTTTATGGATATTAAAATGAAGAACTTCTATTTAGATATGTTCCAGAGATTGACCGTAGGGGAATTTACTAGATATGTCACCTTTGAGAAAATATGAGATCCAGAGGCTAGCTGGCCCTTCATGTACTTTCTGCCTTTAGAACTTGTAGAATTTAGCACTCAACAGACAAACTAAAATCCTATGGAAGTTCATCCACTTTAGGTTCAGTTTTTAGGGCTTAAAGTTTGCCTTGAATTAATGGGAGAAAGCCTTTATTTTGTGGGAGAAATGGCATGTGCATGGTTTTCCTTAAATTTTATGGGAGAGATTACATCTAGAAATGATATGCCTTAAAGTTTGCCTTGCCTAGAGTTTAAGAGAGAGATGACATGTACATGGTTTGCCTTAAAATTTGCCTGATAGTAGATCGGAGAAATTACATTACCTTATAGTTTATGGGAGAAATGAGAGAGAAATGAAAGATAAATGACATAGAAATGACACATGCCTTAAAGTTTTCCTAAATGTTTATGGGAGAAATGACACATGTACACAAATTTCCTTAAAGTGGTATTTTTTTTCACTTACTTAAACAACTAGTGGTAGTGGTTGATTAAGTAATGTCAAAATTCACACCTTGATGTGTTTGTGGGAGAAATGACATGTACATGGTTTGAAAAATTATTTTATGCACTTACTAAAATAATTGGTGGTAGTGGTTGATGAATTTATGTGAAAAGTCACACCTTTATGAGTTTGTGGGAGAAATGACATGTATAGGGTTTGCCTTGGAGTTTATGGGAGAAATCACATCTAGAAACCTTTACTTTGACATCTATATATAGGCTAAGAACATTAAAAAGGAATTCTCAACTTACATTTGTTATGTCCTTAATAAGAAGTATGTTCTACCACCTAACAGATTATTTAATAATTTATAATAATGTCATTTTTGGCTTGTACTAGCATTCATCCTTGATATGTACAAGAATTTTACAACTTGAACATCAACCTACACTATCATCATATCATTGTATAATAATCTAGCTTATTAATATCGATTACATCATAAAAAACTCCACTTGTAACATTTTACAAGATTAGAAGCATCATGGAAGGTGTAAATTTAGGTACATTAATAAAATACAACCATCTCAATTTAGATTATTAATATCCATTACATCATAAAACACTCCATTTTTAACATTTTACAAGATTAGAAGCATCATGAAAGGTGTAAATTTAGGTACATTAATAAAATACAACCATGTCAATCTAGATTATTAATATCCATTACATTATAAAGCACTCCACTTTTAACATTTTACAAGATTAGAAGCATCATGGAAGGTGTAAATTTAGGTACATTAATAAAATATATCCATGTCAATTTGGATTATTAATATCCATTACATCATAAAGCAATCCACTTTTAACATTTTACAACGTTAGAAGCATCATGGAAGGTGTAAATTTAGGTACATTAATAAAATACAGCCATGTTAGATGTTGGAGGGACATAACCAATGAGTGAATGTGCCATGTGGCTTATACTACCAGAGGATGACAAAGCTACTATATGTTGCTTGGAGAAAACTTGAAGAGAAGATACATCTTGAGATTTCCCGAGAGCATACCTATTAATTTCGATTCTTGTTTGCTTTTATGACATTAATATCCAAACAATGAGGATAAGATTGAATAGGGAAAAACTAAGAGGAAAGATGGAGAATAAAGATCTTGAAAATCTCGAAGAAATTTTTAAACATGAAAACGAGAATGCACAAAAAGATGAATTGGTAAAGAAAATGGACCATGTTAAAAGAATTTGTAAATATTTTTTTAAAAATTAGACAAAATACCTATTAGTTTCTCTTCTTGTTTTCTTTTATGACATTAATATCCAAGCATATATGTGGATAAGATTGAATAGGGAAAAACTAAGAGGAAATATGGAGAATAAAGATGTTGAAAATATCGAAGCAGTTCTTAAACATGAAAACTACAATGCACATAAAAATGAATTGGTAAGGAAAATGGATCATGTTAAAAGACTCTATAAAGATTTAAAAAAAAATAGACGGGTGCCCATAAGCAGAACTTATGTAGCATGGTAACTTTTCCCATGCCCACATTCGGTGGTTTTTATATCAAATTTGCAGGTAAAGATGCGTAAAGTACAAACTATAATATAAAATCTATTTGTTAAAATAGAAAAGAAAAAATTAGAAAAATAGTTTTATTTAACTCTAAAATTTTCCCTCATATCAACCCCGCCAAAAATTGCCTATAATTTGTACAGTATGCCATTATTCCAGTAGACAAGATTATTGAGGAGGAATGCAACTCTTGTTGTACCTTGATTTATGCATGGATAAGATTCAACAGGAATTTGAAAAACTCCATTGCTAGGAATAGGAAAGAATAGACAGACCTATTGTTATTTAGGATGAGAAGATAGGATAGGGTATCCATTTTTGTGTGGACTTCGGGGGAATGAATGTTGCTTGTATCCATGGTCCTTTTTTAAAACATTTCAATCCTGCCTATCCAGCTGGTTTAATTTTTATTCAATATTGACATGAAAAAAATACATTACCTAGGAGTAAGTCGAGTTACTGTGTCTAGAGAGAGATACAGATACACTAGAAGTGGATGAAGAACAATTTAGAAAAGGGCCCGAGGAAGACTAGTGAATCCAATTTCAACCTAGGAGAATATTTTGTTAGTGGAAAAGGAGTTTCGACCCTTAAATATAAAGGAAGTGTGCCTGTAATTATAACTAAAACCCATGGATTTAGATCTACGATGACTCGCACGAGGATGTATAGTATTTTTATTATTTCTATTCATTTAACTATCACGTTAATTTATTACCTATAACTTCAACATCAGTAACATATGCTTCAAACTAATGAAAAATATATAAGTTGAAAGGAGGATGCCGACAGTTGATTAAAATTAGCCATGGATTTATTGTAAACAGGTCAATGGATTAGAAAGAACACATAATAAAGAGAAAAAATCAAAGGAATTCTAGTGTATTTATAGAAAATGATTGCGTGAAGAACATATATTCCAAGACTCGCAATAGATTAATAGATGGAGAAGTAATAAAATATATAAATAGATTACTATATAGTAGGCAATCTGGGAAAATTACAAAATCAGAGAAAATTAGACAAAATAGAATATATAGCCTTTTTTGACACCTTTCAATCCTGCCTATCGAGTTGGTTTAATTTTATATTCAATATTGACATGAAAAAATACATTACCCAAGAACAAGCCCAATTATAGGTCTAGAGAGAGATACAGATACACCAGAAGCCGATGAAGATGAGGACCAACCTGGAAAATCAGAGACGAGCTCGCATTGTAAAGATGAGGCAGAGATTATCGAAGACGTCGAGGTCGCAATGATAATACAAGCGAGGAGATCGCCGACGACATTGCGAAGGATGTGGATTACAAATTACCTGCAAACAAAAAACTAAAATAAAGTTAAAAGAGTAGAAAAACAGAACAACAATAAGAAAAAATCACAAAAAAAACGAAACAGAAAAACAATGAATTACTCACATACGCAACACCAAGACCTTTCAACTGCAACAACAAACTAAAGACCCTGCAACAACAAAAACGGCATGCGACAACGAAAATAAGACAGTAGTAATAAGCCTGAAACCTATTCATGTTTACGGGCTGGTATATTTATAAACTAAAGTTAGTCCGAATTATTTTAAAATTTCAGCCAAACTAATAGTCGAGCCGAACTATTAGTTCGGTCGAATTTTCGTTGACGGTTTTCCCATCTCTGGCCAAAAATCGGTTTACCCATCTCGTCAATACGCTGTCAATGTAAACGACAGAATTATTTCGGCCAAAGTAAGTTCTAAAGTTTTGTCAAAAAATTCGGCTGAACTCTAAAGCAGTTCGGCCGAACTTTTATAAATGTTCGGCCGAACTTTTGGGAAAAATGACTTTTCCACCCCGATTCTCGTAAAGTGTAACCCACCTTCGTGGTTTTACCCACCTATTTTGAAAAAATATGAAGCCTTTCCTATTATAGTGTCAATTTTTACATATATGTGATCCTAGCCCTTGATTAATTGTGGTTAAAGTATTTTAATTAAAACACTTATTCTAAAAATTATGAAGCCTTTCCTCCTAGGCCCATTTTATGTGCATGTTCTTTATGATTTTAGGCTTATTATAAAGTCAATTTTTACATATATGTGGTCCAAGCCCTTATTTAATTGTGGTTAAAGTATTTTAATTAAAGACCTATTTTAAAATTATGGAGCCTTTCCTCCTCATTCCATTTGATGTGTGTTTATAACTTATAAACCTTTATACATTATAAAAATTGCCCATCTACTTATTAAAATTAAATTAATTCTTTCATAACTTTAGGGAGGACCTCTCACGTTTGACCCTATTACAATCACTTTATAATGAATATCTATACCATTTTTTAATGATGGTTGGCATTGAATTTATGAGTTATTCATTAGGTGATGTCATAAAGTGTGGAAAAAAGAGTTCTTTATGATTTTCGGCCTATTATAGTGTCAATTTTTACATATATGTGGCCCAAGCCCTAATTAATTGTGGTTAAAGTATTTTAATCAAAAAAAACCTATTTTAAAAAATTATGGAGATTTTTTTTATATATATATGTGGTGAAGCCTTGTGGTTAAAGTATTTTAATTAAAAAACCTATTTTAAAAATTATGGAGCCTTTCCTCCTTAGCCCATATCATGTGTTCTTTATGCTTTTAAGTTTAGCATAAAGTCAATTTTTTACATATATGTAGTTATTTTTACATATATATTTTTTTATGCTTTTTAAGTTTAGTATAAAGTCAATTTGTTCCATGATTTTTACATATTGATTAATTATGATTAAAGTATTTTAATAAGTAGATGTGCACTTTTTATAATGTATAAAGGTAGATAAGTTATAAACACACATCAAATGAGTTGAGTAGGAAATATTCCATGATTTATAAAATATGTCTTTTAATTAACTTATCTACCTTTATACATTATAAAAAGTGCACATCTACTTATTAAAATACTTTAATCATAATTAATCAATATGTAAAAATCATGGAACAAATTGACTTTATACTAAACTTAAAAGTGTTGAGATTTTATTTCTTATTTTTTAATTAAATGTGGAGGAAAATCTCATGTAGATGACAACAATAGAATTTGCTTCTACATTGGCTCCATCAGTTTCTGATGAGGAGTTAATGCATCCTATATTTGTTGTGAGAGAATTTATGAGATTTTTTTTCATTCACGGTCTATAAAATGCAAGCCGTAGAGGCAAGTGAGCATGATGAGGAATGTGTAGTGAGGGAAGGTCGAAGCAGATGAGAAACTCGCTATTGTATTTCTGCAGCTGATTAATGAGATTGCGATGCTCCCGTTAGGTGGACGTAGCCCGCATTGGTTGGGTGAACCACGTTAAAATCTCTTTGTCTTTATGTTTAGTTTTTTGCTTTGTGTGTTATGTATATTTATTTTGTTATTCGCTTTATCGAGCTCAACAATTAGTATCGAGTCGGTTGTTTGAGCTTCTCGTTCTGTGCGTAGGCGCTCGCTAAGCTGAACCCGTGAACCGATGAGCACGGTTTGAAAGAGGTCGCGTACACGGTCGATGTGCGTTAAAACCAAGCAAGTAACTCGGACTGCGGTGATGCATAAAACATAAGTCGGTCGATTGATATGTCGCCGTCCATGTGGAAAACGTCGTGTGATATGCATTGCTAATATATTCAACACCGATTCGTTTTTTTTATGTGTGTGAAAAAGCCGCACACGAGCCGTGGTCGTGTAGAATTGTGAAAACGCCGGTGACGACGATAAGGCTCGGTGGTTGGAGAGATCAAACAAATGTCGTGAGTCAATTTTTGAACTTTGACAACGATGCCATGAAGCGGTTAGCTTGAATGCGAGAGTGAGTTGAATGCCGAGTTGAATGCGGGAATGTCGTGAGTTTATTGTCGTGAGTCGATTTTAAGCCATCGTTTTTTTTTAAGTTTTTTTTGAAAGGTCGATTTGTTATAAATCGATTTGTGTGTCGATCTCGCTACGACTTGAAATCGTTTTTACATTGAAGTCTCAATGTGTATTTAAAAAAAAACGATTTGTGAAGAATGGTTTTTTGAAGTGGTCATTTTAAAAAAGAAAAAAATCGATTTTTTAAATTGGTGGTTTAAGAATCGATTTGATTGAGTGGATTGTAGAGCTTTTTTAAATTCGATTTGGTATGTGTTTTTAAATAAATCGATTTTATTAAAAGCCTTTTTTATAATGTTTATTAAATTGCCATTTTCACATGGCATTAAGAGGAAAAGGGACTTTAAAGGTGAAGGGTATATATATATATATTTTTTTTAAAGGGCATTCTTTATTAAAAAAATTGCAATTGGAGATTTTGTGACACGAGCTACTAAAAATGGGAAAAAAACACAAAGTGCCCGTTTTGAGATTGAGAAGTTCAATGGCAAAAACAATTTCAAGATCCGGAAAGTGAAGATGTATGATCTACTCGTGCAACAAGGCGTGGCGAAGGCGCTATTGGGAAAATCCAAACAGCGTTACACCATGACAGATGATGAATGGAGTGATCCGGATAAAAGAGCACCGAGCGGCATTCGACTATGTTTGGCGGATGATGTTTTGTTTAACATCGTGTCGAGAAAATCTTCATCGGTTTGTGGACAAAGCTTGAAAAGTTGTACATGACAAAATCCTTAACCAATAGGATTCTTCTCGAAGTGACATTTGTATAGCTTGCGCATGAAGGAAGTTACGACGATAATCGATCATCTCGAATACCTTTAATACTCTCACAGTGCAGTTAGAAAGTATAGAAGTAAAATTTGAATCGGAAGATAAAGTCTAGTAACTTTATTATGCTCGTTGCCCAAGTCATGGGATCATTTTGTTACTTCTATAAGTCTTAGTTCATCAGAAACCCTTGAATTTGATGATGTTGTTGGAGCTTTATTGTC
The DNA here is from genome assembly GCA_034641835.2 of Pinus albicaulis. Taxonomy (NCBI): domain Eukaryota; kingdom Viridiplantae; phylum Streptophyta; class Pinopsida; order Pinales; family Pinaceae; genus Pinus; species Pinus albicaulis. Next base: position 112,048,481 of record CM076572.1, read on the forward strand.
CGAAGAAACAAGGAAGAGGTCAAATTCAGAAACCTCCACATCAGAAGCAATGATGGTCAGAGGTCATTTTAAAGAAAGAAACTTCAGTAAGCACAACAAATCGCGTTCAAAATCGAAAGGGAAGAAGAGTAAGGTAAAGTGCTCATTTTGTGGCAAATCAGGACACTTGAAGAAGGATTGTTGGAAGAGACAGCAAACATCCAAAGGAGACTCTTCGACAGAGAAGAAGGAAGCAAACATGACAGATACAGGTTCGGCATCGATTTCAGGTATGAGTGATGAAGTGTTATCAGTTAGTTTGTCTAATCATGATCAACATTGGTCATTAGATTCACAGATGCGTCAAATCACATGTGCATTCATGAGAGAGTGGTTTAAAACTTATAAATCAATCAATGATGGAGTTGTTTATATGGGAAATGATGCCTCATGTAATATTGTTGGAATTGGAAGCGTCCGTATTAAAATGTTTGATGGGACAAATAAAATTCTAACCGATGTAAGACATGTACTCAGAACTAAGAAAAAAACCTCATTTCACTAGGAGTACTAGAAATTAATGGATATAAAACCTTTATTCAAGGTGGAGTAATGAAAGTTTATAAAGGAATTTTACTAGTCATGAAAGCAAAGAAGGTTGGAAATCTTTATCAATTAGAAGGAAGAACAGAGTCGGGATCATGCTTCTACGATGATCCGAAAACGACGAGCAATTCTATTCGTTTATGGCATCAAAGGTTGGGCCATATGAGTGAAAGAGGATTAAAAATTTTGTCCGATCGTAAGTTACTTCCTAGTTTAAAATCTTCTAAGTTAGATTTCTGCAAACATTGTTTGTTTGGGAAACAAAGCAAGCATAAGTTTAAAAACTGGAAAACATACTAGTAAGGGGAGTCCTTTATTATATGCATTCCCGATGTTTGGGATCCATCTCCTACAACCTCATATGGAGGATCGTCATATTTTGTATCTTTTATTGATGATTTCTCTAGAAAAGTGTGGGTCTACATGTTAAAGAAGAAGTCGATGTATTCACAGCTTTTCAAACAGCTTTTTAGAGCATTAGTTGAAAACATCATCGGAAGAACCATTAAATGTTTAAGAGCTGATAATGGTGGTGAGTTTACTTCAAAGGAATTTGATAATTATTGCAAGGATGTTGGGATCGAAAGGCATAAAACCATCGTATATACTCCTCAAACAAAACGGAGTTGCTTTGAACGCATGAACAGGACTCTTTTTAGAGAGAGCAAGAAGTATGCTTAGTAACACCAATTTACGTAAGGAATTGTGGATGAAGCGGTTTCTACAGCTTGTTACTTGGTAAATCGATCACCATCAACTGCAATAGGATGCAAAATTCCTCAAGAGGTATGGAAAGGTTATCTATGTGATTATTCTAATCGAAAGTTTTTGGTTGTGATGCATATGCTCTAGTTCCGAAACATCGAGCGTTCTAAATTAGATCCTAAATCAAAAAGATATATCTTTGTTGGATATGGTGATGGAACTAAGGGATACGAAAGTTGTGGGATCCTACTACTCACAAGATCATCATTAGCAGAGATGTTAAACTTAATGAATCCTCACTTGAAAATCCAAATGTAGATGATGAATTGAAACAGGGATAATGTACCTCGACTTCAACACATTCGGTTTGAAGCCGGTTCAAATACCTGATGATAGTCTAGATGAACAAGTTTCGATTCGGATCATGAACAAGTTTCGGATGCGGATCATGAACATATTTCGGATGTTGATCATGAAGAAGTTCCTATAGAAAATAATCAGCAAATTGTGGAAGTACCGAAACATCTTTAAGGAGGTCTACAAGAATCGAGACGACTTCCTAAAAAGGTATGATGATTTTGTTACTTCGCTTGCTTTAATCGCTGAACGATGATGAACCTTTGTGCTATAAGGAAGCCATAGACGGTTCAAACAAAGTGGTAAGTGGAAAGAGGCTATGAAGGACGAGATGAAGGCGTTAGCGAAGAATGCCACATGGGATCCGTAGAACTTCTTAAAGACAGAAAAACTGTGGGATGTAAGTAGGTTTACAAGTTGAAGAAAGGTGTTGATGATACGGAAGACAGTGTACAAAGCGAGGTCTGGTCACAAAAGGTTTTTCTCAGAAAGCAGGCGTTGACTTTCATGAGATTTTTTCACCAGTTGTGAAAATTTTTTCAATTCAAATTGTGTTAGCATTAGTTGCTTTACTTGATTTAGAATTACAACAACTAGATGTTAAAACTACTTTTTTACATGGAGATTTAGATGAGGAAATTTACATGGAACAACCGGAAGGGTTTGTTCAAAATCGCAACAGGAAATTTGTCACAGGCTCAAGAAATCATTGTATGGTCTCGAAAGCAGCGCTCGACAGTGGTACAAGAAATTTGATTCTTTCATGATGAGTCAAAATTGTATAAGAAGTGAATATGATCATTGTGTTTACTTTAAGAAATTAAGTAATGGCATGTTCATTATCTTAGTGTTTTATGTTGACGATATGCTTTTAGCAAGAAAAAGCATAACATAGATCAACAGAGTTAAAGGCTCGGATGGCTAGGGACGTTTGATATGAAAGATCTAGGAGCAGAGAAGACTGATTTTGGGCATGGAGATTTTCGAAGACGAGGGAGCAATGGTAAAGTTTGTGGCTATCACAACGAAGTATGTTGAGAAGATACTCTTGAGGTTTGGTATGAACAATGTGAAGTCTTGTTTCGAGTCCCTTTGCTTCCCATTTTAAGCTTTCTTCAAGTTTGTGTCCTAACACTAATGAAGAAAAAGTAATATATGTCTCGAATTCCATATGCCAATGTAGTAGGTTGTTTGATGTATGCGATGGTTTGTACTCGACTAGATATTTCACATGCAGTTGGGGTTGTCGACAGGGTATATGGAAAATCCAGGGAAAAGAACACTCGGTCGACGGTGAAATGGGTGCTTCTGTATTTGAGAGGCACAAGTGATTATTGTATCACTTATAACAGAGTAGTGAATATGTTTGTGGATATGTTGATTCCCGATTTTTGCAGGTGATTTGGATAAGAGAAGGTCAACTTCGTGGGTATGTCTTTACTCTTGCAGGTGGAGCTATTAGTCTGGATGTCAAAGCTACGTAACATTGTTGTTTTTTCCACTACGTAAGCGAATACATAGTCGCTTTCGCATGCTTGCAAAGAAGCGGTTTGGTTGAAAGGTTTGTTTGGTGAGTTTGGTAGGTTGCGGGGACAAGCATCAAGTTATTTTGTGATAGTCAAAGTGAAATTCACTTGGCTAAAAATCCCGCCTATCATAGTAAATCAAAGCATATACCTATCAAGTACCATTTTGTAAGACGAGTTATCACCGAAAGGGGAGTGTCTCTTGAAAAGGTGCATACAAAGGAAAACTATGCGTACATGTTCACGAAACAGCTTTTGTTAGAGAAGCTACGATGGTGTCTCGCTTTTCTTGGCTTCGCGAAAAAGATAAAAATAATAATGAAACAGGGGTATCGAAAGCTAATTGTTGTCAAGGTGGAGATTGTTGAGATTTTATTTCTTATTTTTTTAATTAAATGCGGAGGAAAATCTCATGTAGATGACAACAATAGGATTTGTTGCTACATTGGCTCCATCGGTTTCGATGAGAAGTTAATGCATCCTATATTTGTTGTGAGAGAATTTATGAGTTTGTTTTCATTCACAGATTATAAAATGCAAGCCCGTAGAGGCAAGTGAGCATGATGAGGAATGTGTAGTGAGGAAGGCTAAGCAGATGAGAAACTCTACTATTGTATTTCTGCAGTTGATTAATGAGATTGCCGATGCCCTGTTAGGTGGACGTAGCCCAGATTGGTTGGGTGAACCACGTTAAAATATGTTGTCTTTATATTTGGTTTTCTACTTTGTGTGTTCTATATACTTATTTTGTTATTCCGCTGCTGAGCTCAACAAAAAGCATAAAAAATATATAGGTAAAAATAACTACTCACTTTTGCCCTTATTACAATCACTTTATAATGAATATTTATACCATTTTTTAATCACAGTCGACCTTCTTTTCACTGGACACGATGAATCTAAATAAAAATAAACAAAATAAAATATTGTTGGTTGTTTGGAGAACATAAAAATGATTTTTTATACAACTAATAAACCACAAATAAGCATTTAAACAATTACACCGTGAAATAAACCATAACGAAAATTAAATATTTTTAGTGGTTTGGAGAACACAAAAATAAATTTCCAAACGCTGGATGAATGGAGATAGCAGGAAGAGGGCCACAACGAGCTTCGACGCCATTAATATCCGAGGAAGAAGCACGAATGAGATGAAACGGTGAAGAGAACAGGCGAGATATCGCCGGAGCTGAAAGGAATTAAATATTGTATATTAAGTGCACCGTCCCAGAATACGACTAAAGCACGTGAGATAAATGTCAAAGATGGCTCAGTACACGAAACTTGAAACGTGACCCTTGAATTTTTTTTATGTCCCCCGATGTAACTTACATTTAATTATAATTTAATAATAATACTTATAATATCAAGTTTAAAATTATTAATTCAACGTAGACTATTAAAAAAATATATTTTTTCAATCTTAGTTTTATATCTATTTTATATATAAAAAAAAAAAGAAAGTAAAAAGAAAAATTCAATATATAATTTTATTTAAAAAATCTAATATATAATTTCTTTGTTATTTACATAAAGTAAATGGCATATATTATTATTTATGGCATATATTATTATTTACATGATATTGTAATTTATTTTATGTTTAATTAATATATAATAATTAAAATAAAAATATATTAATCACAATTTTTTATTATTATTAGTGATAAATAAAATATTTCAATATTTATATTAAATAATATATTTTTAGATAATGAAAAATAAATTAATTTAAATTCAAATTTATTATTTATATAAGTATTTGTTTTAAAAATGATTTATAACATGCCATAATATTACTATATAATATTATATTATAATGTAAAATATATTATATAAATTAAAGTGAAATTTTCATTTATAAAAAGAAAAATGAAAATTATATTAAGAAAAAAATATAATATTAAAATAAATAAAATTATGAAATATTATAAAAATTAACTGTAATTTAATTATACTTTGATAGATAGTATCTTTAATTATATAGATAGATGTTTTTTTTGGAGTATACTTTATAATATAATGTGATATTAATATATTATAGAATATATATTAATCAAGGTAAATAGAATATATATTAATGAAGGTAAATAGTCCCTTTCGTAATATAATTGTATAATTAACTTTAAATAAATAAAAACAATTCATTTAAATTTAAATTCATGATTTATATAAGTATTTATTTTAGAAATAATTTTTAACGTGCCATAAGATTATTATATAATATTATATTGTAAAACATATCATATGCATGAGAGTGATATTTTCATTTATAAAAATAAAAATGAGAGTTCTATTAAGAAAAAAATATAATATTAAAATAGAAAATAGTATAATAATTAAGTGTAATTTAATTATATTTAAATAAATATTATTTTTAATTATATATATAGATGTTTATTTTGGAGTATGATTTATAATATAACTCTGAAACATCATCCTAATTTAACTGGACACAGTTATGGAAAGATGTTGAGGGAAATCAAGTTTAAATAACTCATTCCTAAGTAGACAAGAGGTTGTCTAGAATTGGTGTCTGCTCAGGGGATGTGGATGAAAGCTTCAGGTTGGGTGGCAAATAGTCTTTACCAGAACTGGTATGCACATTTATTAAATTATGTCTTATGCTTTTTTTATTATGATGATGATTGATTAAGATTTAATATGCTTTAGTTATGAGTTTAGCTGAAAGTTGTGTATCTTGAATTATAAATTTATGTGATAAATTGTTTTATTTTTTTGGGAATAAAGTGTATTATGTATCTAACAGAAAAATAACTATAAAAAATAGAACAAATAGTTGACCAACATATAGAATATCTAAACCCAAATAGAAGGGTTTAAATCTTCTATTAGGTCTATGTTAAGATATAAAATACTCCATTTAAATTAAATATAATTCTAACTATGTTAAGAAAAACATAGGAAATGAGAATAGAAATACATAGTTATTTTTGTAAACAAAGAAGGAAGCAAATATGCATACAGTTGGATTGATTTATTTCCATAAAATCAAGAAAATACAATTATGTACAAATAAATTACTTTAGATTAAAACTGTACAAATTCCTAAATTAGGAAATATGCATACATTTAGATATAACATGTGTTTAAAAAAAACCAAGAAACAATTATACATATAGAGGCAATATGTATATTGGAATGAATTTATATTGTTGTCCAGAGTATGTAAAACTCCTTTAATAGAGGTGAAAAAGAGAATATAGAAAGAGTGAATTAAAAAATCATTTACAATAGTCCAAGTCATATGATTGAATGTCATCTTTTATTAAATTTAATTACAGGGTGAAGAGTTAAAATGATAAAACTCATCATAGCTAGTAGGCTAAAATCTGTACATTGTGACGACCGAATTGTAGATAAAGGAAATCGATAGTCAAGTCCTTGGAAAGGAAAGATGAAGTGATTGTTGTAGAATTCGTGAAATTTAAAGTACTTGTACAAAAACCACATAGATATACGTGTTAGATACATATCAAATATAATAAGTAGAAAAAGTGACACTACTCTTATAGTAATTAATAATACAAACTATACTTGTTTAAAGAACGTGAGTAAGTGGAATTCCTCGTGTATATAACAGTGTAAGTACGAAACTGATTTAGTAAGTATTAAACAGAATGGAAAGAAATTATTTACCTGAGATGTGGGTTGAAACCAGATACATGGTCTTTGATGGGAAATTACGAAATTGAAAATATTCAAAAGAGGGTTTTTCCTGTATAAGAACAGATCATATTATTATGAGAAAATTTTATCAAATGAACTTTAAATTAAAAATGAAATCTATTACACGACATGCAAGCTTTAATTGTGTGTGGGATATGTTATAAAAATGATAAGATGTTAAAACCAGTAAAAAGACATAGTGACTCTTTATTGAAAACAAATAGAAGGTGAAATTAAAATGGAATTTAAACTAATACATTTTATGCCTCAGGCTTTACGCAAATACCAAATGGTATTTATTCATAGATATGATTGTATCAAAATGAGAGTGTAAATAAAATAAAGACATTAACTAGATAAATAAATTCCATTAAATTTGAAATGCTCCAATCGATTTCCAATTCATTTAACAAAAACATTGTTAAGTTAAATGAAACTAGAGAAAGTTAACATTAATAAGTTCGAGTGATCGAAATTTTGCATACACAGTAAGTCATAGTTCCTACGAGGAAATCAAAATATACTATGTTACCTCTATATCATTTTAAGCTAAAGACGAAATCAATGAATTCATCTTAGATGGAGATTTTTTGGTAAAATCAAAATTATATCAAAATGCCTCCAAATCCATATTATCTGAGATTTAAAAGCATGAAGGTCGAAATTATGAAATGTAAAGGAAAGCATAGAGTATATGATAGAAATAGTTTGACTACAATTTTATTGCATTTTGGAACTAGAATTACGAATTTAATAAGAAAAATTCCTCTTCAATTATATAAATAGAACAAAAAATAAAACACTACATCCAAAATATCAGAAGGTAAATGACTAAGTAACATTTATAAAATGAAGCATGAGGGTTAGAATTTAAAATCGAAGTGGCCATGAGAAGCACTATGAATATTTTAATTCGTTTAAACCCAAAAGTAACCATTTCTCAACATCGAGATATCTGGGTTTGGGGAAAATCATTTTAATGAGTTGAGTAGAGAATTTATTTATACAAGATTGAATGTTTACTTCCATTAAAAACGAAAAACTTAGAAATACCCAAAATTATATCATTATCAAATGACAACCATCGTGTAAACAAATGAATCATGGCTACAGAGGAAAACACATTAATATTGAGAAACATTACTTGTAGTTAATAGCAGAGCTTACCTGCATGTGGAAGAGTAAAAATACCTTTATATGGCTATGACTGAGCTTCGTGAGCGAGGTTTGTAGAGTGAATAAACCTTTACAGAGAATGAAATAACCAAATTAGAGTTCCAAAACCTACAACAAAATGTAAGAAACAAATTAAAAGAGGCAAACTACAAAATGAGTTTTGATAATATTAATGATCTCGCATAGTTAAACGAGTAAGAGAAATTTGGAATTTCTCTTACTGAGCTGATTCTAGGAGATTGGATTATACCATTGAGGAAAGGTATTTGGACAATATACCATTCTCAGCATCATAGGAACAACATGCAACCAGAACTAAAACTTCCGCAAAGAGCTTCACCAGATGAAAATGGTGGAAAGAAAAATTTAACCCTAACCATAGTCACCAAGGCTAGAGGGAATACAGATGAAATCTTCACAGTCAATGAAAAACCAAATCGACCATAAATCTTTCTCAACAATTTAGTATGCCCATGTGAATAACCAAGGTGAGACGTACTTCCATTAAATGAGTTAAAAAATCAAAATGAGAGACAATAAATGGGTTACGGTGAAGTCTTCCACCAATTAAGTGTAGGGAGATATTATCTCTTTAAAAATATAAAATATACGATAGGTCTAAATCAAACAATAAAACCAAAATCTTGGAGTATCCAATTCTTCATACGTTAAGATTGACATAAATATGTTTGTCACATTTGGTTTCAAGTAAAGGTCGTATAATGGGTATAATGGGTAAGTGTAGTTATATGGTTAGTGGTAAGTTAATTAAAAACACTGGGTTATGAAAAGACCCTAGTACAAAGATGTAAACATTCATACATTTTATGAATAAAAAATAGATAGAAAGGGTTAGTGGAAAATATAATGAGGAACAAGACCTCAATTAAAACATTTCATATATATATATATATATATATATATATATATATAAAAGCTCTAAAGAATTTCCAAACTTAGATATAAAAAGATTTAGATATATGCGGTTGAGAATATAAGAAAGATTATATTAAGGGTCATTAATAGATTTATGATATAGGGATATATATATATCATAAGAGGTAACTTTAATACTAGTTAAAGTTAAAGGTATCAAAGTATATATTTATATGGGTAGACATGTGGGAAGCTCTAGATACAAATTTCATAATTCTGATATTATAATAGTAGGGGAAACTATTAAAAATGTATGCCTTAATATACATTGCACTAAATGTAAGTATGCCATGTAGATAAGGAGAATTCCTCGTTAAATAAAAGGTACACATGTCTGCAAAGGTATTCATAGGTATGAATACAATTGTGGCATAATAAAAATATAAAAGACTGAAACAAAATCCTTTAAGGATAGTTTGTAAGAGGTTATTCGATGACGAAAATAAACTAAGTAAACGATAGTAAATCAGTTTTAGTGATATAAATAGATTATATTTTTTTTTAGGGTAAGTATATTTGTTACAATTGTGCGTTTTGGGGTGTTGTCAACTCCCGTAAAATGCCATATTTTGCACAAAAAGTTTTAAACTCATTCGACAAGTACTTACCTCCATTACCACTCCTTAGAGGATTCACCTTCTTTCTGGTTTATTTCTCTACCAGTGCCTTGAATTATATGAACTTGGATAATGTGTCATCCTTATTCCACATAAAGAAGGTCCAACACTTCCGTGAGAAGTTATCTACAAAGATAACATTGTGCTTGGTTGTGGAGGTTGTCGAGAAAATTCCACAGACATCATGGTGTATCCTTTCATGGCATGCATCTTATTTTCTATCACGATCATGGAATGAAGATTTTGTGTAATTCCCGAAGGTATACACTTTGCATGTATCTTGCTACTTAAGTGCTCCTTTAGGGAGGCCTATGGTTATATCATGCATCATATTCAAGGTGCCATGATTCAAATGGCCAGTCATTCTATGCCATAGTTCATTGACATCATGAATCTGGACCTTCTTTTCCTTCATTCTTAAAGAGGAACATTATTCCACATTTAGCTTATATAGTTTCTTCACATGAACCCTGGTCTGATTCGCCTGTCCATGGCTGTGTCTTGGGAATTCTTTCCCTTTGCTAAATATCACATTGTAACCACAGTCTTCCAACATAGCAACTGAGATGAGATTTTTCTTTAGGCCCTGAACAAAAATGACATCGTTGAGTTTGAGAGGGCAGACCGACTCCCTTTGAATGACGAATATACCAATCCAGGTCATGTTATACCTTCCATCATCTCCCATCTTGATGTGCATCTCGAAATATTTCTCCTCGAGGCCACTGAAAAAATCTATATTCCCCATCATATGTAATGAGGCATCATTTTCGAAGTACCACACACTCCCCATAATTGTGCTCACCATGCATGAGATAAGGGTGAAGTCAAGATCAAATTGTGAAGCCAAAGCTTCGCCTGCCGCTCCTCCTCAAGTATTCTTGCCTGAATTTTTTGATATAAATATTGTATATTAAGTGCACCATCCCAAATTTTTCAGGGCGTAAGAAAAATATGACTAAATCACCTGACATAAAAGTCAAAGATGGCTCAGTACATGAAATACCAGAGCTTAAAACTTGAAATACCACCTGATGTTTAACCCTTGAATTTTTTTATGTCCCTCGATGTAACTTACATTTAACTATAATTTAATACTAATACTTATAACATCAATTTTAAAATTATTAATTCAACGTAGACTATTAAAATATATATATTTTCAATATTAGTTTTATATCTGTTTTATATAAAAAAATATGGTAAGGGAAAGTAAAAAGAAAATTTAATATATAATTTTATTTAAAAAATATAATATATAATTTCTTTTTTATTTACATAAAGTAAATGGCATATATTGTTATTTACATGATATTGTAATTTATTTTATGTTTAATTAATATATAATAATTGATATAAAAATATATTATCACAATTTTTTTTAATTTTTAGTGATAAATAGAATATTTCCATATTTATATTAAATAATATAATTTTATATTAGTTTTAAATAATGAAAAAAAAAAAAATTAGATTTAAATTTATTATTTATATATGTTTTTGTTTTAGAAATAATTTATAACATGTCATAATATTTTTTTTTCTAAACTGGTCTAATTTCTATTAATATACAAAAATTTACATCCATGCTAGCCCACAACTAAGGCATAATCATCAGCAGAATCTATAGCTGGACTGCCCACGAAGGGGAAACCAGTCCCAATATGAGAAAAGAGTGATGCCTACACAGGGGAAACCAACCCATTATGTCTGAGATGAGAAATGTTTGAGAGTGCAACAAAATTAACAGCATTACAAAAAAATCAGAAATAGACCCATACGAATGGGCTTCGGGAACAAAAAAACCTGATGAAATCTGTCCTGCTAGGTGTCATTGGGAGCTGATGGAGGTTCTTCAACTATCAGGCACATGTATGCATCCATGTCCTCTTCAGCTTCCTGCTTGTCACCAGTAGCGTCTTTCTTGGGCTCATAGCATCCAGCGTCTTTCCTACCTTGTTCATTGCTGCTTCCACTTTTGCTTGATGCCTTGCGCTTTAACTTTGTTGTCAGATTTGGGCCATGAGTAGGGCCTTGAATACCTTGTTTTCTGGCCAGAATTGATCCCTGGGTGGAGCCCTTATCCTTCATGGTGTTATGAGCGAGATCTTCAGACATTGGCGTCTCTTCGTGAAATGCCATGGAGATGGTAGCTATGATGCAGTGACGGTCGAGAGTACAACGAAAGTGAAATTGGGCTGACTGGTTGGACAGTGAAGTGAATTCAATCAAAATAAGAGACTCTGGAGCATTGTCACAGGGCCGAGAACTCACAGTGTGAGCCCAACCCCTGCCGCTTCGAGTGGCTAGATATCAGCCAGTAAACTGAGTTGATGAAAGGGAGGACAAGTCAGAGAGGGATGAGGAAGGGGGGCATAGAAACTTGCCTATACTAGTACCCCTCCGACATCTCATTCTTTGGTGTAGGCGGGGCATGCTCACCCTGGCTGAGTTAAGCTGACTGGAAGAAGAAAATTTAGAAAGTGGATGTGCAGAAGGGGTAGAAGAATCAACAGTCAGAGACTGAGGACCGGGATGCAAAGGCCTTATTGAGTGAGATGGCGAGTTGAAGGCTTGCAATTCAGAGTGCTAATTGTAGAAAACACTTTGCGTGAAATGCGCACCATCAACCACCTCGATGCAGCACAGAATCTGGCAGCACCTCCTTGTGTTTGTGCGCGAGCTCAGCTCCGTAGCAACAGGGGGAAAATGTGTTGCAGAGGATTCAAAACGGAGGAAAAACGACCGATGAAATCCATATTTTGAAGCAGAAAAATGGAGTCTCAGCCAGCGAGCAAGATTAATGTGTAATAAAGAGTGGCGGTGGCACAATTTTGAAGAAAATTAATGAACGTGTTGGCGGCCATTTGAAAAATCCACTTGCCATCCCCACACAGCCTCGACGTACTAACCTCATAAACCACTCGAATCTATGGAACATGTCATAATATTACTATATAATATTATATAATATTATATTATATTGTAAAACATATTATATAAATTAAAGTGACATTTTCATTTATAAAAATAAAAATAAGAATTATATTAAGGAAAAAATATAATATTAAAGTTAAAAAAGAAATTATAAAATATTATAATAATTAACTGTAGTTTAATTATACTTAGATAAAAGATATTTTTAATTATATAGATAGATGTTTGTTTTGGAGTATGCTTAATAATATAATGTGATATTAATATATTATAGAATATATATATTAATCAAATTAAACACTCCTTTTCATCATATAATTGTATAACTAACTTTAAATAAATAGAAAAAATTCATTTAAATTTAAATTCATTATTTATATAAGTATTTCTTTTAGAAATGATTTATAACATTCCATAAGATTACTATATAATATTGTATTGTAAAACATATTATATACATGAGAGTGATCTTTTCATTTATAAAAAGAAAAATGAGAGTTCTATTGAGAAAAAAATATAATATGCAAATAAAAAATAAAAATAATATAATAATTAAGTGTAATTTAATTATATTTAAATAAATATTATTTTTAATTGTATATATTGATGTTTATTTTGGAGTATGATTTATAATATAACTCGAAAACATCATCCTAATTTAACTCGACACAATTATGGAAACATGTTGAGGGAAACCAAGTTTAAATAATCTATTCCTAGGTAGACAAGAGGTTGTCTACACTTGGGAGGAATTGGTGTCTCATGAGGGAGATGTGGATGAAAGCTCAAGGTTGGGTGGAAAATAGTCTTTACCATAACTGGTATGCACAGTTATTAAATTATGTTTTATGTTTTTGTTATTATGATGATGATTGATTAACATTTAATATGGTTTAGTTATGACTTTAGTTGAAAGTTGTGTATCTTGAAATATAAATCTATGTGATAAGTTATTTTATTTTTTGAGAATAAAGTGTATTATGTATTTAATAGAAAAATAACTATAGGTATAGTTAATTTATTTGTGTAGTTACATAGACTAGAACAAATAGTTGACCAACATATAGAATTTCTAAACCCAAATAGAAGGGTTTAAATTTTCTATTAGGTCTATGTTAACTGCTTTATTACAGATATAAATACTCCATTTGCATTAAATGTAATTCTAACTATGTCAAGAAAAACATAGGAAATGACAGTAGAAGTACATAGTTATTTTTGTAAACAAAGAAAGAAGCAAAGATGCATATAGTTGGATTGATTTATTTCCATAAAATCAAGAAAGTACAATTATGTACAAATAACTTAATTTAGATTCAAACTGTACAAATTCCTAAATTAGGAAATATGCATACATCTAGATATAACATGTGTTTTGAAAAAAAAAACCATGAAACAATTATACATATAGATGAAATATGTATATTGGAATGAATTTATGTAGTTGTTGAGAGTATGTAAAACTCCTTTAATAGAGGTGAATAAGAGAATATAGAAAAAGTGAATTAAAATATCAGTTACAATAGTCCAAGTCATATGATTGAATTTCATCTTTTATTAAATTTAATTACAGGGTGAAGAGTTAAAATGATAAAGCTCATCCTAGGTAGTAGGTCGGAATCTTTACATTGTGACGGCTGACTTGTAGATAAAGGAAACCAGTAGTAAGTCATTCAAAAGAAAAGATGAAGTGACTATTGTAGAATTCGTGAATTTTAAATTACGTGTACAAAAAGCACATAGATATATTTGTTAGATACATATAAAATATAATAAGTAGAAAAAGTGACACTACTTTTATAGTAATTAATAATACAAACTATACTTGTTTAACAGAAATTAAGTGGAGTTCCTCTTGTATATAACAATGTAACTACGAAACTGATTTAGTAAGTATTACACATAATGGAAAGAAATTATTTACCTGAGATGTGGGTTGAAACCAGATACATGGCCTTAGATGGGAAATTATGAAATTGAAAATATGCAAAAGAGGGTTTTTCCTCTATAAGAACAGATCATATTATTCTAAGAAAAATTATCAACTGAACTTTAAATTAAGAATGAAAGTTATTACAAGACATGCAAACTTTAATTGTGTGTGGGATATGTTATAAAAACGATAATATGTTAAAACCAGAAAAAAGACAAAGTGACTCTTTACTGAAAATAAATAGAAAGTGAACTTACAATGGAATTTAAACTGATACATTTTATACGTCAGGCTTTACGCAAATACCAAATGGTATTTAGTCATCAATATGATTGTATCAAAAGCTCAGAGTATAAATAAAATATAGACATTAAATAGATACGTAAATTCCATTAAATTTGAAATGCTGGAATCGATTTCCAATTCATTTAACAAAAACATTGCTAAGTTAATAAGTTCGAGTGCATACAAAATTTACACAGTCAAATCAAAATTTTACATACACAGTAAATCATAGTTCCTACGAGGAAATCAAAATACACTATGGTACCTCTATATGAGTTTAAACTAAAGATGAAATTGATGAATTCATCTTAGATGGAGATAGTTCAATAAAATAAAAATTATATCGAAAAGCCTCCAAATCCATATTATCTGAGATTTAAAATCATGAAGGTCGAAATTATGAAACACAAAGGAAATCATAGAGTATATGGTAGAAATATTTTGACTATAATTCTATTGCATTTTGGAACTGGAATTACGAATTTAATAAGAAAAATTCCTCTTCAATTATATATAGAGAACGAAAAATAAAATGCGACATCCAAAATATCAAAAGGTAAATGACTAAGTAACATTTATAAAATGAAGCATGAGGGTTGCAATTTAAAATCGAAGTTTCCATGAGAAGCACTATGAATCTCTTAATTCGTTTAAACCCAAAAGTAACCATTTCTTAACGTCAAGATATGTGGGTTTGGAGAAAATCATTTTAATGAGTTGAGTAGAGAATTTCTTTATATAACATTGAACATTTACTTCCATTAAAAACGTAAAACTCAGAAATACCCAGCATGATATCATTATCAAATGACAACCATCGTGTAAACGAATGAATCATGGCTACAGAGGAAAAAACAATAATATTGAGAAACATTACTTGTAGTTAATCGCAGAGCTTACCTGCATGTGGAAGAGTAGAAATATCTCTGTATGAATATGACTGAGTTTCGTGAGTGAGGTTTTTACAGTGACTAAACCTATACAGAGAACGAAATAACCAAATTAGAGTTCCGAAACCTACAGTAAAATATAAGAAATGAATTAAAAGAGGGAAACTCCAAAATGAGTTTTGTTAATACTAATGATCTCACATAGTTCAACAAGTAAGAGAAATTTGGAATTGATCTTACTGATTTGATTTTCGGGAATTGGATTATACCATTGAGGAAATGTATTCGGCCAATAAACCATTCTTGGCATCAGAGGAGGAACATGCAACCCGAAATGAAACTTTCACAAATAACTTCACCAAATGAAAATGGTGAAAAGAAAAACGTAACCCTAACCATAGTCACCAAGGATGGAGGGAATACGGATGAAATCTTCACTATCAATAAAAAACCAAATCGACCATAAAGTTGTCTCAAAAATTTAATATGCCCATCTAAATAACCAAGGTGAGATGTACTACCATTAAATGAGTTAAAAAATCAAAATGAGAGACAATAAATGGGTTACGGTGAAGTCTATCTCCAATTACGTGGAGGGAGATATTATCTCTTGAACACTATAAAATATATGATAGGTCTAAATCAAACAATAAAACCAAAATCTTGGAGTATTCAATTCTTCATACGTTAAGATCGATATAAATACGTCTCTGACATTTGGTTTCAAGTGAATGTCATATAATGGGTATAATTTGTAAGTGTAGTTATATGGTTAGTGGTAAGTTAATTAAAAATGTTGGGTTATGAAAATACCCTAGTACAAAGACAAAAACATTCATATATTTTATGAATAAAAAATAGATAGAAAGGGTTAGTGGAAAATATAATGAGGAACAAGACCATAATTAAAACATTTCATATATATATATAAGCTCTAAATAATTTCCAAACTTAGATATAAAATGACTTGGATATATGCAGTCGAGAATATAAGAAAGCTTATATCAAGGGACATCAATAGATTTATGATATATGGATATATATATCATAAGAGGTAACTTTAATACTAGTTAAAGTTAAATGTATCAAAGTTTATATTTATATGTGTAGACATGTGGGAAGCTCTAGATACAGATTTCACAATTCTGATATTATAATAGTAGGGGAAACTATTAAAAATGTATACCTTAATGCACATTGAACTAAATGTAAGTATGCCATGTAGATAAGGAGAATTCCTTGTTAAATTAAAGGTACACATGTCTGCAAAGGTATTCATAGGTATGAATACAATTATGGCATAATAAAAATACAAAAGACTAAAATAAAATTCTTTAAGGATAATCTGTAATAGGTTATTCGATGACAAAAATAAACTAAGTAAAGGATATTAAATCAGTTTTAGTGATATAAATAGATTTTTCTTTTGGGTAAGTAGATTTGTTACAACTGTGGGTTTTGGGGTGTTGTGAACTCCCATCAAATGCCTTATTTTGCACAAAATATTTTAGACTCATTCAATAGGTACTTACCTCCATTACCACTCCTTAGAGGCTTCACCTTCTTTATAGTTTATTTCTCTACCAGTGCCCTAAATTATATGAACTTGGATAATGTATCATCCTTATTCGGCATGAAGAAGGTCCATTACTTCCATGGGAAGTTATCTACAAAGATAACATTGTGCTTGGTTATGGATGTTATTGAGAAAATTCCACATACATCGTGGTGGATCCTTTCATGGCATGCATGTTATTTTCTATCATGATGATGGAAGGAAGATTTTGTGTAATTCCCGAAGGTATACAATTTGCATGTATATTGCTACTTAAGTTCTCCTTTGGGGAGGCCTATGGTTATATGATGCATAATAGTCAAGGTGCCATGATTCAAATGGCCAAGTATTTTATGCCATAGTTCAGTGACATCACGACTCTCGACCTTATTTTTCTTCATGCTTAATGAGGAAAATTATTCCACATTTAGCTTATATAGTTTCTTCATATGAACCCTGATCTGATTCACCTGTCCCTTGGCTATTTTTCTTAGGAATTATTTCCCTTTCCTAAATATCACATTGTAATCATAGTCTTCCAACATAGCAACTGAGATGAGATTTTTCTTTAGTCCCAGAAAAAACATGACATCCTTGTGTTTGAGAGGGGAGACTGACTCCCTTTGAATGATGACTATAGCAATCCAGTTCATGTTATACCTTCCATCATCTCCCATCTTGATGTGCATCTCAAGATATTTCTCCTTTGAGGCTATGGAAAAAATCTATATTCCTCATCATATGTAATGGGGCATCATTTTCCAAGTACCACATTGTGCTTACCATGCATGAGATAAGGATGAAGTCAAGGTCAAATTGTGAAGCCAAAGCTTCACCTACCGCTCCTCCTGAGGTATTCTTGCCTGAATTTTTTGGTGGAAACTTCATGGCATAGTGCCTGAATCCATGATAATTGAACCATTTAATTTTTGACAAATCCTTCTTACCCCCTTAACTAGATTTTAGTTTGGATTGGGATTTCATCCCATTTCCCTTATTTTCAACTCCAAAAAATTCACAATTCTCTTTATCCTCTCCCTTGGATGAAGCTCCATCCCTGTTATTACACCTTATTTCCTCTTATACCAAATTTGACTATAAGCTTTCCTAGTTTTATAGCTTCTCCCTCCCATTCACCAAATATTGATAGTTATGCCAACACTTTCGAAGCCCTAGAAGGATTACCAAATCATGTTATACAATAGTAACACCAAATACACCAATTTCATCACGAAATTCTGTGAACCTTCTTAGGTACTACTTAAATGCATTCTTTTGCAGCTAGATATTTCGAATTTTATCCTTGAGTGCCAACTTCATGTGGTCATTTTTATTTTGGCATATGAAGATTCTTTCTCATGGACATTTGAGAAAATGTGGTCCTTTACTCCCTCCAATATTGTTGTCCATGCCTTGGATACACAATTCCTACATTGTGCTAGATCCTTGACATCAATTGATCCTCATTTTGGAATGTCATTCTGAAAAAATTCCTTCAAACCATTGTCTTCTAGCACCGCCTCCATGTGGTCCTTTGAAGAAAAAAATTTCAAAAGGGTTTGCTACTCTCCATGTCGAATTTTTTTAGTATCTCATTTGCATACTTGCCTTGAGAGGTAAATAGTTCCCTGTATCCTTTCCATACTTCCAATCCAAGGAAGTCGTGTGTGAGTTACATGTCCTTCATTTTAAATTCTCTTGAAAGGTCCTCCTTCCAAGATATGATCAACTTATGATAACCCATTATAAATCAAATCATCAACATATAATACAATATTCAACAATTTACCTTCTACCAAGATATGATAAACATTTGCATTTACTCAACATTTTCTGAAGCCCAAACTAGTGAGATAGGTGTCGATCATAGTGTACCAAGCATGGGGTGATTGTTAAGGCCATACAATGCTCGCTTGAGTCTCAACACATGCCACTCTCGATAAAAGGCCTCGAAACCTTTTGGTTGCTCAATGTACACCTCCTCCTCATAAATCCATTGTGGAGTAATGTGTATACATCCATCTGGTGGATTATCCACCCCATCTATGCAGATAAAACAAGTATAGATATAATGCATGAATAACTTGTGATAAGTGAAAATGTTTCCTCACTTTCAATTCCCTAAGAGAGAATCCCTTGGAAATAAATTTGGATTTATGCATCTCTATGCTTCCTTCTACTGCATGTTTTACCTTAAAGATCCATCTTCTACCCACAATTGATTTATCTCCTAGCCTTGGGACCACTTCCCAAAATTTTTTCTTTAAAATGGAATCGTATTACTATACCATTGCATCAACCCATATATTTTTATGTGATTCAGCTGGCTACAGAGACACATAGGGGACAGAGAGGGCTTATGAAATCTCAAAAATCAAAGTGTTCAAATTTCTCTCAAACTAGGTTCAAGTTGAAGATCCTGTAGTCCTGATTGCAATAGTTAGAGGCAGTCAATGTTCCAAGGTTGACCTAATGATGTGGCGGGTTAAGGAGGACACAATTTGGACGTTTTCTGGCCACGAGATTCCGACAAACTTTGGCTGGATTCCGGGAAAAATTGTGGGGTCATTAATTTGACTCCTTCGATCAAATTAACGAATTTTTAAAAGTGAGTGGTTTGTTTTAAGCAAAAAATATTATATATATATATAAGCGGTGGCAGGTTATGACCCCTGCCACCCCCATCAGATACGCATATAAATAATTAAATATATTTTTTGGCCGGTAGCCATGACCCTACCGAACCCACTCAACCACCGCATAACATATAACAAATGAATATATATGGTGGGGTGGTCAACGGTCAACCCTGCCACCCAAAACATAACTCCCATAACATATGTTATATATAACAAACACCAGCGGGTTTGTTCAATGGTCCTCCCAAGGCGGGCTTGACCCCGCCCATTTTTAAAACATGCCAAGCAAAATAAGATATTACAATGTGGATTTTAGGCGAGGCGGGATTTGATTCCCCGACCTCCCCTTAACCATTTACAGATTTTAACCATAGTCCCAACCGACCAAACTTGGGAATCACTGCCTATGAAATTATATTTAAACTTGACCTTTCATCGATGAACCCAGGAAAGGCATAGGCAAACCTAGCACGTAGTTGAAGGCAAGATGGTGCACATATTTTGAGGCAGAATCTTTTGATGCTTGGATAATCTTTTGATTGGAAGGAGGTAAAAGAGCACAATGGTGCACCCAAATTTACCATTTTAACAACTATTTTTGTAGATTCCCTATGGAGGAAAATCTTCAGGAATCTTGAGGGAACATTTTTTATTCCTTGGAGGCCGAAATTCACCGGTATCAGAATGAGGTCAAACTTACACTCGTTCTTCTCAAAATTTTGTAGGGATCTCAATGGGGAGATCAGATTCCTATTTTGAGTTGTATATCTCCATATTCCTTGTGGATCAACATACTTGAGGAATCTAGGGGGAATCTAAAATATTCCCTAACGCCCAGATTTCAACAATGTTAGAATTCAACAAATTGACAGTCAATCCTACACCTCTAGGCGACATGAATTCAGTGGTGCAGTAAGATTTTCCATCTAAGCCTTATGTTTTTTGTCCACTTTTCAAATTGGAGTGTCAGTGTCAGCATTCAATGCGTGAGAAGTCGTTTTCAGGATATTCGATGCCATGAGATTCATGGTACAACCAGATGCAACATTTTATCCTCGCTTTATTCAGATAGCTCCAGGATGTGAGGTACATTCTGTGCGATCATGTACTTCTTTGTTTCTTTTCTATGAGATGCATTGTGCTCTATATATCCTCGTTTGATGTTTTATGTGGGATCTTATTTTCTTCTTGATGTGAGATGTAATTTATATCATGGATTTGTTTTATGTTGCTTGAAATCCCCTTGTTTCCATGTTCGGCGAGATACTCTTAGTCACGATTGAGTGAGATTTTCAAGATGATAGGAGTTCCATTACGTCTGTAAACATATTTGAGTCATTATTTTATTAATGAAATGAATTATTATTTCTGCTTCATATCTATGTTTATGTCTAAGTATTATATCCGCTGCATCTCTGTATCTATGGGTATATGTGTATTCTGTTGCGTTCCTGCATCAATCCGAATCAGTGGTATCACAGCGGTTTGCTTTTTCTAGATCCTTCTTTGCATTTCCCCAACAAGGTTGGGGTATAAGGAGTTAGGGCTCAATCTGGTGGAACCTTTGTAAGATCAGCCACGCAGACCCCGACGACCACCCATGGGTGACGAAAAGAAGGACGAGGGAGCAAGAGATCCTATCAAAATATTGCTCGAGGAGGCCCTCTAAAAATAAAGGAACGTGATGATGGATAACTTTGCCCGGATCCTTCAACGACTGTCCACTGATGGCGTATCTACATCCAACAACCACTCTGGAAGCACAACTCCCCTTAAGGTACAAGTAAACTTTGACATTCCCATATTTGAGGGTCAAATATATGCAAATGCTATAGATAGATGGTTGAATCTATTGGAAGGATATTTCTCAGTTCATGACTTTTCCGATCGAGAGAAGATTATTTTTGCACTCCTCAAAGCTACACCCCATGTCAAGGACTGGTGGGAAACCTACTGTGGGAAAAAGGACAAGACAGAACGCTCTCTGTTCTCAGCCATAACTACTTGGAATTCTTTCTGAGATGCCATCAAGGAACAATACTATCCCATGGGGATCTATGAGGATGAGTACATATAATGGATGAAACTGCGACAACAAAGGGATATAGATGTGCATGAACTGACAAATATGTTCCATACCCTGTGCACAAAATTTGGTATTAAATATTTAGAGGGAAATTTGTTGCTCACGTACTGCAGCTGTCTACACAAACACATTCAGGAGGAAGTGGAGTTCCTCAACATTACATCGCTTGGCATGGCATACCGTTATGGCGCCAAGATCGAGAAAAAATTTAACCAGAAAAAGCCAGAATTTGGATCTGCGAATCTGAAGCCAGGAAAAGGTGCCCCCGAACTGTAGAACAAGGGCAAAGGCCAAAGCAGAGCGAATCAGAGCAAAACTAAAAATCCAAAGAAGGACATGGGGAAGTAGTGTGAATTTCATAGCAGCCACACTCATAGCATAAACGAGTGTTGGGCCAAACATTCGTTGGTCGCCAACATAAAGGAACCTGAATCAGATGTATTTTCTGTTCCTGAGTTAGAACTAGAAAAAGGCAAGCACAAAGGGAAGCAAATAATTGATGAGGATCCCAGTGCCATTGTTGCAACCACCAAGATCCAGAGGGAGGATCATGAGGATCCAGAGGAGGGGGAGCGCCTCTTCCATTCGCAGATGTGGGTGAAGGGTTCTCCACTGCAATTCCTTGTCAATAGCGGAAGCCAAAAGAACCTCATTTTAGTAGAGGTTGTGAAGCGGCTCGGCCTACCAACCATAGCACACCGGCAACCATATACCATCGGGTGGCTTCACCAAGGGAGAGATATACGCATCCGCCAACAGTTCCGCCTTCTGTACAACATCAAGCCATTCATGGATGAGGTATTGTGTGATGTTTCTCCTCTTGATGTAGCTAATGTATTATTGGGCCAACCATACTTGTGGTGGCGACATGCTATGTATGAGTCGAGGCCTCGTGCCATTATTATTACTTTGGGAAATCACTTATACAAGATACTGGAGGTAGTACTGCCTCCTGTGATCTCCTTGAATACTGACAAACAACGTAGTTTTATTGTTTACCAAAACAGGAAATTTATTTTCCTCACAGTTTGTCGAATTTTTGTTCAATAATTATCTTCAATTATATTTTATTCTCAATTACTGTCAGCAACATTTCTTACCCCTTGTGTAATTAGACCATGATGGATATGTCGGTGAATTTTCTAGCATAATACTACTATCATGATGTTTATTACTATTGAAATCTTCTTCTTAGGTCAATAGCCCAAAGACATATTCCTAATTAGTTTCCATGTCATTTAGTTGACCAACTCTCTTCCAATGGATAATTATACTTTGTAGTTAAGGTTTCACCCTTAACTCTTACTATATAATTATTTTCCCAAATTACCCATTCCCTAAGTTCTACCCACAAAAAATATAATTTCCAATTCATCACAATTCATATTTTATTCA
The DNA here is from genome assembly GCA_034641835.2 of Pinus albicaulis. NCBI lineage: Eukaryota > Viridiplantae > Streptophyta > Pinopsida > Pinales > Pinaceae > Pinus > Pinus albicaulis. The sequence continues at coordinate 112,071,796 of CM076572.1, forward strand.
TATCCCTCACATTTATTGTGTTACGTTACACATCTACGTAACTATATTTATTCCCATTTGGCATATATATATATATATATATATATATATGAAACCTTAGTTTCGAGTTTGCCTCTTTTCATTTATATGTCTGCGTTGGATTTTTCCTTCCACACTATTATAATGATCCTATGGGAATAGATATTAATTTCATAGGTATATGCACAAAGTTGTTTGTTCTCAGGAGTTCTCCAGGTCATTCACTACGTGACCTGTCAACAGGTATAAAACAATTTCGGTATTTATGAATGGTTTAATGGAAATATAGCTCTGTATAGTGTTACATCCAATGTCTGAATTGTATTATTGTCTCGAGATCTTATTTCATTTACTCTATGGTACTCAGTTATTACAACTGTTACATTGTTGATTCCCTTATTGATTTAACCCTATAGCTACTTGATTAATCTCCATCGTTGGATATGTTATGTGTGGACGATTGAGATATGACCTTATCTGTGGTTAGCGTTTTCTTCCTCCATTACGCTTTAGTTGTATGTCTCTTTCCTTTTATTCATCTCTGTTTACATAGTAATCACTTGGCTTCAAGAAATATTTTGTTTTACCTAAGCGAAAAAACCTAGTTCATGGCGTCGAGGTTAAACTCTTCAATCTCATCAGATTTATCGGGTAATATCTAAACTCCCACATTGTTTTTAAACTCTATGGTGTCGATTTAAACTTGCAGGTCTCTGTCTTTTTGGTTTCGATTTGAAATCATTATTTTACCACATTATCTCTATAACTAATTCGATTTGTCTGTAAGGGTTTCAGTGATGGGTTCATCCCCATAACACTACGTCTTTCATAGAGAGTCCCTTACTCAATTTCTTATACCGTTGTGACAACACAAATGGTAAAAATCTCCTCCCACATGCAAAGTCAGAGTCTTCCCCTGTTTGCATATTCCTCAAATACGATTATGCCTTTGGATACCATCTCGTATTGGTTGATTAATTTGATTTTTTATTTTTGACAATCGAATTTAGTTCTGGGTTAATTCTGTCCTCTTTGTAATTCGATTTCCAATTAAAATTGTGATTTTCTAATGTATTTTAGTTAAAACTCAGGTGAAGGATTTACTACGTGAGAACCATTCCCTCTCCCACACATGGAATTTCTCAACTGCTCACCTCCTTGCGGCATTTCCAATCCTTTCTAGGTAAGTGTTATGCCTCCATATCTTTACTTCCTTTCTTAATTGTAATGTTGGTTTCTCATAATTTTAAACTTTTCATTTTCTTTACTTACTTGCTCTTCTTTGTTTGGAGAATTCAATGCCTTCATAACCTATGTTCCCTTATTCAATACTCTCAGGTTTACATAATAATTAGTTTACCATCCAACTAAATTTTTTCAGTGTTTAGTTTATACTTATGGTTTAGAATTTAAATAAATCTCAGAGATAATAATTTTAAATTTATTCTGAGTTAATGAATATCGATTACCTCTATTACAATCTCGCAGATTACTTTCCTGAGTCTTCACAATTCAAGTCTCTATACTTTCTACTGTGTCATTTATTCATTAAGCGTAGGAGATTAATGTAACTCCATTTCTTTGTGCAATTATTCTCCTTATTAGAATTTCTCATTTGTAATGATTTACCTTTTATTTAACTTTGATAATTTGTACAGACACGGTTTAATAATTTTATTCCCTAAATTGTAAAATAATTTCACAATTCCATGTTTCCTTCAGTTTGACTCAGTATGCTGTAGAAGAATTTCCGGTATAACTTTTCTTGATTTTAATTAATAATTTCTTTGATTCTTTGGTTCCTCGATTCTTCATTTTACTGACTTCAAAATCTCTTTTACTTACAACTTTATTTCTACGTGACTATCAGAAAGGTAATTATTACCTATAATTTTGTTGTTATCTATACTTTCAATTTTTTCTATTATCTCGAATCTATACACCAGTACTAATTCATAATTTTCTATTATGTATGGTAACCTCTACCATAATTTCTCACTTTACAACTTTTGCTAGCAGTTTATATGTCCAACAGTGACATAGTAACTTTGGATTTCCTTTTACAGGTTGGTCCAGTATCCTCCTTGGGGACTTCTTTTATTATACATCTGAATAATTATCATAGAGATTATGTGCTTATAATTTTTCGGACAAAATCCCAAAATTTGTATAAATAATTGGACATAAATTTACTTGGACAGTATATGTATATGGATCTAAGTCTCCTGACTTAATCTAATTGAGTATAATCTAATATACTCTACTTCCATTATTGAAGTTATGTTTACCATTCCTCATACGATGTATTCTATAGGATCTGTATTTCAGTTCGGCTAATATTTTATGAATTCCTTACTGCAATTCTGACAAAATAATATGACTTAGGTATAATGTTCAGATCTTGTAATTTTACCACAGTAGAAGATTTTCTCTCAATATTATAAATTCAAATTAATTGCTAGACATACTTGCTTTCATTATGTACTAGTTTATTTAACATACCTTAATGGTTAGTATAATAATTCTACTGTATTTTCTTTCTGCATAAACTGATTTAGATAATTCAACTAACCTCATATTTAAGCCTACTTCAAGGTTTAGAAAATATGAGAGTTGGTAATATTATCATAATTATTTGTGGAACACTACATATATATACTATATTTATTATAGAAGACTCTGTTAAACACGTAGATCTAACAGTTTAAAACAAATAGAATTTTTCACATTATTGTCATACACAAAATATAATCCTTGATAGATCTAACTAATTTCTTCACCACTATTTTAACTTCATGCATACCGATTTTGGTAGACTATTTTCCACCCAAACTATGAGCTCTTTTTCCACAACTCCTCCCGAGCAGAGATCAATTCCTTCCAGCAGTGGACAACCTCTTGTCTACCCAGAATTTTCTTTTTTAAGCCTGCTTTCCTATCAACTTCTTTCCATAACTACGTCCAATTAATTAGGATGTTTCTTTCCTTTTTTCCTAGGCTTTCCTTTTGTTTTTTCCACAAAAGTACTTTAAAACTAGTTTTTTCCTCCCTTTAGTTTTATTCCACCTATTCCGAGTAACTTTCCTCTTTACTGGGGTATATTTTTAGATTTTTGTCTCCAATATAATTTTTTAATATTTAATTTATTTTTCTCCAAGGATTTTTGGAGAACTAGGAAAGTATTGGGAACCTTATCCATCCTCATGGGCTTGGATTCCTGATCTCAAATTATACTATAGTCTTTGCACAATTAATTCCATTTTAATTTTATTAAATTTAAATAATAAAATATGTCCAAATTTTTTTTTTCCCTTGGGTCCACTTGACCCTTTAGGACTATTCAACTGTCTAATAAAAGAAGTAAAATTGAGGATATTACATAGATATCGGCCAGCTCCGGTTGGATTCCAGGTGAAATTGTGGGGTCGTTAATTTGAATCCTTCAGTTAAATTAACAAATTTTTAAAAAGGAGTGGTTTGTTTTAATAAACAAAAAATATAAAAAAAAAGGGGTGGCGGGCCATGACCCCCGCCACCCCCATTGGATCCGCATATAACAAATTAAATATAATTTTTAGCAGGTGGCCATGACCCCACCGGACCCACGCAACCACCGCATAACATATAACAAATGAATATATATGGTGGGATGGTATGCAGTCAACCCCACCACCCCAATCATAACTCCCATAATATATGTTATATATATCAAATTCCAGTAGGTTTTTTGGGTGGGCCGCTCAAGTTGATCCCAAACCCGCCCATTTTTAGAACGCGCCAACCAAAATAAAATATTACAATGTGGATTTGAGGGGAGGTGGTATTTGATCCCTTGACCTCCCCTTAACCATCTGCAAATTTTAACGATTGTGCCAACCGCATAGTCTTGGGAATCTTCACTCGTGTAATTACATTTAGACTCCAATTTTTAGTAGTGCGCCCAGTCCAGGCAGAGGAAGACCTGACATGCATATTTTCAAACAATGATGGATATTTTTCCTTCATATCTTCCTCTTGCTCCCAAGTAGCTTCTTTGGGTGGTAAGTTCCTCCACTGCACTTTCACCCTGGCTATTGTTATGTTCTGGAGCTCAATTTATTCCCGTGGAAGGATGCGAAGTGGCTCTCGAAGAAATTCCCCTTCTGGTGTTGAAATCTGTCTACCTGATATTGGTTTGGGTTCCCCTTTCACTATCATTAGTTTTCCATCACCATCTATACAATGTATTGTTTTATCTAAAAAAGTTAGTATGGATTTCTGTTTTTCTAAGTAGTCAATTCCCACTAACACATCATAGGTGCCTAGAGGAAAAATATTCTAATTCAATTCAGTTTCATATCCATTTAAATTTACAGAAATATTTGGTAATTTATGGGTTAATTTTATTTTTGTTCACGCAGCTAACTGAGCTAGCCATGCTTGCTGAAATTTTTCTAACTTTAGTTTGCATGTTTCCACCATCTGAGGACTTATATAACTTAAATTTTCACATGGATCTATCAAAACATAAACATGTTGTTCAAAAATCATACCTTCTATTTCGACCATGGTTGATTGGTGTTCATCTTGATGATATTCTAGTGCAACACTGATTTTGGGAATGTTTCTTGCCACGTTATTTACAGTAGTTGCCTCTCTCAGTACTTGAATGTTTTGAATGGTTCAGTGAGGACAGTCTCATAGAAGATGAGGTTCTCCACAACCCCAGCAATTTAGTGGCTCCCTCATTTGTATGGTTCCATATCTTTTACTATTTCCATCTATTTTTTTGGATCATGTTTCTGAAAGGGCTGGTTGATTTTCTCCAGTTTTGTTAAACTTCTTCCTTTGGTGATTTTTACCAAATTTCTTCAAGTATGCTAGTTTTAATCTTTTTCCACTAGAGCCAACTTTTTATTTTTCTTTGTTCTTCTAGTTTTCGCTTGTTCATTTCTGCCTTTGAACTGCTAATAACACAGTCTTGCCTTGTGTACAACTTCATCCATTGTATTGGGATTACCAAATTCTATCCTCTCCTTTTATATAGTAGGTAGGCAATTTAAAAATCGTTGCACCTTGGCCTTCTCTTCCCTAATATAAGGTACATAGCAAAGAAGGTTGGTAAATTTGGTAACAAACTCATTTATGGTAAGTTTTCCCAATCTAAGCTCATGAAACTCTTTGGATTTTTCATCATAGTATTTTTCATTCAGATATCTAGATTTAAGTTTAGTTGGAAATCTTCCCAAGTGACATTTTTCTCATCTAGCACATGTAACATTTTCATTTCTTCCCACCACAAGGAAGCCTTACCTTGTAATTGATAAATATCCAACCTGGCTTTCAAGTTACTTCCATGTTCATAAAATTGGAAGTATTTTACCATGTTTAGAAGAAAATCTTCTACATCTTCCTCCTTCTCACCATCACAAGTGGAAGGTTTGAATTTTTGGAATTCTCCTTGCAATTCCTTCTTCCTTCCAGACTGTTATCTGAAGGCTTCACCATCCTCAGATCCTTTTGAGTGGTTTTCAGTTTCCTTTCTCTTTCTATCAAAACTTTAACCTTCATGACTGGTCCTGGAGGAAAATTCTATGATCAACCTTTCTTGCTCTTCGCTGGATAGCAATAATCTTTCATTGTGGGTTCTCAGTTGCACCATTTCTCTTTGCATCTGATGTGTGATTCCCAACAAGCTGTATTTTCTACACCACCCAGTTCTACATACAACTCATCCCCTTCACTCATAGTTTCATCTTTATGGTTCTGCACTAATTAACTGTACACAAAAGTAAATATTAGTGTGCATTTGTTTAAAAAAAGAAAAAAATTTACAACAATATAATTCATGGATTTGATTTTCAGACGTGAGCATACATTTAGGCCGAGTGTTTTAACATGGGCTCTGATACCATTAGTAATAGCCCTACTTCCACAATTTTTTTTTCTATTTATTGAATTAATACAATTCACATACAACAGACTTAATGTGTTTCATAACACCTTGACAAACACTATCTAACAAACTTTCTGTTTCTTGTACTCTTGTCTAATTATTGTCGAATTTTAATTCAACAATTATCTTCAATTATATTTTATTCTCAATTACTGTCAGCGACATTTCTTACCAATTGTGTAATTATACCATGATGGACATGTCGGTGCATTTTCTAGAATAATACTACTATCATGATTTTTATTACTATTGAAATATTCTTCTTAGGTCAATAGCCCAAATACATATTTCTAATTAGTTTCCATGTCATTTAGTTGACCAACTCTTTTCCAATGGATAATTATAGTTTGTAGTTAAGGTTTCACCCTTAACTCTTACTATATAATTATTTTCCCAAATTACCCATTCCCAAAGTTTTATCCACAAAAAATATAATTTCCAATTCATCACAATTCGTATTTTATTCATATACCTTACATTTATTGTGTTCCATTACACATCTACGTAACTATACTTATTCCCATTTGACATATATATATGAAACCTTAGTTTCGATTTTGCCTCTTTTAATTTACATGTCTTCATTGGATTTTTCCTTCCACGTTGTTATTATGAAACTATGGGAATAGATATTAATTTCATAGGTATATGCACAAATTTATTTGTTCTCAGGAGTTATCCACGTCATTCACTACGTGACCTGTCAACAGGTATAAAACAATTTCGGTATTTATGAATGGTTTAATGGAAATCTAGCTTTGTATGCTGTTACATCCAATGTTTGAATCGTATTATTGTCTCGGGATCTTATTTCATTTACTCTACGGTACTCAGTTATTACAACCATCACATGGTTCATTCCCTTATTGATTTAACCCTATAGCTACTTGATTAATCTCCATCGTTGGATATGTTATGCGTGGGCGATTTAGATCTGACCTTATATGTGGTTAGGGTTTTCTTCCTCCATTACATTTTAGTTGTATCTCTCTTTCCTTTTATTCATCTCTGTTTATGCAGTAGTCACTTGGCTTCAAGAAATCTTTTTTTTGACCTAAGCGGAAAAACCCAGTTCATGGCGTCGAGGTTAAACTCTTCAATCTCATCAGATTTATCATGTAATAACTTAACTCCCACATTGTTTTTAAACTCTATGGTGTTGATTTAAACTTGCAGGTCTCTGTCTTTTTTCTTTCTATTTGAAATTATTATTTTACCACATTATCTTTGTAACTAATTCGATTTTTTTGTCAAGGTTGCAGTGATGGGTTCATCCCCATAACACTACGTCTTTCATAGAGAGTCCCTTAGTCAATTTATTATACCGTTGTGAAAATGAAAATGGTAAAAATCTCCTCCCACATGCAAAGTCAGAGACTTCCCCTATTTTCATATTTCTCAAATACGATTATGCCTTTGGATACGATGTTGTATTGGTTGAGAAATTTCATTTTTTTTTTTGATAGTTAAATTCAGTTCTAGGTTAATTTTGTCCTCTTTGCAATTCGACTTCCAATTAAAATTGTGACTGTCTAATGCATTTTAGATAAAACTCAGGTGAAGTATTTACTACGTGACAACCATTCCCTCTACCACACATGGAATTTCTCAACTGCTCACCTCCTTGCGGCATTTCCAATCCTTTCTAGGTAAGAATTATGCCTCCATATCTTTACTTCCTTTCTTAATTATAATGGTGGTTTCTCATAATCTTAAAATTTTCATTTTCTTTACTCGCTCGCTCTTCTCTGTTCTAAGAATTCAACGCCTTCATAGCCTACGTTCCCTTATTGAATACTCTCAGGTTTATGTAATTTTTTTAGCGTTTAGTTTATACTTATGGTTTAGAATTTAAATAAATCTTGGAGAAAAGAATTTATACTTTATTCTGAGTTAATGAATATCGATTACCTCTATTACAATCTTGCAGATTAATTTCCTGTGTCTTCATGAGTCGAGTCTCTATACTTTCTACTCTACCATTTATTTAGTATTCGTAGGAGGTTAATGTAACTCCATTTGTTTGTGCAATTATTCTCCTTATTATAATTTCTCGTTTGTAATGATTTATCTTTTATTTAATTTCGATAATTTGTACATACACGGTTTAATAATTTTATTCCCTAAATTGTACAAGAATTGCACAATTCCACGTTTCCTTCAATTTGACTCAGTATGCTATAGAAGAATTTCAAGTACAAATTTTCTTGATTTTAACTAATAATTTCTTTGATTCTTTGGTTCCTCATATTCTTCATTTTACTGACTTCAAAATCTCTTTTACTTACAACTTTATTTATCCATGACTATCTGTAAGGTAATTATTTCCTATAATTTTGTTGTTATATATACTTCCAATTTTTGCTATTATCTAGAATCTATACACCAGTACTAATTCCTAATTTTCTATTATGTGTGGTAACCTCTACCATAATGTCTCGCTTTACAGCTTTTGCTAGCAGTTTATATGTCCAATAGTGACATAGTAACTTTGGATTTCATCTTACAGGTTGGTCCAGTAACCTCCTTGGGGACTTCTTTTATTATACATCTAAATAATTATCATAGACATTATGTACTTATAATTTTTGGGACAAAATCCCCAAATTTGTATAAATATTTGGACATAAATTTACTTGGACAGTATATGTATATGGATCGAAGTCTCCTGACTTAATCTAATTCAGTATAATCTAATATAATCTACCTCTAGTATTGAAGTTATGTTTACCATTCCTCATACGATGTATTCTAAAGGATCTGTATTTTAGTTCGACTAATATTTTATGAATTCCTTACTGCAATTCTGACAAAATATTATGATTTAGGTATAATGTTCAGATCTTCTAATTTTACCACAGTAGAAGATTTTCTCTGAATATTATAAATTCAAATTAATTATTAGACATACTTGCTTTCATTATTTATTAGTTTATTTAACATACTTTCATGGTTAGTATAATAATTCTACTATATTTTCTTTCTGCATAAACTGATTTAGATAATTCAACTAACCTCATATTTAAGCCTACTTCAAGTTTTAGACAATCTGAGAGTTGATACTCTTCTCATAATTATTTGTGCAACGCTACAGATCTATACTATATTTATTATAGAAGATTCTGTTAAACACATAGATCTAACAGCTTACAACAAATAGAATTTTTGACATTATTGTCATACACAGAATATAATCCTTGATAGATCTAGCTAATTTCTTCACAACTATTTTAACTTCATACATACCAATTCTGGTAGACTATTTTCCACCCAACCTATGAGCTCTTTTTCCACAGCTCCTCCTGAGCAGAGATCAATTCCTTCTAGAAGTAGAAAACCTCTTGTCTACCCAGAATTTTCTTATTTAAGCCTGTTGTCCCATCAAATTGTTTCCATAACTATGTCGAGTTAATGAGGATGTTGTTTTCCTTTTTTCCTAGGCTTTCCTTTTGTTTTTTCCACAAAAGTACTTTAAAACTAGTTTTTTCCTCTCTCTAGTTTTATTCCACTTATTCCGAGTAAATTTCTTCTTTAGTGGGGTATCTTTTTAGATTTTTTTCTCCAATCTAGTTTTTTAAAATTTAATTTATTTTTCTCCAAGGATTTTTGGAGAACTGGGAAAGTATTGGGAACCTTATCCATCCTCGTGGACTTGGATTCCTGATCTCTAATTATACTCTAGTCTTTGCACAATTAATTCCTTTTTAATTTTATTAAATTTAAATAATAAAATATGTCCAAAATATGTTTTTTCCGTTGGGTCCATTTGACCCTTTAGGACTATTCAACTGTATAATAAAAGCAGTAAAATTGAGGATATTACACAGATTTCGGCCAGCTCCGGTCGGATTTTGAGTGAAATTGTGGGGTCGTTAATTTGAATCCTTTGGTAAAATTAACAAATTTTTAAAAAGGAGTGGTTTGTTTTAATAAAAAAAATATATATAAAAAAAGGGGTGGTGGGCCATGACCCCCGCCAACCCCTTTGGATCCGCATATAACAAATTAAATATAATTTTTAGCGGGCGGCCATGACCCCGCCAGACCCACGCAACCACCGCATAACATATAACAAATGAATATATATGGTGGGATGGTATGCCGTCAACCCCACCACCCCAACCATAACTCCCATAACATATGTTATATATAACAAATTCTGGCGGGTTTTTTGGGCAGGCCGCTCAAGTTGATCCTGAACCCACCCATTTTTAAAACGCGCCAACCAAAATAAACTATTACAATGTGGATTTGAGGGGAGGTGGTATTTGATCCCTTGATATCCCCCTAACCATCTGCAAATTTTAACCATTGTGCCAACTGCCTAGTCTTGGGAATCTTTGCCTGTGAAATTACATTTAGACTCCAATTTTTAGCACTGCGCCTAGTCCAGGCAGAGGCAGACCCACCACGCAGTTTGAGGTAGGATGGTGCACAAATTTCGAGGAAAAATATTTTGATTCTTGCAAAGTCTTTTGATTCCAAGGAGGTAAAATTTTTGTGTTAGAATGTATTAAAATATATATGAATTTTAACCAGAACTTAGCAGGGAGCACGATGGTTAGGCCAAATTTTCCATTTGAGCAATGGTTTTGCAGATTCCCTGTGGAGGAGAATCTTCATGATTCTATAGGGAATATTTCAGATTCTTTGGAGGCCGAAATTCCCTGGTGTCAAAATGAGGTGAACCTTATACTCATTTATCTCATAATTTCTCAAGGATCTCAATGGTGAGATCAGATTCATGTTTTAAGTTGCATAATTCCAGATTCCCTATGGAGAAGCATCTTTGAGGAATCTAGGGGGAATTTAAAAGATTCCCTAAGGCCCATATTTCGACAGTGTCAGAATTCAGCAAATTGAAAATCGATCCTACACCTCTCGGTGACATGAGTTCAGCGATGCAGTCAGATTTTCCATCAAAGGCTTATGTTTTTTGGCCACTTTTCGAAGGGTAGTGCCTTGTCAACATTCGATATGTGAGCAGTCATTTTCAAGATATTCGACGCCACAAGATTGATGTTACACCTAGATTCAGCAGTTTATCGTCCTTTTCTTTAGATAGATTGAGGATGTGAGGTATATGAAGTGTGATCATGTACTTCTTTGTCTCTTTGATATGATATGCATTGTGTTGTATAGATCCATGTTTAATGTTTGATGTGGAATCTTATTTTGTTCTTGATTTGAGATGTAACTTCTATCATGGATTTGTTTTATGTTGTTTGATATCCCTTTGTTTCATGTTCGGTGGGATACTTTTAGTCACCATTTAGGGATATTGTCATGGTGATAGGAGTTCTTTTTGTGAATGAGAGTTATTGTAGTGAAACATATCATGGAGAGGTCCAACCACTCCTGCGTGATGGCATTTTCCTTGTATGATAGAAAAAATACGATCCATGTACATCATCACTATTTCCAACGCTTAATGAAGCGGCCTAGACCATCTCAACACCAAAGCCCAGAGAGGTAGTCCCTCCTGGATGAACTCCGCTATCAATATCTTATGCTACTAATACTTGTTATGTTCCTCTTCTTTACTACATAGATATATATTCATTTATGCTCATTAATTCCTTGATGCAATTATAACACATGAGCCAAAGTTAAAGGTCCTCATTAAAAGGGTATCAGGAATTTACCCCAGATCATTATGAAAGGGTTCTTATATGGAAAAATATTATATTATACTATAATATAAACAATATTATATAATATTATAAATCGTCTTATATAAATTTGATTTATATTAGTAATATTATTCTAATATTAAAATATATAAAATTTTATAATAGCTAATTATAATTTAATTATATTTAAATAGCCCATATTTTAATTACATGAACAACTCTTTATTTTCAAATATGATTTATGGTATTATATTATAAATCATATTAATGCTATAAATCATACTAAATAAATACAAGTTTTATGTGGTATATTTAGAAAAACAATTATATATATATATATGACATTGGGTTTACTAATTACCTCTAACATCATGTAGTATGGCCTTTTTGTTAAAAAATAGTTTTATTATGAAGTCACTAATTCTTATACACCTCTTAGCTATTTAAAAAAATACATATTACCAGAAATCATACTTATAGTCTATATCAATCATCCAATCATCTTATCAAATGATATGATAATCCCCTTGGCTTGGCCTAATATCTCAACTACACCTATGATAATTTTCTTTTAATTTACTACGCCATTCATACACCCTCACAATTAACACTTGGAATTGTATGGCATGGGGTCCTTCATGCTCGTGTTAAGAATGCACACCATACTTCTAACCCCTGCATGTGACGAGATCATAGATGAATGATGTAGATCCTCCGTTTAGATCCTATGGTTATGATAGCTCTAAAAAATAACCGCTTGGAATAAATACCCTATAGGATTCTCACTGTACATCATTCTTCATTTATAGTCCCATATTTTTGCAATAAGTGTCTACACTTGGGTCTTTCTTTTCTTTTTCTTTTTTTTTAGTAAAACATGGTTGGATTTATTTTATTTTTTTTAAGTAAATAATGGGTTGACTTATATTTATCTGTATTTAGATTCAATATTTTTTTAGAAAATCAATCCTAAATGTTTTTAGTAATTGCGTCAACCTAATTTGAATTATTTTGGTAATGACTAAATTTAATTTGAATGTGTTATATGTTGTGTTCATTTTGTGGTTTATAGTTTCATGAATAATTAAATGTTTAGATTTAGGTAAAATATTAATAAAGAAAATATATATATATATATATATTTTATTCCTTATTTTTTGTGGGGTTAAATGTACTATCCCACTTCAAAATTTTCTAGATGGTGTTGTGTACAATACATAAACTATTGGAAAAAGAAAAATATTAATAAGGTTTGTTTTGCACCATATCTCATTTTTTTTATTAACCCGTATTATTAATCTTGAATTTCATTATATATAGAGAGAGTGGGGAACAATTTCTTAAATTTGCTTGCACACTAAATCCCAGATGAACTATATAGACGATTTTTGGGAAAGCATTTTTAAAAAGATGTGAATACCTCCATTACTTAATATACAGTCCACAATTACCATGTAAAATAATATTGAATTAATATTACTTTACATGTAATTAATTTTAAGTTTACTTGGATTAAAACCAAAATATATTAATAGTAAAAGAAAATTTTATAGTTAGCCACAAATAAAATATTTCAATATTGATACTAAATTAAGTATTTTTATATCAATTTTATATAAAGAAAAACAAATTAGATAGGTGTTTTTTTTGGAATATTTTTTATAAAATAATATTGTAATATATTATAAACCATATTATGTAAATGTGAATTATATTTAAAAGAAAATTTTAATATTAAAATACAAATATATAACATATTGTAACAATTAATTATTATTTAATTATATTTAAGTAGCCAATAATTTTAATTACATAAATAGGTGTTTATTTCGAAATATGTTTTATAGTATAATACTTTAATATTATAAGTCATATAAAATTATATTTATATATATATATATATATATATATGAAGCTATAACACTTAAATTGTAATAACCCCAAGTGAAAAGTAACTAATTTAGTTTTATTGCAATGATTTGGTAAACCATGGGCTATGTAGAAAGCTTAGTGGAAATTTAAATGTTTAAAGTTACTTAATTTTATCTAAAAGCTAGTATTGGAAAGACATGGAATTTATGGGGAAAATAACTGAATGAAAAGTTTTTACTTATGATATAGTTAGAGGAAAGTTAGACCCTTTCCCTTGATATATATTATCTGAGTTTGCCAAATAAGCCAAGAGGACATGAGAGGAACCTCAGGAAACTATGAAAGGAGCGAAATTATTCTAGAAGTGGAAAATTATGTCGGGAGGAGAACTGGTGGTTACCATTCTCATTAGTTGGGAGGAGTTTTCTTCTCCTCTATAAATTTCCTGGAAACCTGACCTAAGAATTGTAAGTATTTGAATTTGTGATTTCGAGAACATATAATAGATAAGTATTTAAATTTCTAGATTTGAGAACCTAGAATATTTTCAGTGATTACTGTAATGTGGATTTATATGCATGTTTTCTATAAAGACTCGTTATAAAGAATTTTTATGCCCTTCTTGCAGAAGATTTTTTTATTGTGATGAGGTGTTTATGGAAGGGTTCTTTTACGTAAAAGAACCCTTTTTAATGTGTTAATGTGGAATAGAAGAAAATCACTTGATTTTTGATTTATTGATATTATATTAAAGGTATATGGTTAGTATTTAAATAGGTTACTTACTAATTTAACAAATAGAATTCTATTATGCGAACAATCCATATTTCGATAAATATATATTATAGAAGGGAAAATGGTAGGACCCATGTATTAACATAATCAAAACGCAAGCTCTGTAATAATTTAATGCTAGTCAACAAATATAGAAATAGTTGAGCAGATGTTATAATAATACAATAAATAAGAAAAAAGAACCATAATACAAGAAATACGAAAAAATAACCAGAAAGGAAACCAACAGCGTTAAATTAAAGTAATAGACAACACAAAAAAATTAATTATATTAGAGGAATCAACAATAAATTAGACAAGACTACATATCCAGTAAAACAAATATAAATATATAGCAAGCCTAATATTTCACTGTCGCCTAACATAATATATGAAACTAATTACACAAATAAAAATTGAAAAGGGTACAGCCTCAACTGAGCCAAACTGTAAGTAAAAACTATAAATAAGGCTCAGAGTTGATGTAAAACCTAACTTATTAGTCCCTTCCTTCAGCATAAAAGGGACAATAGCGATCGATGAGCATTACTGAGCATTAAATTGTTTTAACCAACCAAATATTATACATTTTACCCAATGTTTGAACAAAAATATTGGATCGAACAAATTTTTGTTCAAAGTTTTACTTTGGACCTCTTATTGCTGGCAAGTGAGTGTGATCTTATTAAAACATAGGATAATACTTTTAAAATTTCACTTCAAATTTGTTTAATGCTAGGTCATAGTTAGAAATAATTGGTAAACATTTAATGTTAAGTGAATAAATAAATATGTCCAAGGCATCACATATCCATCCAAAGTAGTCCATAAGCCACTGCATCACATCCACAACGTGGTGGAAAGCTGCATGTCATGAAGAAGTGAAATTGATTTCCATATTTACAACAAATAAAGATGGAGAAGTCAGTTCTTTGTCCATTCAAATTGATTTCCATATTTACAACAAAGAACTGGAGAAGTCACTTCTTTTTCCATTGATTTACTCAGCAGAGCACAGGAACATAAGTGAATACATCAAGTGCATTGAATTGATTTACGCCAGGAACAACGACAGGAAGAGAAGCGAATACATTTACGCAGTGGAGTCAGCAGGAAACAAAGCTAATACATACACTTTTGTTTACGCAGCTGAGGCAACATGGATGCATTAGGAAGAGAAGCCAATACCTCATACATACACTTTTGTTTACGTAGCTGAGGCAACATGGATGCATTAGGAAGAGAAGCCAGTACCTCATACACTACAATACATACACTTTCATTTACGCAGTAGCGGAGGCAGCAGTGAGGCATCAAAAAGAGAAGATAGTACACCATACACTTCTGTTTATGCAGTGGAGGCAACAGGAAGAGAAGAAAGTAAATCAAACTTCTATTGAATGGTTGCCCAAAATTCAGGGTATAACGACAACTATTCCAACCATAGACAAAGTCCATGTCTAAACTGCATCAAGAACGTAAAAAACAAGTAGGTAAGCTTATTCTTTATATTGAATATCAACTGTACATTTTCTCCCTAAATTATACCAGCTATACATTTTCTCCCTAATTTTCTAAATATTTATGTGTACACTTGTGAGTTTGTCTATGCAATAATGTGAATTTTTCTATGCAATAATGTGCTTTGGTTGGTAGATGGTTTTGTGAACTTTCCACTATGGCTTTGAAAGTTCTATTACCATAATTTGAAAGTTATATTACCATTATCCCAGAGAAACAAAAAAACTGAAAGAAAAGACGAACACATCACTAAGAAAAGGATTTTAAAAAATAGCAGTATTTACACCATCCGAAATGAAGATATTGCAGGAGTAGGAAAGATGCAGACTGTACTGACCTGAAGCCTAGAAAATGGAGATATCTATCCAATTTTGTTCTAAATTTATTTTAAACATTTAAACATTCAGGAAAGCACATTTATGGAGAGCATGCAAAGGTAATCTTATTAAATAGTATAAACAAGAATTCCAACTTTACTTCTATAATTTCATCTATTATGGTCGGAAATGTCTAAGCTATCCATTCTATAACCCAAATCATTTCAATGGCATTCATATAACCGTGTCTTTTCTTCAATTTCATACCTAAAGCGTGGAGGCATCTAAAATGTACTCACTTTAAATGGTTGAGATAATTCACAAAAGTGTGCATACTTGGTAATTCTATCAACTACCACCATGATGACACTCCTTCCTTTGGACTTAGGTAAACCTTTGATAAAATCCATTGAAATCTCCTCCCAATGTTGACTTGGAATGGATAAAGGTTGTAGATGTCACACCTCTCAGATTTCCACAAAATTTTTTTTTTTCGGAACATAATTTCCATTTCAACTTACAGATAATTATGCAGATATCGGTTCCTCCTCCATTGTAACTTACATAAGTTTCCACTGTTTAGTTACAATAGTTACTCATCCTTTTATTGTGAATGTCATACTCGGAATAACCACTGTCTTATTTCTCTGTAACTAACCACTATTTTATATTCATAAAATTGTATGATTGTCCATGAAATGCTTCCTCTAAATTTTATGGATTTCCATTTTAACTTGGGGTATACAATTACCACGTGTTGTGGGCGAATCGTATGAAGTTATAAGATTACCTACCCTTATGTATTTATTATACATTTAACCTCTTACTATAAATATACATACCTCAAAACTATATATATATATATATAGCCTTCAACATTATACCATAATGACACTTTGATTTACTACATTCCACTTAACTTCACATAGTGACTTTAAGACTTTCATATGGAACACCACGTTATGGGTTTCAACTACCTCGTAAGGGTTGGAAGTCATTACTCCATCCGATTTCTAAATCACTACGACTTAGCTATAGTGGGACTCTAGGGTCTCGCTTATCATTAACGATTTTATTCACAGCCAAATCACTAAACCCTATGTGCTATCATCTCATACCCAGTTTCGATGCAATTTAATGGATTTGAGTACTTCGTACCCTATGTTTATTGGCTCGATTTCACACCTCCAAAATTTATAAATGCACTAGTGCTAGTTTTCCTCTTGGTTTACATTGCTCTTATGTTATTTTGGCTTATGAAATCCGCCAACTTCAAGATAATGTATTTCGCCTTTAATACACGTACTAAATCCGGTTGAATGGTACGCTAGCATTAATTTTGAACCCATCTGGAATTCCTATTGATACAATGGTTGATGCTTCTAGGCAAAATTAGGCATCTCAAGACACGTGTACGATGTAGATTGCCTGAGATTAGAGTTTCAGGCATATACAAATTTTTCGTTCAATGTATGGATTCGTTTTTCCTCTCGTTGCGGAGGCTTCTGAATTTTTTTTTTTCTGGAGTCCATTTTATTCTTTGTGTCCCTGCTATAGAGAATCTTTTCTCTGTGTTCGCTTTGCCATGCATCATGGAGGTATGTGAAGGCCATCACGCCGTCCTAGCTCACCCAGGTAACGACTTTCCTTTCTACATTTGAACGAGTCAGTGTTTCCATTTCCCATTAGTTTGCGACTAAGATTGATCATGTTTTTCTGAAGTTTCAATTTAGAGTTTCAATGATAGGATGAATCAAGTCTTTTGTTCAGTATACACTGTCTTCATTCTATTCACAGTGATTTTCATATTATTGATACAGAAGGGGATTTTTCTCTTATAAATTTTTCGTTCTTACCTCAGCGAGGTTAATTTAATGACTATGGCAGCGATGGTGGAGATATTCAATTGCATGTGGCTTTGGCACCATCATCGTGTCTCTAAGACGTCGCAATATCTCCCTGGGACTGATGAGGTATTTTCCAACTCGTTTGTTTTCGCGAATTTGAAATTTTATCACTGCTACCTCCTCTGGTTCTTTTTTTTTTCTCGTTCGTTATAATTGATTTATTAACCTTTCAGTTATTTGTTTATTCCAGTAGCTTCGTTTCCTTCTTAACTTTTGTGGTTGAAGGTAACCATATTTCTCTTTTCGTTTCCTTAATTAAATCTTCTTGACGTTTTGTTACTACGTTTTTGTTTTGCTTACGAGCTCTTCACACTTTTCTCCTCTTGTTCATTGCAGGTACATGGCCACCATATTAATCTCTGTTACAAGTTTTGAGATTTTATAACTCCAGCTCAACTGTTAATCTTGCTTGTCTCATACTTACAGGTTGGCACCTCGTTCAAGTCAACCAGAGAGAAAATAAATCAGTTTACCCTTCTTATTATTATTTCCGTTCTGAGATTGCAAATCTCATTATTAAAAGTTTGTAATAACTTTGAACAATGACTTTTTACCTGACTTCCCGTCAGGACTGTGGGATAATTTTCAATTTTTTGGGAATGGAATTTACTGTTATATGTAGTGATATATATATAAATCTATTTTCTGTCGGTTCATCTGTATGAATTTCGTCGAAAGGATTTCGTCTAGAAATTTTAGTTTCACTTCACTTACATTCCAGATTGGTCAGGCTCTAAATTTCTCAGGAAATTATTATTAACTAGAATTCTTCTTCCAGAATATTTTCATCTTCCTATTTATACTTGTATATATAGTGTTTCTTCAAGAAGAATTTAGCTTCGGCTGTGGTAAATTTTTTTATATAACTGATAGTACTCTGTTGCTGATTCTTATGTTATAAATTTCCCCGTTTCTTTCATCCATGGACAACTCTGTAGAAAGTTTTATTGCATGTAATCCCTTTATATGCAGGTCTTAATAGTGCATTTATATACAGAGTAAATTTCATTTTATGAGATTTATCGTTCTTCTCCTACGGAGATAGATATAATTATCTGGTTCACCAAAGTTGGTCATAATAATTATATGTGTGGTCTGAGAATTCTCTTATAGTAAATCTTAGATGATTGTCTCATTTTTAATTAACTGTGTCTACATGAATATTTCCCATGCAACTCTCACTGGCTAAATTTCTAGATAGCCTACTTTACTAGGTAGAATTTTTGCTGGTAACTAGATTGGTTCTCAGGTACACTCTGCTAAGTTTATCAGTATTGTAACCAACTGTGCATCACACTTTCAATATAGATAACTATGTGATTTATTAACTATATCTCTGTGTTTAGAGTTGGAATAAATTTAATTCTGTAACTAAATTCATAGTTGTACCTATAACATTCTCAAACTGTTGTAACTGTATTGAGTGCAGTATACTATACTAGTAGTCTAGGGTATTTTACCAATTCTCTACTATGTGTTATCTGCTTGTTTATTTTACTGCTTATTTCAAGTAATGATCTTTGATGTCTAGTTTTCTTTCCTCTATGATGTATATAAGAGTACTAGGTTTCCTTCTGCTATAATTTGGGTTTAATTCATGAAACAAAAGCAGATTAAAATTTCACTGTAAATCATCTTTGGGAAATATGAATTCTCAGATTTAGACCAGCTATGGTTTAGAGATTATGATGAATTCCTTCCCTTAGAAGTGATTCCTACAACTGTACAGAAATTGAAGACTAATTCTACTGATATTTCTATTAAATGTATGGAATATTGTCACACACAACATGCACATTTAATACTTTCACATTACATACAACACAAAATTTATACCTACACATTATAGCAGAACATTATAACTGAACTGTGCATACCACTTAATTAGATGACCAATCCACCCAACCTTAGAATTTTTTTATCTCCAGAATTCACCCCCGAGCTGAGATCCCTCCAAGAACAGATCAACCTCTAATCTTTTTAGGAGTAGCTTATTTAAGTTGTTGTTCCCCAAAGCCTGTTTCTAATTCTGCGTCTAGAATATCAGGATGCTTTTCTTCCTGTTTGCCTAGGCTTCCCATTTTAGGGATTTTTTTAAAGCTGCTCTATGTTTTTCCCAGCTTTTTACCTCTTCCCAACTACTCTCCACATCATCGGGGAAACTAGATTTTCCTCAAAATCTAATTTAGAAATTTTTTCAAGGATTTTTTTGAAAGATTGTGGGGAAAGTATTTGCCTTTATCCATCCTCATGGATTTAGCAAGTGATCTCATAATTCTCATTTTGGTCAATCTGAACAAAATTATTTTATTCATTTTCTCAAATTAAATATTTAATTACATCCACAAAATACTTGTCCTTTGGGGTCCACTCCCCTTAGGATTAAAGTTCAAATGTATAGTTTTGAATTTCAAACACATAAAATAGGGGTGTTACATATTCCCCCTCTGAAAGCAAACACCATCCTTGGTGTTGTTATTTAACTACTAGAGTTCATTTTTCAAACAAAAATGGATATATTTCCATCATTTCAGCTTCTCTTTCCTAGGTAGCTTCTTCAGCAGTAAAGTGCTTCCACTGCACCTTTACTCTTGCTACCATTCGGTTCCTCAATTCAATTTCTTCCCGCTCCAATATTTGAAGTGGTTCTGGAAGGAACTCCCCTTCTGGTTCCACCTGTACCACATTCCAATCAACTATGTGAGAAGCATCATGTATATATATTTTTAATAATGAAACATGAAACACATCATGAACTCTAACATGGGGTGGTAAGGCTAGCTTGTAAGCCACTGGTCCCACCCTTTCTAATACTTCAAAAGGACCACAATATCTAGGAGCCAGTTTTGCACAAATTCCAGCATAAAGTGTCCTCTTTTTGGGTTTAATACGCAAGTACACATGTTCTACCACTTTAAATTATCGGTGTACTCTCTTCTTATCAGCATATTTTTTCTAGTGATCTTGTGTTGTCTTGATGTTTCTTTGTATCTGTTTCATAATTCTTTCCATCTCTTGTAAGGCATCTGGTCCCAACATTATTTCATCCTCTGGCTAGCTCCAGCTCAAAGGAGTATGACATTTTCTTCCATAGAGTGCCTCAAACAGACTCATTTTGATGGAGGATTGGTAGTTGTTATTATAGGCAAATTCAGCTAAATGCAAGTAGTCTTCCCATTTTGATGGCCTATCCATCACATACATTCTCAGCATGTCCTCCAAAATCTGATTAGTTCTCTCTGTCTGACCGTCGGTTTGAGGGTGATAGGTAGTACTAAAATTCAATTTAGTACCCATGCCTCCAAATAGACCTTTCCAAAAAGTTGCTATGAACTTAGCATCCCTGTCTGAAACAATCACCTCTGGGACCCCATGGAGCCTTACTACCTCCTTCAGGAACACATTCGCTACTTGGACTGTCCCGAAAGTAGATTTCACTGGTATGAAGTGTGCAGCTTTTGTTAAAGTGTCTACTACTACCATCATTGAATTGTGTTGGTATTTAGTTTTGGGTAATCCTGTTATGAAATCCATGGAAACGGTGTCCCATTTCCATTCTGCAATCGGCAAAGGGTTTAAAGACCAGCAGGATGCTGATGCTCAACTTTAACTAGTTGACATTCCATGCATCTAGCTAAATATTCTGCTACATCTCTTTTCATTCCTGGCCAAAACAACTTCTTTTTCAAAGCTGTTAACATTTTCTAATATCCAAGATGCCCTGCATATGGCTATTTATGATATTCATGTAGAATTTCTCTTTTCAAAGAATCCACATTGGGGATATACAATCTATTTTTGTAGCAGATTATCCCTTTTTGGTTTTGAGTGTAGTCAGTTAGCTCTTTCTTTAGTAGTTTTGCCTGTAGTGTTTCATAATTTGGATCTTGGTCTGCTGCCTTTTTCACTAATTCTTCTATATCAAATTGGGCACTACTCCCAATGCTGTTTATATTTTGACAAGCATTTCTGCTCAAGGCATCAGCAATTTTGTTTTCTTTTCCTCTGATATGTTTCATGTCCATATCAAATTCACTCAAAAAGGACAGCCATCTGGCCTGTCTAGCATTCAAATCAGTTTGGGAAAAGAAATACTTAAGACTAAAATGATCTGTCATTAATGTAAATTTCTTTCCAAGAAGGTAGTGTCACCACATCTTCAAGGCATGAATAACAGTAGCTAACTCCAAATCATAAGCACTATAGTTCTGTTCATGTGTCTTCAATTTCCTAGACTCATATGCAATAACTGCATTTTCCTGCAAAAGGACTCCTCCCAACCCTTCTCTACAGGCATCTGTGCATACATCAAATTCTTTATCAGGATCTGCAATTTTTAAAATAGGGGCTGTAGTGAGTTTCAGCTTTAATTGTTCAAAACTATTTTGGCACTTTTCAGTCCACTCAAATTTGACACCCTTCCTTTGCAGTGAAGTTATGGGGTGTTCTATGGCAGAAAATATCTCCACAAATCTGCGATAATAACCTGCAATCCCCATGAACGATCTTACTGCTGAAACATCAGTTGGCACAGGCCATTCTCTAATAGGTAGTGACCATACCTAGTTCAAAAGGATGTTTTGCTGATGTCTTCTTCCTTAATTCTGAGCTAGTGATAACCAATCCTTAAGTCAATCTTCGAGAAGACTGAAGCCACTCTCACTTGGTCAAAAATATCATCAATTCTGGGCAAGGGGTATCTGTTTTTAATGGTCAACTTATTCAGTTGACGATAATCAATGCACGTCCTAAAGGTTCCATCTTTCTTTTTCACGAATAGCACCGGTGCTCCCCAAGGAGACACACTCGGTCTGATATAACCTTTATCTAACCATTCTTGCAATTGCATTTTCAGTTCCATGAGTTCAGGGGGACTCATTTGATAAGGGGATCGGGAAACAGGTGTTGCTCCTGGCACCAGATTGATTGAAAAGTCAATCTATCTTTTGGGGGGAAGATGAGGAATCTCATCTGGAAAGACTTCCTTAAACTCTCTTACTACTAGTAAAGCATGCAATAGATTTTCTTCAGTTTTATGTTCTATTTCTTCCACATGTACTGCATAAACTTGATGTCCTTTCATAGCTGTTCTTTTTAATTGCAGTGCTGATATTTGTCTCACAGAAATGGGTTTTGGTTTTCCTTTGAGAATAAAAGGTTTCCCTTCTTCATCTACACAATGCAGGGTCTTATCCCAGCAGTTCATCAGGGTCTTCTTCTTTTCCAGCCAGTCCATTCCTATCAGCAAGTCATATGAACCTAATGGAAGAATGTTCAAATTTACTTCTGTTTGAAAATCATTTAATTCAATTGTTGTTCGAGGAAATTTATGTGTTACCTTCCTCTTGGTTCCAGTGGCCAGCTGAACCAACCATGACTGCTGAAATTTTTCAGTTTTAAGATTACATTTTTCTACAATTTTTGGACTAATGTAACTCAAAGAAGCACCCGGATCAATCAAAACAGTGACAGATTGGTCAGAAATCTTACCCTCCATTTCGACCATGGTAGCTTTGTGCTCTGCTTGCCGGTTCTCCATGGCTGCACTGATGGTGGGTATATTTCGTGCTATGTCATTTACTGTTGTAGCTTCTCGATCTCTCATAATCATCTGAATATTTCGATGGGGACAATCCCTCAACAGATGGGGTTCTCCACATCCCCAACATTTCAAAGGTTCCCTCATTTTCACTGTGCCCTCTTTCTTATTGTCTCCATCTATTTGTTTTGAAGCCACTTGGGACTGAGCAGTTTGACTTTCTTTGGGTTTATTAAATTTCTTTCGCTGATGATCCCTGCCAAAATTCTTCAAATAGGCTGGTTTCTGTTTCTTTCCTTTAATTTCACCTTTGTTTAGCCAGCTTTTTCCATGCTCAGCCTTTCCCTTAAACTGCTGATAGCATAATATAGCCTTCCTCACTGCCTCGTTCATATTTTTTGGGTTATCAAACTCGATCTTCTCTTTGTATACAGTAGGCAAACAGTTCAGAAACCTTTGTACCTTTTCTTTCTCCTCTCTAATGTAAGGGAAATATCTTAAAAAATTTGTAAACTTAGTGACAAACTCATCAATAGTAAGTTGTCCCAGTCTAAGCTCATGAAATTCTTTTGCTTTATCATCATAGTAACGTTCATTTAAGTAGCGGTTTTTGAACTTAACCTGGAAATCTTCCCAAGTAACTATCTTTTCATCAATGGCATGAACCATTTTCGTCTCCTCCCACCACAAGGTAGCCTTACCTTGTAGTTGGTAGATAGCTAATCTGGCCTTCAGATTTCTTTCGTATTCATAGACCTGGAAATACTTGATCATGTTCAGTAACCAGGCTTCAGCATCTTCCTCCTTCTCACCATCGTAGGAGGGAGGTTTGATCTTTCGAAATTCCCCTTGTAATTCCTTTTTCTTCTTATACTAATCCCTAACAGCATCATCATCCTCAAACTCATCAGTCTTCCTCTTTCAAAAACCTTCACCTTCTTGGTTGTTCCGTGAAGTTAGTTCTCTGATGAGCTTTTCCTACTCTTCACTGGCTAGTGACAATCTGTTATTCTGGCTTCTTAGCTCAGCCATTTCTCGTTGCAACCTGTGCAACATAGCCAGTACCGGAGTGTTGGGATCTAGTGTATTATATTCATCACGCGGATCGACATAAATTTCCTCATCTTCTTCCATTCCAGCATCACTGTACACTTCAACCACACATATCAGTAAAAAATAAAAATAAAAAATTTATACGTCACAATTACAATGAGCACATAACAGCAGTGAGCACAATGACAACAGCCTAGTTTTTTATAACTTGGGCTCTGATACCATTTGTCACACCTCTCAGATTTCCACAAATTTTTTTTCTTTTCAGAACATAATTTCCATTTCAACTTACACATAATTATGAAAATATCGGTTCCTCCTCCATTGTAACTTACATAAGTTTCCACTGTTTAGTTACAATAGTTACTGATCCTTTTATTGTGAATGTCATACTCGGAATAACCACTGTCTTATTTCTTTGTAAATAACCACTATCTTATATTCATAAAATTGTATGATTGTCCATGAAATGCTTCCTCTAAATTTTATGGATTTCCATTTTAACTTGGGGTATACAATTACCACCTACTGTGGGCGAATCGTATGAAGTTATAAGATTACCTACCCTTATGTATTTATTATACATTTAACCTCTTACTGTAAATATACATACCTCAAAACTATATATATGTATATATATAGCCTTCAACATTATACCATAATGACACTTTGATTTACTACATTCCCCTTAACTTCACATAGTGACTTTAAGACTTTCATATGGAACACCACGTTATGGGTTTCAACTACCTCATAAGGGTTGGAAGTCATTACTCCATTCGATTTCTAAATCACTACGACTTAGCTATAGTGGGACTCTAGGGTCTCGCTTATCTTAACGATTTTATTCACAACCAAATCACTAAACCCTATGTGCTATCATCTCATACCCAATTTCGATGCAATTTAATGGATTTGAGTACTTTGTAATCTTTGTTTATTGGCTTGATTTCACACCTCCAAAATTTATAAATGCACTAAAGCTAGTTGTCATCTTGGTTTACATTTCTCTTATGTTATTTTGGCTTACGAAATCCGCCAACTTCAAGATAATGTATTTTGCCTTTAATACACGTACTAAATCCGGTTGAATGGTACGCTGGCATTAATTTTGAACCCATCTAGAATTCCTATTGATATGATGGTTGATGCTTCTGTGATCATCTACCCTTCAGTACGCAAAATTAAGCATCTCAAGACGCTTGTGCGATGTAGATTTCCTGAGATTAGGGTTTCAGGCATATACAAATTTTTCGTTCAGTGTATGGATTTGTTTTTCCTCTCATTGCAGAGGCTTCTGAATTTTTTTTCTTTTCTGGAGTCCGTTTTATTCTTTGTGTCCCTGCTATAGAGAATTGTTTCTCTGTGTTTGCTTTGCCATGCATCATGGAGGTATGCGAAGGCCATCACGCCGTCCTAGCTCACCCAGGTAACGAATTTCCTTTCCACATTTGAACGAGTCAGTGTTTCCATTTCCCATTAGTCTGCGACTAAGATTGATCATGTTTTTCTGAAGTTTCAATTTAGAGTTTCAATGATAGGATGAATCAAATCTTTTGTTCAGTATACACTGTCTTCATTCTATTCACAGTGATTTTCGTATTATTGATACAGAAGGGGATTTTTCTCTTATAATTTTTTCGTTCTTACCTCAGCGAGGTTAATTTAATGAATATGGTAGCGATGATGGAGATATTCACTTGCGTGTGGCTTTGGCACCATCATCGTGTCTCTGAGACATCGCAATATCTCCCCGGGACTGATGAGGTATTTTCCAACTCGTTTGTTTTTGCGAATTTGAAATTTTATCACTTCTACCTCCTCTGGTTCTTTTTTTATCTCGTTCGCTATAATTTATTTATTAACCTTTCAGTTATTTGTTTATTCCAATAGATTTGTTTCCTGCTTAACTTTTGTGGTTGAAGGTAACCATATTTCTCTTTTCGTTTGCTTAATTAAATCTTCTTAACGTTTTGTTACTACGTTTTTGTTTTGATTACGAGCTCTTCACGCTTTTTTCCTCTTGTCCGTTGCAGGTACATGGCCACCATATTAATCTCTGTTACAAGTTTTGAGATTTTATAACTCCAGCTCAACTGTTAATCTTATTTGTCTCGTACTTACAGGTTGGTACCTCGTTCAAGTCAACCAGAGAGAAAATAAATCGGTTTACCCTTCTTATTATTATTTTCGTTCTGAGATTGCAAATCTCATTATTAAAAGTTTGTAATAACTTTGAACAATGACTTTTTACCTGACTTCCCGTCAGGACTGTGGGATAATTTTCAAGTTTTTGGGAACGGAATTTACTGTTATATGTATTGATAGATATATAAATCTATTCTCTGTCAGTTCATCTGTATGAATTTCGTCGAAAGGATTTCGTCTAGAAATTTTAGTTTCACTTCACTTATGTTCCAGATTGGTCAGGCTCTAAATTTCTCAAGAAATTATTATTAACTAGAATTCTTCTTCCAGACTATTTTCATCTGCCTATTTATACTTGTATATATAGTGTTTCTTCAAGAGGAATGTAGCTTCGGTTGTGGTAATTTTTTTTATATAACTGATAGTACTCCGTTGTTGATTCTTATGTTATAAATTTCCCCGTTTCTTTCATCCATGGACAACTCTGTAGAAATTTTTATTGCATGTAATCCCTCTATATGCAGGTCTTAACAGTGCATTTATATACACAGTAAATTTCATTTTATGATATTTATCGTTCTTCTCCTATCGAGATAGATATAGTTATCTGGTTCACCAAAGTGGGTCATAATAACTATATGTGTGGTCTGAGAATTCTCTTATAGTAAATCTTAGATGACTGTCTCATTTTTAATTAACTGTGTCTACATGAATATTTCCCATGCAACTCTGACTGGCTAAATTTCTAGATAGCCTACTTTACTGGGTAGAATTTTTGCTGGTAACTAGATTGGTTCTCAGGTACACTCTGCTAAGTTTTTCAGTACTGTAACCAACTGTGCATCACACTTTCAATATAGATAACTATGAAATGTATTAACTATATCTCTGTGTTTAGAGTTGTAATAAATTTAATTCTGTAACTAAATTCATAGGTGTACCTATAACATTCTCAAACTGTTGTAACTATATTTAGTGCAGTATACTATACTAGTAGTCAAGGGTATTTTACCAATTCTCTACTATGTGTTATCTGCTTATTTATTTTACTGCTTATTTCAAGTAATGATCTTTGATGTCTAGTTTTCTTTCCTCTATGATGTATATAAGAGTACTAGGTTTCCTTCTACTATAATTTGGGTTTAATTCATGAAACAGAAGCAGATTAAAATTTCATTGTAAATCATCTTTGGGAAATATGAATTCTCAGATTTAGACCAGCTATGGTTTAGAGATTCTGATGAATTCCTTCCCTTAGAAGTGATTCCTACAACTATACAGAAATTGAAGACTAATTCTACTAAGATTTCTATTAAATGTATGGAATATTGTCACACACAACATGCACATTTAATACTTTCACATTACATACAACACAAAATTTATACCTACACATTATAGCAAAACATTATAACTGAACTGTGCATACCACTTAATTAGATGACCAATCCACCCAACCTTAGAATTCGTTTATCTCCATAATTCACCCCCGAGCTGAGATCCCTCAAAGAAAAGATCAACCTCTAATCTGTTTAGGAGTAGCTTATTTAAGCTGTTGTTCCCCAAAGCCTGTTTCTAATTCTGCATCCAAAATATCAGGATGCTTTTCTTCCTGTTTCCCTAGGCTTCCCATTTTAGGGATTTTTTTAAAGCTGCTTTATGTTTTCCCCAGCTTTTTACCTCTTCCCAACTACTCTCCACATCATTGGGGAAACTAGATTTTCCTCAAAATCTAATTTAGAAATTCTTTCAAGGATTTTTTTGAAAGATTGTGGGGAAAGTATTTGCCTTTATCCATCCTCATGGATTTAGCAAGTGATCTCATAATTCTCATTTTGGTCAATCTGCAAAAAAATATTTTATTTATTTTCTCAAATTAAATATTTAATTACATCCACAAAATACTTGTCCTTTGGGGTCCACTCCCCTTAGGATTAAAGTTCAAATGTCTAGTTTTGAATTTCAAACACATAAACTAGGGGTGTTACAATAGAAGACCTAGGGTCTTAATTGTCTCAACTTGATTTTTTTGGAAAACCAAACATTCTGCGAAAAACTTTCGAATATCAGATTTAAGGCCATCCCAAAAAAATTATTTCTTCACCCCATGGTAATTTAAAAAAAAACTTGAGTGTCCTCCTAAAGGAGAAGTGTGCAATTCCAAAATAATTTTTTGTTTTAGTTGGGAATTATTTCAAATACAGAAGCGATATTTGTACCATAAGGAATCGTTTTTCCAATTAAATGTACGAGATGCACTAGGTTCTTGCTGCAACTTTTGAATGAGTGGCCACACTTCTTCATCCTTCTTCCATTTGTCCCTTGCTTCAGTTATCCAATCTGGTTGGATAATTGAAATTGCACAAAGTAATGTTTCCACCTCTTTGTCCTTTCTTGAGAGTGCATCTGCAACAACATTTAGCTTCCCTTTTTTGTAGTTGATTTCAAAGTCATAACCCAGCATCTTTGTGACCCATTTTTGTTTCTCTTCTGAAGATAATATTTGTTCCAAAAAGTGTTTAATACTATCATGATCGGTTTTTGCCTTGAAGTGTCTTCCCATTAGGTAAGGTCTCCATTTCTTTAGTGCATGTAGTATTGCCAACATTTCCTTCTAATAAATAGCCTTTTGTAAATACTTTCCTTTGATTGAACGACTTTCAAAGGAAATAGGTCTTCCTTCTTGCATTAAAATAGCACCAATTCCATTTCCTGAGGCATCACATTCCACAATAAAAGTTTTTCTGAAGTCTAGCATAGCTAATACTGGTGCTTGGCACATTGCCTATTTAAGATGTTCAAATGCCTTATTTGCTTCAGGAGTCCACGAAAATGCATATTTCTTTAATAATGTTGTTATAGGTGTTGTTATTCTCCCATAATTCTTAACAAACTTGTGATAATAACCTGTTAACCTGAGAAATCCACGCAACTTCTTTATGGTTTTTGGGAATTTCCATTCCTTAATGGATTTAGTTTTGTTAGGTTCTACCTTAACACCCTCGTGAGATATAATATCACCCATATATTCCACCTCTAGTACTCCAAAGAAACATTTGGATGTTTTTGCATATAATTTTTTCTCCTCCAATAGTTTGAGCACCCTGTCAACATGTTGAACATGATCATTCCAAGACTTGCTATAGATTAGTATATCATCAAAAATTACTAGCACAAATTTTCTAAGGAAGGGTTTGAAAATGGAATTCATCAACCCTTGAAATGTAGAAGGTTCATTGGTAAGGCCAAAAGGCATGACAAAAAATTCGTAATGACCCTCATGAGTTTGAAATGTTTTTTTAGGAATATCTTCTTTCTTCATTCTAATTTCATGATATCCTTAACAAAGATCCAACTTGGTAAAATAAATTGCTCCATGTAATTCTTCCAATAATTCATCAATCGCAGGAATGGGAAATTTATCTTTAATAGTGATCTTATTGAGCTCCCTATAATCTGGACACATGCACCATGATCCATGTTTCTTGTGCACCAATACTACCCAAGCAGAGAAAGAACTTTGACTATGTTGAATTATACCAACCTCTAACATTTTTGCAATTATACGTTCAATTTTGCTCTTTTGGACATAAGGATATCTGTAAGGCCTAATGTTTGGAGGAACACTTCCTGGAATCAAATGAATAGCATGATCATGATCATGAATAGTTGGGAGTCCTTTGGGATTATCAAACACCTTGGAATGATTATCCAATACTTTTTGGAGATCTGGAGAAACAGATGATTTTGATGTTGGAACTTCTAATGAGCATAATTGTGCAATTATGCCTCATTGTTCCTTCTTCACAAGATTTTTCATGAAATTATGATCTTATTATCTTTCCTGGCTTCCCTGCGATACCCCGTAATTCGATTTCCTTTCCTTCCGAAAAAAAATTCAATAAAAGTTCTTGAAAATTAAAAGCTACAGTCCCCAAATATTGTAACCATTGTACTCCTAGTACAACATCAGCACCTCCCATTGGGATGGAAATAATTGGACTATTCAATACATATTCCCCCATGGATAACTTGATATTATGGAATTTTCGAGAGAAATTTATAGTTCCTCCATTTGTAACCATCACTTGACATTCTGGTGCTAGGGATAGGAAACAATTCAATTCTAGGGATAGGAAACAATTCAATTCCTTGGATACCTTACGATGAACTAAATTATGGGTACTATCTGAATCAATCAACACTATTACCTTTTTCTTCTTGATATGTCCTTCTATCTTGAGAGTTTGAGGAGTGGTAATTCCTTCTAATGCATTACATGATATTGTTGGACTCATTTATTCTTCTTCTAGGGTTGCTTCCTAGTGTATATCCTCTACTTTTGAAGTTTCTTGTTCATTTTCTTTCTCCTCTTCACAATCTATGTAAAATAATTTCTTCTCAGTTCACTTATGACCTTTAGTGTATTTTCTATCACAACTGTAGCAAAGCCCTTTTGCTCGTTTTTCTTCCAATTGTTCTGGTGTCAACCTTGTAGGTTGTGGAAGTCTAGGAGTAACAACACTTCCATATTTATAGATGTGAGTGTTAGATTTCCTTGTCACAATAATTTTACATTAAATTTTTCTTGCCAGCCTGAATGCCTTCTCCAATGAATCAGGTTCCCAAATGCGAACTTCATGTTGGATGTTATCCTTTAAAGTCCCTATGAAGACATCAATCCTATGTTCCTATGGAATATCAGTTACCCTTATAT
The DNA here is from genome assembly GCA_034641835.2 of Pinus albicaulis. NCBI lineage: Eukaryota > Viridiplantae > Streptophyta > Pinopsida > Pinales > Pinaceae > Pinus > Pinus albicaulis. The sequence continues at coordinate 112,103,230 of CM076572.1, forward strand.
TCAATTTTTGGAAATCCTCAATGTTCTCCCCCACTGAACCCTTTTGTTTGAGATTTATCAATTGGATAATGAAGGTGTTTCTCTTTGTATCCTCATAATGTGCTATCATTTCCTCCGTAAAAATTTACCAAGTGACAATTTCTTTACGAGAGCAAAGCCATCAATACCATACAAATGTATTTTGTTCTAAATGTAAAGTTGCAATGCATACCTTTTGTGTGTTTTGCACATTATTGATATCAAAATATTGCTCCATATGTAGTATCCATGTTACGGGATCCTTGCCATCAAACTTCTTCATATCCATTTTTTGAATAGGGTGGTTCTTCCCTCCAACATTAGGGTTTATGAAATCATGATTAACATTTATTTTGTTCTCATCATGAGTTTCCTATACTATCTTTTCACCACTAGGAAACATTTCTTGTATCAAATATTTCAAACCTTCCATGTCTTCTTTTAGATCATTCTTCATGTTTTCCATTTTTTCATCAATCTTAGATTCCATGTCATCCATCTTAGATTCCATGCCATCCATTTTAGATTCCATGCCAGCTTCCATGCCATCTATCTTAGCTTCCATGCCATTTTTCAAAACATCCATCTTAGATTCCACGCCTTTCTTCAAAGCATCCATCTTAGTTTACACGCCTTTCTTCAAAACTTCCATGTAATTTTTTGTTGCTCTTTGCAAGAGCGAAATTTGTTGCACTTGCTCTTGTAATTTTGATATTTCATGTTTCCATTCTTCGTCTTCATGAGTCGTAGTAGAGCCTTCTAAAGGCTTAAAGGGTGTTGAATTATTTTTAGGGGGGAATTTTAGAACCCAATACTGATATATAGGCTCAATATGCCCTTGGAATCACTTCAAAACGATTTTTTATACAAGACTTATGCAATTCGGAAAAACAAATACACACCTTTTTCTTGGTTTTGAGGAGCTCTATATTGAAACTGAATTATCTCTGTGATTTTAGATCTTCAATATTTGGAATTTGGCACTGGGATAGCCCTCTGAATTGTCTTTCAAATGCCACATGTATTACCTGATTTGGATTCTTGAGATTTATCAATTGGCTAAAGAAGGTGTTTCTCTTTGTATCCTCATAATGTTCTATCATTTCCTCCATAAAAATTGACGAAGTGACAATTTTTTTATGCGAGCAAAGCCATCGATACCATACAAATGTATTTTGTTCTAAATTTAAAGTTGAAATGCGTACCTTTTGTGTTTTTTGCACATTATTGAGATCAAAATATTTCTCCATCTGTAGTATCCATGTTACGAGATCCTTGCCATCAAAATTCCTCATATCCATTTTTTCAATATGGTGGTTCTTCCCTCCAACATTAGAGTTTATGAAATCATGATTAACATTTATTTTGTTCTCGTCATGAGTTTTCTATACTATATTTTCACCATTAGGAAACATTTCTTGTATCAACTTTGTCAAACCTTCCATCTCTGCTCTTAGATCATTCTTCATGCTATCCATTTTTTCATCAATCTTAGATTCCATGTCATCCATCTTAGATTCCATGCCATCCATCTCAGATTCCATGCCAGCTTCCATGCCATTCTTCAAACCATCCATATTAGATTCCATGCCTTTCTTCAAAGCATCCATCTTAGTTTCCACGTATTCTTCAAAACTTCCATGTCATTTTTTGTTGCTCTTTGCGAGAGCGAAATTTTTTGCACTTGCTCTTGTAATTTTGATATGTCATATTGCCATTGTTCATCTTCATGAGTCATAGGATAGCCTTCTAAAGGATTAATGGGTCTTGAATTATTTTTAGGGGGAATTTAAGAACCCAATACTAATATATAGGCTCAATAGGCCCTTGGAAAACTGATTTTTTACACAAGACTTATGCAATTCGGAAAAAAAAAATAAAAAAATACACACCTTTTTCTTGCTTTTGAGGAGTTTGATATTGAGACTGAATTATCTCTGCGATTTCAAACCTTCAGTATCTGATATTTGGCACTGAGATAGCCCTCTGAATTCTCATTCGAATTCCATAGGTGTTGCTTGATTTGGACTCTTGAAGACAAAGTTGTTTCCAATCTCCCACAATGACCTAATTATGGAATGTTTCAGTAGAGAGAAATTGTACGACTTGCCATGTGTCATTGTTTCCTCCTTTGGCTCTAAAATTTATAGAAAAGAAACTCCAATATGTGTACTGGCGGCCACGTTTTGCAAAATTCCAATCCGATGCTCAGAGAGAGAGTTATGAATCTTTTCCCACGATCACCTTTTTGAGATGAAATTCAGGAGCGTGTAAAAGCCCTAACTTTCACAAAACATATCTCTGTAAATATTGTGAACCAATCTTGGAAATTTTTTGAAGATTTTCCTCATGATTTTGGCTTCGTACCTTAAAAATTTCAGCTTCTGAAATTTTGTAGAAAAAAAGTTATAGAAAAAATTCGACGATGACCTGTTTGGAGCAGCGAAACCCTAGAATCAAAAGATCTGATACCAAATGTTGTTAAACCAACTCCAAAAATAGAAGAAAAGAGAGATCAACGCCTTAGAAATAAGCCACTTCGAGGGGGAAGCCTCCAATACATTGCATAAATGAACAATTCTTGGATGCTACAAATGACAAAACCTCCTTTCTATATATAAGAATCCATGGGGCGACAATGTAATCCTAGTCGACCTAACAATAATAATGTAAGGGCACAATAATAATAATATGGGGTTTATAGGGGTACAACAATAACAATAATGGGGTTACACTAACAACAACAAGGGACTATACTAGTAATATAGGGACCTAACATGAGAACACTAAGGTGGGTTCTCTGAAATTGGCCGAATTCAGCCAATTTAGATGAAAATTTGAAAGGTTGACTCTCAAGCTAACCATTTCATTTGATTTGATTCACTTTACGTTAATGTCAATTACTTTCTTACATCATATATATATATATATATATATATATATATATATATATATATATTACTTTCAGCTTTGAAGTCAGTAGCCTAAACAAAAACCTTTCCAGTTTTAATGGCTACCTTAATGATATCGCTATGCTTGGTCTTCATTAACCCTGCCTTAAAAGAAAGGGATGAAATGTAGAATTACAGATAGATTGTCACATTGAACTAAGTTTTAATGAAAAGTGAGTTGTATTAGATAGGGTGGTTTACTTTTTACATTACTTTTTACAGAATATAGTAGGTATATCTCCTATGGAACCGACAGGGGCTAACACTGTCTGCAGTCCTTGTTAAAGATGAAAGAAATAAACTCTTTATATTCATAGCTACAATAATGAGGTAACACATGAATAAAACACAGATTTTTGTTACAGTTTATATTTCAGGTTGAAATCACAATGAAAGTTCCAAAAGAACTTTACCATTTGAAAGTATCGAAACACATAACCTATAGCTTTGTAGTCGTAACTTCAAACGAGACAAATTTCAATTGTAAATAAAACCTAAGGGTCGAAGTACCAGAGAGATAAATGATAATTATGAACCAATACTCATAAACAATATGGAAATAATAGAGGAGAAATAAGTCGAAATATTATATATGTCTCAATCTAGCCATGTAACAGTCGAGTAAAACTGGTGGGCCAAAGTGATAGGAATATACCATTGTTGCTAACAGTATTAGTAATTAATTATCAAAATTATTTACATGATCCCAATAAATAAAGGAACCCTGAATTGTACATAATTATAACAAAATATCAAGTAAGGGTTTCAGGCCGCAAAGCCATCTCCAAAAATTATATACAAGTTTGACATAAGTACAAGATTCCCAAAATCACACAAGGGAGAGATTGTTTGTAATGAACCTAGCAGCCCTAGAAAATTAATGGTTAATATATGCGAGGTTAAGTTACAATTATGAACCCAAATATAATCATGAAGTTGAGTCAAAGACTCAGAAATTTACCTTTACAGTCGCAAGTCCATGCAATCTTCGTCATGCTACTGGAAAACCCTAAAGATGTTAATAATGCAATAATTACCAAACAAAGCAAAGATTTAAATTAACCTATAAGAGTTGCATGGGACCGAGAACTGTGGTTTACCAATAAGCATATTCCATATTAATGAGGAAATAATTATTCTGAGAACCTTGAATAGATAGAGGAGGGATTTCTCTCGTTATGATGAAGGTGGATATCAGTGGCGACCCATGTATTCCATTTGGACCAGCAACATCAATTCTTTCAGTTTTTTAGCTTCAGCACAACTTAATATGTTTAGCAGGTTTCGGGTCCTGCACACCCGGAGTCGTTTTTCGGACTTAATGATCAAGGTGCATATTGGTGGCCACCCACTGAGTCCATTTGAACCCTCACCGTCAGTTATTTCAGTTTGTAAGTTTAAGCACAACTTACTATTTTTAGCAGTTTTTTGGGTCCTGAACTTCCGGAACTGTTTTGAGGCCCTAACGAGCTATTGAGCGCGTCAAACGGAGATCATATGCCAAAGATACGTCCCAGGGAAGTTGAAACACCAAATTACCCAAACGGGACCCACAGTTTTGGCGCTTCATCTCTTACAGTTAGGTTTTTGGGCGTTTCGGATTTTACATTGTTTCTCAGAAATAAATAGGCCTTCGAGCCTCATTGTAACACAGTTCAGGGGGTTGGGAGTCAACAAATCTCTTCTTAGGGATAAGCACTACCAGTACCCTAGCTCGCCTGTTCTGATCATGTCTGTATTGTAACACAGTTCAGGGGCTGGTAGCCGATACATCTCTTCTTAGAGATAAGTGTTGCCAGTACCCTAGCTATTCATTTCCATTATGGATCATTTTAAAATAGTTAAGAGGTTTGTAGCCACCACATCTCTTCTCAGAGATACGCCTACCAGTGCCCTAGCTGTTCATTTCAGTCATTTGTTTTATTAATAAAATGAATCATTATTTCCCCTGCATCTCTGTGCTTATGGTTATATATGTATTCTGTTGCGTTCCTGCATAAAATCTGGATCAGTGGTATTAGAGCGGTCATCTCTTTCTTTGTTTTTCTTTTCCTGTCCCCAATGTGGCTAGGGTATAAGGAGTTCAACCTCGCAACCCTGACGACCCCCCATGGCAGCAGGAAAGAAAGATGAGGGAGCAGGAGATCCTATCAAAATCTTGCTCGAGGAGGCCCTCGAGAAATAGAGGAACGCAATGATGGATAATTTTTCCCAGATCCTTCAACGGCTGCCCACCAGCGGCACATTTACATCCATCACATCTGTCAACAGGTCTGCGACGTCATGGACAAAGCCAATACCATGTTTAGAAGAATTCCCCCCTCCCCCCCCACATGGAGGAACTTAACACAATGGAGACCATTGCTTCCTAAGGAGGGAGGAATGATTGAGGTGGATATCGATGGTGACCCATGTATTCCATTTGGACCCACAACATCAATTCTTTCAGTTTTTCAGCGTCAGCACAACTTAATATTTTTAGCAGGTTTTCGAGTCCTGCACACCTAGAGCCATTTTGGGGACTTAATGATCTAGGTGGATATTGGTGGCCACCCGCCGAGTCCATTTGAACCCTCACCATCAGTTATTTTATTTTTTAAGTTTCAGCACAACTTACTATTTTTAGCAGTTTTTCGGGTCCTGAACTTTCTGAGCCACTTTGAGGCCCTAAACGATATTTTTTGGGAAAACAGGGAGCAACATTGGTGTATTACCAATGTTTTTCACTCAATAGTTGTACTCCTCGGATAGATATTTCTAACGAGCTATTGAGTGCATCAAACGGAGATCGGATGCCAAAGTTACGTCCCTGGGAAGTTGAAACACCAACTTACGCAAACGGGACCCACAGTTTTGGCACTTCATCTCCTAGGGTTAGGTTTTTGGACGTTTCGGATTTTACATTGTTTCTCAACAATAAATAGGCCTTAAAGCCTGATTGTAACATAGTTCAAGGGGTTGGGAGCCGACACATCTCTTCTCAGGGATAAGCACTACTAGTGCCCTAACTCGCTTGTTCTGATCATGTCTGTATTGTAACACAGTTTAGGGGCTGGTAGCCGACACATCTCTTCTCAGAGATAAGCGTTGTCAGTACCCTAGCTGTTCATTTCCATTATGGCTCATTGTAAAACCATTCAGAGTTCTGTAGTCGCCACATCTCTTCTCAGAGATACGCCTACCAACACCTTAGCTATTCATTTCAGTCATTTTTTTTATTAATAAAATGAATCATTATTTCCGCTGCATCTTTGTGCTTATGGTTATATATGTATTCTGTTGCGTTCCTGCATGAAATCCGGATCATGTTATTTGTCGAATCGCACAAAAAGGTCATGACCTCTACAAAGCATTGAATGATCACAACCCCAAATGCAACCCTATAATTGAAATTAACCTCATTAACCATAAATGCTAACTTATATAAATCAAAACTACGATGGATTTCATAAGGCAAAGAAAAAATGATTAGACCTGGATTGTGGACAAGATTTCATTAATCCTGAATAATAAATAATCAGAGCAGAGATCTATCTGACGAATAAAGGTACCAATGGGAGTGTGAATAGCCAAGGGAGCTAGTGGTTATGCCCCATAACCCATCCTAGCTAATCCTGGCAGTCAGATCCAAGCGTTGGCGATGTAGGGATAGACCTGTCGCCACCTAACCTTGTACCAGTAAGAGCCACATGAATTTAGAATTATCTAGAATGAGGTCGTGAAAATGTGGTGTTGGGTTACACTTTTTACCCTTTTTTGAGAATAAAAAATCATTTTTTGAAGTTCTTCAACATTCTATAAGCCAAAACAATTTTTTTGTTTAGAATTTCATTTTAGGATAAAAATGAAACTTGTCAGAAATTTTATTAGCTATATATTACTTATTCTTTGGAAACTTTTTATTCACATTTGATATGTCAACTTAACAATTATTTGAGTGTGTGCTACTTAACAATCAAAGGATTCATAAAAAGTAATGTTGAGAGGCATTGGTGTATTATTTCAAAAGCAGCTTGTGTTTTTGAGAAAAAAAATGTGTTACAACAATTTATAAATGGTCTACTTCGATACCATTATATTTACGAAACAAACTCATGCATATCATAATTACAAGAATTTTTTGAACTGAACCAATATGAAAAAATTGCATAATTGGAGTATGTTTCCGCCCGCGTCATGTTTCTCAACATATTAGTTATAAACTAAAAATCTAAAAACTACCCAATATAGATGACAGACCAATGTAATGCACCATAAATTTTTCAATTCTTTTTACAAGGTATATTAGGAGATATAGAATTTTGATTTCAGTGAATCATAATGACCTTCAGAAATTGTTTGCACCTATTTTATTAAAAAATTAATTAAAATTAATAAATGTCTATGGAATTCCATAGATGTTAAATTTCCTGAAAGTAGATTGAATTTTGCAAATGCTAGACTTGGTTCCGCAAGTTAATTCATAACGTTTGATGGAGTTTAACCATTCCAAAGGTGAAGAAATGTGATCATAGCCAAGCTGGAGCATAGTTGCAAACGTCTTAGTTCAGCCAGACTTTTGTAACACTTCAGCAAAACTTTTCTTTGCTGCTTCGTCGTGTTAGTTTTAATGACAAAAAATTTCGGCCAAAATTTTTCTTGCAAATCGTGTCGGCCGGAAAAAAAAAATTGATGAAGCCCCTCCTAAAAAAGAAATTTCGCAACTATATAAATAGCCAAAAACAGAAACATTATTTTCACACATTTCTTCATTTGGGCTGAATTTGCAAAGGAATTTTTTTGGGCTGAATTTAGAAAGGAAAATTTTTGGGCTAAATTTTCAAAGGGTTTTCGAGCTTAATTTCCAAAGGACATTTTTAGGAGGTCTTTCTTAAAGTGCCAGTTTTTTAGAGTAAGTGTTTTGGGTTGAAGTAAATATTTTATAATGATTTTTTAAATAGATTTTTTGTCTAAATTTTTGAAGTGAAAATTTTCTGTAGGACTTGGAAGGAAATGTTATGAGCTTCATTTTTAAAATATGTTTTTTTGGTGGAATTTTTATAGGTAAGTGTTTTGGGTTCAAGTATGTCTTTTGTAAAAAAAAATTAAAGTGAGTTTTTTTTTTTTTTTAAATTAAATCTTTTGTGATTCTTTTTTGAATTGAGTTTTTGTCAAAATTTTGATAGTGAGTGTTTTTTGCAGGATTTTGAAGGAGCATTTTTTAGCTTCATACTAAATTATCATGGGAAATCAAATAAATTGCAAGAGAAAATATGATCGAACAAGAGACCCTGAGACTCAGAGAGAACATGGTAGAGAATATTGCAAAAAAGAAGAAGAGAAGAACGCTCAAATATTGAAATGGAAAATCAACCTCAACTAAAAGTTAAAGCAGCTATGTAAATGTAAATAATATAAATGATATTTAAGATTTAACTAGTGTATTGTGAAACTTAATTTTTATTTGATGAAATAATTTCAAAAATATTTGGCAATCTAAACAAAGAGAGATATTCCTCATAACATTGAAGATGAGATGGAAAATTTTGAATTAAAAAGTGAAAGATGTATTCAACCAATGATTGAAGTTGTTGAAAATGTTGAAAAAATTTCAAGTGAATAAATTGAATCCCTAGGTATCTATATATATGTTGAAAGTGTATTATTTAAATTATACATATTTATTAATTTAATTATTTATTGCATATGTAATCTCATTTTGTACATTTAATTCTAATATGTACAAATGAAATCAATATCGATGATGAGATGTTAGAAAATGTTGACACCGACATGTATGGAGATAAAAAAGCTCACCATGTTTTACGATATCGTGTTAAGGCATTATTGATATGTTATTCAAAGATGAAAATGTGGTATTTCAAGCCCATATTTTGAAATTCTCTTACCATCAAATAAATTAAAGGAATCTACGACTTTATTGGGTGTTAAAAAATGAACCAAAGATAAAAAACGAAGGAAAATGTGATACAAAATATAAACAGTTCTTTAATGTCAATTGGAAGATCTAGAAACAAAAGTGATTTAGATGCACATAGAGCAATACATTGGGCAATGGTTTCATCAAGTACTAAAGAGAATCGTTTGGTAAAATCTATGGCACAAGAATTAGTGACCTCACGAAAAACTTTGCACAAACATCATAAATTTCCATTGCAAATAGATGTAAATGATGGAATCGCTTGTTGGCAAGTTATTTGTACGCAACCATACAAATATAGACTTGGATAATATGTTAAAAAAATAATATATGAATATTAGATGAAAAATTCATGTGTTTCACCAAAATAAAGGGATGTGAAGCAACGAAGAATAGCATGAAATCAATACAAATAACATGCAAAACATATCTTAGACACCACTCAGATAGAGTTGTTCAACAAGTTCATAGAAGAGAATCGTGAAATTAATGTCTCAATCATTGATTTTGTGCAACAAAAACCATGGTACGTTAAACCTATCACTGTACGCGACACTTGTTGTTTTCGTTATCATGTGGAATTTGAGTTATATTGTGACACATTCCTTAATTTTGGTAAAACATTTTGGAAATATTCACCTCCTCCCACTATCCATGATTTCAAATCTCAAATTCTATGTGCAAGAGAAAACCATGAATTATTTTACCATAAGAAATCTGTTGGTGGTAAAAAATGCAATGATTGTGGAAAGTTGACTTTATTTCAGAACAAATATTGTATTGATATAAATGATCAAACAAACTCATCAAATTCGGAATTTTTTTTACTTTCATGACTATGAAACTGATGTCATAAGTTGTCACTATAGTCACTTGGTGTGTGATGCATGCATAAAGTTGATAAAAGTCCAATCAAATAAAAAATTTAAAATTAAGAAATGGAAAATGTCAAAAGTTGATCATGAATGGATCATTGAAGATGCCATTCCGTTAGAATTTTTTTGATTGAACTGCTCAACAATTTCTGCTCCTTAGATTCATCTTTTAGCCTTTTGTTTGTGCATTCTTAAGTTTTACATTATTAGAATATATATATTTTATGCTATGTACAAGTGTTTCCACATGTACATTGTTCTGGCACATGCATGCAACTAATTATAAAAAAATATTTCAATATTAAATATATAAAAAATAATATGTCAGATATATATAGTAAATATGAAACAATATAAAAAATATCCTTATATCAAACAATTGTAAATCAAAAATAGGTTTTTTGAAATTATGAGTCATTAATCATGTGTTGTTATATACGTGTGGAACTAAGAATTTTTTATGCTTTTCTACCTGTTATACTGTCCATTTTTACATATATGTGGTCCAAGCCCTTGATCAAGTGTGGTTAATGTATTTTAATTAAAATACCTATTCTGAAAATTATGAAGCCTTTCCTGTTATAGTGTCAATTTTTACATATATGTGATCCTAGCCCTTGATTAATAGTGGTTAAAGTATTTTAATTAAAACACTTAATTTAAAAATTATGAAGCCTTTCCTCCTAGGTCCATTTCATGTGCATGTTCTTTATGCTTTTAGGCTTATTCTAAAGTCATTTTTTTAGATATATGTGGTCCATTCCCTTGCTTAATTGCGGTTAAAGTATTTTAATTAAAAGACCTATTTTAAAATTACGGAGCCTTTCCTTGTGAGCCAATTTGAGGTGTGTTTATAACTTATCAACCTTTATACATTATAAAAAGTTTCCATCTACTTATTAAAAATAAATTTCTTCTTTCATAACTCTAGGGTGGGCCTCTCACTTTTGAGCCTATTACAATCACTTCATAATGAATATTTGTACCATTTTTTAATTAGGGTTGACATTGAAATTATGAGTTATTCATTATGTGATGTCATAAAGTGTGGAAAAAAGAGTTCTTTATGCTTTTCGTCCTATTATAGTGTTAATTTTTAGTCCAAGCATTTGATTAATTGTGGTTAAAGTGTTAAAATTAAAAAAAGCCTATTTTAAAAATTATGGAGGATTTTTTTTTACATATACGTTTTATATCTTATCAACCTTTATACATTATAAAAAGTTTCCATCTACTTATTAAAAAGAAATTTCTTCCATCATAACTAAAGGGAGGGCCTCTCACTTTTGAGCCTATTACAATCACTTTATAATGAATATTTATACATTTTTTTAATCACCCTTGACCTAATAGAAAACTAAATCATAAGAAAAATGAAATATTCTTGATTGTTTGGAAAACAAAAAATATTTGTTTATACAATTAAACCACAAATAAGCATTTAAACACAATTACACAATCAATTTAAATAGAAAACTAATCCATAAGGAAAATGAAATATTCTTACTGTTTTGAAGAACACAAAAATAAATTTCCATACAATTAATAAACCACAAATAAGTTTTTAAAATCAAAATAATAAGAACTTATTATAAACACACAGCCATTAAAGTGGCCAAATCTTATTAATCAAAGGGGCCAGGCATGTCATAATCAGAGGCCTGCACCACAAGAAAACATAAAGAGTAATGGAGTCTCGCTTTATCTACATCCATAGCTCCAACTTTACATATAACTAGCGTTTTGGCTGTTATCTAGCAACAAGCGAGGAACCCAAACATTTTTATTATCTAGCAAGCTACGACCACACAAACATTCTTATTGTCCCATCTAGCACCCAAACATCATTAATAATAAACAACATTATTTTTATTATTCCATCTGGCAGGTATGACCTAACATCCAATGCACCAACATCCCTCCGTTGATTTAGTGATGGCGCAGGGGGTGCCGCACCATCCAGTGTTTCGGGGGGCTGAATATCTGTGGCATCAACAGACATGCGACTCTATACACGGACACGCATCACACAATATTACAACAAACTGTAACAAACTATTACAATACTTTTTTATTACGATTAGATTAATAAGTAACGAAGTGATTCTTGTTTAGATTCTTTTTCAAATTGCATCAGTTAGAAAAACAACAGAAAAGCACGTGACATAAAAGTCAATGATGGCTCATTACACGAAATACCGGAGCTTAAAACTTGAAACGCCACCGAATATTTAACTCTTGAATTTTTTATTAACGTAGTTTTAATTATAATTTAATAGTTTAAAATTATTAAGTTAACGTTGACTATTAATAGAAAATATTTTCAATTTTTGTTTTATATCTATTTTATATAAAAATATTAATGTAATTCAAACTAAAAATAAATAATATATAATTTCTTTTTTATTTATATAAAGTAAATGGCATGCAAAATTAATATATTGATTTTGATTTTAATGTATGGTAATTTATTTTATATCTAATTAATATATAATAATTGAAATAAAAATATATTAATCACAAAAAAAATTATTTTATTGTTAATGATAAATAAAATATTTCAATATTTATATTAAATAATATAATTTTATATTAATTTTAGATAATTATAATATAATAATAATACTTATAATATCAAGTTCAAAAATATTAAGTTAACGTTGACTATTAAGAAAAAATATTTTCAATCTTTGTTTTATATCTATTTTATATAAAAATATTAATGTAATTGAAACTAAAAAATAAATTAATATATAATTTCATTTTAAAAAATTAATATATAGTTTCTTTTTAATTTATCAACTATATACTATAATATAAACAATATTATATAATATTATAAATCTTATTATATAAATTTTATTTATATTAGAAATATTGTTCTAATATTAAAATATATAAACTTATATAATACCTAATTATAATTTAATTATATTTAGATAGCCCATATTTTAATTACATAAATAACTTTTTATTTTCAAATATAATTTATAGTATTATATTATAAATCAAATTAGTGCTATAAATCATATTAAATAAATACAAGTTTTATGTGGTATATTTTGAAAAACAATATTATATATATCTATATCTATATCTATATATATATATATATATATATATATATATAACCTTGGGTTTAGCTTTTTTTTTTTTTTTAAATAGTTGTATTATGAAGTCACTAATTCTTATACACTTCTTAGCTATTTAAAAAGATACATATTACCAATCATACTTATAGTTTATATCAATAATCCAACCCTCTTATCAAATAATATGAAAATTCTCTTGGCTTGGCCTAATATCTCAGCTACACCTATGATAATTTTCTTTTAATTTACTACGCCATTCATACCCCTCACAATTAACACTTGGAACTATATGGCATGGGGTCCTTCATGCTCGTGTTAAGAATTCACACCATACTTCTAACCCCTACATGTGACGGGATCACACATGAATGGTTTAGATCCTCCGTTTAGATGTTATGGTAATGACAGCTCTAAAAATTAACTGCTTGGAATAAATACCCTATACGATTCTCATTGTACATTATTTTTCCTTTATAGTTCCATATTTTTACAATAAGTGTCTACGATTGGGTTTTTCTTTTCTTTTTCTTTTTTAGTAAATCATGGTTGGATTTATTTAAATTTTTTTTTAAGTAAATGATGGGTGGATTCATATTTATTTGTATTTAGATTCAATATTTTTTTAGAAAAGCATTCCTAAATGTTTTTAGTAATTGTGTCAACCTAATATTGAATTATTTTGTTAATGCCTAAATTGATTTTGAATGTGTTATATGTTGTGTTCATTTTGTGGTTTATAGTTTCATGAATAATTAAATGGTGAGATTTAGGTAAATTATTAATAAGGGGAAAAAAAGTTTTATTCCTTATTTTTGTGGGATTAAATTTACTATCCCACTTCAAAATTATCTAGATAGTGTTGTGTACAATACATAAACTATTGGAAAAATAAAAATCTTAATAAGGTTTGTTTTGCACCATATCTCATTGTTTTTTATTAACCCATATTATTAACCTTGAATTGCATTATATATATAGAGTGGGGAACAATTTCTTAAATTTGCTTGCACACTAAATCCCAGATGAACTATATAGATGATTTTTGCGAAAGTATTTTTCAAAAGATGTGTAATACCTCCATTACTTAATATACACTCCACAATTACCATGTAAAATAATATTGAATTAATATTATTTTACATGTAATTAATTTTATGTTTACTTGGATTAAAACAAATATATATTAATAGTAAAAGAACATTTTATAGCTAGCCACAAATAAAATATTTCAATGTCCATATTAAATTAAGTATTTTTATATCAATTTTATATAAAGAAAAACAAATTAGATAATTGTTTATTTTGGAATATTTTTATAAAATAATATTGTAATATACTATAAACCATATTATGTAAATGTGAATTATATATATATTTTTTAAATTAATCTTAAAATACAAATATATAACATATTGTAATAATTAATTATTATTTAATTATATTTAGGTAGCCAATAATTTTAATTACATAAATAGGTGTTTATTTTGAAATATGTTTTATAGTATAATATTTTAATATTATAAGTCATATTAAATAAAAGATAATGTGGAAAGCTTAGTGGAAATTTAAATGTTTAAAGTTACTTTAATTTTATTTAAAAGCTAGTGTTGGAAATACATGGAAAATACACTAAATGCATTTTTTTTACTTATGATATAGTTAGAGGAAAGTTACACCCTTTGCCTTGATATATATCATCTGAGTTTGCGAAAGAATCCAAGAGGACATGAGAGGAACCTAAAGAAACTATGAAGGGAGAGAAACTATTCTAGAAGTGGAAAACTATGTCGGGAGGAGAACTAGTGGTCACCATTCTCATTGGTTGGGAGGAGTTGTCTTCACCTCTATAAATTTCCTGAAAAGATGACCTAAGAATGATAAGTATTTGAATTTGCGATTTCGAGAACATATAATAGATAAGTATTCGAATTTGTGATTTCGAGAACATAGAATATTTTCAGTGATTACTGTAATGTGGATATATATGGATGTTTTCTATAACAAGAACTTTTTATCGTGATGAGATGTTTATGGAAGGGTTCTTTTACGTAAAACATGAATTTTTATTGTGTTAATGTGGAATAGAAATAAAATCACATGATTTTTTATTTATTGATATTATATTAAAGGTATATGGTTAGTAATGAAATATGTTACTTACCAATTTAACAAATAGAAGTCTATTATGCGAACAATCTATATTTATAATGGTAGGACCCATGTATTAACATAATCAAAACACAAGCTTTATAAGAATTTAATGCTAGTCAACAAAGATAGAAATAGTTGAGAAAATGTTATTATAATACAAGAAATAAGAAAAAAGAACCATAATACAAGAAATACGAAACAAGAACTAGAAAGGAAACTGGTGGTGTTAAAACAAAGTAATAGAAAACACACAAAAAATTAATTATATTACTGGAATGAACAATAAAGTACAGAAGACTACATATCCAGTAAAACAAATATAAATATATAGCAAGCATAATGTTTCAGTGTTGCCTAACATAATATTTGAAATTGATTACACAAATAAAAATTGAAAAGGGTACAGCCTCAACTGAGCCAAATTGTAAGTCAAAACTATAAATAAGGCTCATATTCGATGTAAAACCTAACTTATTAGTCCCTGCCTTCAGCGTAAAAGGGACTATAGAGATCGATGAGCATTGACCGAGCATTAAATTTTTTTGACCAACCAAGTATTATCCATTTTACCCAATGTTTGAACAAAAATATTTGATTGAATAAATTTTTATCCAAAGTTTTACTTTGGACCTCTTATTTTCGGCAAGAGAGTGTGATGTTATTAAAACATAGGATACTCCTTTTAAAATTTCACTCCAAATTTGTTTAATGCTAGGTCATAGTTAGCATTACCTGGGAAAATTTTAATGTTAAGTGAACAAATACATATGTCCAAGGCATCACATATCCATCCAGAGTAGTCCATAAGTCACCGCATCACATCCTGAGCGTGGTGGAAAGTTGCATGTCATGAAGAAGTGAAATTTATTTCCATCTTTACAACAAATAAAGATGGAGAAGTCAGTTCTTTGTCCATTGAAATTTATTTTCATCTTTACAACAAAGAACTGGATAATTCACCTCTTTTTCCATTGATTTCCTCAGCAGAGCACAGGAAGAGAAACGAATACATCAAGTGCATTGAATTGATTTACGCTAGGAATGTAACACCCCTAGTTTTATGTTTTCAAATTAGAAATTTTAACTTCAGTCCAAAGGGGAGTGGACCCCAATGGATAATTATTGTGTGGATGTAACTAATCATTTAGTTATAAAAAAAAAAAAATCTGTGCATATTGACCAAATGAGATTTTTGAGATCACTTGCCTAATCCATGTGGTATGGAAAGAGGCTAAGACTTTCCCCAAGAATATTTGAAAAATCCTTGAAAGAATTTATTTCTAATTTAGATTTTTGAGGAAAAATCTAGATTTCTCCAATGATGTGGAGAGTAGTTGGGAAGAGGTAAAAATCTGGAAAAGTAGAAAGTAGCTTTAAAGTCCCTAAATAAGAGAAGCCTAGGCAAAAAGGAATAAAAGCATCCTGAAATTCTGGATGCAGAATTAGAAATAGGCTTTGGGGAGCATAAGCTTAAATAAGCTACTTCAGAACAGATTGGGGTTGGTCCATTCTGGGAGAAGATCTCAGCTCGGAATTCAGTTCTGGAGACAAAAGAACTCTAAGGTTGGGAGGACTAGTCATTAGCAGAAGTGGTATGCACCTAAATGTTATGAATGACTAAATTTTATGCTGTTGTACACTGTTGATAATTGCTATAGCTAATCTTCTTAATTAAGTTTATGAGATTTTTATTCCGTACATTTACAAAATTGAATTGAAGAAATAAATCCTCCAAACTTTCTATATAGTTGTAGGAGTAGATTATCGGGATTAATATCAGCAAGAATATCTAAATCAGATTCTGGTTTAAATCTGGAGATATTTAAAATGAATTCCCTCGAATAAATTAAATGTAACTTTAATCTGCTTCTATAAGGAATAGATGTCTTGAAAAAAATATATATAAATAATTAATTTTCCTATTATAGCAGTAAGTGGATATAATACCTATGTGAAGAAGTTAAAGGATTTATTAATCTAAAAAGGGTATGATACATATGCTTAAAAACAAATAAAAGCTAAACATACATTGCAGAGGTATAGATCTTGTAAATACTTAAATAAAATTATTGTTCACTGTGGTCACTGTAGTTGATTTTATATATGAAAAGTATAAATAAATTATGTTTTCACCATTGTGAGGTAAGAGTACTATTAATTAGACACAGAAAATTCTAGTAATAGAATTACCTTTTATATTTATTCTAAGTGATATTATAAATTCATACCAACTGTATTATTTATACATTGTAAATGAGAAATATAACACAGAAAATTCCTGCAACCAAAACTTCAACTCTGTAGTAGTACATACATGAAGGGAAATGAAATATCATTTTAGCATTATGGGCACAGAATAGAGATAAAAAGGGAAGTACTATTGTAAATAATGTTTCTACAAATCTGGTTAAACCAGAGATAGGTATATATTTACCAGTATGGAACATCTGTGCTCAGGTAATAAAATTTTACATGCAGGACATTCAGACAAATTATCCCATGTGTTTTTCCCATAGATATATAACAACTATACATTGATAATTCTAAACGCCAGAACAATTCCAAACTGTTGGAGATTAATGATAAGCTATATATATACATGGATCCAATAGAGGTATAGGAACCTGGTCTACTAATATGTCTAAACCATTTTGTTATTTCTATCAGCAACATATTTATATTTTGAATCATATTAACAGTTCAACAAACTTTAAACCCACGATTGGGTCCTAAAAATCGAAACAAAAACTTATTTCAAATTATGGTAGAAGAATACCATAGAAATATCAGTCAAAACGAAATGAGTATAAGAACAAATAATAGAAATCAAAAGTGTCACTAACAACTTTGGATGAGAATTATACAGTCAACAAGAGTGACAAGGTTGTGCTGTCTTATGGCTACAACTACTAAAATAAAAACCCAACTTGAAATAAACGAGGGATGGCTATCCCGAATATAAGAGTTTAATTGTACAAGTCATGGCAAAGTAAACCAGAATGGAAATTAAAAAGTTTTACAAATTTCATAGAAATGAGAGGATAGCTAATAGCCATCGAAAATTTCCCCAAGTATCTGGCATAAGTGTGGAAATTGTTGACAATTACCAACCTGGAGAACATGCCCAATTTAGTGTCAGGATATATTTGGGGAAGGGAAAGTAAAAATCGACTGCGTCCGAGAACAAACAAATTATGATCGAACGCAGTCTTACCTGTAGCAACGAATCAAAGATTATCAATCACAAATATGCCAATAGAAATATATTCCATTATAAATATGTCCTCAGTAAAACGATGGTAGAAAATTTTTAAAATAAATGTTGAAGGGTAGACTTTAAACCCAGTATGTAAAAGTTGGTTTGATGAAGAACTATATAAGTGCGAATAATAAACAGAGAATAAGAGCTAGATATATATATTCATTGAAAATAATGTGGAAGGAATACTGGTATAAGTTACACATACTTGGAAGAAAGGGCACTACGAAAATGATAAAATGCCCAAGCGTTCTATATCATAGAATCATGACTGAAATCAATTTTTATATAGAGTCGCAGCTCCCATTCAACTCATCAATCGAGTTGGTAGAAAACATAGTCCACAGAGCTATCAATCCAAATGATATTCAAATTAGAACCAATATACGATTCTATAGAATGAAGGGCGTGATAATAAAAACATATATAACAAATGTTTACCAAAATATATGGTCGAGAAACCTTCATAGCGGAGAGCCATGGAAGCTCGAGACAGGGTTCTCAGGGTTGAAGAGTCGCAACGATGCAAAAATCCTTCCCACGCTCCATGAAAATTGCAGAGAAGGAGACACTATGAATCGGAAATAGAGAAGAAAGGAAATGATATTGCTCCGGGAAGTTTCACATTTAACAACAACAAGCATTGAAAACCCTAAATGATCAGAGCCTTACACTTGTCGTCATAGTGGTCATCAAATTGGGATTGACGCGTATGGAAGGGACTAAGAATTTAATGTGAAAACCAAACCACAGTTGTAAACCTTTGGGTTGTTAGAATTCATATATTAAAACGATAAATGGTATAGTACAACAAATCGAAATGACGGGATTCGATAAGATCCGTAATCAAGTTCTATAGTTTTCAAAGAAATCGCCATACGTAGTTAAATGTCAAAGTAATCTTTTAAGATCATAGTACACCAGAACATTGAATCCCATTAATGATGCATTACTTGAATTCATGAAGGGTAAGTTGATACGCCAAGACGGGGTGACTTGGCATACGAGCAAGTCACTAATAGTTTTCCAATCATTTTAATACCCTATCGAATATCATCTACATACCAATAATATGAGATGATTGAGGGAGTGTTAAGATTTATGTCCATTATAACGTAGCATTATTTTATAGTATTAACAAGGGTTGTAAAATTTAATAGAGGTATTTTAATGATAGTGCAACCCTCCACTATAAGGGTAATTAAATGATGTTCAATGTCATTTATCAAATGTTTATGTATAAGGTAAAGGTTATCTAGGAATTAATCATAAGTGCAATGGAACGATGGTAGGTAAAATGGTTATTTGTAATTATAAGTTGTCGAATAAATATATTATCCAAGATAAAAATAAATGAGAAGGTGGGTTAATGAAGCAATGAAGAATTTTTGTTAAAAATATCGATGAGTATTAATATCAATATACAACAGGAAAAAAAAAATTTAAGGTAGGAGAGGTGTTACAAATGGTATCAGAGCTCATGTTAGAAAAACTGGGCTGTTGTTGTGCTCACTGTATAAATTATTTTTTCGATAATTTTTCTTTTTACTAATTTTTTTTTGTTTAGCGTACAGTGGTACTAGAATTGAAAATTCAATGGCAGAAGGAGATGAAATTTATGTTGATCTAGGTGATGGAGATAACACACGAGATCCAAACGCTCTTTTGATGGCTATGTTGCACAGGTTGCAACGGGATATGGCTGAGCTAAGAAGCCAGAATGACAGGTTGTCATTAGCTAGTGAGGAGCAGGAAAAGATGATAAGAGAACTGACCTCCTGGAACAGCCAAGAAGGTGAAGGTTCCGGAAAGAGGAGGAAAGGCAAGTTCTCAGATGATTCTGAGGAAGATGACACTACTAGACATCAGTCTAAATAGAAGAATGAATTACAGGGTGAATTCCAAGAAATTAAACCTCCCTCCTATGATGGGGAGAAGGAGGAAGATGCTGAGGCATGGCTATTGAATATGATTAAGTATTTTCAGGTCTATGAATATGAAAACAATCTGAAGGCTAGACTAGTTGTCTATCAGTTGCAGGGTAAGGCTACCTTGTGGTGGGAGGAGACCAAAATGGTTCATGCCATTGATGAAAAGACAGTGACTTGGGAAGATTTCCAAGTCAAGTTCAAAAACCTCTATTTTAACGAACGTTATTATGATGATAAAGCAAAGGAGTTCCACGAACTAAGATTGGGACAGCTCACCATAGATGATTTTGTCACCAATTTTACAAATCTGTTAAGATATGTTCCCTATATTCGTGAAGAGAAAGCAAAGGTACAAAGGTTTTTGACCTGTTTGCCTACTGTGTACAAGGAGAAAATAGAATTCAATAATCCAAAATTATGGATGAAGTGGTGAGGAAAGCTAGATTATGCTACCAACGGTTTAAAGGAAGGAGTGAACATGGAAAAGGCTAGGTAAACAAGGGTGAATTCAAAGGAGAAAACAGAAACCAACTTACTTGAAGAACTTTGGCAGGGATCATCAGCGGAAAAAATTTACTAAACCAAAGGAAAGTCAAACTTCTCAATCCCAAGTTGGTTCAAAACAAATAGATGGGGATAATAACAAGGAAGGAACAGTCAAGATGCGGGAACCTTTGAAATGTTGGGGTTGCGGAGAACCTCATCTGTTGAGGGACTATCCACACAGAAATATTCAGATGATTATGAGAGATAGAGAAGCTACCACCGTAAATGATATCACAAGGAACATACCCACTATCAGTGCAGCCTTGGAGAATCGACAAGCAGAACACCAGGCTACTATGGTTGAGATGGAAGGTAAGATTGCTGAGAAATCTGTTACAATTTTAATTGATCCGGGTGCTTCTTTGAGTTATATTAGTCCCCAAGTTGTAGAGAAATGCAATCTCAAAACTGAAAAATTTCAATAGTCTTGGTTGGTCCAGTTAGCCACTGGCACCAAATGAAAAGTAACTCATAAGTTACCCCAAACAACAATTGAATTAAATGATTTTCAGACAGAAGTAAATTTAAACATTCTGCCCTTAGGCTCATATGATTTGCTGATAGGAATGGACTGGTTAGAAAAGAGAAAGGCTATGATGAACTGTTGGGATAAAACTCTGCATTTCATAGATGAGGAAGGAAGACCCTTTATACTCAAAGGAAAACCAAAACCAATCTCTGTAAGACAAATATCAGCTCTGCAATTAAAAAGAACAGCTAGAAAAGGATATCAAGTATATGTTGTACATGTTGAAGAATTAGGACACCAACCTGAAGAAAACCTGCTAGACACTTTACCAGTGGTAAAAGATTTCAAAGAAGTTTTTCCAGATGAGATTCCTCATCTTCCCCCTAAAAGAGAAATCGATTTTTCCATCGATTTGGTGCCAGGAGCAACACCCATTTCTAGAGCCCCTTACCAGATGAGCCCCCCCAAACTCATGGATTTGAAAATGCAATTGCAATAATGGTTGGATAAAGGTTACATCAAACCAAGTGTATCTCCTTGGGGAGCACCGGTGTTGTTTGTGAAAAAGAAGGATGGAACCTTCAGAATGTGCATTGACTACCATCAACAGAATAAGTTGACAATCAAAAACAGATACCCACTGCCCAGAATAGATTACCTTTCTGATCAGGTGAGAGGGGCTTTAGTATTTTCTAAGATTTATCTGAGGACTGGTTATCACCAACTCAGAATTAGGGAGGAATACATTAGCAAAAGAGCTTTTCGAACTAGGTATGGTCACTACGAATTTGTAGTCCTACCTTTTGGTTTGACAAATGCCCCTGCCACTTTTATGTGCTTAATGAACAGCGTTTTGAACAAGTACCTAGATAAATTCATACTAGTGTTCATATATGATATTCTAGTCTATTCAAAAAGTGTGGAAGAGCACAAAGAACACTTGAGGATAGTTTTCCAGAATTTGAAAGAAACCAGCTATATGCCAAATTTAGTAAATGTGAATTTTATAAACATAAAACTCAATATTTGGGGCATATCATTTCTGAAAAAGCATTGGCTATGGACCCTGAGAAAATAAAGGCTATT
Source organism: Pinus albicaulis (assembly GCA_034641835.2). Taxonomy (NCBI): domain Eukaryota; kingdom Viridiplantae; phylum Streptophyta; class Pinopsida; order Pinales; family Pinaceae; genus Pinus; species Pinus albicaulis. The sequence continues at coordinate 112,125,528 of CM076572.1, forward strand.
AGAGAATGGCCGGTGCCGACGGATGTTTCAGCAGTAAGATCATTTATGGGGATTGCAGGTTATTATCGAAGGTTTGTGGAAAGATTTTCTGCAATAGCATATCCCATAACTTCACTACAGAAAAAAAAAACACCAAATTTGAGTGGACTGAAAAATGCCAAAACATCTTTGAGCAACTAAAACTAAAACTTACTACAGCCCCTATACTGGAAATTGCAGATCTTGACAAAGAGTTTGTTGTGTGTACGGATGCATGTAGAGAGGGATTGGGATGAGTTCTGTTGCAAGAAAATTCTATTATTGCATATGAGTCTAGGAAACTTAAGAAACATGAATAGAACTACAATGTATATGATCTGGAATTGGCTACTGTAATTCATGCCCTGAAGATGTGGTGACACTATGTTCTTGGGAAAAAATTTACATTGATGACAGATCATATTAGTCTCAAGTATTTGTTTTCTCAAACTGATTTAAATGCTCGACAAGCCATATGGCTGTCTTTTCTAAGTGAATTTGATATGGACATAAAACGTATAAAAGGGAAAGAAAATAAAATTGTTGATGCGCTAAGAAGAAATTCTTGCCAAAACATAAGCAGCATTGGGAGTAGTGCTAGTTTTGACTTAGAAGAACTAGTTAAAAAGGTAGCATATCAAGATCCAGACTATGAAAATCTACAAGTGAAAATGCTGAAAAAAGAAATAGCTGAATACACCCAAAACCAGAAAGGGTTGATCTGCTATAAAAACAGATTGTATATCCCCAATGTGGAGTCTTTGAAAAAAATAAATTCTAGATGAATATCATAAACAACCATATTCAGGACATCCTGGATACCAAAAAATTCTTACAGCCTTGAAAAATAAACTGTTTTGGCCAGGAATGAAAAAGGATGTAGCAAACTATTTAGCTAGATGCATGGAATGTCAACTAGTCAAAGTTGAACACCAGCATCCAACTGTTCTTTTGAATCCCTTGCCAATTGCAGAATGGAAGTGGGACACTGTTTCTATAGATTTTATAACCGGGTTACCCAGGACAAAATATCAGCATGACTCAGTGATGGTAGTGGTGGATACCTTAACAAAGGCTGCATACTTCATACCTGTAAAATCTACTTTTGGGACAGCCCAAGTAGCAGATGTGTTCCTAAAAGAAATAGTAAGGCTACACGGGGTCCCAAAGATGATTATTTCAGATAGAGATGCTAATTTCACAGCTACCTTCTGGAAAGGTCTGTTTGGAGGCATGGGCACTAAATTGAATTTTAGTATTGCTTATCACCCTCAGACGGATGGTTAAACATAGATAACAAATCAGATCTTGGAGGATATGTTGAGAATGTATGTGATGGATAGGTCATCAAAATGGGAAGACTACTTGCATTTAGTTGAATTTTCTTACAACACTAGCTATCAATATTTCATTAAAATGAGTCCATTTGAAGCACTCTATGGAAGGAAGTGTCGTACTCTGTTAAGTTGGAGCCAGCCTGAAGATAAGCTAGTATTGGGGCCAGATACTCTACAAGAAATGGAGAGGGTTGTCAAACAAATACAGAGAAACATCAAGACAGTAGAGGATCGACAGAAAAACTATGCTGATAAGAAGAGGGTGCATCGAGAGTTCAAAGTGGGTGATCATGTGTATTTGTGTATTAAAACCAAAAAGAGCACACTTTATGCTGGAAGTTGTGCAAAATTGGCTCCTAGATATTGTGGGCCTTTTGAGGTGTTAGAAAGGGTGGGACCAGTGGCTTATAAGCTGGCCTTACCGCCTCATGTTAAAGTGCATGATGTGTTTCATGTTTAATTATTAAAAATATATGTACATGATGCTTCTCATATTGTTGATTGGAATGTGATACAGGTGGAACCAGAAGGGGAGTTCCTTCCAGAACCACTTCAAATATTGGAGCGGGAAGAAATTGAATTGAGAAAATGAACATTAGCAAGAGTAAAGGTGCAATGAAAGCACATTACTGCTGAAGAAGCTACATGGGAAAGAGAAGCTGAGATGATGGAAAAATATCCATATCTATTTTCAAAATAAACTGTAGTAGTTAGCTGTTAACACCGAGGATGGTGTTTGCTTTCAGAGGGGGAATATGTAACACCCCTAGTTTTATGTTTTCAAATTAGACATTTTAACTTTAGTCCAAAGGAGAGTGGACCCCAATGGATAATTATTGTGGATGTAATTGTCACACCTCCCACTTTACGACAAATTTTTTTTTTTTTTCTGTTGGGTTGCATCCGTTCCCGTTTAATGCTAATGCTGCATTCGGTCAATTCGTTGTAGGTTTACATAATTAATTTCATTGTAGTTTTTCACTACTGTTCTTTTCAATTGCCATTCATATCTACCCTTTATCTTACCACATTTGCAAGGTAGTTTTTTTTGGAATAATTATAATTATAAAATTACATCAATATAATTATAATCCTATTCCCCCCCCCCTACTTCCATATTTAATCTTCGTTTTCTATCGCATGCCTTTGAATTCGAATTTGATTTTCATATATATATATATATAGAAGTGGGTTCGATTTGGTTCTACATTGGTCTCATGTGATTATGGTTCCACGGTCATGTGGACATCTATGCGATCGTTCACTCTTACCCTTTGTTGATAACCTTATAACCTTGGTGGAATTCGACTCACTAATCATGCGAGTCTGGCATTCGTCCGACATTCTTAATTTCGTCTTGTCAACATTTATTTAAAGTTGGGCATGTTAAATTTAACCTCCACATAGTTATCAATTTAAACTTCTGTGCAATCAAATTTGGAAATTTGACGTCTATCTGTCTTCCACGTTGTGCATTAGACCGGTCCCGATCTCGTCGTATGGGTTATGGTGATCATGCTTCATTTGTGATCACGTGGTGTTGGTTCCACGTAACACTGAATTCATTCTACCATTTTACTGCGTTCCCAACGCAATATCCACAGCGTGGCCAGGTCGATATTCATTTATTTCCATACTTGTCATATTAAATTTTTGGGACTGATAGTGTACAGGTCCTATTAACTATTCGATCCGTGGCTTTGCTCTCCGGATCTCGCTAGGTGTACGCTTCAGATGTCTTTGGATCATTAGGGTTTCATTATTTGATCCAGACGCATTGATATAAATCAAGCTGGGTATTGTCACGGTGGTTCTTTTACCTCCCTGTTCGTTTGGTTCATCGCTTGACAGTGCGTTAATTCGCTTGATTGGTAAGACCTTCCATATGCGTTTTGTAAGTTTTCGTTCTAATATTATTTCGCAGGCTTCCCATCTCTGCTTGAGAATTTGGCTCATTTCTTCACACCAGTGCTACGATTTTGGATTATCGTTTTATGTCTCCGGTCTAGGTTGTAATATATATGATGAATGGCTAATTTCGTTTTGTAGAGAGTGCGTGTGCTTCGCTTCAGGGGTTCGAATGGCTTGGTTTTCTTCCCTAGCCTTCACATTTTCTTGTGAATATTCTGAACACAGGCTGTTCTGGCGTCGTAGCCCAACCCTCTCCTCAACTGAAAGGGGTTTGCGAGGGTATACATTCGGCTCTATATGGGGACTATGATTCTCGGCTTTACGAGTTGTTAAGTGTTTCTTTTGACCAAGCGTAGGACGCCATGGATACTGTTCATTCTCCGGAGGTTTATAATTATTATTCGACTTCTTCCTGTCAACCTCTATTCATGAGAATTGTATATTTTTATGAAGCAGATTAAGGAGGGTTTAAGGGTTTCTCCTTTACGAGGTACGATACCCTTCTCAGTTATTATTTTTCTTGGTTCAATGTTGTTTTTATTCTCCATGTTCGGCGTCTGACTTGTATTGGTTTTGTGTCACAGGTAATTTCGACTTGCGTTGTGTTCTCCTTTTCTCCTACACAGATACGAGACTTTCCTAGACATTAACATTGGGTTCCTCATGCTAATTGCAGGTCGGTACTAACCGCACTCTGCCAGAAGAATTCGTTCTTCTCTCCTGGATATATATTTTATCTTTGACAGTAAAATTTATAATAATGAAATTGTAATTATTGGGTAGCTACAATTTAATTCCCTCTCTAAACATTTATACATCTCAATTCATGGGACATTATAAGAATGCTCTCGGCTTTGTTCAATACATCCGTATATGCCTCTGTCGTGTTGGGTTTTTATAATACCCAATTTTTTTTTTATTTCAGTTATTATTATTAAGAGTATGTTCCAGCAGTACTCTCTCCTTGTCTCTTCTGACTTGGCTGGAACTACATGCTTAATCGTTGGCATTTTAAAATTTTCCTTTGTTGTTATATATATATAAGTATGACATATACACATATCCATCATCTTGTGTAGTTTATTGCTTTCAGGCTCCCAGGCCATACCATGGGTAACTATATTTATAATGTGGTGATAGTTGAATGAATAATATACTGTAGAATAGATTTTCCTATCTCAGGAAACCATAGCTTCGGTGACAGTAACAATTAAATGTTTAAGGGAAATCAGTATCTCAGTTAAATTTCTTTCATCAGTTTACTGAGCTGACCCTAAAGTTCAACTGCATTTTTTTTGTTATTTTAAATAACCAGAGTGCTATAATTATCTATAAAAAAATGGCACAGTAGCTCCATGCAGAAATTTGAAGAAGTAAGTTGTTATAAATTTGCACAGCATATGTATCCAATTTATCTACAGGGATGAATGCATCTGTAACCCTATCTTTATGTTTAAAAGACATTGGGATTTATAATCTATCACTTACCCTCTTAATTCAGGTTATCGGGGTAGACTAGGATACATATATGTTTCTATATGCCAGGCTGTGATGAGTATGCATGTTGGATATCTTCTTAACTTTCTTGTGTACTTCCATTTGATTCTATAATAGATGAATGGTTTCCTAAGATAATTTTCCGTGATCAGTCTCTATAGATGATTATTTCCTTTCCTCTGCTATACTATATGTTGCTTACATGCACAGTGTAAATTACAATTCATTTTTTTCTACTATTTTCCAATATAATGCAGAACTTCAAATTTTCTCTCTCATGTATGTGTATATTAAAATCATTCTAGAAACAGAAGCAGATTAAAACTAGTTCACAAATTTTTCCAGTGAAGAATAAGTATCTACATATTTGAACCAATCACTGGTTTAGAGACTCTGTAAGATTATACTTCATAGATTTAAATTCTACAACCATACAGGATTTCAAGGGTAACTTCCTTTTGATCAATTCTGTTAAATGTAGAATTTATGTTCTAATCTAAAGTAAAATGTTATATGTAGCCAATTCATGCTATATAAAATGAACAACAATAAACTTAAAGACATACCACTCATGCAATTGACCAACCTCCCAACCTTAGAGTCCTTCTGTCTCCCAGAACTCACCCCCGAGCTAAGATCACCTCCCTGTAACAGATCAACCCCTAATCTGTACAAGAGCAACTTATTTAAGCTATGGTTCCCCAAAGCATGTTTCTAATTCTGCGTCCAGAATCTCAGGATGCTTTTCTTCCTGTTTGCCTAGGCTTCCCATTTTAGGGATTCTTTAAAGTTGTTTTATGCTTTTCCTCAACTTTTCCATCTTTTTTTACCTCTTCCCAACTACTTTCCTCATCATTGGGGAAATTCAGATTTTTCTGCAAAAATCTAAATTTAAAAATAAATTTCTTTCAAGGATTTTTGAAAGATTGTGGGGAAATATTTGCCTCTTCCATCCTCATGGATTTAGCAAGTGATCTCAAAATCTCATTTTGGTCAATCTGCACCACATCATTTTATTCATTTCCTCAATTAAATATTTAATTACATTCACAAAATATTTATCCTTTGGGGTCCACTCCCCTTAGGATTAAATTTCAAATGTCTAACTTTGAAATTCAAGCACATGAATTGGGGGTGTTACATATTCCCCCTCTGAAAATAAACACCGTCCTTGGTGTTATTATTCAACTACTAGAGTTCATTTGGCAAATAAAAATGGATATTCTTTCATCATCTCAGCTTCCCTTTCCCAGGTAGCTTCTTCAGCAGTAAAGTGCTTCCACTGCACTTTTACTCTTGCTACTGTTCTGCTTCTCAATTCAATTTCTTCCCGCTCCAATATTTGAAGCGGTTCTAGCAGAAACTCCCCTTCTGGTTCCACCTGTACAACATTCCAATCAACTATGTGAGAAGCATCATGCACATTTCTTTTTAACAATGAAACATGAAATACATCATGAACTCTAACATGGGGTGGTAAGGCCAGCTTGTAAGCCACTGGTCCCACCCTTTCTAATACTTCAAAAGGACCACAGTATCTAGGGGCCATTTTTGCACAACTTCCAACATAAAGGGTGCTCTTTTTGGGTTTAATATGCAAATACACCCGCTCCCCCACTTTGAATTCTCGGTGCACTCTTTTCTTATCAGCATAGTTCTTCTGGCAATCTTGGGCTGTCTTGATGTTTCTTTGTATCTGTTTAACAATTCTTTCCATCTCTTGTAAAGCATCTGGTCCCAACATTAGTTTATCTTCTGGCTGACTCCAGCTCAAAGGAGTATGACACTTCCTTCCATAAAGTGCCTCAAACGGACTCATTTTGATGGAGGATTGGTAGCTATTATTATAGGCAAATTCAGCTAAATGCAAGTAGTCTTCCCATTTTGAAGGCATATCCATCACATACATTCTCAGTATATCCTCCAAAATCTGATTAGTTCTCTCTGTTTGGCCGTTTGTCTGAGGATGGTAAGCAGTACTAAAATTCAATTTAGTCCCCATCCCTCCAAATAGCCCTTTCCAAAAAGCTGTTGTAAACTTAGCATCTCGGTCAGAAACAATGACTTTTGGGACCCCATGTAATCTTACTATTTCTTTTAAAAACACATCTGCTACTTGAGTTGTTCCAAAAGTAGACTTAATAGGTATGAAGTGTGCCGCTTTGGTTAAGGTGTCCACTACCACCATTACTGAGTCATGTTGATGTTTGGTTTTGGGTAATCCTGTTATGAAATCCATGGAAACTGTATCCCATTTCCATTCTGCAATCGGTAAAGGATTTAGCAGACCAGCAGGATGCCGATGTTCAACTTTGACTAGTTGACATTCCATGCATCTATTTAAATATTCTGCTACATCTCTCTTCATTCCTGGCCAGAACAACTTCTTTTTCAAGGCTGTTAACATCTTATAATATCCTGGATGTCCTGCATATGGCTGCTTGTGGTACTCATCCAAAATTTCCCTTTTAAGAGCCGCTACATTGGGAATATACAATCTGTTTTTATAACAGATCAGTCCTTTTTGGTTTTGAGTGAAATTAGTTTTCTCCTTCTTCTATAATTTCACCAGAAGTGTTTCATAATTTGGGTCTTGGGTTGCTGCCTTATTCACCAAATCTTCTACATCAATCTGAGCACTACTTCCAATGCTATTGATATTCTGACAAGAATTTCTGCTCAATGCATCAGCAACTTTATTTTCTTTCCCTCTAATATGTTTTATATCCATATCAAATTCACTTAAAAAAGACAACCATCTCACTTGTCTAGCATTCAAATCAATTTCGGAAAAGAAGTATTTGAGACTAATATGATCAATCATCAATGTAAATTTTTTTCCAAGGAGATAGTGCTGCCACATTTTTAAAGCATGGATAACAGCTGCTAATTCCAAGTCATAGGCACTATAATTCTGTTCATGTATCTTCAGTTTCCTAGATTCATAGGCAATAACTAAATTTTCCTGTAAAATAACTCCTCCCAATCCTTCTCTACAGGCATCCGTACATACCACAAATTCTTGGTCAGGATCTACAATCTTTAGTATAGGGGCAGTAGTAAGTTTCAGTTTTAATTGGTCAAAACTGTTTTGGCATTTTTCAGTCCATTCAAATTTGACACCTTTCCTTTGTAGTGATGTGATGGGATGTGCTATGGCTGAAAACCTTTCTACAAATCTGCGATAGTAGCCTGCAATCCCCATGAATGATCTCACTGCTGAAACATCAGTTGGTACAGGCCATTCCTTTATAGCCTTTATCTTCTCAGGGTCTACAGGAAGGCCTTGTTCAGAAATAATATGTCCCAAATACTGGATCTTATCTTTAAAAAACTCACATTTGCTAAACTTGGCATATAGCTGATTTTCCTTTAGTGTTTGCAATACTATCCTCAAGTGTTCTTTATGTTCCTCCTCACTTTTTGAATAAACTAGATATCATATATGAATACAAGGACAAATTTATCCAAGTACTTGTTTAATACACTGTTCATTAGGCACATAAATGTGGCAGGGGCATTTGTCAAACCAAAAGGTAGGACTAAAAATTCATAGTGACCATACCTGGTTCGAAAAGCTGTTTTGTTGATGTCTTCTTCTTTAATTCTAAGCTGGTGATAACCAGTCCTTAAGTCAATTTTCGAAAATACTGAAGCTCCTCTCACCTGATTAAAAAGATCATCAATTCTAGGCAAAGGGTATCTATTTTTAATGGTCAACTTATTCAGTTGACGATAATCAATGCACATCCTAAAAGTTCCATCTTTCTTTTTCACGAATAGCACCGGTGCTCCCCAAGGAGATACACTCGGTCTGATATACCCTTTGTCTAACAGTTATTGTAATTTCATTTTCAGTTCCATTAGTTCTGGAGGACTCATTCGATAAGGCGCTCGGGAAACAGGGGTTGCTCCCGGCACCAGATCGATTGAGAAATCAATCTCTCTTTTGGGGGGAAGATGAGGGATTTCCTTTGGAAACACTTCCTTAAATTCTCTTATTACTGGTACAGCATCCAGTAATTCTTCTTCTGTTTTCTGTTCTGGTTCTTCCACATGCACTGCATAAACTTGGTATCCTTTTCTAGCTGTTCTTTTTAATTGTAATGCTGAAATTTGTCTTACAGAAATAGGTTTTGGTTTACCTTTAAGAATAAAAGGTTTCCCTTCCTCATCTACACAATGCAAAGTCTTATCCCAGCAGTTCATCAAGGCTTTCTTCTTTTCCAGACAATCCATTCCTATCAATAGATCATATGACCCCAAGGGCAGAATATTCAAATTTACTTTTGTTTGACACTCATTTAATTTGATTACTATTCTGGACAGTTTATGGGTTACCTTTCTCTTAGTTCCAGTGGCCAGCTGTACCAACCATGACTGTGAAAATTTTTTAGTTTTTAAGTTACATTTTTCTACAATCCTTGGACTAATGTAACTCAAAGAAGCACTTGGATCAATCAGAACAGTAATAGATAGGTCAGAAATCTTACCCTCCATTTCCACCATGGTTGCTTGATGTTCTGCTTGCCGATTTTCGAGGGCTGCACTGATATTTGGTATATTTCTGGCTATATCATTTACTATCGTCGCTTCTCTATCTCTCATGATCATATGCACGTTTCGATGAGGACAATCCCTCAAAAGATGGGGTTCTCCACAGCCCCAACATTTCAGGGGTCCTCTCATTTTGACTGTCCCTTCCTTTTTACTGTCTCCATCTATTTGTTTGGAAGCTACTTGGGACTGAGAAGTTTGGATTTCTTTGGGTTTATTAAAATTTTTCCACTGATGGTCTCTGCCAAAATTTTTCAAATAGGCTTGTTTCTGTTTCCTTCCTTTGAACTCATTTTTATTTATCCAACTTTTTCCTTGTTCAGTTTTTCCTTTGAACTGTTGGTAACATAATCTGGCCTTTCTAACAGCTTCGTCCATTGTTTTTGGGTTGTCAAACTCGATTTTCTCCTTGTATACAGCAGGCAAGAAATTCAGAAATCTCTGAACTTTTGCCTTCTCTTCCCTTATGTAGGGTACATATCTCAACAGATTTGTAAACTTAGTAACAAACTCATCAATAGTGAGTTGTCCCAGTCTAAGTTCATGGAATTCTTTGGCTTTATCATCATAGTAACGTTCATTTAAATAGCGGTTCTTGAACTTAACCTGAAAATCTTCCCAGGTGACTGTCTTTTCATCAATGGAATGCACCATCTTTGTCTCCTCCCACCACAAGGTAGCCTTACCTTGTAGCTGGTAGACAGCTAATCTGGCCTTCAGATTACTTTCATATTCATAAACCTGGAAATACTTGATCATGTTTAATAACCAAGCTTTCGCATCTTCCTCCTTCTCCCCATCATAGGAGGGAGGCTTGATTTTTCGGAATTCCCCTTGTAATTCCTTTTTCTGTTTGTATTGATGCCTTACTGCATCCTCATCTTCAGACTCATCATTTTTCCTCTTTCCGGAACCTTCGCCTTCCTGGCTGTTCTGCGAAGTTAATTCCCTGATGAGCTTTTCCTGCTCCTCACTGGGTAATGACAATCTGTCATTCTGGTTTTTTATCTCAGCCAATTCTTGTTGCAATTCCCGCAACATAGCCATCATGGCCGCATTGGGATCTGGCTCACCATGCAGATCGACATAAATTTCGCCACCTTCTTCCATTTCAGCACCACTGTACATACTCAACACAGATCAGTGAAAATAAAAAAATAAAATACAATTTTTTTTTTTTCCACAAAATTTAATTGATATAGTGAATACACAGCACAGTGAGCACAATGTCACCACCCCAGTTTTATAACTTGGGCTCTGATACCATTTGTCACACCTCCCACTTTACGACATAAATTTTTTTTTCTGTTGGGTTGCATCCGTTCCCGTTTAATGCTAATGCTGCATTCGGTCAATTCGTTGTAGGTTTACATAATTAATTTCGTTGTAGTTTTTCACTACTATTCTTTTCAATTGCCATTCATATCTACCCTTTATCTTACCAAATTTTCAAGGTAGTTGTTTTTGGAATAATTATAATTATAAAACTACATCAATATAATTATAATCCTATTTCCCCACCCCTACTTCCATATTTAATCTTTGTTTTCTATCGCATGCCTTTGAATTCGAATTCGATTTTCATATATATATATAGAAGTGGGTTCGATTTGGTTCTACATTGGTCTCATGTGATTATGGTTCCACGGTCATGTGGACATCTATGCGATCGTTCACTCTTACCCTTTGTTGATAACCTTATAACCTTGGTGGAATTCGACTCACTAATCATGCGAGTCTGGCATTCGTCCGGCATTCTTAATTTCGTCTTGTCAACATTTATTTGAAGTTGGGCGTGTTAAATTTAACCTCCACATAGTTATCAATTTAAACTTCTGTGCAATCAAATTTGGAAATTTGACATCTATCTGTCTTCCACACTGTGCATTAGACCGGTCCTGATCTCGTCGTATGGGTTATGGTGATCACGCTTCATTTGAGATCACGTGGTGTTGGTTCCACGTAACACTGAATTCATTCTACCATTTTACTGCATTCCCAACGCAATATCCACAGCGTGGCTAGGTTGATATTTATTTATTTTCATACTTGTCATATTAAATTTTTGGGACGGATAGTGTACAGGTCCTATTAACTATTCGATCCATGGCTTTGCTCTCCGGATCTCACCAGGTGTACGCTTCAGATGTCTTTGGATCATTAGGGTTTCGTTGTTTGATCGAGACGCATTGATATAAATCAAGCTGGGTATTGTCACGGTGGTTCTTTTACCTCCCTGTTCGTTCAGTTCATCGCTTGACAGTGCGTTAATTCGCTTGATTGGTAAGACCTTCCATATGCGTTTTGTAAGTTTTCATTCTAATATTATTTCGCAGGCTTCCCATCTCTGCTTGAGAATTTGGCTCATTTATTCACACCAGTGCTACGATTTTGGATTATCGTTTTATGTCTCCGGTCTAGGTTGTAATATATATGATTAATGGCTAATTTCATTTTGTAGAGAGTGCGTGTGCTTCGCTTCAGGGGTTCGAATGGATTGGTTTTCTTCCCTAGCCTTTACATTTTCTTGTGAATATTCTGAACACAGGCTGTTCTGGCGTCGTAGCCCAACCCTCTCCTCAACTGAAAGGGGTTTGCGAGGGTACACATTCGGCTCTATACGGGGACTATGATTCTCGGCTTCACGAGTTGGTAAGTGTTTCTTTTGACCAAGCGTAGGACGCCATGGATATCGTTCATTCTCCGGAGGTTTATAATTATTATTCGACTTCTTCCTGTCAACCTCTATTCATGAGAATTGTATATTTTTATGAAGCAGGTTAAGGAGGGTTTAAGGGTTTCTCCTTTATGAGGTACGATACCCTTCTTAGTTATTATTTTTCTTGGTTCAATGTTGTTTTTATTCTCCATGTTCGGCGTCTGACTTGTATTGGTTTTGTGTCACAGGTAATTTCGACTTGCGTCGTGTTCTCCTTTTCTCCTACACAGATACGAGACTTTCCCAGACATTAAAATTGGGTTCCTCGTGCTAATTGCAGGTCGGTACTAACCACACTCTGCTAGAAGAATTCATTCTTCTCTCCTGGATATATATTTTATATTTGACAGTAAAATTTATAATAATGAAATTGTAATTATTGGGCAGCTACAATTTAATTCCCGCTCTGAACATTTATACATCTCTGTTCATGGGACATTATAAGAATGCTCTCAGCTTTGTTCAATACATCCGTATATGCCTCTGTCGTGTTGGGTTTTTATAATACCCAATTTTTTTATTTTTTTTGTCAGTTATTATTATTAAGAGTATGTTCCAGCAGTACTCTCTCCTTGTCTCTTCTGACTTGGCTGGAACTACATGCTTAATCATTGGCATTTTAAATTTTTCCTTTGTTGTTATATATATATAAGTATGACATATACACATATCCATCATCTTGTGTAGTTTATTGCTTTCAGGCTCCCAGGCCATACCATGGGTAACTATATTTATAATGTGGTGATAGTTGAATGAATAATATACTGTAGAATAGATTTTCCTATTTTAGGAAACCATAGCTTCGGTGACAGTAACAATTAAATGTCTAAGGGAAATCAGTATCTCAGTTAAATTTCTTTCATCAGTTTACTGAGATGACCCTAAAGTTCAACTGCCTTTTTGTTGTTATTTTAAATAACCAAAGTGCTATAATTATCTATAACAAAATGGCACAGTAGCTCCATGCAGAAATTTGAAGTAAGTTGTTATAAATTTGCACAGCATATGTATCCAATTTATCTACAGGGATGAATGCATCTGTAACCCTATCTTTATGTTTAAAAGACATTGGGATTTATAATCTATCACTTACCCTCTTAATTCAAGTTATCGGGATAGACTAGGATACATATATGTTTCTATATGCCAGGCTGTGATGAGTATGCATGTTGGATATCTTCTTAACTTTCTTGTGTACTTCCATTCGATGCTATAATAGATGAATGGTTTCCTAAGATAATTGTCCATGATCAGTCTCTATAGATGATTAGTTCCTTTCCTCTGCTATACTATATGTTGCTTACATGCACAGTGTACTTCAAATTTTCTCTCTCATGTATGTGTATATTAAAATCATTCTAGAAACAGAAGCAGATTAAAACTATTTCACAAATTTTTCCTGTGAAGAATAAGTATCTACAAATTTGAACCAATCACTGGTTTAGAGACTCTGTAAGATTCTACTTCATAGATTTAAATTCTACAACCATACAGGATTTCAAGGGTAACTTCCTTTTGATCAATTCTGTTAAATGTAGAATTTATGTTCTAATCTAAAGTAAAATTTTATATGTAGCCAATTCATGCTATATAAAATGAACAACACAGTCCTAAAGACATAATGATCATGCAATTGACCAACCTCCCAACCTTAGAGTCCTTCATTCTTGACCCACCCCGAGCCGAGATCACCTCCTCAGAACTGCATCAACCCCTAATTCGCATACAGCATTAAATTTTGCTATTGTCTCAGTAGCAAGCGTAATTCCGCGTCCGTAATTCCAAATGCTTTCTTCTTTGCCTAGGCTTCCCATTTTAGGGATTCTTTAAAGCTATTTTATGCTTTTCCCTATCTTTATTTTTGTTTTCTTCCCACATTTCATCATCAGATTTTCCCTCAAAAATTCCAAGTTTAAAAATAAATTCTTCAATGATTTTTGAAAGATTGAAATATTTGCCTTCTTCTTAATCTGTTTTAGCAAGTGATCTCAAAATCTCATTTTGGTCAATCTGCACCACATCATTTTATTCATTTCCTCAATTAAATATTTAATTACATTCACAAAATATTTATCCTTTGGGGTCCACTCCCCTTAGGATTAAAGTTCAAATGTCTGACTTTGAAATTCAAGCACATGAATTGGGGGTGTTACAGTAATTAATCATTTAGTTATGAAAAAAAAAAAAAAAAATCTGTGCATATTGACCAAATGAGATTTTTGAGATCACTTGCCTAATCCATGAGGTATGGAAAGAGGCTAAGACTTTCCCCAAGAATCTTTCAAAAATCTTTGAAAGAATTTATTTCTAATTTAGGTTTTTGAGGAAAAATCTAGATTTCTCCAATGATGTGGAGAGTAGTTGGGAAGAGGTAAAAATCTAGAAAAGCAGAAAGCAGCTTTAAAGTCCCTAAATAAGGAAAGCCTAGGCAAATAGGAATAAAAGCATCCTAAAATTCTGGACGCAGAATTAGAAACAGGCTTTGGGGAGCATAAGCTTAAATAAGCTACTCCATAATAGATTGGGGTTGGTATGTTCTCGAAGAGGATCTCAGCTCGAGGGTGAGTTCTAGAGACATAAGAACTCTAAGGTTGGGAGGATTGGTCATTAGCAGAAGTGGTATGCACCTAAATGTTATGAATGATTAAATTTTATGTTGTTGTACACTGTCGATAATTTCTCTAGCTGATCTTCTTAATTAAGTTTCTGAGATTTTTATTCCGTACATTTACAGAATTGAATAGAAGAAATAAATCCTCCAAACTTTCTGTATAGTTGTAAGAGTAGATTCTCAGGATTAATATCAACCAGAATCTCTAAACCAGAGTCTGGTTTAAATATGGAGATATTTAAAAAGAATTCCCTCGAATAAATTAAATGTAACTTTAGTATTCTTCTATAAGGAATAGCTGTCTTGAAGAAAAAATATATAAATAATTAATTTTCCTATTCTAGCAGTAAGTGGATATAATACCTATGTGAAGAAGATAAAGGATTTATTAATCTCAAAATGGTGTGATACATATGCTTAAAAACAAATAAAAGCTGGACATACATTGCAGAGGTATAGATCTTGTAAATACTTAAATAAAATTATTGTTCACTGTGGTCACTATAGTTGATTTTATATATGCAAAGTATAAATAAATTCCATGTTCACCATTGTGAGGTAAGAGTACTATTAATTAGACACAGAAAAGTATAGTAATAGATTACCTTTTATATTTATTCTAAGTGATATTATAAATTCATACCAACTGTATTATTTATACATTTTAAACGAGAAATATAATACAGAAAATTCCTGCAACCAAAACTTCAACTTTGTAGTAGTACATACATGAAGGGAAATGAAATATCATTTTAGCTATTATCGGAACATAATAGAGATAAAAAAGGGAATTACTGTTGTAAATAATGCTTCTTCAAATCTGGTCAAACTAGAGATAGGTATATAATTACTAGTATGGAACATATGTGCTCAGGAAATAAAATTTTACATGCAGGACTTCAGACAAATTCTCTCATGTGTTTTTCCCATATATATATATATAAATTATACATTGATAATTCTAAACGCCAGAACAATTCCAAACTGTTGGAGATTAATGATAAGCTATATATATACATGGATCCAACAGAGGTATAGAAACCTGGTCTACTAATATGTCTAAACCATTTTGTTATTTCTATCAGCAGCATATTTATATTTTGAATTATATTAACAGTGCAATGAACTTTAAACCAACGATTGTGTCCTAAAAATCTAAACAAAAACTTATTGCAAATTATGGTAGAAGAATACCATAGAAATACCAGTCAAAACGAAATGAGTATAAGAACAAATAATAGAAATCAAAAGTGTCACTAACAACTCTGGACGAGAATTATACAGTCAACAAGAGCGACAAGGTCGTACTATCTTATGGCTAAAACTACTAAAATAAAAACCCAACTTGAAATAAACGAGGGATGGCTATCCCGAATATAAGATTTTAATTGTACAAGTCATGGCAAAGTAAACCAGAATGGAAATTAAAATTTTTTACAAATTTCATAGAAACGAGAAGATAGCTAATAGCCATCGAAAATTTCCCCAAGTCTCTGGCATAAGCGTGGAAATTGTTGACGATTACCAACCTAGAGAACACACCTAATTTAGTGTCAGGATATATTTGGGGAAGGGAAAGTAAAAACCGACCGCATCCAAGAACAAACAAATTATGACTGAATGCAGTCTTACCTGTGGCAACGAATGAAGGATTATCAATCATAGAGATGCTAATAGAAATTGATTCCATTATAAATACGACCTCAATAAAACGATGGTAGAAAATTTTTAAAATAAATGTCGAAGTGTGGACTATAAACCCAGTAGGTAAAAACCGGTTCGATGAAGGACTATATAAGTGCTAATAATAAATAGAGAATAAGAGCTAGATATATATAGTCACTAAAAACTATGCGGAAGGAAGAATGGTATAAGTTACAAATACCTAGAAGAAAGGGCACTACGAAAATGATAAAATGCCCAAGCATTCTGTATCATAGAATCATGACTGAAATCAATTTTTATACAGAGTCGCAGCTCCCATTCAAGTCGTCAATCGAGTTGGTAGATAACATAGTCCATAGAGCTATCAATCAAAACGATATTCAAATTAGAACCAATATACCATTCTATAGAAATAAGGGCATGATAATAAAAACATATATAACAAATGCTTACCAAAATATATGTCTATGACACCTTCATAGCGGAGAGCCATGGAAGCTCGAGACAGGGTTCTCAGGGTTGAAGTGTTGCAACGATGCAAAAAGCCTTCCCACGTGCCATGAAAATTGCAGAGAAGGAGACACTATGAATCGGAAATAGAGAAGAAAGGAAATGATACTGTTCCGGGAAGTTTCACATTTAACAACAATAAGCATCGAAAACCCTAAACGATCAGAGCCTTACACTTGTCCTCATCATGGTCATCAAATTGCGATCGACGTGTATGGAAGGGACTGAGAATCTAATGTGAAAACCAAACCACAATTGTAAACCTTTGGGTTGTTAGAATTCGTATATTAAAACGATAAATGGTATAGTACAACAAATCGAAATGATGGGATTTCATAAGATCTGTAATCAAGTTCTACAGTTCTCAAAGAAATTTCCATATGGAGTTAAATGTCAAAGTAATGTTTTAAGATCATAGTACACCAGAACGTTGAATCCCATTAATGATGCATTACTCGAATTCATGAAGGGTACGTTGATATGCCAAGGTGGGGTGACTTGGCATACGAGCAAGTCACTAATAGTTTTCCAATCATTTTAATACCCTATCGAATATCATCTACATACCAATAATATGAGATGATTGAGGGAGTGCTAAGATTTATGTCCATTATAACGTAGCATTATTGTATAGTATTAACAAGGGTTGTAAACTTTAAGAGAGGTATTTTAACGATAGTGCAACCCTCCATATAAGGGTAATTAATTGATGTTCAATGTCATTTATCAAATGTTTATGTATAAGGTAAAGGTTATCCAGGAATTAATCATAAGTGCAATGGGACGATGGTAGGTAAAATGGTTATTAGTAATTATATGTTGTGGAATAAATATATTATCCAAAATAAAAATAAATGAGAAGGTGGATTAACGAAGCAACGAAGCATATTTTTTTTAAATATCGATGAGTATTAACATCGATATAGAACAGGAAAAAAAAAATAAATTGAAGGTAGGAGAGGTGTTACAAGGAAGAGCGACAGGAAGAGAAGTGAATACATTTATGCAGTGTAGTCAATAGGAAGCGATGCCAATACATACAATTTTGTTTACGTAGCTGAAGCATCAAGGATGCAGTAGGAAGAGAAGCCAATACATCATACACTTCAATAGATACACTTCTATCAACGTAGCGGCCGATGGAGCAGTGAGGCAGCAAGAAGAGAGGATAGTGCATCATACACTTCTGTTAATGCAGCGGAGGCAGCAGGAAGAGAATTGAGTACATCAAACTTCTGTTAGATGTTTGCCCAAAATTCACGGTATAACGATGGCTATTCCAACCACAGACAAAGTCCAGGTCTAAACTGCATCGAGAACGTATAAAACAAGTAGGTAAGCTTATTATGTATATTGAATATCAACTGTACATTTTCTCCCTAAATTATACCAGCTATACATTTTCTCCCTAATTTTCTAAATATTTATGTGTACATTTCTGAGTTTTTCTATGCAATAATGTGAATTTGTCTATGCAATAGTGTGCTTTGGTTGGTACGTGGTTTTGTGAACTTGCCACCATGGATTTGAAAGTTCTATTACTAGACTTTGAAAGTTGTATTATCATTATCCCAGATAAACAAACAAACTGAAAGCAAAGTCGAACACATCACTAACAAAAGGATTTTAAAAAATAGCAGCGCATCACTAACAAAAGGATTTTAAAAAATAGCACCATTTACACCATCCGAAATGAATATCTTTAAGGAGTGGGAAACATGCATATTGAACTGACCTAAAGCTCAGAAAAGGGTGATATCTATCCAATTTTGTTCTACATTTATTTTAAACATTTAAACATTCAGGAAAGCACATTTGTGGAGAGCATGCAAAGGTAATCTTATTAAATAGTATAAACAAGAATTCCAGCTTTACTGCTTTAATTTCATCTATTATGGTCGGCAATGTCTAAGCTATCCATTATTTAACCCAAATCATTTCAATGTCATTCATATAACTGTGTCTTTTATTCAATTTCAAAGCTTGGAGGCATCTAAAATGTATTAACATATTTTTTATTCAATTTCATACCTAAAGCATGGAGGCATCTAAAATGTATTAACATCTTTTTTCTTCAATTTCATAATTCAATTTCATACCTAATGCGTGGAGGCATCTAAAATGTATTAACAAGCATTCTACATGCAGAACATGAATAGTTGCAGTTTTCCTCAATAAAATATGGGTGCGCTTTGTTGTTTAAGGTATATGAACAATGCTATATAAAATTGCTTGTCTCTAAAAAATAAAAATACAAAAATATTGTGCACTATTGGAAATGTAGAGGAACGGAACTCCACAGTCTCAATTTACAGCTAAAAAATCCCGATGAGTACCTGTAATTTCTAACCATACAGCTAAAACATACGAATGATCACCTGTAATTTCTAACCCTAAAGCTAAAACATTCAGATGATTAACTGTAATTTCTAACCCTACAGTGGCAGAAAGAGGAGAAGAGGTTTTGTTGTTGGTACTATTTTTCCATTTGCACGAAATAGAATATGTTCGGCCTGCCCCATGACCTCTCAGGATTGATTTAGTAGGATATCAATATCTAATCCTCAATCTAACATTACATCCAAGCCAGAATTGAAATAAAGGCATCCTCGTTACCAAGCCAGAAAGTTCATAAAGAAGATGACACCATTGAAATAGAGGCATCCTGAAATAAAGGCATCTTGCTTACAAAGCCAAAAATTTCATAAAGAAGACAACACCATTGAAATAAAGGAATCGTGATTGTTGATGTTTGTAGAAGAACATTTGGAATTACTTAGAGCCTTTTCATGAAATCCACAACCACATGGAGTGCATGAAAAATTTTCTGGAACTGTAGATTCAAAATTAACTGTTGATTATCCATCAACTCGCTTACTTTGAGAAAAGACTTAAATATATTTATTTTTATTTTTATTCATATTATTAACATGTTTTTTTATAAATTAGAATTTCGATTAAAAAATAAGAAACGAAAGTTTATAATCGATGATGTATTATAAAGTGTATAAGTAGAAAATTATTAAACCATATATTTTTTGGTACTTTCTCAATCTTGTTTTAGCATTGTCTGTCATTATGCAATTGTATGTGGAATATTGTGAGGTTTCACCAACCTTAAGTGTTTTTGACATGGTTATTTTTGACATATTCATTATGGAAAGCTACTATATTATTCTAAATTGTGTGTCAATCTCAGCTCGATGGTGATTTTAGATTTTCCCTTAGAAATGACATGTCTTACATTAGATTATACTTGGAAGCAAATAATTACATCAGAATATAATATATATGTATATTTAGCCACCTTTTGGAAATAAGATATTTAACAAGAAAAATAGGTACTAATTTTATAACTAGTCTTATATTGGACTTGTGGAAAAAAATTATTTAACAATAAAAAGAGGTACTAATTTGTGTAAATTGCATTTTAATGGGCTGGAGTTGCATTCTATTTTTATTTCTGATGGGGAGCTATGAACTCCAACTCCACATTATTGTAGCACATCCCAGAGTGTTGGGGCCATTAAACTCAACAAACTGTTCAATAATGGATACAATTGATTAGGTCTCTTTCCCTGCTGCGGTTTGAAAGTACAGTGAGCTAGGTAGTTAACATTAGACAACACATACAATTTTGTTGTTGGAGATTAAAATAGTGGAGGGAAGAGATTTTTAGAATGACACGTTCTTTACATACAATTTTATGTACACTTTAATTATTTCAATGTTAATATTCCTAGTTAATATAATTAAGCAGATGGGAACACTAAGTTGGGTTCTCTGAAATTGTCCAAATTCAGCCAATTAATATGAAAATTTGAAAGTTGGACTCTCGAGCTAACCATTTTGTTTTATTTTATTCACTTCAGGTTAATATCAATTACTTTCTTACATCTCATATATGAAAATATATATATATATATATATTACTTTCATCTTTCAAGTCAGTAGCTTAAACAAAAACCTTGTCAGTTTTAATGGTTACCTTAATGATATCACTATCCTTGGTCTTCATTAACCCTGCCTTAAAAGAAAGGGATGAAATGTAGAATTACAGATATATTGTCACATTGAACTATGTTTTGATGAAAAGTGAGGTGTAGTAGATAGGGTGGTTTACTTTTACATTGTTGTTTACCGAATAAAGTAGCTATATCTCCTATCAAACCGACATGGACTAACACTACCTGTATTCCTTGTTATAGATGCAAGAAATAAACTCTTTATATTCATAGTTACAATAATTAGGCAACACATGAATAAAACACAGATTTTTGTTACAGTTTATATTTCAGGTTGAAATCACAATGACATTTCTAAAATAACTTTCCCATCTGAAAGTATCGCAACACATAACCTATAGCTTTGTAGTCATAACTTCAAGCGAGAAAAATTTCAATTGTGAATAAAACCTAAGGGTCGAAGTACCAGAGAGATAAATAATAATTATGAACCAGTACTCATAAATAATATGGAAATAATAGAGGAGAAATAATTATTTACATGATCCCAATAAATAAAGGAACCCTGAATTGGATAAAAGTATAACAAAATATCAAGGGTTTCAGGCCGTAGAGGCATCTCCAAAAATTATATATAATAGATAACAAAAAACCCAAGTTCAAGTCCAGTAGGGCATATTTGTAACTTTAAATATTTTCCAAACTTGGAAATAAAACCAACAGAGTAATGTTACGAAAGGAAACTGGATATAACCATAAGTTTGACATAAGTACAATATTCCCAAAATAACACAAGGGAGAGATTGTTTGGAATGAACCTAACAACCATAGAAAATTTAATGGTTAATATCTGCGAGGCTAAGTTACAAATTATAAACCCCAATATAATCAGTAAGTTGAGTCAAAGACTCAAAATTTTAACTTTACGGTTGCAAGTCCATGCAATCTTCGCCCTGCTACTGGAAAACCCTAAAGAAGTTAATAATGAAAAAATTACCAAAGAAAGGAAAGATTTAAATTAACCTGTAAGATTTGCATGGGACTAGGAACTGTGGTTTACCAATAAGCGTATTCCATATTAACGAGGAAAGAATTATTCTGAGAACCTTGAATAGATAGAGGAGGGCTTTCTCTCGTTATCTGTTGAATTTCACACAAATGTCATGACCTTTACTAAGCATTGAAGGATCACAACCCTCGATGCAACCCTACAATTGAAATTAACCTCATTAACCATAAGCAATAACTTATATAAATCAAAACTACAATGGATTGCATAAGGGAAAGACAAAATGATTAGACCTGGATTGTGGAAAAGATTTCATTAATCCTGAACAATAAATAATCAGAGCATAGATCTATCTGATGCATAGAGGTACCAATGGGAGTGGGAATAGCCAAGGGAGCTAGTGTTTATGCCCCATAACCCATCCTAGCTAATCTTGGCGGTCAGATCCAAGACTTGGCGATGTAGTGCCAGACCTATTTCCACCTAACATTGTACCAGTAAGAGCCACATGACTTTAGAAATATCTAGAATGAGGTCATGAAAATGTGGTGTTGGGTTACACTTTTTACCCTTTTTTGAGAAAAAAAATATCATTTTTAGAAGTTCTTGAACTTTCTACAAGCCAAAACAATTTTTTTGTTTAGAATTTCATTTTACGATAAAAATGAAACTTATGAGAAATTTTATTAGCTATATATTACTTATTTTTTGGAAATTTTTTATTCGCATTTAATATGTCAAGTTAACAATTCTTTGAGTGTGTGTTATTTAAAAATCAAAGGATTCATAAAAAGTAACATTAAGAGGCGTTGGTGTACTCTTTGAAAAGCTGCTTGTGTTTGTGAGAAAAAAACTGTGTTACAACAATTTAGACAAAGTCTACTTCGATATCATTATATTTACGAAATCAACTCATGCATATCATAATTACAAGAATTTTTTGAACTGAACCAATATGAAAAAAACTGCATATTTTGAATATGTTTCCGCCCACGTCATGTTTCTCAACTTATTATTAGTTATAAACTAAAAATCTAAAAACTACCCATTATACCAATGTAATGCACCATAAATTTTTCAATTTTTTTTACACTGTATATTGGGAGATACAGAATTTTGATATCATTGAATCATAATGACCTTCTGTTACACATCAATTTTTCACCGTCCCTACCATTCCTCGTCTCACACATTGGAGGGCTTATTTTGTGACCTGTGAGAAATGATATAACTTGAAAATACTTTCATGGCATTCCCCTGAACATGTACTTTCATCCCCCTGAAGACATCTCCTGCTGAAAAACCCTAAAAACACCCCTTTTTGCATTGGCGCGGGCAACCAGTTCAGTACCCGCGCCAATGGGGAAAATCCTTTAAAGAGGTAGAGCCAATTGGCGCTCTGTCCCAGAGTCGCCCTCGTGCCAGCCAATTTAAGGAGTGTTTTTTAAAAATAAATGGCGGAAGTTTTATCGTAACTGATCCAGGAACTAATATCTATCTTGAGTTGGGAGGTTTGGCTACGGATTTCCATAGAGAGGAAGTGGTTTTCCACCTCTCATGGAAGCTTCCTTGATGATAGGGCCAATCCCATGATTATAGGGATCCCAACTCCCCTTCCTCCATCTTTAAAAGCTTGCTCATCTCCTTTGCAAGCTAGTCTTCAAGTTCCCAAATTCCCAAGAGCCTTATGATGCAAGAGCTTTGATTATTCCCCTAAGGCCAAATTCAAGCAAGGAGACTATTGTAAATATCCTAAGAGAGAGGTTTGTCCCATCCTTGACAGGCTTCTCGAGACGTGTTCTGCTGGCGACCCTTCGAAGGAGAATTCACCGTCATAACTTGGTTGTAATTTTCCTTTGATTGATTAATAATAAGCGACTATTGGTTATGGTTCCACTCTTGTTGTTGTTTATGATGATGAGTTATGTCCTTTCTCACTGACATATAGTTTCATATACTGGATTTTACGCTTGCATTTTTTTTTCTTGCGTGTGCAGGAGTCCATCAAGGAGATCGTGGCGATCATGATCTGCCAAGGCTAAGGAACGCGAGCGCTACCTCTTCTGCAAGAAACAACATTGGATTCTAGGTAAGCCTTCATCGCTAGTTGGTTTATTTGCAATTAGGAACCTGCACTATAGTGTGAACGATTGTTGCTAAACCCAGTCTGGGCTAGTAGGGATCGCCTCTATCCGCAGAGGGGATTTACCTCCACAACAAATTGGCGACTCTGCTGGGGATCGTCTAGTTTGTTGTTGTTTGTTTTATGAGCTATAGACGGAGCCTGAAGTTGGCCAGATAGCCTTCGAAACGCTTTTGCTCTGCAATTGCGAAGTAGATCAAAGCTGCTTCAGTCAATCTCCGGTTTAGTTTGTAAACTGAACATTTGGAACACTGTCTTGTCTTTTCGGTTCATTCTTGATTCTGCTTCCTTGATCATCTCTTTTGGGTTGGTTCTTTCTGTGAATTTGGGTTTTTGATAACTCCAAACATCACTGGTCTGATCTTGGATTGCTTATTTTTTATTTTTGGCATAGCAAACTTGACTGGCGCATTTTTTAGCGTGACAGTCGCGCCAATTGGCGCTATTTGTCAATGTATTACCAGCGCCAATCCTGATATGGCGCTAGTTTCAGCCTGACAGTCGCGCCAGTGCTAGGGACTGCTAGGGTTTGCTTGATTTTGAGCTTTCTGAGCCTGATCTCTGATTTTGGTTTCATTTTTTCGACTGTTTGAGTGTCCTGGAGCCTTGTTTGAATGACTGTGACCTCCATCCTTTGGTTGTTTTCCCATTTCCATCGATTTTACATTCTAGCCCTAGGGCATCTAGGTGCTTTGGTGTGTCGAGCCTCCCTTGGGAGTTTTTCTTTTTTGGTTTTTATCAGTTCAGTCAACTTCGTGATTGCTTCCCTGCATTCGTTTGACAGTTTTTTATCGTTTTATCACACTATTTGAGTGATTGACATCTCCTTCATTCGAATTCCGCTTTGTCCCGTTTTGGGCCTAGATTACACGACTCATTTGTGTCTTTGGGATTTTTCTTGGTTTTGAAGGACTGTTGGTCGATTTGAGATCTGATTGTGCTTGTTATTGAGTGAAACGTGCTTGTTTTTGCTCTCTTATCACTATTTCTCAAATTGCTTCCCATTAGTTTTCATTTTGTTTAGTGCATTTTGCTCATAAACATTGAAAATATAAAAAAAAAAAATCTCTTTTGCTTTTCATTAGTTAATGCGAATTAGATCTTTTCGGTGTTATTAGTGATTGGTAACTTTGAACGAAAATCTTTTTAGTTTTCATTAGCTGCATTAGAGGCATCATTGATTGTTTTCTGTTCATTTCGTTATTGTGTGAAAAGCTCTCAACTCTCTCATAAATAGCTTTCATCGAATGAAATGATATACTGTGGCATATAGAGTGCATTTAGGACATTTTGAGACATTACATTCGCTAGGGCCTGAAAAATGAAATGTAATTGAAGATAAACATTAAAATTTACTCAATTTACACTAAGGCAGCATTGAAATATAATGAAACACATTTAGAGGTCTAGGCTAGAGACGTGTTCCGACGTCTTAAAACCTAGTAGCTGTCGTTCGCCTCTTGGCTTTAGACAGCATTAGTAAGGACTTGTGCTCCCCGTACTGTCAAGTATATAAAGGGAGACCCCACTAGGTTTCCATCCCTTATCCATAGGAAGCCGAGTATGCCACCCTATACCCGTGATAAATCGAACACAACATTCAGGGAGATTGCCTGCACGTACGGAAAGTCCTTGGTTGATTTCTCTTTCATTTTGAAACCAAGGTGTATATTTCAATTCATGGTTATTTGGTACACCCTTTGCCTAGTATTCCTGAGTAGTCATTTGATCTTTTATGACTCTTTAAATTTGAAATGATCACCAAGCGCTTGTCCTTTCACGCTTGCTTCAAAACTGAAAGAGATAGAGTCACCTTTTATCCGTTTCTCGACTCTTAAAACATGAAACAGTGAAGTTTCCTATTTTTCAATGTGGTAAAAAATTAATCACCCATGATCACACGCCCTGTTAGATTTTGCTTGTTGGCCATTTGATTGTGTGTCTTGACTCTTTTTCAGCCCGTGGGTGTGTTTGATCTTTTTCTCTTGTCGTTACTACCACAGTGGCGGAACCTTCGGTTTCATCTACTAGTAGTCCATATACAGACGATTCATCAGAGGCTTCCCAACCCTCTGTTGAACCTCAGCAGCCCATTGTTTCCGATTTTCCTGACGGGGGACCGGTTCTTGCTGAGCAACCCTTTGGGGGACCAGTTGAGTTCAATTGGCCCTTTTCTTGACCCTTGGTCTGAGTTAAGAGTAGGGGCAGATTTCCTTTCTCTTACATCTGGTTTGCCTTTTATAGCTGTTGTTTTTCCTCCTAGTCCTCGCCATCTATTACGAGATCTAGCGGCAAGCTCAATCATGAGTGAATCCAGCGAGGAAATCCCCACGTCCAGTGAGGATTACTATTTATTTCCTCAGAGATTATTTCCAGGAGACAACCTTGAACCAACTGTTATGTCATCACCCGATCCCTCATTACCAGCAAGGTATAGATCCTTGGGTCAAATTATCACCACCGTAGCCTCTATGGGGGTATCAGCTCCTTCTACGAGGCCGGTGGTTCCTTCATTGGGGATGTCTCCTCAGACCTCCATCACCTCTGTACCCGTTCGGCCCACTGTCTGTGTGGCCGCGTCTGCACCCGCTGTCACGGCACACTCCGCGAGGGCTGTGCCGCCTCCTAAAGACGTCTATATAGTGACTGCTATGCTGGAGAACATTTCTCCGGAGGAGTATCGGCTGTCCTTACAAAAACATAACCTCGAGGTCGGACAATCCTCTCAGAACCCCAACCGCTCGTATTTGTCGCATTATGCACAGGATGGTACACCTGTGTATGCTTTTCCAAATCAGTACGATGAGCACGGGAACATGTTACGTTTACCCACTCTAGAGGCTCACCTTCATGCTCAAGGTTTACCGTATGGCCAGGATGGGCAGCCTTACAACCCGCAAGGGCAACCTTTCCAAGGCCAACCTTCGGGCCAGCCTGGCTATCCTTATGACCCGCAGGGCCAGCCCATCCAAGGCTATCCTGCAGGCCAGCAAGGGCCATCGTACGGTCCACAAGGATAGTATTACAACCCTTTCGGTCAACCTGTGCAGCCTCAGCCGGGGTACCAACCAGGGCCGGTATATGGTCCTGGGGGGCAAGTCCAACCTTCCCAACCTATGCAACCACAATATCCTATTGCTCCTCATGTTGCACATCAGCCAGGACCTAATTATGGTCCTGTTCCAGGTCAGACCGATTACCAGCCACCACCTAGCTCCATTCCTCCACCGGGACAACCGACCCATCTGGTACAACCTGGTGCTTCTCAACAGCCAGGTCAACCTACGCAACTGGCACAACCTGTCCATCCGGGTCAACCTGTTAACCCAGGGCAGCCCGCCTAGCCAGGTCAGTCTGCTCAATCAAGCTAGCATGCACATCCTATTAACCCTGCACAATAGCCGACTCATTGAATGCCGCAGCCAAATCAACCGCTGCACCCTAATTATCAGGCTCAGCAGGGTCCCACCTATCAGCAGCCCACTCAACCTCAGGGCGGTTACTATTCTCATGGTCAATACCGACCGAATTATAGCCAGCCCCAAGGTTCTAACTATTACTCTCAACAACCTGGCTACACCTATACTCAACAGCCAGATCCAAATGCTGCTTACACAGGGCCGACATATAATCAGGGTCCATACTCTGGTTATCAAGCCCCACACGCTGTTTACTAGCAACCAAATCAAGCTGGTTACACGACCTATACCCCCTACGGTTAGAATCCTACGGGACAGAACCCCTGGGGGAAAGGATATTCTCAACCAGCGTGGAGTACATGTACTGGTCCTTATCAAGGGTCAGGGATGCCATCCAATCCGCCATTGTCATTCTTGGCTACCTTGGAATTACCAGATGTTTCGAAATTAACCAATGATCCAATTCTGCATAATCCTTATTGGCCTCCGGTTCCTACCAAGATACCCGGTGATTGCCCCAAGTTTGAGGGTAAAGCTGGGGAGGACCCCCAAGCTCATGTGATGACTTACCATCTTTGGTGTTCGTCCAACTCTTGGGTCGATGATTCCATTCGTCTACGCCTCTTCCAGTGCACTTTGACTGGTGGTGCTACTAAGTGGTATATTGAATTATCCCGTGGCATCTTTTAAGATTTCAATTCGTTAGCCATGGCTTTTCTGACTCATTTTCAGTTACCGGTTCGCTACGAAGCCAGGATGCATCTCCTGAATTCTTTGAAGCAGGACAAAGCCACCCACATTTCTGATCACATTCATGAGTGGTGACGTCGTGGTAGGTTGATCAAGTTTCATATACCTGATCAGATACTAACTCATTGGTTCACCACCTCCTTCGTTAACAAAATCGCCCAAGATATTGCTATGGGAGCATGTGTGACTGAAGAACAAGCCATAGCGCGTGCCCAATATCTGGATCTGGTATACTCTAAGTCTGGCACACTTTATGATATCTTACCTGATGCTCCACGGTCTGGAACCTATAAAGCTCCACCTACCCCGGCGGTGGATGGTGTTATTGGTTCTGTGTCGCAGAATTCGAAGACATCTTCGAATGGGAAGCAGAAGTCCAACTCATCCAATAATTCTACTTCTCCCGCCCCTACCGACTCTAGAAAAACTGCAGAGGTTAATGCCGTTCAGGCTAATCCTACAGAGAAATCCTCCAAAGGGAAAAATAAGGGCAAAGGTAAATCCAAATCCGACGCCCCAAAGCCAGAGTCCAAATCTCGTACTGAGGACGATTCCCAACGCAAACCGAAGTACCCTTGCCTCATTTGTGAAGGAGATCATTATACTAAGGATTTTCCACGACGATCTGAGGTTATTTAACTTCTAAAAGGCTCCAAAGGGACTCCGAAAGTTCTTAAAGAACCGTTCCCATCTCAGCAGACCCAGATGGTTGAACAACCTTCACCATTTGCACCATCTGGGTCCCAGGTCTTTATGATGAATGGTGCTGCACCTATCTCTATTGCTACACGTTTGAAGGATTATAACGAATCACGTCAGACAGCTGGGAAGGCAGTTGTGGATGGCCCACCTCCCCCACCTGTCTCCGGTTCGTTGTAAATTGAGAAGCCTACTGCTGAACCTGTTGTGAGGCCACCTTCTAAAGGTGTTCTACGAAAGTCTTCCTACAATCCGAATGCCCGTGCCGCTCAGCACTACAGTATTGTTGAGGATCTTGCACAGGCACCTTCTGCTATGTCTACATTGGAAGTTCTTCAAAGTTGTCCTTCGCAAGGGAAAGCTCTTTTATCTGCAATCGGTGGAATCGATCCCGCCGATTCTAGCCTTCTCACCTTCGACTTAGAAAAATTTACCCCCCGACTTCCACATCAGATCGCTCTTGTTATTCAAGTCGGGATCAACAGTATTAACATCCATAGGGCCATTGTGGATGAAGGTGATTCTACCTGTGTCATGTCGTCTGCTTGCTGGAAGGCCATTGGCTCTCCAGCCCTTTCATCATCTCCCAATGCCCTGGAGGCATTCGATGGTCTGGAATCCAAACCCTTGGGTGTTCTCGAGAGTTTAGTGATTACCTTACAGGGGAAGATAGTCAACATAGAAGTAGAAGTAGTTGATGCCAAGCTTAACTACAATATACTTCTCGGCCGTAGTTGGACTCACGCTACGCTATGCGTTCCGTCCACCCTCTTTCGACTTATTAAGTTCCCTCACGAGGGAAAAATCGTTACGGTGGATCAGTTGTCTTTCTTCACCTCAACCTCCGAGAACAGCGTTCTGTATGTGGATCAGATTCCAAATCCCCCTGACAGTGTAGGACCTGGTCTCTTCAAGGACCCTGTCCTCATGGGTATTTTTCCCGCACCACCACCGCACACCGCTCAAGTTAACATGATCTCTAGGTCTGATGACCCATGGCTCATCCCTACGCCTGAGAAGGTGACTGAGTTTGGAGAATGGATGCCCTTAAATCCAGTAGAGATTAACTACTGTGAAATCATCGCCGCATATGATCCTCCCCCACCTCAGCATACTCCTTTGAGCATGGCTTTAGACATCTATTCTCAATCCCCCTGGCTCGACGAGGCTGACTCACCTGATCCTCTTAAAGATATTTTCCCTTCTGATGAAGCCATTGTTGAAACAATGTCTCTTGAGGAGCTACCTGGGAGCGATGGACATCATCGTTCCTCATTTATGCCTAGTCTGGGGGCAATGTCACAGTTTCTAGAGCATGATGTATCTAATCATCTCTCTCCTGAGCCTCCTCCGTTAAGCTCACCTGAGCATAGTTCTTCCTCTTGTGCCAAGCTCCTAAAACAATGAAACAAGCGGCTACGAGGACAGTTCTTTTAAGTGTTTCAACCTTGTTAAAATAATGAAACACGAGCCTGTTCAATTCGAGTTTTGATAGATTTAGTTCAAATATCTTTTTCAACCTTCAATCCATTTCCCATGGACAGAAAATTGGGGGGCATGTACCTCGAATTGAGACACCATGATGGGGGCATGCCCGTCTTTCTCAAGCATAGTTTGTGTTTTAAGCTTGCATAAAAATAAAACTCATTTCCAAGCATTGTTTGCATGTGTGTTTTCATGTGTGCTTTTAATCTTGCATAAAAATAAAATGTGTGATTAGATACATTATGTGAACTTTTTCATTGGGTCGTTTGTTATGCAACCGATACATTAGATAACATTGTATTAGGCATTTGCATAGCATATCAAAACAACATCACATGTAAAGGAAAGATCCATCCATAAATAGGTATATATATATATATATATATATATATATATATATATATATATATATATGTATCGAAATGTTTACATAGCGTGTGTCACATAAAATCAAAAAATATACATGTTCGTCTTAATACATCGAGAGACGACATGTCTCTCAAAAAATATGCATGAAATAAGCCCTAGGTGTCTAATCTGCGTGGTGCTCATGATAACAAGCCACCGCACGCACTAAGCGTATCAGAAGACGGTGGAGGCGACTAGGCACTCCCACCATATGTCTCTGGTATGCTAGTGGGACATCTGCCAGCCGAGTGTAGTCTGGAATCCCCTGGGCGATCCCCTCGAGGTTCTGGACTAACTCTCCTCCCTCGGCACCCTCCGCCTGAGGGTCAGCTGCGGGATGATTTCTCCGTGAAATAGGAGACATACCAGCAGGTATTTCTGGGCCGACATCTGCATATACATAAAACTGCTGTTAGGACGGGCATGCATTACCAAAAAAAAAATCATAAAGCATAAAAATAAAAAAGAGAGATCATACCCAACTCCTCGTCCCAGTCATCTCCCTCCGGGAGTGGAAGATCTGGATCACCAGTGAAATTGGTCCTTGCATATGGCCAGTCTTCAGCTACGATCAACTGACGCCGTAGCCACCCAAAAAACTCCGGCCTCCAGGACATCTGTTGGCCCCCTCCTGCTCTGGGCATCAGTGCTACCCAGCGAGCCATTCTCAGCTCTCGTGGTACCGGCTCAGCTACTATGGCCCCTTGGCCTTGGAAGATTGGTAGTCATTCTAGAATGAACGATACTAGGATAGAACCGTAGCCAAACTGCTTCAGTTTGGCTTGCTTGCATTTTGTCAGCTGCCTCTTCATGTTGATTGTCACTGCTGTGGCCCAATCAAACAGTGTAGGACTCATACGCTCAGAGGCTAGTATGAGTTGGGCCTTGGTCACCTAATGTGGAGCTTGCGATCCTGCAGCTCGTGTAATGGTGTGTAGCACTACTCTGAGTGCTAGATCCTCGACAGTGTGAGTGTCTACCTTTCTTCTTCCTGATTCGGTTCATGCCCTTGGGCACACCCTCACCATTACCTGCTCCATCTTTTCACCAGATGGTCTGCTCCCTGTCAATATGGGCACTGGACCTCTGCGCGACAGTCCAGTTATGAAGTATACGTCAGAAAAATCCAGTTCTAATACTTGATCCCGCAGCTTGAACACATTCATTTTCATCCCAAATACTGATCAGGTATTGTAGGAGCTCAGGTTGAGCTCGTAAGCAAGGTGTCAGGAAGAACTTTTTAAGCCCATAGTTCTTGAGAGCATTCATACAAGTTTCATTCTCCATGGCTAGTTCTTCCTCTTCCCCATGCTCCCTCTCTTTCCATTCGATCACCATTGTACTCGGTTGCCTGCATCAACATGGTCAAAAACCCTTGATTAGATCTCTTCTATGCTGGAAAAATCATTTAAATCACTAGCTATTTGGGATTTTGAAACGGAAAACCGCGCTGCGCCATTGGCGTGACTGTTTTCTTAACAGTCGCGCCAGGTGGCGCGGGCCCTTTGTATCAAAAAGGCCATTGGCGTGGGTTCATGCTCGATACCTGCGCCAATGGGCGGAGCCCTAAAATTTAAAAAATCTTCCACAGAAATCTAATGAGCAATGGAAAAATATGAAAAAATGGATTAAAATGGAGTACAGGGAAGCGCCTCTTACCTTGAACGAACGAGAATCTAAATGGTAGCTCGGATCAGTCGCAATCGTCGTCAGAAGGTTTGCACAAAATGGACCACTGTTGCATTCCAAATGAGGTAAATAGTAAAAGTAATTTTGTTTTTACCATTTGAGACTATTTATAGCTTTTTGAAATCTAGAATAGGTTTTAAAAGGCATTTTCATGGATATTTTGATTTGTTGTCGGAAAATGGATTTTAAACTTGCCTCTATGTGCAGTAACAGGGTTTTTACGTGACTTAAACGGTGAAACGAGTTGTATTTTATACTTTTTCGGACTCGGTAAAAACACAAAAAAGTCATTTTGGAGTCATCTTTCAGCTCTTTTCTGACTCTCTAAACATGAAAATATTGTCGAGGCCCTTGTCATTTCAATCTTGTTAAAGTGGTTGCGAAACGACATCTACCTAGTATACGTTTACCCCTTTTTCGGGCTGGGATAGATTATTTACGAAAAAGGAATACCCTAGCCTATCGCGACTAGGAGGTTTTCTCAGTTTCTCGTACATATTTTTCTTCCTTTTCGGATCCGAGGAACTATTTACTTAAAAAAGGGACCGTTGGAGTTTACTTTTCAGTTGTCTTTTCAACCTCTCTAAATATGAAAAGATGCCGAGTTCTTCCTTTGTCAGACTCGTTAAAACCTAAAGACATCGGATTCAGTCGTGATGACGCTATTTGAGTCGCTCCTTCCTAGGGCTCGTTAAATGTACTAGGATGGATTCGTCCGAAGGATGAACTTATATTACAAGCATATGCTATCCCCTTCAAGCTTGTTATCAAAAATAATTGGGGTACTCACCATAAATGGTGGGGAAAAAATGGAACCAAAATCATTGTCGTGTCGGCAGTGTGTCGCTCTTGAACATGGCACTTGTCTGCATTCGTGTCGAGTTGGGGACATCTCATCTCGTTTTCACTTGCCTCCGTGGGTTTGGGTAATCCCTTTTGACCTCTCATCAGCTCTTTGCCTCATCACCATGACCTCTGATCTTTTGATGTCAAATACTGCCAAGTCCACTGTCGTGCCGTTCATATGTTCAAGAGAAGTTGACCTCTGCAACTACCAACCTTCCTCTGATTCTCGTCCGATCATGGTTCGCAAAATACATTATATTCCTCTGTCTCATGTCGATGATGTGGGAAACACTATGGCCCACCTTCAATCAAGTTCACTTCCTGTCGACTTCAACTCATTATCTAGGAAGCTGATCTAGAGACTCCCTTCTGGTGCCTTGGAGCCTGCATGTCTCAATGGCAGGTTCTTCACATTCGACGCGAGGTTTTCATCATTGGCCTCCGATCGAGTGATTCTACGGGTGTTCGACGCCAGCTCATTGATTCACATGTCGTAGATTGTACCTGTAGTACCTTGAGGGCCATTGTCATTATTTGTGGTACCTCTCGCGTCTATTAACAACTTTCAACATTGGCTAGTAATCAGACGATGTTCTTGCATGTTCGACTTCAGCTCACCTATTCCCATGCCTGAACTTGTGCTGTGTTTGGGTCGAGATGGAGCGCAAGACCCTGGATTTTGTCTGTTGTAATCCAGGCTGCATTTTGTGGATTATTATGATTATTTACATGACTCACTTACTAGATGGCTGCGACCATACCTGAGTCTATTTATCGATCCTCACTGGATGGTTGCATCCATGCCTTGGATCTGGATTGTTGTATACTCTGTTATGGATGGTTGCACCCATACCACATATATATCATGTATTTGAGACATCAGTTGTACTTCTTCACGCAGGTTTTTCGACGGCGGAGATTTCAGTTGGACACATTCTCGTAAAGCATTTCACCCCTCTCTCTCGTTCGGGCCTCATACTTTAGGGGGCATCTGTTACACAGCAATTTGTCACTGTCCCTACCATTCCCCGTATCACACATTGGAGGGCTTATTTTGTGACCTATGAGCAGTGATATAACTTGAAAATACTTTCATGGCATTCCCCTGAACATGTACTTTCATCCCCCTGAAGACATCTCCTACTGAAAAACCCTAAAAACACCCCTTTTTGCATTGGCGCGGGCTGCCAGTTCAGTACCCGCGCCAATTGGCGCTCTGTCCCAGAGTCTCCCTCGCGCCAACCAATTTAAGGAGTGTTTTTTAAAAATAAATGGCGGAAGTTTCGCCCTAATTGATCCAAGAACTGATATCTATCTTGAGTTGGGAGGTTTGGCTATGGATTTCCATAGAGAGGAAGTGGTTTGCCACCTCTCATGGAAGCTTCCTTGATGATAGGGCCAATCCCATGATTATAGGGATCCCAACTCCCCTTCCTCCATATATAAAATCTTTCTCATCTCCTTTGCAAGCTAGTCTTCAAGTTCCCAAATTCCCAAGAGCCTTATGCTGCAAGAGCCTTGATTATTCCCCTAAGGCCAAATTCAAGCAAGGAGACTATTTTCAAGATCCGAAGAGAGAGGTTTGTCCCATCCTTGACAGGCTTCTCGAGACGTGTTTTGTTGGCGACCCTCCGAAGGAGAATTCAACGTCAGAACTTGGTTGTAATTTTCCTTTGATTGATTAATAATAAGCGACTATTGGTTATGGTTCCACTCTTGTTGTTGTTTATGATGATGAGTTATGTCCTTTCTCACTGACATATAGTTGCATATACTGGATTTTATGATTGCGTTTGTTTTGTTTCTTGCGTGTGCAGGTGTCCATCATGGAGATCGTGGGGATCATGATCTGCCACGGCTAAGGAACGGGAGCGCTACCTCTTCTGCAGGCAACAACGTTGTATTCCAGGTAATCCTTCATCGCTAGTTGGTTTATTTGCAATTAGGAACCTGCACTATAGCGTGAACGATTGTTGCTAGACCCGGTCTGGGCTAGTAGGGATCGCCTTTGCCCGCAGAGGGGATTTACCTCCACAACACCTTCAGAAATTTTTTGCACCTATTTTATTAAAAACTAAATTAAAATTAATAAATATCTATGGAATTCCATAGAAGTTAAATTTCTGGAAAGTATATAGAATTCTGCAAATGCTAGACTTGGTTCCAAAAGTTAATTCATAATGTTTGATGGATTTTAACCATTCCAAAGGTGAAGAAATGTGTTCATAGCTGAGCTAGAGCGTAGTTGCAGACGTTTTAGTTCAGCCAAACTTTTGTAACACTTGGGTACAATGTTTCTTTGCCACTCCGTCCCGTTAGTTTTAATGACAAAAAAAGTTCATTTGAACTTTTTCTCGCAAATCAGGTTAACCAGAAAAAAAATCGATGAAGCCCCTCAAAAAAAACAAATTTCACAACTATATAAATAGCCAAAAACATAAACATTATTTTTGCACATTTCTTCATTTGGGCTGAATTTGCAAAGGAATTTTTTTGGGCTGAATTTAGAAAGGATTTTTTTTTGGGCTAAATTTTCAAAGGGTTTTAAGGCTTAATTTTCAAAGGACATTTTTAGGAGGTATTTTTTAAAGTGCTAGTTTTTTAGAGTAAGTGTTTTGGGTTGAAGTAAATATTTTATAACGATTTTTTCAATAGAGTTTTTGTCTAAATTTTTAAAGTGAAATTTTTTTGTAGGACTTGGAAGGAAATGTTATGAACTTCATTTTTAAAAGATATTTTTTTGGCGGAATTTTTAAAGTAAGTGTTTTGGGTTCAGGTATGTCTTTTCTGAAAAAAATTTAAAGTGAGTATTTTTTTAAAATTAAATCTTTTGTGATTATTTTTTGAATTGATTTTTTGTCAAAATTTTGATAGTGAGTGTTTTTTGCAGGACTTTGAAGGAGCATTTTTTATCTTCATACTAAATTATCATGGGAAATCAAATAAATTGCAAGAGAAAATATGATCGAACAAGAGACCCTGAGACTCAGAGAGAACATGGTAGAGAATATTGCAAAAAAAAAGAGAGAAACGCTCAAATATTGAAAAGGAAAATCAACCTCAACTAGCAGTTGAAGCAGGTATGTAAATGTAAATATTATAAATGATATTTAAAATTTAACTAGTGTATTGTGAAACTTAATTTTTACTTGATGAACTAATTTCAAAAATATTTGGCAATGTAAACAGAGAGAGAGATTCCTCATAACATTGATGATGAGATAAAAAAAATTGAATCAAAAAGTGAAAGAGATATTCAACCAATGATTGAAGATGTTGAAAATGTTGGAAGAAATTCAAGTGAATAAATTGAATCCCCAGGTATGTATCTATATGTTGAATGTGTATTATTTAAATTATACATATTTATTAATTTAATTATTTATTGAATATGTAATCTCATTTTGTACATTTAATTCTAATATGTACATATGAAATCAATATCGAACATGAGATGTTAGAAAATGTTGAGACCAACACATATGGAGATAAAAAAGCTCACCATGTTATACAATATCGTGTTAAGCGCATTATTGATATGTTCTTCAAAGACGAAAATGTGGCAGTTCAAGCCCATATTTTGAAAGTCTCTTATCATCAAATAAATTAAAGGAATCCACGACTTTATTGGCTATTCAAAATCAGCAAAAGATAAGAAATGAAGGAAAATGTGATACAAAATATAAACCGTTCTTTAAAGTCAATTGGAAGATCTAGAAACAAAAGTAATTTAGATGCACATAGAGCAATACAAATGGCAATGGCTCCACTAAGCCATGAGACTAATCGGTCAAGGGAAGTACGAAGGTACATGTACATATATATACAAATTAAATTTCATATATATATATATATATATATATATATATATTTGTAGAGCTTTAATATACATGATCTAATTTTTATTAATCTTATAATGTTAAACATTATTTATCACAATGATTATCCTTGATTGTATTTTGAATAACATATTTATATTATTCATTGAATTTTCCATATATGTTTTTTTGGCATATTGGTGTCCAAGATGTAGATAGATCGATTCGAAATGATGTTGAAACAATAAAAAGAACTCAAAAATTGCATTCAGTTAAAACAAATGAGTACGAAAATGTATTTACATTTGATAAAAGAAAATATTCTTATTTTTTTCGTGTTTTCATAGAAAACACAAATTCCAATGATGTTTGTGAAAACAAAATGTATGTAAAAGACTGGCAACATAAAAAACTAAATACAAAGGGAATAATGTTTGTTGCAAACTTTAAATAAATGGAATCAGAGGAGACTATAGTATCATCTGAAGGTCATCGAGTTTCTTATATTGTTAGAGAAGGTAACATTTCAATTCCTTTCAAATGATATAGATCTAGAAATAGAAAATAAAATCAAGTACACATGTTAATTTTAAAGGTAATTTTTCATGTTAATTATGATCTAAATTTATGTGAGTTTTTTTATTGTGTAGGAGATGTTTTTGATTTAGTTGCACCAACTAACGACATAGAAAATGTAAAGTTTTATTTGATGCATTGCACTGAATGAAGGATGAAATTATTGGAAAACTATGATGATAACGGGGTTATATATGACAGAGGGTCTGTTATAGTGAAATGTTAATTTTTCTAACAAACTTACGAAAGTTGGCATTTTTTTTACTTTCATGACTATGAAACTGATGTCATAAGTTTTTAGCATAGTCACTTGGTGCGTGATGCACGCATAAAGTTGATAAAATTCCAATCAAATAAAAACTTGAAAATTAAGAAATGGAAAATGTCAAAAGCTGATCATGAATGGATAATTGAAGATGACATTCCGTTAGAATTTTTTTTATCCAAGTGCTCAACAATTTCTTCTCCTTGGATTCATGTTTTAGCCTTCTTTTTATGCATTCTTAAGTTTTACATTATTAGAATATGTATATTTTATGCTATGCACAAGTGTTTGCACATCTACGTTGTTTTGGCACATGCACACAACTAATTATAAAAAATTATTTCAATATTAAATTTATAAAAAAACAATATGTTAGATAGATAATAAATATGAAACAATATAACAAATATTTCTATATCAAACATTTGTAAATCAAAAATAGGTTTTTTGAAATTATGAGTTATTCATTATGTGTTGTTATACAAGTGTGGAAATAGAAATTTCTTATGCTTTTCTCTCTATTATAGTGTCCATTTTTAAATGTATGTGGTCCAAGCCCTTGCTTAAATGTGGTTTAAGTATTTTAATTAAAATACATATTTTAAAAATTATGAAGGGTTTCCTATTAGAGTGTCAATATATATATATATATATATATATATATATATATATATATATAGAGAGAGAGAGAGAGAGAGAGAGAGAGAGAGAGAGAGAGAGAGAGAGAGAGAGAGATGTGATCCTAGCCCTTGATTAATTGTGTTAATGTATTTTTATTAAAACATTTATTTTAAAATTTATGAAGTATTTCCTCCTAGGCCCATTTCATGTGCATGTTCTTTATCCTTTTAGGCTTATTATAAAGTCAATTTCTACATGTATGTGGTCCAAGCCCTTGGTCAATTGTGGTTAAAGTATTTTAATTAAAAGACCTATTTTAAAATTATGGAGCCTTTCCTCCTCAGCCCATTTGATGTGTGTTTATAACTTATCAACCTTTATACATTATAAAAAGTTTCCATCTACTTATTAAAAATAAATTTCTTCTTTCATAACTCTACGGAGGGCCTCTCACTTTTGAGGCTATTACAAACACTTTATAATGAATATTTATACCATTTTTTAATCACTGTTGACATTCAAATTATGAGTTATTCATTATGTAATACAATGTGATACAATGTGATACAATGTTATTCATTTTTGTGTTATGGAAAACACAAAAATATTTGTTCATACAATTAAACCAAAAATAAGCATTTAGACACAATTACTCCGTGAATTTAAATAGAAAACTAAACCATATGAAAAATGAAATATTCTTACTGTTTTGGAGAACACAAAAATAAATTTCCATACAATTAATAAACCACAAATAAGTTTTTAAACAATTAATAAACCAGTATCAAAATAGTAAGAACTTATTATAAACTCACAGCCATTAAAGTGGCCAAATATTATCAATCAAAGAGGCCAGGCATGTCATAATCAGAGGCCTGCACCCCAAGCAAACATAAAGACTAATAGAGTCTTGCTTTATCTAGATCCATAGCTCCAAATTTACATAGAACTAGCGTTTTGGCTGTTATCTAGAAACAAGCGAGGAACCCAAACATTTTTATTATCTAGCAAGCTACGACGACCACACAAACATTCTTATTGTCCCATCTAGCACCCAAACATCGAGGAACCCAAACATCATTAATAATAAACAACATTATTATTATTATTCCATCTGGCGGCTATGACCTAACATCCAATGCACCAACATCCCTCCGTTGATTTAGTGATGGCGCAGGGGGTGCAGCACCATCCAGTGTTTCAGGGGGCTGAATTGCAGACCGTATGGCAGCAATATAGATGCCCATCCACCTGGCAATATCTAGTGCACGAACAGACATCCGACTCTATACACAGACACACATCACACAATATTACAACAAACTGTAACAAACTATTACAATACTTTTTTATTACAATTAGATTAATAAGGAACGAAGTGATTCTTGTTTAGATTCTTTTTCAAATTGTATCAGTTAGAAAAACAACAGAAAAGCCACTAGTGATTCAGCTGTGGTATTTTACCTAGTGATCTCGTTGTGGTTGCATGTTGGTTTCCAAAGGCAGGATCATCGTCTATGGCTGTTACAGGAGACAACAAGAAGAGGGCCACAACGCAAATTCCCAACACCAATACGAGCTTCGAAGTAGCCATTGATATCGACCCCAAAACAAACAGAAAGATTGAAAAGAACAGCAGAGGAAGACGGTGAACAGAACAGGCGAGGTGAAAATATAAATAGAGATAGGGCCGGAGCTGAAAGGAATTAAATATTATATATTAAGGCCGTAGTCTAACTAGCCAGAGGAATCGCCCTGAAAATCATGAAAATTCCGATCAGATTTTCAGAAAATCCGGCAGGAATTTTTCTAAATCCATGTTAT
This sequence comes from Pinus albicaulis, assembly GCA_034641835.2. NCBI lineage: Eukaryota > Viridiplantae > Streptophyta > Pinopsida > Pinales > Pinaceae > Pinus > Pinus albicaulis. Next base: position 112,165,870 of record CM076572.1, read on the forward strand.
AACTATCAAAGTTTAATATTTTGGGTGTCCTACAGGTTTTTGATGGTGCTGAATCCATTTCCAATGTCAAAATCAGGATTCAAACACTGTTTCTGCAAGATTTTTTAAATTTTTTTGGCCCGGATTCCGGCCAATTTTGACCGTCGGGGCAATTCCTCCGGCTCGTTAGACGACTCCTATATTAAGTGCACCATCCCAAGTCTACCGGGCTGTAAACATAATACGACTAAAGCACGTGACATAAAAGTCAATGATGGCTCATTACACGAAATTCCGGAGCTTAAAACTTGAAACGCCACCGAATATTTAACTCTTGAATTTTTTATTAACGTACTTCTAATTATAATTTAATAATAATACTTATAATATCAAGTTTAAAATTACTAAGTTAACGTTGACTAATAAGAAAAAATATTTTCAATCTTTGTTCTATATCTATTTTATATAAAAATAGTAATGTAATTCAAATTAAAAAAAAATAATAATATATAATTTTCTTAAAAAAATTAATTTATAATTTCTTTTTTATTTATATAAAGTAAATGGCATGTAAAATTAATATCTTGATTTTGATTTTACATGTATGGTAATTTATTTTATATCTAATTAATATATAATAATTGAAATAAAAATTTATTAATGACAAAAATTTATTTTATTGTTAAAGATAAATAAAATATTTCAATATTTTTATTAAATAATATAATTTTATATTAATTTTAGATCATTATAATTTAATAATAATACTTAAAATATCAAGTTTAAAATTATTAAGTTTTTTTTTTTTTTTTTCTCGATAAAACTAATTCTATTTATGAAACAATATAGTACAAAAATGCGCCAGTCTCAGCTATGTAAGCCTGAGAACTGGGCTTGATGTTCATGTTTTTACAGTGACAACTGAACTGCCCTGAGTGAGAAACTAGTTCTTGAGAGACAAAAATTACCGCCCTTAATGGGGAAACCGGTAGACAGTGCAAACATATGAAATTACACAAAGACTGAAAACTAGTGGAGCCTACAGCTGGGTCAGCTGTTAATAGTAACAAAAACCAAAAATTTCTAACTGAGATGTGAACCTGGACCATGATGGGCTGAAGAAGAGAAAAATTACTATTCCGGAGTTGAGGATTCCGGTTCTTCCACAATTCTGCAACCAAACTCATCAGCTTCCTCCTTCTTCGCATTGCTAGGGGCACTGTTTTCGCCAAGGAAGCCCTCCTGCGTTAAATTGACATCACGGTTGGAGAGCCCAATATCAATAGGAATAGTAGGACTAGGCACATCAGTTTGAGGCTGAGTCTGGTGAGGACGCAGGGTGGTAGCGGAGCCGGGGGTAGGAACATAACTAGGGTGAGCTGAGCTTTCACAGATAGAGATGGTAACAAACGCCGTGAGGACCGGCTTGTCAAATGTACAGTTGAAGCGGAATTCCACATGCTAAGAGGACTGGCGATGAGTCGGCCTGGTAGGAGCATGGAGAACAGGGGACGAGGATGGAGGAGGAATAGGCGGAGGGCAATGCTCAGGCGGAATAGATTGAGAGCGTCCGATATGCAGAGGGTGATCTCTCCGTTCTATAGAGCCCGAACGAAGAACCCAATCGTCGTCCTCCGCAGAAGAGCCAGAGGTAGGACTGGGGGAAGGGCGAGGGCGGGAAGGGCGGCCTTTGTTAGTTCCTCTCTGACATCTCAGCCGATGCCTAAGATGAGGCATTTTCCCAGGACAATGTGCGTGATGCTTAAGGCAAGGAGTGCTGGCAGACCACTGCAAATCAGTAGACTAAGTAAACTGACAAGAGGAAAGACTACAATGGCTGCTCTAAGTGAAATGGTACCCAAAAAAAGTTTCAAGGCAGCCTAATATATTGCAACATCGACCTGTATGGGTGCGTGCACATGGCACAGCACAGTCGACTGGGCAGGCGCCTCGAATAGGTGATGGAGGGTGGCAATGAACACAAGAACCAATCGAATTTTATGGAATGAAAGCCATATCCAAAACAGAGTAATGAACTAGGGTGGCGGGCCGAGTTAATGCATTACAGGCAGGTGAATTAACTGCTTGAATAATGGCTGTGCAGAGGGCCATATGGCCGCTGCGTGCGAGCTCCCTCGGGACTCACTGGGGGACTAAAGTCCCATCAGATCGAGCTGTCAACCGCATCCAATGTTGTTTGATCATTGTGCACCAAAGTAGTGCAGTTCTGCAGGTAATCTCTTTCATGGATGATATGGAGGGGACCATGAACAAGCGTGTTATCATTGTCTGCTCCTAAATTTGCAAGGAGATTGGCGACCTTGTTGCCTTCTCTTTTGACATGGGAGAAGGAGACCGCTTGATTATTTCTCAACCAGTTGCCAACTTGGTCGATTCTGGTAGCCAGACGCCAGCTAGAAGCAGCCTTAGCCGTGCTGGTGCCTTGGAGGATTTGCTTGGCCAAGTTGATGAGAATCTGAGATTCCCCTTCGATGATGGTGGGAGTGTAGTTATAGAGCTGAATTAGTCGCGGACGTTGTAGAAGCCCTTCCAGTTCCGCTGAGTTATTTGTGTCCCAGCCAATGGATCCATAGTAGATAACAAGAACGTCCCCATTGGAATCCTTGAAGATGCCTCCAAACCCAGCTTGTCCTGTATTGCCTCTTAAGGCCCCATCGAAGTTCAGTTTGACAAAGCCAGGGGGTGGAGGGGTCCAGCACATAGGAGAATCAGGATTGTGACAGCTTCCGGGGTTGGGGGCCGGCGTTAATTTAAGTTGCCAGTTCTGCCATATTGCTACCTCTTTAGGCTGCTTGGGAAGGTCCTCTTCCTGCCAAGATTGTAGAGCCAGAGTTTCCTGAAGATTGCTAATGAGGTTGCTCCATATGATATCCATAGAGGTAGATTGATTCTTGAAAATTCTCTTATTTCTTTCCTTCCAGATAGACCACAGGAGGAATCCGGGGATAAGTTTCCAAAGTGTGTTGAGGAGGCTACTATTGTATGGATGTTTGGGCCAGTTGCGAATAATATATGTTATGTCCCTGACTGGTTTTTTTTTTTGGCATCTGAAACAGATTTTCTCCCAGAGAGTGTTGGCCAACTTGCAGGAGATCATGAGGTGTTGAATCGATTCAGTGCATTGATTGCAGTTGGAGCATTGGGAGGGACCGATGAAGCCCCTTTTGATCAGATTGTCCCAAGTCAGAATTCTTTTGTGGCTGAGAAGACAGAGAAATGTGGAAACCTTTGGCCAAGTGCTGGGCGCCCAAACCAGTTGCCAGATCGAATCACGGGGAAGAGGTATAGGGTGCAATAGGGAGTATGCCTCCTTAGTAGTGATTTTTGTTTTATATCTATATTATATAAAAATATTAATGTAATTGAAACTAAAAAAAAATTAATATAAAATTTTATTTAAAAAATTTAATATACAATTTTTTTTTATCTATATAAAGTAAATGGCATGTAAAATTAATATATTGATTTTGATTTTACATGTATGGTAATTTATTTTATATCTAATTAATATATAATAATTGAAATAAAAATATATTAATAAAAAAAAATTATTTTATTGTTAATGATAAATCAAATATTTCAATATTTATATTAAATAATATAATTTTATATTAATTTTAGATAATTATAATTTAATAATAATACTTATAATATCAAGTTTAAAATTATTAAGTTAACGTTGACTATTTAGAAAAATATTTTCAATCTTTGTTTTATATCTATTTTATATAAAAATATTAATATAATTGAAATTAAAAAAAAATTAATATATAATTTTATTTAAAAAACCTAATATATAGTTTTTTTTTTTATTTATATAAAGTAAATGGCATGTAAACTTAATATATTGATTTTGATTTTACATGTATTGTAATTTATTTTATATCTAATTAATATATAATAATTGAAAAAATCTATATATATTAATAAAAAAAAATTATTTTATTGTTAATGATAAATAAAATATTTCCATACTTATATTAAACAATATAATTTTATATTAATTTCAAATAATTATAATTTAATAATAATACTGATAATATGAAGTTTAAAATTATTAAGTTAATGTTGACTATTAAGAAAAAATATTTTCAATCTTTGTTTATATCTATTTTATATCAAAATATTAATGTAATTCAAACTTTAAAAAAATTAGTAAAATTAATATATTAATTTTGATTTTACATATATGGTAATTTATTTTATATCTAATTAATATATACTAGTTGAAATAAAAATATATTAATCACAAAAAAATTATTTTATTGTTAATGATAAATAAAATATTTCAATATTTATATTAAATAATATAATTTTATATTAATTTTAGGTAATCAAAAACAAATTAATTTAAATTAAATATTATATTAAGTGCACCGTCCCAAATCTACCGGGCTGTAAGTAGAATACAACTAAAGCACATGCCATGAAAGTCAATGATGGCTCATTACACGAAATATCGGAACTTAAAACTTGAAAAGCCACCGAATATTTAACTCTTGAATTTTTTATTAACTTACTTTTAATTATAATTTAATAATAATACTATAATATCAAGTTTACAAATATTAAGTCAACGTTGACTAATCAGAACAAATATTTTTAATTTTAGTTTTATATCTATTTTATATATTTGGGTCTGTGGTGAAATTTTGGTGTGAATTTTCTCGATTAATACTTGGGTTTTTGGTGAAGGGTGAATTTTCTTGATTAATACTTGGATCTGTGGTGAATTTTCTCGATTAATACTTGGGTCTGCGGCGAAATTTTGTGGTGAATTTTCTCGATTAATACTTTTGTGATGTTTTTTCTTGATAAATTTTCGGACGTGGGAACTTGACGTCTTCTGTCTAGTTTGCAGGTGCACAAATTCCTTATCTTTTTCTAATAATTATATGCTCATATATTCTCAAGTATGAATAATTCACCACAGCTACCAAAGATTACCAAAGGTAGACCTGGCATAGTTACTCCACTGAGCCTTTATGAGTATATAGAGTATTTAGAGAAACATAGAGAAGAAAGAAAAGTCAATCTACAAACCTAGTTAGAAGCCATGCTGGAAAACAAATTTACATCTCTTAAAGACAGCATCCAAAAAAAAATAGAAAATAAAATAGAACCATTGGAGAATAAAATGGAGGTAATGGAAACTAGGTTGCACGTCATACAAAAACAAAACCAAGATACGAACCAAACATTCCAACAAGGAGATGTTGATAATATAGAGAGTCTTAAAATGAAGGAGAACTAGAAGAAAATGTTAACAACAGTCTCACCCTAAATAGTGGGGCAGGTAAATTATATATGAAACCAATTAAAGATGAAATGAAAAAAATGATCGAATTAGACCATGAGCATAACAAAAGGGCCTTAAACCTTATAATCTTCGGTTTGAAAGAGGAGGTAGACGAGGATACTTTAGCGATAGCCCATACAGAATTACATAATAGATTAAAAATTGAAACCACATTTCTCATAGAAGAAACAAGGTTAGGGAAATTAACTGAGAATAAAGGAAGGCTGAGCCGAATAAAGGTGATCTCTACTGACCATAAGTATGACATACTTAGTAAAACCTCAAGTCTAAAAGGAATTGGAATATTTATAAATGAAGATCTCATTCTAGAAGATCAAGTAGAACTAAGAAAGGGGGTTCAAAAGGTAAAAGAAGCTAGGAAGCAAGGAAAATGGGCAATAATCAGAAATAGAAAAGCCATTATTCGAGATAGAAACCAAAAAGATAGTAATGAATATCAATTCAACATGCTCCGAATTCTTTCTTGGAACAATCAAGGTTTTCCATGGAACAAAGGTGTAATGTTCCTCTAATGTCCCTCAATTTTTTTTTATTTTTTTTCTAGAGTCATCATCATTTCCTATAAATCCCAAATTCGATTTATTTGTTAAGTGCTTAAATTATAAATCTCCACAATAATACACTTATCTTCCCTTTTTACTAAATTCATAAGTAATAGTAAACATCATTTATAACTATTACAACTTTGGTTCCTTCATATTATTAAATCCTTAATTTATATGAATCTAACTTCACCCATTACACAACCTATACGATATAATCAATACATTTATCATCCAACTCCCATTGGTCATATTTTATAACCATATCTTTAATAATTCTTTCGAACCATACAACACTTGGTTATCGTCACTCAAATCGGAGGATATAGTTTTATTTGAAAAATTTATTATATTTTGAAATATGTCTATAGTCCTTGGTTTCCTTTCAATTCGATTTATGACTTGACTTGTTACTTATTTGTTACATTACAACTGTTGATCACGTTTCCCCAACTCTCATATTGTACCCCACTCTTATTTTGTATCAGTTTCAAATGGGAAGATTTTTCAAAAGTCCCAATGTATTTATGGTGAGAAGTACTATGGTAACATAGATAGTGATGTAAAGTTTTAGTTTACCATTCTACTCAGATCATGATAAGACTATTTGAGATTTGCTAGTACCAAATTAGGGTTTCAATCAATGCATAGGACGATGGTCTTTACTCCCATCAGAGATAAGATCGGTATCTCGGCTGCCTCCATTCTTATGTTGTTAATATGATATGACTACTGCACATCTGGGTACCTGTAGGGTGATTATCCATTAGCGTTAGGACTAGACAATTGATATTTAATTTAATTTTTTCAAGGTTTCAACCTCATTTCACATTCAAGTTTTTTTCGAGATTGTTGCTCTTCTTCCAGAAAGGTTACTTACCCTCTGCACTAATGCGTCCATCTCTTTAACTCGAATTTCGTTGGCTTACACCAGGTAAAAAATATTTTCTCTTATCACTTATGGGACAACTTATAATTCAATTTTATTCTCTTTTTATTTTTTCATTTTATCGATTCAGTGAGGTTGAATCCTATAACGTTTTTATCCATTAGATATGTTTTGTTTATGAGTAAATTTTTTTATCGTCTTCTCTCTATTTCATCGTTCTCCTTACAGGATTTTTATGCTTTTCAGAGGAGTCTTTTGACTTAACGATTTCCATACTAGTAATATTTATTCAAATCTTGGTTCTCTGAGGTTTTTATGCATAACTATGAGGTCTTCAAGCATTCGTATATGAATATCATGATTTTCACTTGATCTTATTTTCCCATCTATGAAATTGTTTCAGGTAGAGGAATGTCGTTATATTTCCATTTTTGTCTTTCCCAGGTAGGATAAGTTTATCCTGTTTGATGTTATTATATATATATATATATATATATATATATATATATATATATATATTTGTTTCCAACTTTTAACAGTCACCCATTTAAAATTGGGGTTTTACTGATTTCTTTTGGGTTTCTTTCAGGTATGTGTAAAGCCCAATATCATTATGGCAAGATCTTCATCTTACTCTCTTCCCTTTTCTTCTTCTAACAATAACGTTTGCCATTCTCCAGGTTTGGCTCCTTCCTCTTTGAGAAATATATGAAACCTTTTGGCATCTTTCATGTTTTATCAGTGACCTGAATTTCATATTCGAGAACTTCTTAAAATTTTTATACCATGATGCTGGAATAATTTTTTGAATTTAAGTTATGAAACTATAAGCTCATATGGACTATGTTGTCCACACTGTAAATGTTATTTTACACCTAGATTTTTGGGTTGACCTTTTTACCTTTTGTTATGACTTATGATAGTTTACAAACCTGCATTCTCGTTATTATTTTATTAATGCTATCCTCTTATTGTTGAATAATAATTATTGTTACATGCGAAATATAACAGTGTCATTTTGCAAAAAGGTATAATTTCATAAGTATGAGGAGACTCGTTCCTCTGGGGTAAATACACATCATTTAAATTGTTTACTTAGCTTCTACCAGCTTCATTTAGACTCAGTTTTATATAGAGTTTTTATGTGCTAAATTATCAAAGTAAAATCTCTACATTACTACAAAATGTTATATTTTTGTTTAAATAGATTTTCAATTTGTGTAATACCCCAAGTTTCTATGTTTTCAAGTTAGAAAATTGAACATAAATCCAAAGTGGAGTGGACCCCAATGGAGAACTATTGTGTGAAATTATTTAAATATTTATTAGTGAAAAATAAATGAAATGTTTATGTGTGCACTATGACCAGATGAGATTTAGAGATCACAAGCCTGATCCATGAGGGTATGGAAAAAGGATAATAATTTCCCCAAAACCTTTCAAAAAGCCTTGAAAGGAATTATTTCTAAATTAGATTAAAGAGGAAAAATCTAAATTCCCCAATGAAGAGGAAAGTAGTTGGGAAGAGGTAAAAAGCTGGAAAAGCAGAAAGCAGCTTTAAAGTCCCTCATTAAGGGAAGCCTAGGCAAAACAAGAATAAAGCATCCTGAAATTCTGGACACAGAATTTAGAAATAGGCTTGGGGGAAAGAATAGCTTAAGTAAGCTTCTCTAGAACAGTCTGAGGTTGGTCTGTTCTTGGCGGAGGATCTCAGCTCGGTCATGAATTATGGAGAAAGAATAATTCTAAGGTTGGGAGGATTGGTCATAGGAAGAAGGGGTATGCACACCTAACTAATAATTTACTGTTGCAAAATTGTATTATGAATCTTAATAATTTTTATTTGATTTTGGAGTATTAAATTTGTTGATGTGAATATGGAATTCATTACATTTAATAGATTTTATTAGAGGAAATAACTCTCTAAAATCTGTATAGTTGTAGGAAGATAGTCTACTGGGAGAATATCCAATAGAATCTCTAAACCTAATATTGGCTTAAATATGGAGATATGTCTTACTCCCATAGACAAATAAATCTTATAACGTTAATCTCCTTATGTAGTATAAAGCGGTATAAGAAAAAAGAAAAATTTAGATTTCATAAACAAGTAACTATGATTTGAATTTAATAAGTATGAAATATTAAATTCTGTATAAATACTTCAAAGAAGAAAAGAGTAGATTTTCAGAAAGATAAACTATAACTGGCTCCTACAAGAAGAATTTATATCTAAGTAAATAGAAATTTTATTCTGGGAAGAAATACCATTCTATCGAATAATTGTAATAGTATCAGAAAAATTCTGCTATAAATCTAATAGTCTATATCTCTGCATATTTTAACTAGAGTATTATAGAATACAATTTCAGAAAATATATATATATATATATATATATATATATATATATATATATTTATTTATGAACACATAATTTTATGAGTATAGAATTGATTGCATGCAAAAGAAAAATCATTCGAAATATTAAACCATTTTCTGTTTATAAAATTTTCAATTGAAAGAAGTTATCTGAAATGTAAAGAGTAAAATATTTCATGCAATTATCCCAAAATTGTGGCATGTGAGAATTTTATAAGAGTACTATTCTCTAAAAATATACAAAGGTCAAAATATTTTGGAACTGTGGTATTCTAGAATTCTGCTATGTCATTATTAAAACCCAGGATTTAAACAGAAATATTCTACTGATAAGTTATTATCTATCCTAGTTTTTAAATTAAATAAATCTGAGAAGGTACTCAAAATATTACATTGAAAAAATTTAATTTATGTATATATGGCAATTATGTGGAAAACAAAAAGAACTATATATATATAATGATCTGAGATTTTATAGTAATCATAATTACATCTATATCTTAACTCTGTATAATAGATTTCCATAAAGTATGCAGAAGATAAAAATACTGATATATATATATCCTACCTACCATAATTATATGGTTGAAATAAAATGCTCATATACATTAATAACAATAAAATGAACTAAATCGACCCAATGTTCCTCTCTTCATAGAGAAATGGAAATAACATATGATAAAAAATTATTGATAAAATAGGATTGTTGAATATATATATCTGTCAAACTAAATCAAGACTGTTGCTATAAGCAAAACAATATATATTTATGCATAAACTTTTCAAAGGGTTTGGGAACTACAGTCGTAATTATCCCTGAAAGAAAATATGTATTTGACAGTCTGAACACAAAAACTCTCCAAATTTAATGAGAGTACATTTATGTTCCAAATACATCTGAAACGCGCTATAACAAATAATGCTAGATTTTATAATAAAATCAAAACTTAATGAAGCACACTAGGGTCTTCAAGGTCGGCGAGTATGAAAAGCGATGCTTGACCAACCTGTAGATGGATCAATAGAAATTCTTTTATTATGTGAATACGATACTGGATGGGAGAAAACAAGTGATATGAAAGGTTGATGGAAGAGAGAGTAACTACAATCATGAAATGAGTAAGAAACAAATTTATATCATAGAGTAACTAAGAAATAAAATTTTTGAAGATAATGCGGTCACAAAAACAAATTGGGGCAATGAGTTACCTATGGGTAGAACAGGGTCGGACCTCACCACTGCTTCGAGCCATAGAGACAGATGGGACCAATAATCGGCCATGCTAACAGTAAATGGAACAATTCCAAGTTAAATTCCAAATTTTCAAAAGCAAATCGATTGGAAGAGATTTAAAAATGAAGGCATGTATTGTTGAAGAAAAACCTTTTCTCAATACAACCAGAATATAACTATGAGCCACGACAATTATAAAAATTGAAACCATTGTAAAACGAATGGGAATTTCTGCGAAGAAGATAAACGAGCCAACCAGTAGACATTTCATTTCCAATTTTATTATAGAAATTATAGATGTGCGCTCTTATACAGGCCAAATCGATTTACAGGAAAGAAAATCATTTTAAAATGAAAGATGGTTTAAGAAAAACCCAATTTGCAAACGTATTCAAATCATCATAATATACCCAATTTGCAAACGTATTCAAATCAAATGGTTTAAGAAAAACAAATCTGAGTACCTGTAGCATAGCAAAGGTATCAAATCGGAGTAGCAGAATGAGGTGCACCCAGTGGATTGAGCATTTTATACAGTCGTAGTGAGAATCGAGACAATTAAGCTTGACTGAAAACCCTCAGAGAAGAATGGAATGGTGAAACTTCTGTATTTAATATATATTGAAATCTTAAAACCCTAATCACATCCAACCCTACACATGGATCCAATCTGTCGGCCCTCTCTTATATCAAGACTCGCCCATTTGAAATGACAAAACCCTAAATGCATTAAATGTTACTGTACCATTGCATATGAGAACATTTAAAGTGAATCACAGATATGTGACATAACTCAATAAAATACGATTTATTATGTGGCTCGAGGAAACGAGCGGGATAATGTCATGAATGCATTCGTACCAGTCTAGATCGATGAGAAGTGAAAAATTCACGTATGTCAGTAAATATAATTACTATACATTGAGTCAAAAGTAAATATCAATATTGGTTATCCATGCTAAGGTAAGCGGGGTCCTTATGCATATTTCACGATGGAAATTAGCGTCAAATCAAATATTACCCCATTAGTTTGTGGATAGAACTGAAGGTTAATAGTAATGTCAATGAAAAATAAAATAGGAAGGGCCTTTACAATTAAAATCGATTGGTATAAAAGTCACCACGATATATGTATATATATGATGAATGGGGTAGGGTATAATTAATTGGCTTAATGTTAAGATAAATGTAAATTTACTTAAGGTAAATTGAGTATTAATTTTCTTAATGATAAATTGAATGTTGTAATAATTATAGTTCAATTGGTAATGGACTATTGTAATAAAAATGTACATAGAGGGTCAATATATAACTTTTGTTAAGAAGTAAAACAAATTAAGAAGTTAGAGTATGATTATGCCAAGTGAAAATAATCTATAACTAGGATATTATTAATTAGAGAATGAATTTAGATAATTCATATTAATTGAATGGAGATAAAACAGTAAGGCGATAATAGAATGAAAAAAAAAAAAAATTGAGTAGAATAAAGGTACATTACAATTTGACAATTTGGACTTTTGTTTTACTTTTTAACATTTCTATTGATTTAGAAAGGAAATAGTTCCTCGTTAGCCTATTCACATGTAGAAATCATTTCTAAAGCTACAATATATATACATATATTCAGTTTAGCTCACTGATATGCCAGATTATAAAATGGTTGAGAAAAATAAATTTCCTTTTTTGGTAAAAAATAAAACTACGTTGTTTTGAAGTAGTCAAAGAGATCACAGGAGGCGGTACTACCTCCAGTATCCTGTATAAGTGATTTCCAAAATTAATAATAATGGCACGAGGCCTCGACTCATATAGAGCATGTCGCCACCACAAGTATGGTTGGCCCAATAATACATTAGCTAAATCGAGAGGAGAAACATCACACAATACCTCATCCGTGAATGACTTAATGTTGTACGGAAGGCGGAACTATTGGTGGATGCGGATATCTCTCCCTGGGTGAAGCCACCCGATGGTATATCATTGCCGATGTGCTATGGTTGATAGGCCGAGCCGCTTCACGACCTCTACTGAAATGAGGTTCTTTTGGCTTCCACTATCGACAAGGAATTGCAGTGGAGAACCCTTCACCCACATCTGCGAATGGAAGAGGCGCTCCCCCTCCTCTGGATCCTCGTGATCCTCCCTCTAGATCTTGGTGGTCACAACAATGGCACTGGGATCTTCATCAATGATTTTCTTCCCTTTGTCCTTTCCTTTTTCTATCTCTGACTCAGGATTAGAAAATACATCTGATTCAGGTTCCTTTATGTCAGCGACCAACAAATGTTTGGCCCAACACTCGTTTATGCTATGAGTGTGGCTACTATGAAATTCACACTACTTTCCCATGTCCTTCTTTGGATTTGTAGTGTTGCTCTGAGTCGCTCTGCTTTGGCCTTTTCCCTTGTTCTACAGTTCGGGGGCATCTTTTCCTGGCTTCAGATTCGCAGATCCAAATTCTCGCTTTTTCTGGTTAAATTTTTGCTCGATCTTGGCGCCATAGTGGTATGCCATGCCAAGCGATGTAATGTCGAGGAAATCCACTTCCTCCTGAATGTGTTTGTGTAGACAGCCGTGATACTTGAGCACCAAATGTCCCTCTGAATATTTAATACCCAATTTTGTGTGTAGGGTATGGAACATATTTGTCAGTTCATGCACATCTTTATCCCTTTGTTGTCACACTGTCATCCATTATATCTACTCATCCTCATAGCTCCCCATGGGATAGTATTGTTCCTTGATGGTGTCTCAGAAAGAATTCCAAATGGTTACGACTGAGAATAGAGAGCGTTCTGTCTTGTCCTTTTTCTCATAGTAGGTTTCCCACCAGTCCTTGACATGGGGTGTAGCTTTGAGGAGTGCAAAAATAATCTTCTCTTGGTCGGAAAAGTCATGAATTGAGAAATATCCTTCTAATATATTCGACCATATATCTATAGCATTTGCATCTATTTGACCCTAAAATATGGGAATGTAAAATTTTACTTGTACCTTAAAGGGAGTTGCACTTCCAGAGTCGCTGTTGGATGTAGATGCACCATCGATGGACAGTCGTTGAAGGCTCTGGGCAAATTTTTTTTTTTTTTTACAGAAACGGTTATGGAGCTTTTGTATTGATCATGGGCTGAATGCCGAAATTCTTATTACATTCTGGGCTTCTTTGCCCTGATGCATCTCACTGCTAAAGATGATAATGCAGCTGAAGCATGCAGATTTCTTCCTTGGATAAACCCCCAATGAGTTGATTTCAGAGATTCCCCCCCACTTGAAGATACAAACAAATTTGTTTAATAGCAGACAGTAGAACATGGCAGCAGTCTATTTAAGGAATGGGTTCCCATGATTCTTCTTCCTCTTTCAGCTTGACCCCGGCAGAGAGTAGGGAAGCTTTATTAGATTCTATGTCCACCTTTTTATTGTGAATTCTCAGCACATGATAGTACTTCAAGTTCTGAAAATTGTTTTCCAAACCTTTGATCCTAGTAATCAGCCTTGCTAGATTGAGGTCCGATACTGGAGTATTGGAAACCATTGCGTTTATAATGACCTTGGAGTCGCCTATAACAATTGCTTCATTAATGTCCAGATCTTTAAGGGTCTTGAGTCCTTAGAAAAGGGCCAAGGCCTCAGCTTGAATGCTGGTTGAATATCCAAGTCCCCAAGCGTAGGAGAGATTTTTTTCCCCAGTTTGATTTAGAACAACACCTCCTGCACCAGCTTTGCCTGGATTTCCCTTTGTTGCTCCATCAAAAAAGAGGAAGTTCTTTTCTTGCGATTTAAGCCAATCTTGAAAGTCATTCTCTGGTTTCCTTATTTTCCATTCTTTGATAGTGGGGGCTTTTCTGACTCCAGGATGAAATTGAAGTTCTAGAGTTGATCCCCATGTAATGTCCTGTTGACTGAGATTGGAGTCGTCTTTTATATCAATCAAGCACTCCTTTATGTGGCATTTAATCTTGGCTTCTAAGACTTTGTGGCACTTCTTTGTATTTCTAAAAATTCTTCTGTTACGCTCTAGCCATAACTGCCAACAGATGATCTTTGGGAGAACAACCCATGCTGCTTTAATAATCAGGTTTTTAGGAGGTGAATCTGGATATTTGTTTGTCCATTCAGAGAAGAGTTCAGAAGTGGAGCAAGGAAGAGTGAAGTTAGGATCCAAATCATGAGTAAAGTAGGACCAGATCTGCTTAGAGAAGCTACATTCTAGAATTAGATGAACTGTTGTCTTAGCGTTTTCATTACACAGTGAGCAGATGGATGGGCCGTGGAATCCTTTCTTCGGCAAGTTGTCATAGGTTAATATTTTGCCGTGACAGAAAACCCAGGCAAAGAAATCAACCTTGGGCCATGAAGACAGTCGCCAGACACCTTGCCAAGGAGCTGGATCAGGGGGAACGTATGGTCTCTCGTTCAGCTTAGCGTACCCCAAGGAGACTACGTAACCTTTGGCTTTCAGCCCCTAGCCTTTCGTATCTCTTTTCCTCGAGTGCGTGGGCGCCAATCCGTGCAGGGAGTCGAGAAGCGTGGTCCATTCGGAGTTCAAGTTTTCCAGCACCTTTAATCATTTCCAGCCTGCCCATATCGAGTCGTTCTAGCGTGAGATATCCCACAACGTTCTCAATCCTTCTCTGTCCATCCAGCAACGTAGGGAATTATTTGGGGCTCTGACTTCTATTGGTTCCTTATTCATGATTCTGTCCATCCAGATGTTGATTTTTTTCCTGTTGCCTGGTATCCAGTAAGAGTGGGCAGTGATGAGAGATGCAGCTCTGTCATAAATTTTGAGGAAAGATGATTTTGGCAGGTGGATCACATTTTCTAAGCATCTGGATCTTGAACCTCTGAAATATTTTTTCTAGAGCACCTTTTGGGCCCAGCCAGGATTGGGCGCAATGATCCTCCAAACGGTTTTTGCAGCCATTGCCACATTCTGTTGGCAAAGATTTTTGAAATTTAGACCTCCTTCCCACAGCAGTTTGGAAATGGTTTCCCAGCTGATAAGGGGGATCTTTTTTTCATTCTGTTTCCCTCCCTTCCAGAAGAACCTCCTTATGTATTCCTCCATTTTATTTAGGATGGAAGCCGGAGCAAGGAGCCCAGCGAATTGAAATAGAGGCAAGCTGTTGAGAATTGATTTAATTAAGACTGTTTTGCCAGCAGTATTCAGCCAGGAATATCCCCAGGCTTGAATCTTTGACTTGAATTTTTCCAGTTGTGGGAGCCATTCTTTGCTTGCAGGTCTCTTGAGAGAAATTGGGAGGCCCAGGTATTTAAAAGAAGACCAGGAGGTGGAAGCTTCAAAGCCCAAACATCTGGAGATGGCAGATAGAAGTCTGGGTGAAGTATTCCAGCTAAAAATATGACATTTTCTCTTGTTAACAACGCTGCCTGTAGCTTCACTGAATTCATCCAGAATCGCTTTGAATTTTGTGGCAGTGGAAATAGAGGCAGTGCCCAACAGCAAAGTGTCATCCGCAAACAAGGCATGATTAATATTTTTGATCCCTCTTGCAATACACAGTCCATTGATTTCATGGTCTTGCAACTTTTTGTCTAGCAAGAAGCTAAGGACTGAGGCATGGATGACAAAGAGCAGTGGGGATAGAGGAAGCCCCTGCCTAAGTCCTCTCGAGGCTTTAAAAAAGTCTGTGGCTCTTCCATTAACAAGAGGGGCAATCCATGGCTCTGAGATGCATGCCCGGATCCATTTAATGAAATTTGCTCCAAAACCAAACTTACTCATAACATTTAAAAGAAATCTATGATTGACTCGATCAAACGCATTTGCTAAATCAAGTTTAATCACCATACCTTGCTCTTTTCGAAGGAGACTTGAGTGGATTGCCTCTTGAACCAGGAAGAAGTTGTCCACGATCTGCCTACCTTGGATGAAGCCTCCTTGATTCTCTGGAATTATTTTGGGGAGAATGAGCTTCAGTCTATTTGCAATTACTTTGGTGATTAATTTGTACCCTGTGTTACATAGAGAAATTGGCCGGAATCTGTTGAAGTTGTTGGCACCTTTTTCCTTGGGTATGAAAGCTAAAAATGTAGAATTAGTGCTGCCTCCTATTTTCTGAGTATTTTGGGATTTTTGTACCATTTTGAGAAGGTCTTTTTCAACAATCGTCCAACAAACTTGAAGGAATCTAGCAGAGAAAACGTTCGGCCCAAGGGCCTTATCCGGGTCCATATCAAAGAGAGCCTTTTTCACTTCATCTTTAGTGACTTTGGCCTCAAGAGAATCATTAATTTGTTGAGAAATTATAGAGGGTATGTTATCTAACAGATCTGGATAGTGGCTTGGATCCTTGTCTTCACTATATAAGTTTTGGAAATGAGCAAAAGCTGCTTTCTTTATGTGATCAAAATCCTTATGGGTATCACCCTCTTCTTTAATCTCTGAGATGTTGTTGAAACATTTCCTTGCCTGGGTTTGTTTGTGAAAATAAGCGGTGTTCCTATCCCCTACTTTGAGCCAGAGGTTGCGGGATTTTAATCTCCAATACTCTTCTTCAGCTAAGCAGGCTTTGTGGTAGCGCTGTTGCAACTGGGTTTCTTGATCTAATAGATCCTTTGTGAGCCTAGAGTTCTCCATACCATTTTGATGAGACACAAGAGCAGCTTTGATGGTTTTCCTTTCTGTGGCCGGATTGGACAGCGTTTTGGCCCATCTTTTTAGAGCTCCTTTCACCCTTCTGAGCTTTTCCTCCCAAATATAGAATGGAGATCCTTTAACTGGCTGGTTCCAACATTCCTTGATAGTTTGCATGAAATCAGGTTCCTTTACCCAAAGAGGGCTGAATCTAAATGGAATAGGGCCTAGATCAAGGTGAGCTAAGAGTTCTAGCTTTATGGGCTTATGATCAGAGGTACTGCTAGCAAGAATATGAATTCTGGGCTCTAAACCTAGCAGCAAAAAGGAGCTTTGAATAATAAATCTATCTAGCCTGGCAGCAATGTGTCCAGGTCCCACTCTTTTATTAGACCAAGAGTACTTACCTGAAGAGGGTTTAATGTCCAGCAAATCCCAGTCTTGCACTATGTCCTCCACCCATTCTCTAGCCGGATCTCTAACCACGCTGCCTCCCCTTTTTTCTGATGGGTGCAGGGTGAGGTTGAGGTCGCCAGCAATTATTATATTTTCCAGATTTGTCAGATCTACTTGGTGCCTTATAGAGTCCCAACAGTCTTTTTTTTCCCTAACGTTGACTTGAGAGTAAACATTGAAAAGACAGAACATTTCCTTAGTGTCTAAGTTCTGCATTTTCAGCATCAACCAATGGATATTTCTAGCCTCAAATAGGACTGTAAATTTATTGGCGTTCCAAAGAGTGCCTATCCCTCCTGAGGCACCCCGAGCAGAGATTTCTCTTGCTTCGCTTTTATTCCAAAGTTTCTTGCTTACTTGAAAAAAGGCTATATCTTCCAGCTTTGTCTCCTGGACGAGAAGTAAGTCTGGGGTTTCTGTCCGGATTAGACTTCTGATGGCTTCTTCTTTAGTTTTTCTCCCCATACCTCTTCAATTCCAGGAGATGACCTTCATTATTTATGCTTCTGGTGGGCTCCCTTGGAGCCTTGGGGCGGATTTTTCAATATCTTAGGTTTTGAGGCTAGCATTTTTTCCAAAGTTGGTTGACTTCCCTGAAGTTTCTCTTTGTAGGTCTCCTGCTCCCTTTTTTCCCTGTCGGTTTTCCAGCCTCTTGTTGATCTTCTTACCGAGGTATGGGACTCTCCTATTTCTCCTTCCTCTTCTGATTCTTCCGTTTCCTGCTCTTCTTCCTCATCTTCTAATATCGTGCCTTTTGGATCTTCAGCACTTCTTCCTTTGTGGGAGGCTGAGGGAGTACCTTTGCTTGTGGGTGTTTTTTGAGCCTCGGTCTCCTGAGTAGCTTCTTCCTCCTTTTGAACCTCGCCCTCTTGTGTGCTCTCTGGAAGCGAACTCAGGGGATCGTACTTGTTTTTAGGAATGGATTTGATGGGGATCTGCTAAACCGTGGCCTGCTGGGATCCTTTGCCATTAGGGCCTCCCTGCTTTTGATTCTTGAGATTGTGTTTGGATTGCTTGACTTGATTCCATCCATCCTCTTTCCCCTGCCCAGCCTCATTTTTGGTCGGGCAACCTCTGGCGAAATGTCCATAAACATGACATTTCCGGCATTTGAGGGGCAGCTACTCATAGTCCAGTTTCTGCATGTGTGTCCAGCTTCCGACATTTATTGTGATGGCCTCTGGTAGTCACACCTCCAGATCTACTTCTACACAGATCCTGGCACAGTCGTACTGGTCCTTGTTGTTCGCACGGTCTATGAATTTCCCTAGGGCGTTTCCCATGTGACTCAGAGAATCCCAATTCCAACAGTGCACTGGGAGATTTGGGAGCCTGACCCACACCGAGACTGCTTTGGGCACATCTACTGCTGGATCAAAGTCCGGGGTCCATTTGTTCAAATACAAACCTTGAGGGCCCATGAAATAGGGGCCATTTGGGAAGATCAGGTCTTTATCTTCTCTTGATGTGAACTCGAATAGGAAGTAACCTCTCCCCAGAAAGTAAGAGGTGACACTTTCTTTGATCAGAGGTGCCCAATTTCTGTTAACCCAGCTTTCTGTGGTTTTTGGAGACGGCCATAGCCCAGTGAACTGGTCGATGAGAGCCCGTTCAGCCAGAGACAGGGCAACTTGGATCGGGGTTTCTGGAGGGAGGGAGATCACCGGAATATCATCCAGTCTCTTGACAAACTTCATGGCTTCAGTATTTTTCTTCTTTGGCAGTCCTGCCAAGAGCCTGTTGAAAGCATCAGTGGGAGAGATCGGCGGAGGAGGCGGAAGAGATGCCTGAGGAGTGCCCAGCCCCTCCATGGTCACAGTCTCTGAGAGCGGAACTGTCAGTCTGCTGCACGATCCATGAAGGCAGGCCGCAGCAAGCAGAGCTCACAAGCAAACAGGAACACAGGAGCTGGGCCAGCAAAGATTGGGGGCTCGCAGTCTGCAACTCGAAGATTTTGCAGGGCCGAGCACTCGCAGCGAGCTGGATTCCCAGACTTACCGGAAAGATTAACGTAGCTAAGGCTCTGGGCAAAGTTATCCATCATCGTGTTCCTTTATTTTTCGAGGGCCTCCTCGAACAATATTTTGATAGGATCTCCTGATCCCTCGTCTTTCTTTTCGTCACCCATGGGTGGCCGTCGGGGTCTGCATGGCTGATCTTGCAAAGGTTCCACCAGATTGAGCCCTAACTCCTTATACCCCAACCTCGTTGGGGACATGCAAAGAAGGATCGAGAAAAAGAAAACCGCTGTGATACCACTGATCCAGATTTATGCAGGAATGCAACAGAATACACATATACCCATAGATACAGAGATGCACCAGATATAATAATTAGACATAAACATAGATATGCAGTAGAAATAATACTTCATTTCATTAATAAAAGAATGACTGAAATATGTTTACAGACGTAATGGAAATAAACAGCTAGGGCGTTGGTAGGCTTATCTTTGATGAGAGATGTTGTGGCTACATGCCTCTGAACTGTGTTACAATGAGGCTCGAGGGCCTATTTATTATTGAGAAGCAATGGAAAAACTGAAACGTCCAAAAACCTAACTCTAGCAGATGAAGCGCCAAAACTATGTGTCCCATTTGGGTAAATTGGTGTTTCAACTTCCTGGGGACGTAACTTTGGCATCCAATCTCTGTTTAACATGCTCAATATCTTGTTAGAAATATCTATCCGAGGACTATAAATTTTGGTAAAAATATCGTTTCCGGGATGGAATCATATTAGCTAGAGGAATAATACCTAAAAAATGTCGTTTAGGGCCTCAAATTGGCTCTGAAAGTTCAGGACCCCAAAAACTGCTAAAAATAGTAAGTTTTGATGAAACTGACAAACTAAAAGAAACAATGGTGGGGAACCAAGTGGAATAGGTGGGTGGCCACCAGTATCCACCTGGATCATTAAGGTCCCAAAACGGCTCGGGGAATGTCGAACCTGAAAACCTGTTAAAAATAATAAGTTGTGTTGAATCTGAAAAGCTGCAAGAATTAGTGGTGCCGGTCCAAATGAAATAGGTGGGTGGCCACCGATATCCACCTGGATCATTCCTCCCTCCTTAGGAAGAAATGGTCCCCATTGCATTGATATCATCCATGCAATGAGGCAAATTCTGTTGAAGATGTCATGGACATGCGGGTGGACATGCTCGATGTGTTTGGTTTCTTTATCAGCCTCAGTTAGTACATGTGTGGATTCTGTATGTGTATTTGCAAGATGTATTACAACATCAGGCGACGGTGTTTTAGGGGTCAGTTCAATGGAGTGCTTGTCCTGACTGTGTAGAGGAACCTCTATGAGTGAGAAGAAAATTTCCTTTTATTCCTCCATGACTTTGTCCATCTGTTGGAGTCGTGCAGGGGAGCCCTGTTTCGAGGTTGTGGCCACAATATTCCTCTTTCCCTTTGAGCGAGCTGTGAGGAAAATAAATTTCCTGGGTTGGGAAACAATCTTACTGCATTTTTTTTCAGTAGTCAAAGAGATTACAGGAGGTGGTGCTACCTCCGGCATCCTGTATAAGTGATTTCCCAAAGTAATAATAACAGCACGAGGCCTCGACTCATACACAGCATGTCGCCACCAAAAGTATGGTTGGCCCAATAATACATCAGCTACATCAAGACGAGCAACATCACACAATACCTAATCCGTGAATGGCTTGATGTTTTACAGAAGGCAGCACTGTTAGCGGATGCAGATATCTCTGCCAGGCTGAAGCCACCCGAAGGTATATGGTTGCGGGTGTGCTATGGTTGGTAGGCTGAGCCGCTTCACGACCTTTGCTGAAATGAGGTTCTTTTGGCTTCCGCTATCGAAAAGGAATTGCAATGGAGAACCCTTCACCCACATCTACAAATGGAAGAGGTGCTCCTGCTCGTCCAGATCCTTGGGATCCTCCCTCTGGATCTTGGTGGTCGCAACAATGGCACTGGGATCTGCATCAATTATTTGCTTCCCTTTTTCCTTTCCTTTTTCTTGTTCTAACTCAGTATCAGAAAATACATCTGATTCAAGTTCCTTTAGTTCATCCACCAACGAATGTTTGGCCCAACACTTGTTTGTGCTATGAGTGTGGCTGTTATGAAATTCACACCACTTCCCTGTGTCCTTCTTTCGATTTGTCGTGTTGTTCTGAGTCACCCTGCTTTGGCCTTTCCCCGTGTTCTATGATTCAGTGGCACCTTTGCCTGGCTTGGGATTTGTAGATCCAAAGTCTCACTTTTTCTGCTTAAATTTCTTCTCGACCTTTGCGGCATAGCGGTATGTCGTGCCAAGTGATGTAATGTCGAGGAAATCCATTTCCTCCTGAATGTGTTTATGCAGACAGCCACGGTACTTGAGCACCAAATGTCTCTCTGAATCTGTAATACCCAATTTTGTGCACAGGGTATGGAACAGATTCATTTGTTCGTGCACATCTTGATCCCTTGGTTGTCGCAGCGTCGTCCATTGTATGTACTTATCCTCATAGCTCCCCATGGGATAGTATTTTTCCTTCATAGCATCTCAGAAACAATTCCAAGTGGGTACGGCTGAGATTTGAGAGGGTTCTGACTTGTCCATTTTCTCATAGTAGGTTTCCCACCAGTGCTTGACATGGGGGGTAGCTTTGAGGAGTGCAAAAATAATTTTCTCTTGGTCGGAAAAGTCATCAACCGAGAAATATCCTTCTAATACATTCAACCATCTATCTACAACATCTGCATCTATTAGACCCTCAAATATGGGAATTTCAAAGTTTACTTGTACCTTAAAGGGAGTCGCGCTTCTAGAGTGGCTGTTGGATGCAGATGCACGCCGGTGGGCAGCCGTTGAAGGATCTGTGCAAATTTATCCATCATCACGTTTCTTTGTTTTTCTAGGGCCTCCTCGAGAAATATTTTGATAGGATCTCCTGCTCCACCATATTTCTTTTCGTCCCCCATGGGTGGCCGTCGGGGTTTGTGTGGCTGATCTTGAAAACATTCCACCAGATCGAGCCCTAACTCCTTATACCCTGACCTCGTTGGGGACATGCAAAGAAGGATTGAGAAAAAGCAAAATGCTCTAATATCACTGATCTGGATTTATGCAGGAATGCAACAAAATACACATATACCCATAGATACAGAGATGCAACAGAGATAATACTTATACATAAACATAGATATGCAGCGTAAATAATACTTCATTTCATTAATAAAAGAATGACTGAAATATGTTTACAGACGTACTGGAAATAAACAGCTACGGTGCTGGTAGGCTTATCTCTGAGGAGATATGTCAAGGCTACATGCCTCTAAACTGTGTTACAATGAGGCTGAAGGGCCTATTTATTATTGAGAAGCAATGGAAAAACTGAAACAACCAAAAGCCTAACTCTAGAAGATGAAACGCCAAAACTATGGGTCCCGTTTGGGTAAATTGGTGTTTCAACTTCCCAGGGACGTAACTTTGGAATCCGATCTCCATTTGACGTGCTCAATAGCTGGTTAGAAATATCTATCTGAGGACTACAACTTTTGGTACAAATATCGATTCCTAAATGGAATCATTTTTGCTGGAGGAACGATGCCTAAAAAATGTCGTTTAGGGCCTCAAAACGGCTCCAGAAGTTTAGGACTCAAAAAACTGCTAAAAATAGTAAGTTGTGCCGAAACTGACAAAATAAAAGAGACAATGGTGGGGCACCAAGTGAAATAGGTGGGTGGCTACTAGTATCCACCTAGATCATTAAGGTCCCAAAACGGCTTCAGGAGTGTTGAACCCAAAAACCTGCTAAAAACAGTAAGTCATGTTGAATCAGAAAAGTTGCAAGAATTGATGGTGTGGGTCCAAATGGAATAGGTGGGTTGCCACCGATATCCACCCGGATCATCCTCAGCTTTGCAACCTTTTTTTCCACGCATCAAGATTTACAGCATCTATCACAACGGGTTTGGGAATGTCATTGTCAATGAATTCCTTCAAGCCATTGCCTTCGAGTACTGCTTCCATCCTATCTTTCCAATAAATATAGTTAGATCTTCCCTCGAGTGCATACTCCAATCTCAAGCCATTGAAATCCATTTCGATCCTGATTCACTTATCATACAAAGAGTACGTTTGCAAATTTGAATTCTATTCAGTCACAAAATCAACTTCTTCTTTACTGCAGTAATTTCCTGTGATCCGATACAATGTAGAAATTATACAACATATATGTATATCATGGACTCAAACTGATCTAACAATGTGCTAAATCTAGATATTGAATCTCTTCTACAAATCAATTGCATAAATTAAACACAATCACTAATTACATGAAGCAAGTAAAGAATCAAATCAAACCACAACATATAATTTTCCAAGGAAAGCTTGCTAATCAAAGCCCTACTATCTTCTATTTTATATTCTGCATGGATACATGAAACAAATAAAATTTCCTCTTCTCACAAGAGTCTCCAACACTCAGCTATCTCTCTCACATTGTCCTAGACAAAATTGGCCAACACTTAGCCAATTCTCAGCCTCTAAACAGCCTGCCTTGCTTGCGCAATTCCTAATGGATGAAATCCCTAAAGAATAGGAATTTTTGTCTTCCTTAACTGCGCAAGGATCATGGGAAATCCAATGGGTGTTTTGTTGCATGGGTGCAACCCAATAATCCTACAACTGATAGTTAACATCCCTTTCACCTTAGTCTCAAATGGGTCTCCACTGGAACTGGCATGCATGCAACTAATAATAGTAAATCCTCAGTTGCATGTGAGATCACTGATTGTGAATTGAATTATATTTAATTCACTTGATCTCCCACTAGTGTATCAAACAATTACAACTATCACAACTGAGTTTAACTCACCTAGACTGAGTTAACTGATTACAACATGCATTGACTAATGCACCAACTCCAACTTGGACTCAAAAAATTAGAGAATCACCCTTCATGTCCTACCAACTACCATCAACTTGAAATTCACGAGCTAACTGAGTTTATCACACTCAGTTAAATATTAAAAGTATTTTTGAGATAATATTACATTTTATTGTCCATTTTGATTAAGGGATAATTAAAATAGACACGCACCAAATTTAGCCCACACCAGTGTAGGTGTTGCTTGGACCTCTTTGTCCCTCACTAGTGTAGGTACTGCAATTCCTTGATGAACTTCAACATTGATTGTGCAATCCATCATGGCATCCCAAAGAATTTATAATTTCACATGGGATATTTTGTATAAATAAAACTGATAGTTACGTTCCATTTAGCCTATGTCTCAATTGGGTCTTCCTCGGAACTGACAGGAATGAAGATATTAATAATGAATTATAGGTTATCTGATTGATCACTCATTGTTAATTAAATCTAATTTAACTCACTGGCCAACCTATCACTAGCACATCACTTATTTAGAAGTATTTAAACTAAGTTTAACTTATTTAATTGAGTTAACTAATTCACACTTGCACCCCCCTAATGCATCAAATCCAACTAGACTCCAAAAATATTATATTAATACCTCTACATGCCTCATCTTAGAACCTCAACTCGAATTTCTTGAACTAACTTAGTCATCATGACTTAGTTAACTAACACAAGTTATTATGAGATGAAATCACAATTTGTTTTCCAATTTATTTAAGGGAAAAATAAATTAGACGCCCCACATTCCTCACTCCTAGCGCATCAAAATTCCTCACCAGTATGGGTGCAACTTTTTTTTTGTCCTTTCTCGTTTCCAATTT
Organism: Pinus albicaulis; assembly: GCA_034641835.2. Taxonomy (NCBI): domain Eukaryota; kingdom Viridiplantae; phylum Streptophyta; class Pinopsida; order Pinales; family Pinaceae; genus Pinus; species Pinus albicaulis. The sequence continues at coordinate 112,191,014 of CM076572.1, forward strand.
CAATGTTTCTTGTTGCAAATTTCAACATTTCAGAATTCTATGTGGCCTTCACACAAAGAAACCATTGAAATCACATGCCGAGATTCTCATGAGAAACCTCTCTGAAACTCGATCTACCATAATAGAACCAAGAATATGCCATCCTACTTCCTATCTCTAACCGACCATTAAGGTATGCAACATTCTTGCGAACCCTCACATGATGATATTGCTCTTGGAGGATGATCATGGCCTCCCTTTAGCAACCCTTACTTAGCTGTCTTACTCGACCTACTTTAGGACTACATCTCTCTTCGCCCCCTTGATCAAATGAGCTCCTTCTCACTTTATGTTCTTTCCTTCATCCTAAGGCCTCCCTAAATAGTCTTTCCTATACCTCTTAGGAACCCTCTAGAACTTACGATTTTTATCCACTTAGACCGTAGGAAAATTTAATTTTCATTTTTAATTTTCTTTTAGATTTTAAACCCCATCTTGGGTCCAAAATCCATTTTCTTGGCTTATTTTCCCACAAATCATTCTGTGACAAAACTCACACAAACCCATCTCACTAGGCTTGTGGAGTACCTCCCAAGCTACACAATTCAATAACATAGTCTAGTTGTAGTAACTACAACTTGGTCAAGCGAGGGCTTGGCTGGGTTCCCAAGTTGAAATTTATGTAAGGGTAGTAGTGAGGGCATGCACATTAGGAATTAAAAGGCATGCTAACACATGTCAGACAATGCTAGTGCATGTTGAAGAGTGTTAGGGAGTGTCGGGGCATATGAATGGATAACTAGGTCAAAATTCATGGAAAGGAACGAATAAGAGCGTGTACCAGGGAGTGTTAGTGAATTCAAGTGTGCTAAGGATGAAGTTTGTTAGGAGAAGTTCAGAATACGATTTATAGGAGGCAAGGCTATAGTTTCCATACGGAGCTCGACATAACAGTTTTAGATAAAGGGAGATCAGATTGTGCTAGGAACAATGCTTTTTTTCCTTTAGCTATTTTTTTTATATGAGATGTAGCACACTTTGGCTACATGCTCATGTTTTAAAATATTCTAGATAATTCCATATTATACATTGTTTTGTATAAGTGTTGGGGCACTCGACTTGTGTCTTCTTATACCTTTTGTGCCTTATGCATCTTGTGGTTCTTGCAAACTCTCAGTTAATGTTTTATTGTTTATATGAATTGAACATACATGTCAAATATTTCCTATGTAAGCTATGTTGGTTAGTTGTTTTATGGACATGGCTAGATCATGTGATCCTTTTCTTGGTAACTAGTCAAGTGGGACAAGTTGAGCTTGGACATGAGTGGCATGAGATGAGTTATAGCCATTTATTAAGTGAACAAGACACAATATACTTGTAGTAGGTGAAATTGGTCAACTTGTTGTAGTTGAAGCAAGCCAATAGCGTCACATGAGTTTTAGTAGCCAAGGAATTGATTGGGTTCCCAAGCCATGAAAAAATGTAAACTCTAGCTGTGAGGATATGAGTGCCAAGGTGTGCTAGGGAATGATAAGATGTGTCAGATAGTGCAAAGGCATGTCAAACATGCTAAGATGTGCCAAGTGATAAGGCATGCCAAGATGTGCAAGGGTGTGTCAATGCGTGCCAAGGACTATCAAGGCAAAAAAAGGGAGAAAAAAGTTAAACTACAAGGAAATGAAAACATAAGAGGGTTAATAAGTCATCAATTTACCTTTTCTAAGAGGGGAATGCTAGGCACACCAACACTAGGCACCAATATGTGCCAAGTGAAAAGTCTTAGTGCATTCTAAGTGCCAAGTCTTTCTTTTTTTCTTCTCGACTACTTTCCAACATTTGATCCATGCCAAATTATACCAAGGCATCTCAACATATTCCATACATGCTAAGACTTTCCATGCGCCAACACGTTCCAAGTTCTAATATGTGTCACAGAGTCTTATGCATGCTATGAAGTGGATAGGCATGTTGAAGAGTGCTAAGGTGTGCTAGAGAGTGCTAATTAATGTTGATGAGTATTAAGGAGTACTAGGACAAAAAATTAAGGGAGCAGTAGGACAAAATTCATGGAATTTAATGAATAGGAGGAACGTGTGCCATGGACTAGTGTTAATGAGTGCTAGTTGTCATGCAAAGGAGGGAGTGACAAGGTATGATAAGGATTGGTAAGGCATGCTAGGGAATATCAAGGCATGTCAAGAATTCTCAAAGTGTGCTTTGAAGTTCCAAGGTGTGATAATTATATGTGCCAAATAGTGCCAAGATATGCCAATACATGCTAGGTGGTAAGGATGTGTAGGGTGCCATGGTATGTTAATATGTGTCAAGAAGTTTCAAGGAAACAAAAGGAAGAACCAATAAGAGGTTTAATAAGTCAGGACTTTATCTTTTTCAAAAGGGACATGCTAAGCACACTAATAATAGGTCCCAATACATGCCAAGTGGCATTGTGTGCCAAGTGCTAATGTACGTCAATGCATTCTACCAAGGTGTTCTAGGACATGCTAGGGACTACATGCATGCCAACACATGCTAGGAGAGTTCTATGTTGTGCTAGCACATGCCACCATGTTCTTGGATGTTACTGTCATGACAAGATGTTCTACGTATAAATATGTTCCAAGACATGCAAGCTTCTAACAAATGTTAGTGCATGCCAAAGCATTAATTTAAGGTGTGCCCGGATTGTTGAGTGTTAGGTCTTTCTCATTCATATAATTGGCAGAGCTTGATTATGTATTAAATAATGTATTTCCTACACACACTAGCGGGACTTTATCTAAAGGGAATTTTCTAGATAATAAACTTAATAGATATGAATCATGTGTTGAATCATAGGAAAACTCTATTAGAGTAGTCATTACTTTAGGGAAATGATACACACTATTTACTTCTCAAAAAATTGACTGAATCTAACCAGTATGGCCTTGGAAATATTATGAAAAGACTCCACAATAATGTTATTAAATCGCTATATTTTGACAAAATATATATTAACAAGAACGTAACTTCATAAAAAACTCGTTCGAATGATCAAATGGTGACAAACATTTTTTGACCGTCACCAAAAGTAACAAAAATAACATCGATGAGGGTCATTAAAAGTTCGTCACTATAAGTGTCACCAAAGACAGAATTAGTGATGGGCCTTTAATGAATCTCACCAAAAGTGTCATTGAAAATGGCTTTGGTGACGAACCTTAATGGACCATCACTATATACACTTACATCGACACTTTTTTAAGGACCATCACCATATGTGATATTGGTGATGGACTTTAAAGGTTCATCAGAAGCATGACCCTCACCAATGACCTTTTTTCCTGTAGTGGAAGGTAGCTTGAGCTATCCAAAGTACCTCTCACCGGGCGGGCATCATTTTCAGATGGGAAACACACCCGATCCCATACCGACCTCAATGTTCAATCGTCTGAATCCTTCCATTGACATAACAACTTGAGAGAAGATTTTCAATTATTTGGTATCCAATCCAAAAGGGAGGGGAATATTGGCTTCCACGTGAGACGATTTTGTCACGTCTTTCACGATGGAGGAGGGGAGTGGGGAAACGATAGGATTGGATGAATGCCCTGGATGGACGAATCCCTATTCGGAAGTGGAAACGAATCTAGCCTCCCATACTTTGAGTGTCACTACTACTGTTATCACTCAGAAAAAATGAAACATAATTTGACAAATTCCTTGAGGTTCATGTGTCAAAGGTAGGATTATAGGATTCATTTTTCATTACTTCGTCAAGGAAAATTTTAAATTTTCCTCATTTAGCCTATCCTAAGGTCTAAACCCACCATCATTCAAATACTCTCTTGTCACATCAATCATCATTTTCTGACATTTTTCATTTCTCAAAGTTTTAGCACCGCAAGAGTCATTTAAGCCAAGAAACCACACTTTTTTAGCGAAATATACAGAGAACATGCACTTTTCTCTATGAAACTGCTAATACTTTCATAGCGAAAATGCCGAGAAATAAACTAAGAAAGATACGAAAGTAAGGATTCCTGTTTGTCTTGTCAAAATAGCTGTTTGATGTTAGAAAATGATTGAAAAGGATAATTTAGATACCATTCGAGTAAGTTAGGGTGAAGATCAAGGTACATGGTTAGGGCTGAAGTCATCATCACCATTTTAAGCAAGTATGAGTCATCATTATGTTATGAGTGGTCATCGAACTTCAAAATCTTTCCAAATTAAGTAATTTGTCATTCTCCATTCCCTCTTTGTGTGTTTTTGAGCTCTGGAGAGCTACTTCATAGAGCCCAAGTTATAGATGGTATTTTCAAAGGTTTGCAGATATCACTTATCAAGCGAGGCAGAGAAGACATTAAAGGGCCATGGCTACAAAAACAAAGAAAAATAAAGGTGGCCACTGTCTTAGATATGAGCCATCAGATATGAACCTAATAAATGAAGACCCAACAACTGTAGAAGTATTCAGAAGGACAGGATGTTTACAGTTTTGTGAAAGACTACAAGGATGCCATGTACATGTTTCCAAAGAATTTTCCCTAAACTGCAATGGAACAACTACTAAAGTGGGAATGCTAAATCTCACTATAACACCAGAGATCATTGCAGCAGAAACATGGATTCCAAGAGGACGGGAAAAATGGTTCAAAGGTTTCAAATTCAACATGGAGGAATGTAAAGAGTTTATCAAGCCATAAAATAATGAGGTTGACCTTGCAAATTCCATTCCAAGGAGCTGCATGAAGGATAATTTCTCAAAGCGACTGCTTATCATCCAAAAATATTTCACTTGTGAAGGGAGATATCATAAAGTCTATTCTTACCACTTCAAGCTTCTCCTACACTTTGTTGGTAAGATATATCTTGACCTTCCTTTCTATTTACATAGAAGCTTAGGAAAAATGGCATATAAAGTTCATGAAATGTCTGAGGGAAGTGAAGCCTCACTTTTTCATCATGGCTTAATAGAATTTGGGTGTTAGATGAGTTACAAAGACTAGGCAGAGTTTGGTCTTCATTTACTTTTGTTAGTGATTTTGAAATGGATACCATTACCCCTAAAAGAAATCCTAAACCTAGAGGTATACCATCACATTTAGTGGCAAAAAAAAGTGAACTAGTAGGGGCAGAGAAAAGTGAAGTAGTCATGATGGAAACAAAGTAGTTGTAGAGATTTGGTACACCCACTGTTCCACCCGGAAAAAAAGAGAGTCAATAATGAGAAAACCTGCAAAACAAGAGCCAATTGGGAGTAAACAAGGCAGAAAAAAGATTACAAGGAGAAAAAACGTGGCTAAAGGCAATTTAGAAGACATTCTGCAGGCTATTGATATTGAAGAGACTCCTATAGTGCAGGCTAAGGATATAGAGGAAGGTGGAAAGAAGATCAAGAAAGCCAAATCAACAAAGAAACTAGAATTTGAAGGTGAGAATGCAGGTTTTATGTTTCAGGCTAGGAATCCCATGACAAGAAATGCAAGAAAATTGTTGGAAAGTAGTAAAGAGGTTCATCCATTCACTGACACAGTCCAGCCACTACAAGACATTATTGATCTTTCATCACCTGTAGAAAAAGATCCAATCAGCAAGCAAAAGAAAGGAAAGGAGAAATTCATTGAAAAATTGAGTTTGAACTCCTTGAATAACAGTTGAAGTTATCTAATCATTAAATAGTAGTCATGAATAAGTAAGCAATGAAACATAATGTCTAGAAGGTTCAGTTTGAAAAGATGAAAGAGGTTTGGGAAGAGAAGGTTGGCACTGCATCAAAGATCCTGGACAACACACAAGAATTAATCAAATGGACTATTCCATTTAGGATAGAGGTGAAACATGTCAGAAGAATGAACCTACACTTGAAATCTACCAACATAAAGCTGAAGGATCAAGTTATAGACTTCCAAGAACAGCTAGAACTGATCCATGAGGAGCTGGAGAAGAAGGGTCTTAAAATGACAGTAGTTGAGGAGCCCATAGCTCAACTCATCATCGATGAAGAAGAAACACCTCAAGACTCTTAGGTTGAGTTGGTTTATGTTTTGAAAGGTCAATGGCATGTTGAAAATAAAATTTAAGCAACTGGAAGGTACATTTTTGAAACTAGGAAAAAATATGGAATTTACATAGTTTTCGACGGTTTCGTAGCGTTTCCTAGGGTTGGAGCCAGGAAAATGATACGAAACCACTTGTAGCTTTATTTTTGCATTTAAAACCACTTTGGGCAGCTTCCAAGGAGAGGAAATGATATGGATGATGTGTTAGGGCATGATTAACACAATGCAAAAGGAAAGAGGCAGAAAATTTGATTGCAAAGGTCATTTTTTGTACGCTACGAAACTGTCATACTTCCGTAGTGTGTTGTTTTGAAGGTTTCAGAGTAGATTTTTGGAAATTTTTGGGCAGGTGGACACTTTCAAAGGGTCAAGGGACTTTTCCAACAATCATCCAAGACTTGAAGACAATGAGATGAAGAAAACTCATCAACCAAACCATTCGTTGAAGATAAGGACCTGTTTTCTTGAAAAATAGGGTTTGTTTCCAGATTTTGAGGAGGGTAATCAAGATGTCAAGTAGTGATGAGTCATGTAATAGCTCATTCGAACATGTGAAGAATTATTTTTCATATGTGTAACTGTTTTAAGAGATAAAGTATTTTATGTAATAATTAGCAGTTTGAGTCCTATTAGGAAAAGGATTGTTTTGTATTGTAGCTGTCATTTTCTGATTAAAGCGCATGTTTTCCTATTATGCAAGGTGTCAGTAGGAAAATTTCAATGAATCTAACCAAGAGGCAGATCATCTTTGATGTATCAAGGTCTATTAAAGGGCAGATATTCAAATTTGTAAAGGGTTGGGATATGTTATGGCTGAATGCTACTATTGTAAACATGACTTATATCAGTAATACATAATGGTTTTCTTCTTGAGAGACCTAAGATTATCATGGGGTTTTTAATGTTTTATTGATCTACATATTATGATTTACTACTTGCAGTATATTTAATTGATATTACTCAGAATTCATAACTCTATGCTCTGACTTCCTTTAGTAATGAGATGATTGTGCTTTCCTATGTTTCATGAGTGAATTTCCTTTGAATCACTAACAATAGATTTCATTGCTATTACTCAGAATTCATAACTCTATGATCTTAATTCCTTTATTAATGATATGACTATGTTTCCCCATGTTTCATGAGTGAATTTCCTTTTTTAAAGTACCCCTATCTGCCTCAGTGTCCATGTCAAGAAACCTTGCCACTGAAACTACTCATTGTTGACTCTATAAGCCCAATGGTAGCAAACCTACATTCTTTCAACCTACATACACAAAAATCAAGTTAATTTTAAAATAGATTTAGCCATATAGTCCTATCATTATCTAATATCATAAACACCTTTGAGAGAGCCCTCTCAGACTGAAGAGGCTAAGCTTCAGTCAAAATTTGGTTTGAAACAGTTACATAGAGTTGTCTGATCAACAACCAATCAGGTGCAATTTTTTGATAACAACTATAATGATATGTCCTACCTGTCGATGAATTGATTAGGAGACTGATACTACAATTGAGGGATGGGCTCACATGGTCAAGGATAGAAGACATTGAAAGTAGCGTTCTCCTTTGACTACCTGGGATGAGCCAGATAGATCAGTGTACCCCAAAAATATCCCAACCTCTGCTATCGACTCCAGCTTCTTCCTGGCATCCTTCATCACATGAATGTAAACAGGTGAACCAAAAATCCTCAAATGGGAAATATCAAGCTTCTTACCAGAAAACGCCTCCTCGGGTGTACTCATGCCAAGTATCTTATGAGGACAACGGTTATGCACATATACTGTAGTATTGCATGCGTCAGCCCACAAGTGTATGGGAAGGCCCTGATCATGCAACATCGCCCATGCAACACCCACGATCATTATGTTCTTTCGCTCAGTAACCCCATTCTGCTATGGGTTATGAGGTGCTATGAGCTCTCTTCGAATTCCTTCTGCGCTGAAAAAGTCCTTGTATTCACCAGAGATGAATTCACCACCATTGTTGCTCCTAAGAGCCTTCACCTGCTTCCCCGATTCTTTCTCAACCAGTGCCTTGAACTCACAGAACTTTGAGTATGTCTCACTCTTCTTCTGCATGAAGAAGATCACAGCACTTACGAGAAAAATCATCAACAAAGATCACATAATACACATTGCTTCTTTGTCAAGCCTCTGCGAAAGGTCCACACACACGTACGTGAATGCTCTCAAGGAACTTTGTGGGGCGACTATCCTTCTCGTGAAAGGTGGCTTTCACAAATTTTCCCAGGTACATCACTTGCAACGATAGATATGCAGGAGAGTACCCATGGAGGCTCCCGATGAGGAAATGCTGCCATTATCTTCAAAGCTCCATGGTGAAGGTGGCCCAATCTATGATGCCACAGCTCACCCTCATCCCGGCTCACCACTCCTTCTGCCTTTCCTGCCATTGCTACACAACCATCTACCTACAATTGATAAAGGTTCTTAACTCAAACCCCTATCCTCTGGGTTTCACTAGTTGCCTTATTGCGGAGGAAAGCCTTTCCCTTGATAAAGACAACATCATATCCCTTGTCTTCTAACATGGCCATAGAGATAAGATTCTTCTTCAATCCTGGAACATGCATCACTTCCTTCAATACGAAGGGGTTTACCAGACTTCCCCACCAGAAAGGAAATGGTACCGTACGGTCATCTTTGTGTCTACCATCATCGCCCATCTCGATGTGCACTCCAAGATCTTTCTCATACAGATCAGTAAACAAATCTCGATCTCCTGTCATGTGAAAAGACACACCACTATCCAGAAACCACACTGATCCCATCATACTTGAGACCAAGCATGCGATCAGTGAAAAATATAGATCAAAATATGAGGCTAATGCCTCTCCAGCTACAGATCCAGCAGCCTTCTTATTTTTCTTCTTCTGTGGACAATTTGTGGCATAATGTTCGTGTTGGTGATAGTGAAAGAACTTCACCTTGGACATGTCCTACTTCTTACCTTTTGCACTGGATTGAGAAGCTTTCTTGTTCTTCCCCTTCTTTTCTTTTGCAGACAAAGCGCAATTCTCTTCATCAGAGTTCCTTGATGAAGATCCATCTCTAGTACTTCGCCTTATCTCCTCTTGCACAAGATCCGACCAAAGTCGCTCCCATCCTGGCAGTTTCTCCCAACCATTGACAGAGTCATGATAGGAATGCCAACTCTTCGGAAGCCCAAGGAGAGCCAATCTCACCATCCTCGTCATCTATAGTCACCCCCACACTTCCCAGCTCATCCCTTCATTGGGTGAACTTCGTGAGGTACTTGGGCATACTGTCACCTTTATCCATCTTTATGTTTTTGAGAATATCATTGAGCGCCAACTTCCTCCGGTCACTCTTGCTTTGGAATAAATCTGTCAAGGCTTTCCACATCAAGAATGGAGAAGCCTTACCATGAAGGATGGATACTATGTGATCCTTCACGCCCTCCAACAGAATCCTTCAACACTTGTTTTCTTCTTTTTCCATGCGTCAAGTACGGCATGATCAGTAGAAGTAGGCTTTGGAATTTCTGCATCTATGAACTCCTTCAACCCATTTTCATCTAGCACCACCTCCATCCTGTCCTTCCATGCAATATAATTCAAGCTGCCCTCAAGGGCATACTCCAATCGCAATCCGTTGAAAGACATCTCAACTTCGACACCAAGAAAACACTGCTGCAAATTCGAATTCCACCAGCACAAAACTCAACCGCTTCAATGTCTTGCAATTGCTCCAATGATCAATACCACTCTGATACCATGTAGAAATTTTGAATAAATGTTATATTATTCACCGATATTATCCTGATCACACACTATTTGAGCTTCATGCATAATACATAATCTCTTCTACCATTGATCATTAATTGCGGAAATATAAACAATCACATGCGCACATTAAAACCATAAACAATCACACATATAAACACAGTATTTATGGGAAATATTAAAGCTGAAAACCCCCAACTATCTGTATATTATATAATAGAGATCATGTAACAATCATTGTACAAATCTTCTCACAAACTCTCAATACAATCTCCAATTGCTACACACTACACAAGCTCAGATCTAGCAAAACACATGCTCCAATCTTCTCCACCTGTTAGCCTGCCTCTACTGCGTAATTCCTGATGAATATTGGCCCTGACTGAGTTTGAATCCACTTGGTATGCACTGTGCAATCCTCATTGGCATCTCCATCAATGTGTGGTGCAAACTCATGCACCAGTATAGTCACAACTGATAGTCACACTTGCTCTTTCACCTACCTCTCCACTGGTCTCCACTGAAACTGCCCATGAACTGAAGTTAACTGATGTATTCTTTAGTTGATTTATGAGTTAATAATTAGTGAATTAATCAATAATTAATTCACACCACTCTCACTAGTGTATCAATCAATTAGACTAGATACAACTAGCTCAACTATGTTTAACTGAGTTAAAATGAATACACCTCCACTAACTTCCTCAATCAACTCCACCAAACTCTGTCGCATGAGTTCTAACTGAAGTATCCATGCAGTAGCTCCACTTAACTGTCAGGAATAGCGTAATTCCTTCTGTCAGCTCCTGTGCCACATCTGTGCACTTAACTGAAGTGCTCCAAGAGAATAAGATAATGTTTAGAGTCCAAATATTATTAAGAGCTAATAATATTCGACATATCTATTTTTAGACTGGCAATCTAAAAATAAATTCCGCCCAGTATGTCTAAAAATAAAAGTCCATCTATTTTTTCTGACTTGACCAAGCATCCACAAATAGCATCCTGCAACTCATAGAACAAGATCCATATGTCTAAAAATAGACATAGTCTAAAAATAGACTTTGCACCAAAAATAGCCTGCGGGCCCACTTAGTGAAGGCGACTTCTTTCCACTAAGCTCATCATCTTGTTGCATTCTCAACAGTAGTGGCTTATTTCTAAGGTGTTGATATCTCTTTTCTTCTATTTTTGGAGCTGGTGTCACAACATTTGGTATCAGAGCTTTGGATTCTAGGGTTTCGCCGCTCTAAACAGGTCATCGTGGAATTTTTGCTATAAATTTTTTTCTACGAAGGTTCGGAAGTTGAAAGTGTTAACATGTGAATCTTAAATCCTAAGGAAAATTTTCGCAAAATTTCAGAGCTTGGTTCGTAATATTTTCAGAGATATGATCTGTGGAAGGTAGTGCTTTCTTAGGCTCTCGAATTTCATCTCAAAGAGGTGATCGTGCGAAAAGCTTCATAACTCTCTCTCTGATCATCAGATTGGAGTGCCGTAAAGAGTGGATACAAGTACACAGAATTTAGTTTCTTTTCTATCAATTTGAGAGCAGAAGGAAGAAACAGTGACACGTGGCTAGCCGTACAAGGTCGCCCTACTGAACTAGTCCATAATTAGGTCATTGTGGGAGATTGGACATAACCTTGTCTTCAAGAATCCAAATCAGGTCAGACCTGTGGCATTCGAAAGACAATTCAGAGGGATACCTCAGTGCCAAATTTAGATATTGAAGAGCCGCAATCACAAAGATAATCCAATTTCAATATTTAGCTCCTCAAAAGAAAGAAAAAGGTGTGTATTTGTTTTTTCGAATTGCATAAGTCATGTGAAAAATCAGTTTGAAGTGATTCCAAGGGAAAATTGAAGCATAGATATTAGTATTGGGTTCTAAAATTCCACTTACAAATAATTCCATACAAATTAAGCCCTCCGAAAGCTATACTATGATGCATGAAGAGGAAGAATTGCAGTATGAGATATCAAAATTACGGTACCAAGTGCAACAAATTTCGATCTTACGAAGAGCGAAAGATGACATAGATGGTTTAAAAGTAAAAATGGAGGCTAATTTGGATGGTTTGAAGGATCAAATAAAATCTAATATGGATGATAAATTAGTGGAAGATCACATCGAGCATCAACAACAAGTTCTACAACTCTCAAAGGATAACCTAAATTTGGTGCAGAATCAAATGAAACAGTAGGAAGATCAACATCACATTGAAAGAAGTTTTGAAGAAGTCATAGAAATAATAACTCAACAAGTACGATCAATTTCAAAGTATCTCAACAAGTGGAAGAAATTTCTTGTAGAATATTCCACATGGGAGGATGATAATTTTATACACAAGCATCAAGAAATAATCAAGCGTTGAAGACAACACTTGTTTGAAGGAGAGGGGCATGTTAGGTCCCGCTATTACTAGTGTAGTCCCTTATTATGTTAGTATAGTCCCCCTTATTGTTATTGTTGTACCCTTGTAACCCCCATATTGTTATTATTGTGCCCTTACATTATTATTGTTAGGTTGGCTAATATTACATTGTGGCCCCATGGACTCCCCCATTGTGGCCCCATAAGATTACATTATTATTGTTAGGTCCAGTCCCTTCCTCTCCCCCATCACACCCACCCTTTCCAACATATGTTGTTAGAATATTATGTTCCCCATTCCAAGAGCTTTATCGATTCCCGCCCCTTCTCTCATTCATCTATTTATCAGGGAAAAGCAAGTCATTGATCACTCTTTCCCCTGGGCTGACCTTTGTAAGCAGATTCTGGGGAATAGCTAGACAAAAAAAAAATGTTTGTATTACCCCATAGTAAATATTGAAAAGGTCGATATGGGGTGATAACTAGATGCTATGGGAATTATGTGTGTGAAAATTGGTAGCTGCTAGCCTAGTATGATTAATGGGAAAAATAGCCCATGAATTCTATTCCCACCTAGATAGGGGGCTTTGAAATTGTCTCTTTGGTTAACTACTGGAGGATGATGGATCATGACATAAAAATCACTCTCTTTTATCGATTTCTATCTATTTAAGATGATGGAACATATTAGTCATGAGAATTGGAATGCCGGTATGTTGAAGCTACCTAACTCCGAAAACAGAGAATGAATGGTAGAAAAATCCCCTCTTTCCCTTTTCTTTTCATAATCATAAGTGGCGGTGGAATAGCAAGGCATGGTGGATCGATACAAACATAAAAAGAAGAGGGTACTAATAAACCAGGGGAATGGAAGGGAGTATACTCTTCCCTGCTCCGCCCTTTCAAAGGCATAGTTGGATCTGACCTGGCATACCTATATTTATTGATAGGTGGGAGCCTACCTCGAACGAGAGGGGTGTAAACACGATCCGCGGATGAATGGGGGAGACATAGACACAACCCTGAAGGAATGGGTTTCTTCTGGGAACCAATAGGGAAAAAAGGATAAGTTATTTTTTTCGCCTAGTTCCAATAATGGCATGAAAGAGTGTGCTTCCGAGTGCATGTTTCGTCTGACCGCCATACCTAGAACCAGGAACCATGTGTGGCAGAGAATCGGGGGAAGAAGGTTTATCTGCGCCTGGATCTGAAACCTTCTATTTATTTTCGACTATTTTGTAACAGATTTGCGCATCCTACATCCTCGCTGGAATGTACCGTGCCCAGTTCCCCCGATTAAGCTAGGCCCAAGCTCCTCAAATAGGAGATGGAGGATTTATCGACTAAAAATACATAGATGGATAGACAATGAAACGATCACAAGATGTATGGATTATCCCCTGTCACTACCTCTCCCATGCACTCCCTTTCCTCCCAAGGGGCCAACGAAGGTGATTACTGATAGGAACCTGCTTGCGTAGAATGAAAGGATCTAGGTATGAATTCATATTTCTAGTTGGGATTCATACATCCCTTATATAACACTCATTTTCCCTCTACCTTAAGTAGTTTCTAGGAAGACTCCCCTTAATAAGTATTATATACCAAAACACCACGCAACAGAACTTATATATTTAAGGTGAGCGGCACTTCCAATCCATTTGCTAGCATGAATCCGGACTGGCAAGCATTGACAGCCTAAATAGATAGAAAAATTTTTTTCTATTATTGAAGCAGCAAACGATAAGTAAGTAAAATATCCTTGACAGAGGTGGGGTGATGCAGGGGCATTAGACACTGGCCAGCAATGTAGGAGGGTTGTCCCCATGTTGTGGCTAGGAGGGTTTGAGAACAGTTAACTTGTAACAGCTAGGTGTCAATACCTCAGCTGGCAGTTTCATTTAGAGTAGTTAGAATCGTAGAAGTCGAATGGTTAGTCCATTTGTCATAATTTTAGTTTTCGAATAATTGTAATTAGGCTGTTGATTTTCCATAACGGTCCTCACATGGGAACCGAAAGGACACATATTGATGTATATAGATTTAATCCCTCAGATGTGTAAAGAGAGAGCAAGAGGAGAGAAGGGAGGAGTTCTTTGATAAAAACTCAGTGTATTGAGCAATTGCTTCCGGTTGAATAAAATTTCAAGTCCTGTTTATTTCCAAACTGCCTGTATTTATAATTGTGAAGAATTGCTTAACTAAGAGGTGATTGTGTAATGGTAACCCCGTTCTCCGCCCTTGAATTCTGTAATTGTTGGATAGACTATTGAATTCGCCATAGTTGCAGGTGAGGCCTTTGTAGAGAACCCTGGTCGTGAACTCTGTTATAGTAATAGAACCCCACGTGACAAGGAAGCCCATGTTTGTTCATAGTCAATGGGGATTCTTAACCGTGTTCAGAACTTTAGTTAACAAACAGAGGATAAACGAAGAAGAACGAAACCCCGACGCGGAACCTTGGTTAGTCACTGTAGCAAAACCACGAGCGGTTTTCGGACTTCATCGCACCACTTTTTCGGTTAGGCGGTATTTCCCTGAACGCGGGCGATTCCATAGATTGCTCGACATGTGGTTGGGCCACAGTTCCAATACCATCGCTTAAAGTACGCCATCGCGCGTTAAAAACCTGACGCGGGATGCCGAGGGAAATGCACACGGGCCGTTGATCTGGGGAAGGGAAATCGGACGGTGGTCGCACACGGGATTTTCCCGAAGTTTAATGAAAGAGCCCGAACCATATCGAAAACGATCCGACGGTGTAGATTCACTGCAGGAGGGACGAACCGAGATTTGTCGCCGTACTCCGGGAACCTCCGCAGTGACGTCAAGAGGCGTTCGAACGTAGAGGTGGGGCCAGTGCGGGAGGTACGAGTCGAGATTTGTCATCGTACCCCTCGAACCCCTGTAGTGACGTCAGGGGGCGTTTGATCGTAGAGGCAGAGCCCAGAGCCAATGGCTTATTATAAGTAATTTGTTAAAAATGATGGAGTATTAATATAAGGGTTCGGATATATATATCTATATAGGTATACAAGTCACGGGGATAAAGTGATAAATATAATTGTTAAGAAAAAAAAGAGCCTTTGGGGTGCCTTTCGGTTTTGTTGCATTATTTGTGGTATCAGAGCGAGTCTGACGTTGTTTTGCTGACATGGAAATCCGAGTTGGTGGAGGTGGTGGAAGAAGAAGACCTGTTGCCAACGCTGAGGTGTTGGGGATGTTGCAGAGGGTCGAGGCCAGAATAGATGCCATGGAACAAAGACAGCCCAGAGATCTTGAAGACATTAGCGAACCTGAGATAGAAGAAGCAGAAGAAAATGTTGAAATTCCTCCTGACATGAGGCTCCTTAGAACTATTCTAGGGTCTACAGTTAAGCCCAGGATTGAAGTGTCAAGCTATGCAGGGGGACTGAATCCAGAGGAGCTGGTGGACTGGATAAACGAATTAAACAAGTGCTTCGATTATGAAGAAATAAGTGAAGATAAGAAGGTCAAGTTTGCAGTGACAAAGCTGAAGGGACATGCTGCACTTTGGTGGGATGGAGTGTAGGCAGAGAGGAGGAGAGTTGGCAAGCAACCTATCAAGAGCTGGACCAGAATGATGGCTAAACTAAAAGGTAAATTCTTACCTAGTGATTATCAGCTGACATTGTATAGAAAAATGCAGAACCTAAAATAGAGGTTGCTGATAGTAAAAGAATACATAGAGGAATTCTACAGAGTGAGCATAAGAGTTGGGCAATTCTAAAACACACCTGAGAAGACTGCCAGATATGTAAATGGTCTCAGACTGGAAATCCAAGATGAGATTAGTCTCCTGTCTCCCAAGACAGTGGAAGAGGCATACCAGATGGCCTTGAAAGCAGAAGAGAAACTCCTGAGGAAAAAATCTGCTAAGAAAAGAGGTACTTTCCGTGGGAAGTGAAGTCAGGGTGGTAGAGAAAAGCCTGCTACACCCAAGGATGGAGCTGAAAGTATCTCACCTCAGAATGCATCTACAGAGGAGGATGCAAGGGGCAGAAGGGGTTCTTATAGAGGAAAAGGGAGAGGAGGCAGAGACAGAGGCACAGGTAGAGAGTTGAGGTGTTATAGATGCCAGCAAGTGGGACACAAGCACTATGAATGTCCAAAGAATGTGGGTGCTGGTCCAAGGAATGTTGTTGTTTCCCAGGCTAAAAAGGAGGCAGAAATTGAAGAAGACATTCTTCCAGAAAGGGGAGAATCCTTAGTGGTAAATAAGGTTCTGTTGAAGCAAGCTAAAGAGGTCACTGAGCCTGCACAAAGGAAGACTTTGTTTAGGAGCATATGCAAATTCCAAGGGAAATGCTGCCAGCTAGTTATTGATAGTGGTAGCATAGACAATCTGGTTTCCACTGAGGTAATAGAAAAGTTGAAGCTGAAGACAAGGGAGCATCCAACTCCCTACAGGGTGTCCTGGCTGCATAAGGGGCACCAGCTGGTTGTGAAAGAACAATGTGAGATAGAGCGGCAAATGGGAAAATACAAAGATAAGGTCCTATTGGATGTAATGCCCATGGATGTGTGTCATATACTGCTGGGTAGACCTTGGCAGTTTGATAGAGCAGCAGTGCATGATGGCAAGAAAAACACTTACAAGTTCTTCAAAGATGGGGTACGCCATACATTGATTCCCATGGAAGAAGGAGAGCCATCCAGCAGAGTGATTGATCCAAAGACCTTGTTGCTGAGCGGGAAGGAGTATCTGCAGCAAATGGAGGAAGAAGAGGTAAGCTTTGCTTTAGTTTGCAAGCCTAAAGTAGTTCTTACTTCTACAAAGATTTCTGATTTTCCAATAGAAATCCAAGAGATGTTAGATGATTACTGTGACATTGTTGTGGATGATTTACCTGATGAGCTGCCACCTGTGAGAAAGATCAGCCATCAGATAGATTTTATCCTTGGTTCAAATCTGCTAAATAAGGCAGCCTACAGAATGACTCCCAAGGAAAACGAAGAAATCAGGAGAGAAGTACAGGAATTAGTGGACAAAGGACTGATTAGAGAGAGCTTGAGTCCATGTGAAGTACCAGCAGTATTGAGCCCAAAGAAAGATGGAGGCTGGAGGATGTGTACTGATTACAGAGAAATTAATAAGATCACAATCAGGTACAGATTTCCTTTGCCCAGAATTGAGGATTTAATGGACTGTTTGAGTGGTGCTAAATATTTCTCAAAGATAGATTTGAAGAGTGGATACCATCAGATTAGGATAAGAGAGGGTGATGAATGGAAGATTGCCTTTAAGACAAATGAAGGACTGTATGAATGGATGGTAATGCCTTTTGGGTTGTCAAATGCACCTAGTACTTTTATGAGACTTATGAATGAAGTACTGAGGAATTCATTGGTAAATTTGTGATAGTGTATTTGGATGATATATTAGTTTTCAGCAGAACTAGAGAAGAACATTTAAGGCATATTAATCATGTATTGAAGAAGCTGCACCAAGAAAAACTGCTAATAAATCTGAAGAAATGCTCATTCATGAAGGAAGAGTTAGTGTATTTAGGGTTTGTTGTTTCTACAAAAGGATTGAAGATGGACTTGGAGAAAGTCAAGGCAATTATAGAGTGGCCTTCACCCAAGAATATTTTTGAGGTAAGAAGTTTCCATGGACTTGCTAGCTTTTACAGAAAGTTTATAAGAAACTTCAGCAAGATCAATGCACCCATAATTGAGACAATAAAGAAGAGCAAACAACCATTTAAGTGGACTGCTGAGGCAGAAAGGAACTTTAAAGTTTTGAAGCAAAAGATAGCAGAGAAGCCTATTTTGATTCTGCCTCATTTTACTAAACCATTTCAAGTAAAATGTGATGCCAGTGGAGAGGCCATTGGAGCTATGTTGAGTCGAGATGATATGCCTGTGGCATATTTCAGTGAAAAACTGAATGACACCAGAAAAAAGTATTCCTCTTATGAGAAGGAATTCTATGCAATTGTTCAGGCACTGAAGAAGTGGAGACAGTACTTGATGTCCAGGGAGTTTGTATTATATTCCGACAATCATGCTTTGCAGTATATTGTACAGCAGCCCAAGTTGAAACATAAGCATGCTAAATGGGTTGAGTATCTCCAAAGTTTTAATTTTGTTTTGAAACATAGAAGTGGCCAAGCCAATAAAGTAGCTGATGCTTTGAGTAGGAGACACTTGCTTGTTCAAGAAACTAAATTTGAAGCTGTAGGATTTGATTTTCTCAAAGAGTTGTTTAAACAGATCCAGATTTTAAAGATGCATTTGAGGCATGTAATAACCCTGTTTTAACAGATAGAAGCCAGTGGCTGGATTATTTCCTGCAGGAGGACTTGTTATTCCGAGGGAGCCAACTGTGTGTACCAAGATGCTCCATGAGGGAAAATTTGATCAAAGAAAAGCATAGCGGTGGACTTGCTGGACACTTTGGTACTGATAAGACTTATGAGCAGCTGAGTCACTTTTATTACTGGCCTAAGATGAGGACAGAAGTGGATAAGTTTGTGAAGAGTTGCAAAATCTGTCAATATGCTAAAGGAAGGAGCCAGAATGCAGGGTTGTACACTCCCTTGCCTATTCCAGACAAGGCTTGGGACATGGTAAGTATGGATTTTGTTCTAGGGTTTCCCAAGACTCAGAGGGGGAATGATGCAGTCTTTGTTGTAGTAGACAGATTCTCCAAAATGGCACATTTTATTCCGTGCTATAAAACCAGTGATGCCACCCATGTTGCTAACTTGTTTTTCAAGGAAGTTGTTAGATTGCATGGGTTGCCCAAGAGTATTGTTTCAGAAAGAGATACCAGATTTGTAGGTCACTTTTAGAGGACACTGTGGAAGAAACTTGGTACCAAAATAAGTTTCAGCTCAGCTTATCATCCCCAGACTGATGGACAAACTGAGGTAGTAAATAGGAGTCTGGGAAATTTGTTGAGAAGTCTTGGAGGAGAGCATCCCAAGCAGTGGGATCATATATTGTCCCAAGCAGAATATGCATACAATGACTCACCAAACAGGAGCACAGGGCAGAGTCCATTTCATATATTTTATGGAATGCACCCCAGAGGAATATCAGAGTTAAGGAATCTTGGAAGAACATAGCTAAGGAGTGCAGATGGTGAAGAATTTGCTTCAGAGATCCAGGCCATACATGAACAAGTGAAACAACAACTACAAGGCAGCAGCATCAGATACAAGAGCAGAGCGGACTTGAGCAGAAGAGAATTCCATTTTGAAGTAGGAGATCTGGTTTTGGCACACTTGAGAAAGGAGAGATTCCCGAAGAGGCAGTATAAAAAACTGAAGTTAAAAAAGATTGGACCATGCAAGATACTTAGGAAGTTTTCTGCAAATGCTTATGAGATTGAATTGCCACCTGATGTTGGAATATCTCCCATTTTTAATGTCGCAGATTTGTACAAGTATGAAGATGATGGTGTAGAATAAGGAGCAGCAGACAAGGAGCAGATTGAATGGAGGGAACATCTGCCTCTAGCGCAGCCATTGCAACCAGAGAGGATACTGGATAAAAGGCCATTCAGAAGGACCAGAGGACGAGAGTACTTTCAATATTTAATCAAATGGAAAGATAAGCTAGAAGAAGATGCCACTTGGATGACTGAAGAAATGTTACTGAAGATAGGCAGATCAGTGGAAGAGCTCATGGACAGGAGCCCATGAAGAAGATTGCCCTCGGGAGTCTGATGCCGGGGAGTTAGACACTGGCCAGAAATGTAGGAGGGTTGTCCACATGTTGTGGCTAGGAGGGTTCGAGAACAGTTAACTTGTAACAGCTAGGTGTCAATACCTCAGCTGACTGTTTCATTTAGAGTAGTTAGAATCGTAGAAGTCGAATGGTTAGTCCATCTATCATAATTTTAGTTTTCGAATAATTGTAATTAGGCTGTTGATTTTCCATAACGGTCCTCACAGGGGAACCGGAAGGACACATATTGATGTATATAGATGTAATCCCTCAGATGTGTAAAGAGAGAGCAAGAGGAGAGAAGGGAGGAGATCTGCGATAAAAACTCTGTGTATTGAGAAATTGCTTCCGGTTGAATAAAATTTCAAGTCCTATTGATTTCCAAACTTCCTGTATTTATAATTGTGAATAATTGCTTAACTGAGACGTGATTGTGTAATGGTAGCCCCGTTCTCCTCCCTTGAATTTCGTAATTGTTGGATAGACTGTTGAATTCGCCATAGCCGCAGGCGAGGCCTGTGTAGAGAACCCTGGTCGTGAACTCTGTTATAGTAATAGAACCCCACGTGACAAGGAAGCCCACATTTGTTCGTATTCAATGGGGATTCTTAACCGTGTTCAGAACTTTAGTTAACAAACAGAGGATAAACGAAGAATAACGGAACCCCGACGCGGAACCTTGGTTAGTCACTGTAGCAAAACCACGAGCGGTTTCTGGACTTCATCGCACCGCTTTTGCGGTTAGGCGGTATTTCCCTGAATGCGAGCGATTCCATAGATTGGTCGACACGTGGCTGGGCCATTGTTCCAATACCATCACTTAAAGTACACCATCGCGCGTTAAAAACCCGACGCGGGATGCCGAGCGAAATGCACACGGGCCGTTGATCTGGGGAAGGACAATCAGACGGTGGTCGCACGCGGGATTTGCCCGAAGTTTAATGAAAGAGCTCGAACCATATCGACAACGATCCGACGATGTAGATTCACTGTGGGAGGGACGAACCGAGATTTGTCTCCGTACTCCGGGAACATCCGCAGTGATGTTAGGGGGTGTTCGAACGTAGAGGTGGGGCCAGTGCAGGAAGTACGAGCCGAGATTTGTCGCCGTACCCCTTGAACCCCCGCAGTGACGTCAGGGGGCGTTCGATCGTAGAGGCGGAGCCCAGAGCCAATGGCTTATTATAAGTCATTTGTTAAAAATGATGGAGTATTAATATAAGGGTTCAGATATATATATCTATATAGGTATACAAGTCAGGGGCATAAATTGATAAATATAATTGTTAAGAAAAAAAAGAGCCTCTGGGGTGCCTTTCGGTTTTGTTGCGTCATGGGGGATTTATACCCCTTTCTAGATCCAGGTATTTTTGTGGGCAGAAACAAGGAGTGTTGTATCCGTCTCGATGGTGAATGTTAATAGCTAACTATTAGGATCCACGAATAAATAAGTAAAGCGATGTTGCACAACGAGGAACTAATCTGACTGATCAATATATCTCTTTTCGTTGGGTAGTGGATATCTATAGGCGTGGTTTGGGTAGGGATCCAGCTCTGTGGAGTCGGGGTTTGGCAGGGATGTAGGGACTAGCTTAAATGGATCAAGCACATTCTATAAGCGAATGCGAGCTTAAAATAAAAGGTGGGATAAGAAGTGGTGCATGTTCGTGTGTTTAATCCTCTTCGGATTTCTCAGCTAGCTGGTCT
Organism: Pinus albicaulis; assembly: GCA_034641835.2. Classification (NCBI taxonomy): domain Eukaryota; kingdom Viridiplantae; phylum Streptophyta; class Pinopsida; order Pinales; family Pinaceae; genus Pinus; species Pinus albicaulis. The sequence goes on from CM076572.1 coordinate 112,212,597, forward strand.
TACGTTTGGGTAGGACTCTATCTACTCCTTGGGTGATTTAGATGGAACTCGAATAGTAGTACCGCCATCATTCCATTTCTCTAAACCTATGATCTCCGGTGATAAAGAAGTAAACCATTTTATTCTCTGAGAGAGGAAGATCAATCACCAAATCGAGTTGATATTTTGTGCTTGGATTGAATGGAATCAGGATGTTCGAGAAGTACTTGCATCCCCCATAGTGATCAATCCACCCCCCCATAAATCCCAGGCAGAGCTAGGTAGAGTTAATATGTTCTCTTTATTTCTTCCTGCCTGCCTTCCCTATTTTCATATTAGACATTTAGGTTCTGGCACCGAACAGAGCGCATGTAGAGCTATGGTAGAGTGATTCGAAACACTTGGCTCACGTAACACTTATACCATGATATAGTAGTTTCTTGGTGGTCGGGACCTTCGGGTTAGCATTTCATCAATCGAATCAATCGAAATGGCATTCACGTATAATTTTTCTGTGCCAACGCTAGATAGTATTGCAAAATATATCTTTACGGTGCTTTCCAAAAGCAACATTTTCATTTTCACCTACTTCTCTTCCTTTATACCTACCTTCATTTACACCTACCAAGTGTCATTTACGCATACTTAGATTATCCTACCAAAATATTGTGTGTTCTATCAATTATCTTCCTTGTAACCCTTCATAGATAGATTCATCGACTAAGTAAGTCAAATTCCTACCTTCGCTTACCAAAGTTGCTTCTCTACGCAACTAGAAGGAGATACCAAACCACGTCAAACCAACTCAATCAGATGTTATAAGTCATGTTCTATTGTCTGAGCAGTTGTTCGATTCGTCGAAGAAAGTTCAATTTTGGGGCCCCCTCAAAGAGCTAGATTGAGGTCCCCTACCAAATCATTCCTTAATAGTAGACTTACTGGGTGAAAAAGGGGAAATATATGATTCGTGACAGAAAGGGAGGGGATACTCCCATTGCTCCGTATGACTCCCGCCTACCCAAGAGGGCTTTCTTTCATTATATCTAACGGTAAGCCCGTTACAGCCTAGCCTCAGAAGGATTTCCTTCGTTACAACCCAGTAGCCCCATTTCTAGGGATACCTCGTAACAAGAACAGAGGAAATCAATAGATCATGATAGTAAAAGGAAAGATTTTTAACTATAGAGTGGAGAAGGAGAGAATCTATTTTCTCATATACGATATTTCGTTCCAACGAATGAGGAGAAGAGGCTGTTTGAAACGATCCAACCAGGGCATTCGCATTGACCCAGAAAATCTATCTCAAATTTATATCTCAGGCTTAAGGTCGAGGAAAGAAATGAGTTCTCCCTCACCACTAAGGTAGTATTACACATGTAATATGAATGGGAAAGCAACATAAAATATTAATAATCTCTGGTAGGGGAAGAAGTGTCAATATATGCCCGTTTCGGTTGAGCCCGCCCATTTTCAAAATGACGTAAATATGTTACAACCCCTTCGAGAGTTGAGGGAAAAAATATGGACTCTCAATGCCAGTGACGAGTGACTTTCATTTGTGATCCCCTGCATTCTGAATAGATACCGGATTGGGAAGGAGATCTAAATATCGACATGTGACAACAACGAAAGAATAAGATCGCTGGTACGAAGAGGAAGAAGATCGATTCGGCGATAATTCCCCTACAACACGAGTTAAAGCCTTCGAAATCAAGTGCTTGTTTCTTTGGTTGAGTGATCGCGAATGAAGAAGGAGGTTTTCATATTCCTTTTTATGTGGGTGCAACTCTCTTATGCCCCGTCTAACGTTACAAATTGAGTCTAGGAACCGACCTTTCCTAGGAAAAATATAAACTTATTCATCGGCTTAAAACGTCAGAGAGAAATATCTTAGTAAGCAGCGTCTCCCCAGCGGGATTTTTCGGGAATTACTTCGATCAAATGTATTTTCTATTGGGAGGGTGGTTATGGATTTTGAGCGTCGAAAGGTTAGCCAATCCCAAACTCTGTATGATTTTCGATCGTGGAGAAACCGAATCTCTCCCCGGTCGAGTAATTCGTATCGGCAATAAGATTGATTGTTATTACATACATAATAAAAATGTAAAGTTGATGATAGGAACTAGCAATGAGTTTTTTCTAATTGAATCAATTGTTACAGATATTCTCTATGTGACATGAATGACCTACCTCACCCCAAAAATATGGACGAAGTGCAGTGAGCATGTTACACTAATTAAGGTTGCTCAAACAACGACAAGCAAGATCAGATAAATCAACTGACATCAACTTGACCGGGTCTCCCAAAGAAATGCAAGATAAAGGGAGAGAGCACTGGGCCCAACATACCCAGCTTATCGAATATTTTAATGGGAAAAATAAAAAATTCCTTATTTAATTATTGGGTGGGGGACATTGATATTGAACAAATTAGGTTCCCCACTTTGAAATTCGCAATCCAAAGGCCAAGGAAACTCTTAGTTGGGCTTCCCGGTATTCCCGGTGTTGTCATCCTGAAGAAGAAGTCAACGACAAGGAAATTATGTCAGGTCTTGCTTGGAATAAAGGGGAGAATAATATACTTTATATCCTACCCAATCAGTAGGTGATGAGGGGAGAAATTGGGTTCAGCAACGTAACAGGGTATCAGAAGGTTTCAGTGCTTCTATCCTGCCCGATGTTTAGTTCGACTTCACGATCTATAGTCATTCAATATACTCGGTTCAGTCGACGTAGATGATAGGGGCATTTCATTGAGAGAGAGAGAGTAGGCCATAGTAGTGTTGGTTTGGCTCTGACTTCACTTAGAGAGCAGCCTTAGCCTCGAACCAGTGAAGTGGACATCAATAAGAATAATGAGACTAGTAGATAAGATAGGCTGTCGAAGCTTTGTCCTATCTTTTTTCACAACAGCACGAGCCTCTACCTGCCTATCATAGCAGCTCACTCAAATGATCGATTAGGTGTAGGTTTGAATGAAGGAATGAATCTCCTTATCTATCCTATATATATATATATACAAACAAGTTTCATAAGCTTGGTGGTAGGGGAAAGGGGCGAATAACCTGATAATAACATCGATGCTTTGAGCTCCAGCAAAGACTAATTAGTTACAAAAAATGGGGGTGAAACTAAACTCTTCCTAACTGAAGGCGAGTCTCCCAATTCTCCATGAATAGTTAGTACATGGCCAATTCCCCACCAGGTTGATCCCAATCTTGTGGTGCATTCACTCACCCAATTCGATCAAGTTCATTCTTTTGGTAAGTCTGTGTAATTGTAGATAAAGAATGAATGCATAATGAAATATATAATAGCAACACTTTTGAAGGATTGATCTACACTAATCCCCCCCCCGCTCTAAGTTAACTCATATCGGAAAAGTGAATTCAAAACAAGTGAATTGACGACGTTTTCCCAGAGAATCCGAGTTGGTTGAAATGAACAAAATCGATCTCTCAAAATTGCATAATTACATATATAATATATGCATTATCTAATTACATATATAATATATGCATTATCTACTAAAGCGTAATTACGTAGATAAAGAACGACCAAAAGCACGATCCCAAGGGATGTCCTAATAGGGGCGAGAAGCAAATGAGCCACTCTCAAAACCCCCACTAACCAATAAGTAATTAAGAGGGTGAGGGTGGAAATGCGAAGTGTCTTGTTTAGTTCAAACGCCACCCAAAGTACTTGTATGTGAGGTAGGTATCTGGTGTTTGCTAATAGGATGTGTAGCTTGAAACCTTCAATTCACACCGAATCTGGTATGACACATATCTAATTCATGACTGGAAGAAATCCCTTCTTTTATTAAAGAATCTAGTCGGACCCATTTTCCGAATAAGAATGAGGGCTCTTTTAGGGGAAAAAAGACAAGTAAAAATGATGCACGTTGGTATAGTGAAGGTTGTTTCTTTCGTTGAGGCCAGAGTGTGGAAATGAGCCACTCCCATTATATAATAGAGGAGCTTCCCTTATAAACATAGGAGTTTCCCCTTGTGGATAGGGGTAACAGGAATGAAAGGAAGAACTTGGGAAACCTTTCTAATCAAATAGCGCCAAATTTTCGTTGGTAAAACCAACTCCATTATCATATTTACTCTCTCTCGTTAAATCAATAAGAGTTTACAAGAGTGACGTAGTTTCACGAATTATCTCCTTTCCAAAGCTATGCAAGGTGGGTTCCCCCCCCCAACCCAAGGGGGTGCCTGCGCCTTTCCCACCCAATTACCGACCAGTGGGTCGGGACCCCTTGACTTACTTGGGGTGGGGGGGGTGGGGGGGGAGGGCGTCACGAGTAAAACCACAGTGATTCTGAATTAAGTCGTTAGGTGGCTTTCATGCCCGAAAAATGTGTAGCTTAGGTGACTCGCTGCATCTCGCCCCAAATGAAACCAATGAATCAATAAGGTGATATATACCGGAATTTGTGTTCAAAATTTGTTATGGAAACCTAGATCGATCTAGACCCCGAAAATCTTAGGCATAACCTTTCTTCATGTATGATTTTACTATGGCAACGTAGATCGATATATACTACACTCTTTCTGTCACTATAGATCAATCTACGTTGCCTTCCCGTGGCTAAAAATAGGCAGGATATCCTACACAAAGAACCTACAAAAACGAACAAAGTAACTCGCACGTACCCTCCCTTCGTGTAGCTCAGGTGACTTGTTGTTCACTCGTTCCTTATTTATTCGTCGAGTCGAGGGGGATAACGTCGATCAAAATAGGGAACAAAAGTGATATAGGAGACATGACTATGGGAAAACAATGATTCCCTATTAAAAAACAACCCATATTATCCACACTTAACTAGAGTTTGATAGATCACCCGACCCCGAGCAATCTAAGTTATTGGTGGGGGTTTGGTTCATTAGATGGTATTCGTATAGCCATTCAGATAGTGACCGGAATTTCTCGAGCTATGCATCACACACCTCATGTGGATCTAGCTTTCAACGGCGTAGAACATATCATGAGAGATGTTGAAGGGGGCTAGTTGCTTCATTATATGTATGCTAATGGGGAAAGTATGTTTTCCATTATGGTTTACCTTCATATTTTTCATGGTTCCTATTATGCGAGTCATGGTAGTGCTAGGGAATTCGTTTTGTGTCTCAGAGTTGTCATCTTCCTATTAATGATAGTCACAACTTCTATAGGATATGTACTACCTTGGGTTTAGATGAAATTTTGCGGAGCTACGGTAATTACAAGCTCAGATAGCACCATATAGTGACTTGGCTTCGGGGTGGTTTCTCCATGGACAGTGCCACCTGAAATTGTTTCTTTAGTCTTCGTCATTTACCCCCTTTTATTCCAGTAGGCACCAGTCTTCTTCATACGGATGCATCACATCAATATGGATAAAATAATCCATCGGCTGTACACTAAAATATGGATAGAATCACTTCTTATCCATATTTTACGTGAAGGATCCAGTAGGTCTGGTAGCTTCCACTATCTTCCCTTCCATTTGGATTTTTTATGCTCCTAATGTCTTGGGGAATCACGACAATTATATACCTGCTAATCCAACGTCCACCCTGCCTCGGGTAATGGTATTCCCCACAGGTAAAAAAACATAACCCAAGGAATGCCTCACTTCGAGCATTAGCGAGAAGCCTAACTTGGAGCATGAGCGAGGAACCTCACCTAAATTCTTGTATTTCTCTCTTTCCTAAGAGCGTTAGCTAGGAGACTGCTAAAAATTGGTATTGGAAGGTGAAACCTGACCTTAGATATGTTTATTGGCAATAGGATCTAAGCACAAGTGAGGAGTCCCAACAACCTTACTCTGAGCTTTAGCTCAAACAACGGCATCACTAAAGAAACTCAATTATGTATTGTTGGAAATTAATTCCAACTGCTGAAGTCAATCAGCAGTAATTGCCGAAGTGAAAGATTACAGCACATTGAAGCCAAGGCTAAGGCGGTTGCCATTTAAATCTTGAACAAATTGCAAAAGGATTGGAAAGCGCACAGGTGCAGTAAAGAGCAGATGGGATTTGACCCCTTTGATATTTTATCAAATAAGGTAGCCGTTTTAATTAACAGCAGACTTGAATGCCAAAGACTTTCGTGGCTTCACAGCACGGAAGAACAGATTTATTAAAGACAGTCATTTCGGGCGTTTAAAGCCCTCAACAACTAAAATGAATGAAATTGTTTTAAAACAGACAGAGGAATTAAATATCTGAAGAAGAGGAAAAGTGGTCCCCACCACTTGAGCGCAAATCGCAAGATCGCACTTTTAGAAGTGAAGTGTCTTGTTGATGTGGATGTTTGCGATGTGCGATCATCGCACTATCGCAACATCGCAATATTACAAAATCACCCTCCGCCCATGCCAGAGTTATGGTTGATAGTTTGCGATGTGTGATCATCGCGCCATCGCGCAGATCGCAACATCGCAAATCGCATTTTTTTTTTTTCACCACATATGTTTGATCGCAGATATTTGCGATGTGATCCCATCGCACATCGCAATATCACACAATCACAATTTTAAATGGTCGTGTGTTATGTTTTAACAGCGCGGACCCGATGGTTTATATGTTTTGTTTTTATATTTTATAATGTGTGTGCCACTTATAAAAGGAAGGCCCGAGAGCCTGTTTGTAACAATGTTTTATTTTTAAATAGAACAGAGTCGTTTTTATGCACAACAGTGCGAAACAGAAAATACGGAGTTCAGAGAGACAGAGTGATTGTTTGAGAGACAGGAAGGTCTTGTGAACTGTGTTTGAAGCAGTCACATATTTTGTAAATCCCTCTGTGTGAGGAAGAATTTGTAACAACCTTTTTTATGGAATAAAAGTTTGTTTTATGAGTTGAAACTCTATTTCCTGTGAGTGAAATTTTATTAATTTCTCTGTGTTATAGAGAGGAGTTTATTCTCTCTATTATTGTTTTGGAATTATTCAGAAATTCCAACATGGTATCAGAGCCAATCCAGGCTATTTGAAGATCAAATAAGCTGAAGGAAAGGAGTTCTTTGTTGCAGCAGCTTCTCCAGTAGTGTGAAGACTCAGCCAAAAAGAATCCAAAGGTATTTCTCTATACAGTTTTAGTGTTACTGTTGCAGTACATTCAGTTAATTTTATACACAGTCAAGTGTTTTTAAATCATAGTTAAGAGTGCAGAATGGCTGGAGCCAGCACTGGAATGGGTATAGGAAATATCCATCTCCCAATGTTTAATGGGAAAAATTATGCCTACTGGTCAATAACTATGAGAGCATTATTTGTCTCCCAAGACTTATGGGAATTTTTTGAGGATGGCTTTGAAGAGCCAGCAAATGAAGCATAGTTTTTTGTTTTAAATCAAGTAGGAAGAGAACAGTTGAAGAAAAATAAGAAGAAAGATGCTAAGGCTCTTTTCTTCTTATATCAAGCAGTGCATGAGAGTGTGTTTCCAAGGATAGCAGCAGCTAAGAAATCCAAAGAAGCATGGGAAACTCTCAAGACAGCCTATCAAGGCATGGAGAAAGTGAAGACATCAAAACTTCAGCTGCTGAGGAGAGACTTTGAGACTCTCTGTATGAAAGAGTCAGACTCTATTGACTCATTCTTCACTCATGTGATTGGAATGGTCACACAAATAAGATCACATGGAGAAACCCTTGAAGACAAGAGGATTTTTGAAAAACTCCTGAGAAGTTTACCCTCAAGATTTGATGTGATTGTCCCCACCATAGAAGAGACTAAGGATCTCACAAGTTTTTCAGTCGATGAACTACATGCATCACCGATGACTCATGAACAGAGATTGGGTAGGAATGAAAACTCATCTCTTGAGCATGCCTTTAAGACCCAGATGTGTTTCGGAAAAGGAAGAGGGCAAGGCAGAGGAAACAAAAGAGGAAGAGGCAGAAGCCAAAACAGAGGTGGAAGGAACAACCCTTCACATTCACATGGAAGGTGCAACAGTGAAAGTCACAGCCACGACCAAGACAGTAGCCAGCAAAGTGGATAGCAGAAAGCTCAAGGAAAAAGGTATGATAAATCCAATGTCCAATGTCACTATTGTAAAAAATATGGTCATTATGCTAATGAATGTAGAAAGAAGCAGAATGATATAGCAAGTAGAACTAGTGCAAATTTCACTAGAGAAAATGTCTAAACAAATAATTTGTTTTTTGGCCTTAATATGGCTGAAGAAAGAAACGGTTATGGTTTCACAGACTCGTTGTAAGTAACCATATGGCAGGAAACATATTAGCAATGTTTTCTATGTTAGATGAAAGTGTGCAGTCACAAGTCACACTAGGAACTGATAGCAAAGTTTCTGTTATGGGAAAAGGAAATGTAAATGTTTTAACAAGATTAGGTGCAAAGAAAACCATAGCAGATGTTTATTATGTTCCAAGAATGAAGTGTAACCTCTTAAGTATTGGACAGCTTGTTCATAAGGGGTATAATGTTTTCTTTGATAATGATGTTTGTACCATCATGGATAAACCACCCAGAAATCAGTGTATTGCTGAAGTGAAGATGACAAGGAACAAGATTTTCCCTCTCAGAATGAGAGCAGATTTGAACAATGGTGAAGAGAAAGCAGCAGTTTCACAGGAGACTTACCAAAGCAAACCAAAAGATGATAATTGGTTATGGAATTTGAGATTTGGACATCTCAACTTTGGAGGTCTTAATTTGTTGAACAGAAAAGGAATGGTAAGTGGTTTACCATTGATAGAGAAACCAGACAGCCTTTGGGAAGGTTGTATCTTGGGGAAACAACACAGAGAAAGTTTTCCTTCCGGGAAAAGCATAAGGGAAAAAGCACCCTTAGAGATTGTCCACTCAGATGTATGTGGACCGATGCAAACTCCATCACTTGCAAGTAGCCACTATATATTAACATTAATAGATGATTTTACAAGAAAAACTTGGGTTTATTTTTTGAAAAATAAAAGTGAAGTGTTTGAAAAATTTTGCAATTTCAAAGCACTTGTTGAGAATCAGAGTGGGCTGCATATCAAAGTTCTAAGGACTGAAAGAGGAGGTGAGTATATCTCTAAATATTTTCTACGTTTTTGTAGAGAAAATGGTATTCATAAGCAGTTTACAACTAGATATACTCCGCAGCAAAATGGGGTAGCCGAAAGGAAGAACCGAACCATAATGGACATGGCGAGGAGTATGTTAAAGGCAAAGAATTTGCCTAATGATTAATGGGCTGAAGCTGTACATTGTGCAGCGTATATTTTGAACAGGTTCCCTACAAAAGAAGTGATGAACAAAGTGCCGGAAGAGGCATGGAGTGGCACAAAGCAAAGTGTCACACACATGAAGGTTTTTGGATGTGTGGCTTATGCACACATTCCGGATCAGCTAAGGAAGAAGTTGGACAGCAAGGGGGAGAAATGTATTTTCATTGGATACAGTAAGGAATCCAAGGCTTACAGGTTGTACAACCCATCCACTAAGAAGTTTATTGTGAGCAGGGATGTTCAGTTTATTGAAGAGGAAGCTTGGGATGGAAGCATAGAGAAAACAGTGAATGTTAAACACTGTTTATCTCATGATGAGAATGATGATGAGTTGGCTGAAATACATCCCCAAACAGCAGCACCAACACAGCAGAGCACACCCTTGAGGAGAAATGACAGTGCTTCTCCAAGAACACCACAAGGAGGAAATTCAAGTGCTTCTTCAAGCATTTGTACACCTACTGAAAGAGGTAAGAAATTCAAAAGTTTGAGAGATATTTATGAACAAGATATAGCTAATGAAGGTATCAATTCTTTGTTTGCTTTATATTGTCATGTTGATGATCCTGTTCATTTCGAAGAAGCCATCAAGGATAAGAAATGGATAGAAGCTATGGATGAGGAAATTAATGCCATAGAGAAGAACAAAACTTGGGATTTGGTTGAACTCCCAAAAGGTAAAGATGTCATTGGTATTAAATGGGTCTACAAGACCAAGAGTAATGCTGAAGGCAAAATAGAGAGACACAAAGCGAAACTTGTTGTCAAAGGCTATAAGGAGAAGCATGGGATAGATTATGAGGAGTTTCACACCGATTGCCATAATGGAAACCGTGAGAGCAGTGTTGTCCATAGCAGCACAAAACAAGTGGAAAGTTTACCAAATGGACGTGAAGTCAGAATTTCTGAATGGAGTGTTAATGGAAGAGGTTTACATTGAACAACCTCTCGGCTATGAAAAGAAAGGCCAAGAGCACAAGGTATGCAAGTTGAAGAAATCTCTTTATGGGCCGAAGCAAGCGCCAAGAGCATGGTACAGTAGGATAGATTCCTATCTACTGGAAAATGGTTTTGAAAAATGTGAGGGAGAACCCACCCTCTACATCAAAGAAAAGGATGGTAAAATCTTGATTGTAGTCTTATATGTTGATGATGTTATTTTTACAGGTAATGATGATTGCCTTATTGAAAATTTTAAAACAGTCATGAAGGAAGAATTTGAAATGACTGATATGGGTTTGTTGAGATACTTCTTGGGAATAGAAGTAGAACAAGATGAAAGTGGGATTTTTATCTCACAAGCAAAGTATGTTAATGAGATACTTGAAAGATTTAACATGCAGGAATGCAAAGCAGCAATCACTCCCACAGTGATGGGATTAAAACTCAACAGAGAGGACAACAGCAAGGATTTTGATCCTATTTTATACAAGAGCATAGTTGGCAGCCTTATGTATTTGAATGCAACTAGGCCAGACATAATGCGTGCTGTTAGTTTGATTTCCAGATTCATGGAAAAGTCAAAGGATGCACATTGGCAGGCAGCAAAACGAATTCTGAGGTATGTTAAAGGTACAAAAAGTTTTGGTATATTTTATACTGCTTCAGAATGTTCAGATTTAGTTGGATACACAGACAGTGATTGGGCTGGAAGTGTAGATGATCGGAAGAGCACTTCCAGTTATGTTTTTCACATGGGTTCAGGAGCCATTTCACGGGCTTCTAAGAAACAACCCATTGTAGCATTGTCTACTGCAGAAGCAGAATATGTGGCAGCTACAGCAGCAACGTGTCAAGTAGTTTGGATGAGAAAAATGTTGAGAAGCTTATGTCAAGAACAGGTAAAAGGGACAGTGATATTTTGTGACAATAGCTCAGCTATTGCATTGTCTAAAAATTCTATTTTTCATAAAAGGACAAAGCACATTGACACCAAGTTTCACTTCATACGTGAATTGGTTAACAATGGTGAGATAGTTTTGCAGCATTGCAGAACAGAGGATCAATTTGCAGACATCCTCACAAAGCCACTTGCGCAAAAAAACTTTGAACATTTCAGGAAATGCATGGGTATGCAGGAAAACCCAGCAGTTGAAGTTAAGGGGGAGTGTTGGAAATTAATTCCAACTGCTGAAGTCAATCAGCAGTAATTGCAGAAGTGAAAGATTGCGGCACATTGAAGCCAAGGCTAAGGTGGTTGCCGTTTAAATCTTGAACAAATTGCAAAAGGATTGGAAAGCGCACAGGTGCAGTAAAGAGCAGATGGGATTTGATCCCTTTGATATTTTATCAAAGGCGGTAGCCATTTTAATTAACAACAGACTTGAATGCCAAAGACATTCGTGGCTTCACAGCACGAAAGAACAGATTTATTAAAGATAGTCGTTTCGGGCGTTTAAAGCCCTCAACAACTAAAATGAATGAAATTGTTTTAAAACAGGCGGAGGAATTAAATATCTGGAGAAGAGGAAAAGTGGTCCCCACCACTTGAGCACAAATCGCAAGATCGCACTTTTAGAAGTGAAGTGTCTTGTTGATGTGGATGTTTGCGATGTGCGATCATCGCACTATCGCAACATTGCAATATTAAAAAATCACCCTCCGCCCATGCCAGAGTTCTGGTTGATAGTTTGCGATGTGCGATCATCGCGCCATTGCGCAGATCGAAACATCGCAAATTGCATTTTTGTTGTTTCACCACATATGTTTGATTGCAGATATTTGCGATGCGATCCCAGCGCACATCGCAATATCGCACAATCGCAATTTTAAATGGTCGTGTGTTATGTTTTAACAGCGCGGACCCGATGGTTTATATGTTTTGTTTTTATATTTTATAATGTGCGCGCCACTTATAAAAGGAAGGCCCGAGAGCCTGTTTGTAACAATGTTTTATTTTTAAATAGAACATAGTCGTTTTTATGCACAGCAGTGCGAAACAGAAAATACGGAGTAGCGTATTTGTTCAGAGAGACAGAGTGTTTTTTTGAGAGACAGGAAGGTCTTGTGAACTGTGTTTGAAGTAGTCACATATTTTGTAAATCCCTCTGTGTGAGGAAGAATTTGTAACAACATTTTTTATGGAATAAAAGTTTGTTTTATGAGTTGAAACTCTGTTTCCTGTGAGTGAAATTTTATTAATTTCTCTGTGTTATAGAGAGGAGTTTATTCTCTCTATTATTGTTTTGGAATTCTTCAGAAATTCCAACATGTATCACTACGATCATGCAGGTTTTATCTGATAGTAGATCGAATAAGAACTAATTGCCTCTAGAACTCATATATAGGATACTACATACAATGTGTTTAAATAAAGGCCTACATAGTGTGTTCGAAACTTGGAGTGTTTAACGGCCTACATAGTGCGTTCAAATAATTCCATTTCCTCAAGGCTCCTATTCCCTCGTAAGGTGATATTATTAACGAAGTGATTAGTCTACTAATAATTCACTAAATAATCTAAATAATAGGTCTACTAATGAGTCACCAATTCAGCTATAGGTGGGTGGAAAATGAAGTATAGATACAAAGGTTGAAATAAAGGATACAACAGTGGAAAGAAAGGAAAAAACGGTGGAAAGAAGGGACTAAAGGAGGGGACTAGCAAATTAATTCACGGTGGGAAGAGGAAACTAATCCAATATATAAATTTTCTATCCACATAGCAAGAATCTGGGTCTTCCCTCATCTATCTCCCTCGATAACTGCTCCATGAATGACTGCTCCATCAACATATCACTTGATCAGGGTCTTCCCACACCTCTCTTCCTAAATAAACGATTACTTTATCATCCAGATAGTAGGAATCTGGGGTATTTGAGTCTCCTATAGAGTCCAATCAATATCCATGCAGAACCCAATGAATCTCCTATGAAGATGTCTCGGCATGAACATAAATAATAGATCTCAAATTGTCTATGAAAAATAAGGAGGAATTGAAACAAATGATATAAAAGAAGTCGATCTAACCCACAGGTCATGAATCGAGATGTGAGTTTGAGGATAAACGTACCTAGCTCAAGGAAATAATTGGAAAGCTAATGGGATCATCTCACCTAATAAAACCAGTAGTCCACCACCAAATCTCAATTTGCAGGTATCATCTCGGTATTGAGATAGAGAGGAAGCTCACCTAGCTCAAGGAAAGAATTGGAAAGGTAAAGGGATAATCTTGCCTCCTCATCTCCCCCTAAATAACTGCTCTATGATTGTTACATCACCATAGCATCTCATTGGGAGTATCTCCCACACATATATCCCTTCATAGCTGCTCTAGAAGTTCCCCACCCACATAGCGTCAATAAGGGATATTGCCTATAAAATCCTCATCACGGAAAATGAGGGATATTTCCCACTCCTATCTCCCCTCAATAACTGCTCTATAGATTTGTTCCATCCACATGGAATTTTATCACGGATTTGATCTTAGCATGAAGGTCTAGGCATGAAGTAATATTCTTATGATTTCATTGTGTATTAACCTGTATTAACATGATCTCCTACGGAGTTTGATGAGTCTCCTGCGGAGCTAGTCTTGACATGAGGAAGAGGTCTCCACTTGCCTAATAAAAAGAGGTGTAGGCTCTTATAAGACTCTATATAGGGCTTATAAGACTCTATATAGGGCTTATAAGACTCTATATATTATATATAATAAGTAGATATATTATAATATGTATATATTTCATTTGCATACTCCATTTCTTCCGGGGCTATCCATCCAATGGGATAGGGTGGCATTTGTCTGGCTGGCTTTGCTCCTGCTGTGGATTCCACGGATCGGCCATAAATAAGAGTAGTAGTGGTAGGCAGGCCCATAAATAAGTGTAAGTGGGATTTATCAGTAAGCTACTTAATTACTGAATTATGAGCTACAGGATCAGTATATACAGGCATGCTGATCTAATAAGGTACCTACCTTCTATATTGTATTGTTGGGTGAGGCCCTTCTTAATATTGATTGGCTCCTGCGAGAAACTCCACATAGGTGCTCATGGGAGTGAGTGTAGTATAGAGAAAGGATTTTTTGGTTGGGATTATGCCTGGGTGGAGCTTGGTATGGGTGCTGACGAAGGATTGGGTTGGGTCTCCCTCCCAGCCTAGACCCAGCAAGCCCAATTGTACATTCTATGCAGTTTTGAAATGAGTAAACATGTTACTTCTTGAGATTCTATTTATTTAGGGATATGAAAAGAAAGATGGAATAGGGAGCCAAAACGGACAAGAGTGGAGAAGAGTAATTTAGCAAAGTGGAACAAGACGGGAGCATAAAATTATTGATGTACCAAGCTAATGCTCCTAGGTTGATGCGGTGCATTCTACCAGTTTACGGTGAACTTCATTATTGGTATATTTTGGATTTAAATAGGAGTTTGACAGAAAAATTCTGAAAGGGTAAATGAAACAAGAAACGATATGAATACAAAGAGCATCCCACACCCACCTAAAAGGTGCCCCACATAGGTTGGTTGGTTTTCCCCGCCTCGAGTTACTGCCACAATGAATGTAGGTAGAAAGAGTACCTATCTTTGTCTGTATTCTTTGACAGCTAGGAAGGAAGGGTATGTTTTGTTAATGGGAAGATAGCCACCCAATATGAGCAAGTATACTATGAGCTACAAGAACATGTACATAGAAGGATTCGATCATTTTCACCCAAGAGGCACGTGAATGAATGAATGAATAGCGCAGTTAAGATGAAATCCAATGGGAATGTGGTCTTTAACATAAAGAAAAAAGGTTGTAATAATGGGATGGGCATGTGATAATTTTATCCTAGCTAGTGGAACGAGAGATACATGGATGTATATGAACATAATCTAAGAATGCATTCTGCATGGAATATGTTTGTTAATAATCCTTAACATAGTCTCTTTCGCTCTGCTCGTGGCACTTGCAAAGCAGCTGAAAGGAGAATAGAAATAGATTGACTCTACATATGTATTTACTCCCCTATCGATTCAATCCTCTTCTGTTTGGGTCAAGAGAACTGGCTGGGTCGGTCCTTTGGCAGGGTTCATTAAAGCATAAGCACAGATGGTGCATTTGATTTCTCTTTCTTTTGTTGTTGATGACTAGGATCGGAATACTAGCAGTTGTTCTGAGCATGTATTATTCGCTGAGATGTGAAGTCATTCTCTATAGCTTTCTTGCTCCTTCCAACATTCTATTCAATGAGGATAGAAATAAGCTGCTCCAGTCGAGGTTGAGGCTTTCGGTCATGGGCGACTTTTGGTGGATTTTTATTTTGATGGCAGTCGAAGGAGTTCTTTTCTAGAGAAATAGATGTGAAATATCAGTAACGGAAGACCAATATTGGATCAGAGGTCAAATATTTTGGTAAGTGTGCTCCGGGAAAAGGTCCCCTGCTCACCTGCCCGCGACAACCCTCTACTAGCTCCCCTTGGAGGGCCCTGCACGAATGAGATCTAGACTCAAGCACTGCCAATAAATGTAGGTGTTCTACTCATACCGTACGAATGACATATATTTCTTCGATGATGAATAGGAATCTTTCCCATCATAACCATGCAACCCGCCTGATATCGAGGTTATATCTCCACAGATCAGGGTTCAGATAACCACCTAAGTGTCCAGGCAGATTCGACGATACAGCAATGCACCGAAGAAACTTCTCTTCGGCATGACCATTTCCTTTGAGAAAGAAAATGAAAAACTTTCCCTTATGGTTGATCTTGCTTATGCATCCTCAGCTCGAGCACCTAACCTCAAGTTCCTAACAATAATAAAGTTCCTAACAAACCTCCTCCTTATGCCTCACACCTTACACCTCAATTTTTCAGTTGTCCTTGGTACCACCCAGAATAAGATCCACTAGCTATTACCTATTTATTGGTAAAGGATTAGGATACCACAAAAGAGCTAGGTGTGGGGTAGAAACGCATTTTTGTGGGTCTCTTCTGACTAGCACGGTCTAATAATAGGGGAAATCAGAAATAATAACTGGAGAGTTCTTTGCAAGTTTATCGGAGGCACTGATGGTACTGATTTCATCTTGTCGATCCACCCAATCTTCATGGTATACTCGATCTGGAAAGGCCTCCCCGATCCTATCGAATACCTAGGTGATATTCTTATCAAATTTGTCGATAACTCCCTGATATTATTGAATAGCCTGAATTGAGTGCTTTAATAGTATGGGGTGAACACATTTTGAGATCGAGATCAAGATCCAGAGGCAGAATAATTAGTTTATGCACCATCATCAATTGAAACAACATTTGAGTAAGCTTATGAGGTAGGAGGAAAAGAGAAGCAGGGGGAAATAAATGTGTTCTTAAATTCCCTCTAAATATTTATAGTTTTTCCTTACCTGGTCTGGCTAGTTAGGTCCTCCGTCCTTTCCCCATCTTTCCGCATTTACGCAAAGACCTTGAAAGAAGCTCTAAAGGTCCTATATAAAATGGTACCCAAGGAGGTCATTTGCCCTTATCATTACCTCATATACCTTCGGGTTTTCAAAGTGAATTTGGTAGGCCTATATGTGATGAATTTAGAATCTATGCTTTTTGGAGCTTTTTGGACACTTACTTAATGAAATGACTAGTATACTTCCTTATTATTCATCGTAAATCATCACTAAATGGGATCTTAACTATCCTAATCCTAACTAACTAAATCGGATGGGCCGGTAGTATTCACTAAGTAATAGGTAATTCATATGATCATATGGTAATCCAGGTGCAACTAATAAATAGTAGGTATTCCATGTGCTTGAAAAATGCCAAACCTCTTCTCCCAGACTCCTCCTTCCTCTTTCTCCTATTTTCTATTGCTTTTGTTGTAGTGGTGATCCTTATACCTTCCTTTCACCCCGCCTTCCTAACTATCTATAAGCCATCCTTTCGCCTTTCCTTCCTATTGTCTACTTTGACCCTTACTTCTTTGACCCCACCTGTATTCGACCCCGTCTACTACCATTTCCCCTGCTGCCTTTCACCAATCCATTATTTTTTTAAGGGGGAACTAACCTAGCTTGGGTTCACCCTTTGGACCACTTCCATGCTTTTTCCTTGGGTCCCATGCTTATTCCTTGGGTTTGCCCTTGAGAACAGATCCTTTTCTCTTGTTGACTTGGTTCGCTCTCCCTTGGTCACACTTATGGCTCGACTCCCAGAGGGGGTACTCATGGTTATAAATCCTAATCAGGCATACGTAACTAAATTCATATGTAGCTAACCTTGTTCACGTAGCTAACCTTGTTCCTCTTCTCTTTGATCCCTCCCGAACTAAGAAGCCCTATCACCCACTGCAAAAAGAAATTCGTTCACCCACTGAATGCACCCCCGCACCATTAATTGCAAATAGAATTTGTTCACACATAGACATAAGTCATTAACCACTCACTGAAAATATTTCCTTTTTGGGTATGGGGAAATATAATTCTTGGTTTTAGATTGAACGAGGTCTGGATTGAACATGTATTCCTATGATGGGGGCCTTATCTCTCGTGAGGTCCCTCTCCACACAACTATCCAAAAAGAAACAGACAATGGAAAATTCTTCATATCGAGAGGGCTAGCAATGGGAAGGAAAGATATGGACATGTGGAATTTTATGGATCATAAGTTAGTAACTTGCTACCCATCCAATTCTCTAAGGGGTGGGAGGATGTCAGTAATAGACCCTTATCCGAAGTTCACTGATCCAAGCTCCCACACCTTTGGGATGGTTTTCCACCCAATAATTCCAACCACCTAACAGATCCCTCAAGTATTCAAGTCAAAGGTAAAAGGTATCAGGCGAGCATCAAGATAAACTCTATAAGGAAGCAGGTAGGGGGTAGGTCGATCTAAGTTGAATCAAGCCGACCATTGTTAATTTAGCCCATGTCATTTCTTCTTCCAGTTGGGGTTTTTGATTTGACCAACCTGTTTATTCAACAAAGCCAGTAACAAATGAAGAAAGTAAATAAATTAACCAATTAAATTATTTTATTATATATGTAATGATACAAAAATAAGCTCATAAACTTATATGCTTTTCCCTGCCCCTCCTTGTTAGAATCCTACTGGGACAGTGAATTAGGCTATTTTCTAGAACCAGGAGCCAAGTCAAGTATCGTAGCAGCCATCCAGTCTGAGTATCCAATTTTAGCATCCCAGTACGGCCAAGTAACCAAGATGAGTGTTTTAGTATCTAAGCTAAGATGAATAGCACAGAATCCAAGCCAAGAAGCTGAATATCTACGCCAAGCTGAAGAACCGAGTCAAGCAATGACCGACTGTCAATTACTACTTTTTGGCTTTTCCTATCTATAACTTATGGTACTATTGTGTAATAAATGGCTATCAGAAACCCTATGGCTATACCTTCTATCTAGGACCACTGGCTATTATATATTGTCAATAATTGTCTCTTGGAAATGCCCTTAAGGCATGGACTACCAGCTATTTTCTATTGGCTACCGACAATGACTTATATGATTTATAATGACCTCATACATGTCTATGACCACTGGAAGAAAATTACCAGCTATTTATGATTGTTGTATGATCTTCAAATGGTGCAATGTATATAAGCATTGAAGTAAAAATCAAAGTAGGGCATCCCATCCCGCCGTCCACCCCGTATGGTTTGATTCCATGCACCCCGCCCAATCCATCCAGCTTGCTAACCATCCATCTTCTGTAACAAAATAATACTCAATATATGTATCACATATATACGTGTAACTATGCCCATCTTAGGTGATCCTTCCTAAACACCCATTACCTAAATAACCTTACCTAAAAAAAACTAGTTGAAGAAGAATCCATGTATGTGTTGTTGGGTGAATATGCCAAATTCGTCTCATTTGAGGTTGTGAAGCAATGACACCACCTAACCACCTATTGTTTAGGGGATTTGATGATGACATATTCTTCATTAGTGAACATCAATCGACCTCCTAACTAGACTAATAGGCTGATTCTTGGCATGGTTAATCAACTTGTTTATATGATACTTGCATATAGATGTGTAACTTTTCCATTGATTGTAATTAATCTGAATATGAAATTTGAAGCCGATAGGAAGGATAAATAAATTCCCCCACCATACCTAACAGAGAAGGGACTAGGAACGAGAAGTCCCCTTCCAACCATACCCAATATAGGTAGTCTGTATCTTATTCCCCACCATTTCATTCATTGGGAAGTTCCATGTACACTAACTCTCTCCTTTCTTTGTTACAACAATATGTACTAGATACTCTTGAATTATCAGTGGCCTTAGGTTCTTTGATTGGGGCAGGCACAAATCAGTTTGTTGGACAATTCCAATCGGATTTACTACTACTCTTATAGTGTGTGACCCAACCAATGGGAATAAACAAGGGTGGAAATAGTATAAATATATGAGAGCATATATACGTTTCACTTTTTCATTTGAGGTGATCCATCCTTAGCAGCAGCACACCCATTACCTAATAAAACTTGCCTATAACTAAGTAAGTCTGCTGATAGTAACCAAGAGGTGATATTTGCTAGCTAGTAAGAGAATACCAATGTCTCATCCACATTTTTATAAGAATTTTTGTAAGAGGTTCCTTGTCATACAGTCCCCGTCATACCATATATGATATATGAATCCTATATCATCGGGGATATAAAATGGAGATTCTTGTGACTAAACTATACCATTTCATTTGATTTCTCTCTGATACTGAACTAAATAGGTAGATTCCTTCTGAAATGAATTCAAGCATAAACTATTGTATGCATTCCTAACTAAACATATAGCTCTAGATTAGCAATTCCAAAAGTACACCACGAAGATAAAATATCCCCACCATGTGGTTTGTTCGGTTGGTTTGGATATCCAAAACATATCCTTAAAGGGTGTGTTCAATATGTTTATGTGGCTCGGTAACTTTCAGAGCATGAGTCCATGGAATAAACGATAACCATTGGTTACATGCATGTGTCCATAGGTTATGGATTCACAACAACATGAGTCCATGGAGATTATTCGCTTTCTCCATGAGTTCGTAGAGTTATGTCAACAACATGAGAGTATGTGGAAAATCTGTCGGTTGTTACCATCCCCTGTGATTCATGGGGTGGGAGTAAGTGGGGTTCACATTCGCTGATGCTGCCATATCGGATGGGCCAGAGGAAACCAAATCTAGTACCAAGTTTTAGGTTGTAGGTATCACCACCCAATACCATGGTCTCCATATTCGATAAAAATTATGCATGCCTAGCATGTTAGGCAAGGAAAGGAAATCCAGTGGATTCAATGTTGATGTTGATGTCAATGTTGATTGATTTATATACTTGCACCTTAGGAGCCAGGCTTGAACAAGAATAAATCGATATGGTGTTGGGCAAGGGTAGATAATATGTGCATCATGAAAATCTTCACATAATGAAATAGTAGGTCCGGATCTTCTTCGCATGATGTAAATATGCTTAAGAAGTAGGTAGGGATTAGATCCTTAGCTTAGTCTCTTTAGTATCTTTAAACCATTGTCTTGACCTTTAAACGAAGCAACAACAACAAGAATTTTAGAGCCTTTTGAAAGTATTTAGAGTATAGGATTCGTATTTAGTATTAGATAATCCATAATAGATTATACAGTTATAGAAGACTAAGATTCACCCTTTATATATATATATATATATATATATATATATATATATATATATATATATATATATATATATATATATATATATATATATATATATTAACTGACTCTGAATCGCTAACTAATGAAAGAGAAAGTGAAAGAGATATTGAACCAATGATTGAAGATGTTGAAAATGTTGAAAAAAATTCAAGTGAAGAAATTAAATCCCCATGTATGTATATATATGTTGAATGTGTATTATTTAAATTATACATATTTATTAATTTAATTATTTATTGAATATGTAAATTCGTTTTGTACATTTAATTCTAATATGTACAGATGAAATCAATATCGATGATGATATGTTAGAAAATGTTGACACTAACACATATGGAGAAACAAAATCTGACCATGTTATAGGATATCATGTTAAGCACATTATTGATATGTTCTTCAAAGATGAAAATGTGGCAGTTCAAGCCCAAATTTTTAAAGTCTCTTACCATAAAAGAAATTAAAGTAAGTTATGTCTTTATTGGGTATTCGAAAATAAACAAAAGATAAAAAATGAAGGAAAATGTGATACAAAATATAAATAGTGCTATAAAGTCAATTAGAAGATATAGAAACAAAAGTTATTTAGTTGCACATAGAGAAATACAAATGGCATTGGTTTCATCAAGTACTAAAGAGAATCACTTGGTAAAAAATATAGCAGAAGAATTAGTGACCTCACAAAAATGTTTGCACAAACATCATAAATTTCGATTGCAAATAGATGTAAATGATGAGCTCTCTTGTTGGAGAGTTATTTGTAGGAAACCATACAAATATAGTCTTAGATAATATGTTTAAAAAATAATATATGAATATTTGATGAAAAATTCATGTGTTTCACCAAAAGCAAGGGATGTGATGCGATGAAGAATAGCATGAAATCAGTATGAAGAACATGTAAAACATATCTTAGACACAACTCAGATAGATTTGTTCAACAATTTCATAGAAGAGAATCATGAAATCAATGTCTGAATCATTGATTTTTGCAACAAAAACCATGGTATGTTAAACCTATCACTGTACACAACAATTTTTGTTTTCATTATCATGTGGAATTTCAGTTATATTATGACACATTCCTTAATTTTGGTAAAAAATTTTGGAAATATTCACCTCCTCCTTCCATTATCCATGATTTGATATCTCAAATTCTATGTGCAAGAGAAAGACATGAATTATTTTACCAAAATAAATGTGTTAGTGGTAAAAAATGCAACGATTTTGGAAATTTGACTTTATTTCACAACAAATATCATATTGATATAAATGGTCAATCATTTTCGAACATAAAATTCAAATGGAAGAGATATGAATATATTCATACATGGATTGGTTCAAGTAGTACTACAAGTGCTAAAATAATTGATTTTCAAGAATAATAAATTATTGTGATTGAGTTTTTGGGAAAGTTTGAGGTAGAAATTTATAAATACACCAAGCATTCCAATAGATCTCGATGGCGGGACTTGCAATTGAAAAAATCCCATGAATTTTTCCATCAGGGACCATTTTGTCAATAATTGATTTTGGAGAGAATTACACATTTGTTCCAGAAAAATAAATACAGAGTGAATACTATCCTTCTGATCAAGTCTCCATTCTTGTACCTATTCTATATAGAAACACTGAACAAAATTTTCATCATATAGAAAGAACGAGGGAAAATCGACATTTTATTAAATAATATCACTTTTATATAAGTGGCAACCATACACATGATACATATTTTGTACAACATTGTTTTGAAAAGATTTATGAATCCTTGAAAAGTCGTGAAACAAAATTCCATGAACAATGGATATGGTCAAATGGATGCGCATGTCAATTCAAATCTTCATGATCATTCTTTTGGTTGTGTCATTTTCATATGAAAAAGCACATTAAACATTGTTGGAATTTATTAAAGATTGATCATGGAAAAGGAGAACATGATGGTGCAGGGGCATGTATAAAATGAGCACTTCGAAGATATCAAATGGACCACTCTGCACTTTGACTTGTCTCAGCTAGTTGGTCAATGGTGCATCGTTGCACTAAGCCATGAGACTAACCGATCAAGGAAAGTACGAAGGTACATGTACATATATATACATATTACCTTGCATATATATATATATATATATATATATATATATATAGAGAGAGAGAGAGAGAGAGAGAGAACTTTAATATACAACATCTAAGTTTTATTAGTTTTCTAATTTTGAACATTATGTATCACTGTGATTATGATTGATTGTATTTTGATTAACATATTTATATTCTTATTTGAATTTTCCATATAGGTTTTTTTGGCATATTGGTGTCCAAGATGTTGATAGATCGATTGGAAATGATTTTGAAACAATAAAAGGGACTCAAAAATTGCATTCAATTAAAAAAAATGAGTACCAAAATGTGTTTTCATTTGATAAAAGAAAATATTCTTGTTTTTGTCATGTTTTCATAGACAACACAAAATCCAATGATGTTTGTGAAAACAAAATGTATGTAAAATATTGGCAACATACAAAACTAAATACAAAGGGGAAAATGTTTGTTGCAAACTTTGAAGAAATGCAATCATAGAGCTCGACTCTGCGTAATTGCAGATGTGTTAGTTTGGCTGAACTTTTAAAAAAATTTCGGCCGAATTGTTTTTCGCGTCGACGGCCCGTAAAGTTGAATGACACAAAAGTTCGGCCGAACTTTTAATCGAATTTATGTCAGTCGGAAAATTCAATGAAGCTCCTCCAAAAATACATTTCGTGGGAATATAAATAGGAGTGAACGGATTCATTATTTTCGTATAATTTCGGACATTTCTTCATTTGGTGTGATTTTGCAAGGGATTTTTTTGGGCATAAGGACTATTTTTGGCTTAACATTCAAAGGACATTTTTGGAGGTATGTGATACATTTTTTGAATGCTTTTTGGGCTTAATTTTCAAATGAATTTTTTTTAAAGGTATTTTTTTTTTAGAGGTTTTGGGTTTAATTTTCAAAGGTGATTTTTTTATAGGTATTTCGCTTTTAGATATTTTTGGGCTTGATTTCCAAAAGACATTTTTTGGACATTTTTGGATTTTTTCTGGGCTTAATTTCGAAAGGACTCTTTTTAGGCTTAATATTCAAAGGACATTTTTTGGAGGTATTTTCTAAAGTGATACTTTTTTACAGGCTTTTTGGGCTTAATTTTCAAAAGAAATTGTTTGGAGGTATTTTGTTTTTAGAGACATTTATTTTAGAGGCTTTTGGACTTAATTTTCAAAGGACATTTTTTTGAGGTATTTTTTAAAGTGAAATTTTTTAAGAATTTGGGCTTAATTTTCAATGCACATTTTTTGGAGGTATTTTTTGAAGTGACATTTTTTTAGAGTACATGTTTTGGGTTGAAGTAAAATTTTTATAATGGTTTTTTAAAATGAGTTTTTGTCTAACTTTTTAAATGAATTTTTTTTGCAGGACTTGGAAGGAAATGTTCTAAGCTTCATTTCATTGTTAGAAGAAATTTTCTTCTCGGATTTTTTAAAGTAAGTGTTTTGGATTGAAGTATCTATTTTGTGAAAAAAATTTAAAATGACCTTTTTTTAAATTAAATCTTTTGTGATGTTTTTTATTTTAATTGAATTTTTGTCTAAATTTTTGAAGGAAACATTCTGAACTTCATACTAAATTATCATGGGAAATCGAAGGAATTGCAAGAGAAAATATGATCGAACAAGTGACTCTGAGGAACGTAGAGAACATGGGAGATAATATCACAAAAAAAAGAGAGAATAACGCTCAAATATTGAAAGGGAAAATCATTCTCAAGTAGAAGTTGAAGAAGGTATGTAAATGTAAATATTATAAATTTAATATTTAAAATTTTCCTAGTGTAAATTTTAAGGCTTAATTTTTATTTGATGAACTAATTTGAAAAATATTTTTCAATGTAAACACACAGACATATTCCTCAAAGCATTGATGATGAGATACAAAATTTTGAAAGAGAAAGTGAAAGAGATATTGAACCAATGATTGAATTAGGTGAAAATGTTGAAAGAAATTCAAATGAAGAATTTGAATCACTAGGTAGGTAGGTATGTTTCCTCTGCTGAAGAAGAAGCTCTCATAATATAGTCTCTAGATGAATAAGTCCTTTTATGTTGATCCTGTTTTTTGAGGATTTTTGTAAAGAAAAATGTGTTTTAATCATCATTTATAAAGTATGATCCTGGAACTATTTTAGCTAATGAAGCATTGTAAAAACCCTTTTTTGGGGCCGGTCCGTTATTCTACATGAATAAAGGTTTTTTTTCCACAAATATATATATATATATATATATATATATATATATATATATATATATATATGTGTTGAACACATAAATGTATTATCTAAATTATAAATATTTATTAATTTATTTATTTATTGAATATGTAAACTTATTATGTACTATTAATTTGAATATGTACACATGAAATCAATGTCAATGATGAGATGTTAGAAAATGACGAGACTCACACATATGGACATAAAAAAGCTTACCATGTTATACGATATCGTGTTAATCACATTTTTGATTCGTACTTCATAAAGGAGAATATGGAAGTTCAAGACCAATTGTTGAAAGGTCTCCTAACATTAAGGAAATTAAAAGAAGCTATGACTTTATTGGGTATTCACAAATCAAAAAAATAAAAAAATGAAGGAAAATGTGATACAGAATATAAATAGTGCTATAAATTCAATTAAAAGATCTAGACAGAAAAATGTTTCAATTGCATGTAGAGAAATACATATGGCAGTGGTTTCATCAAGTACTAAAGAGAATCAATTGGTAAAATATATGGCACAAGCATTAGGAACCTCATGAAAAACTTTGCAAAAAAATAAAAAATTTTGGTTGCAAATAAACGTAAATTATGAACTTGCTTGTTGGACAACTATTTGTAGGCAACCATACAAAAATAGACTTGGAAAAAATGTTAAAAAACAATAAATGAATATTGGATGAAAAAATGACATTTTTCGCCAAATGCAAGGGATGTGATGCGAAAAAGAATAGCACAAAATCAGTATGAAGACCATCCAAAACAATTCTTGGACACCACTCAGATAGAGTTGTTCAAAAATTTCAAAGAAGAGAATCGTCAAATTGATGTCTCACTCAATGCTTTTTCGCAACAAAAACCATGGTATGTAAAACCTATCACCATACATGACACTTGTTGTTGTCATTATCATGTGGAATTTCAGTTATATTATGACACATTTTGGAAAGATTCACCTCCTCCTTCCACTATCCCTGATTTCATATCTCCAATTCTATGTGGAAGAGAAAGCTATGATTTATTTTACCAAAATAAATGTGATGGTGGTAAAAAATGAGATGATTGTGGAAATTTGACTAAATTTGAAAACAAATATCGTACTGATATAAATGATCAATAATTGTCCAACACGAAATTGAAATGGAATATATATGAATATATCCATACATCGGTTCAAGGTTCAAGTGCTAAAAGAATTTATTTACAAGAAGAAGAAATGTTTGTGATAGTTTTTTTTAGAAATTTTGATGCAAAAATTTATAAATACACCAAGAATTCCCATGGAGCTCGATGGCAGGACTTGTAATTCAAAAAATCTCGTGAAGTTTTTCCACCAGGGACCATTTTGTCAGTAATTGATTTTGCAGAAAACTACACATTTGTTCCACAAAAATAAATTCATATTCAATACTATCATTTTGACCAAGTCTCCATGCTTGTCCATATTCTATATAGACATGCTGAACAAATTTTTGATCATATAGAAAGCACCAGTGAAAATTGGCATGTTATTAAAAAATATCACTTTATATTAGTGACGATAGCACACATGATACATATTTTGTACAACACTATTTTGGAAGGATTTATGACTCCTTGAAAATTCGTGGAATAAAATTCAATAAACATCGGATATGGTCAGATGGATGTGTAGGTCAATTCAAATCTTCACGATCATTATTTTGGTTGTGTCGTCTTCATATGAAAACGCACATTAAACATTGTTGGAATTTCTTTGAGACTGGTCATGGAAAAGGAGAACATGACAGTGCATGGACATGCATAAAACGATTGCTTCGAACATATGAAATGGACCCCTCTGCAAACTGACTTGTTTTAGCTAAATAAGTTGTTCAATGGTGCATCGCTACACTAAGCCATGAGAATAACCGATCAATGGAAGTGTGAAGTTACATTCAATTTAATTTTTATTGGATTTCTAATTTTAAACAATGTACATTTATCACAATGATTATCTTTGATGGTATTTTTATATCATATTTATATTCTTCTTTGAATTTTCCATATAGGTTTTTTTTCATATTGGGGTCAAAGGTGTAGATAGATCAATTGGAAATGACATTGAATCAATAAAAGAGACTCAAAAATTGCATTCAATTAAAACAAAGTTGTCCAAAAATGTGTTTGCATTGGATAAAAGAAAATATATATTTTTTTGTCTTATTTGCATAGACAACACATAATATAGTGATGTTTGTGAAAATAAAATGTATGTAAAAGATTGGCAACATACATAGCTAAATAGAAAGGGGAAAATGTCTGTTGCAATGTTTGAAGAAATGCAATCAGAGGAGACCACAATATCATCTGATGGTGATCGATTTTCTGATCTGGTTAGAGAAGGTAACATTTAAATTTCTTTCAAATGATAGAAATATAGAAATAGATAATAAAATCAAGTACATGTATATTAATTTTAAAGTTAAATTTTCATGTTAATCATGATCTAAATTTAAATACATAAGTTTGTTTTATTATGAAAGAGATGTTTTTGCTATAATTGCACCTACTATCAACCATGAAAATGTGAAGTATTATTTTATGTGTTTCCCTAAATAAAATATGAAATTATTAGAAAACTATAATTATCATGGGTTTACATATGACAGACGGTCTATTATACTAAAAGGTTATTTTTTCAGACAAACTAATCAAAGTGGGGATTTAGTTTACTTTGAATAATATGAACTTGGTGACATAATTTGTCAATATAGTCACTTGGTGTGTGCAACATGCATAAAGTCGATAGAAGTTCATTCAAAGAAAAAAACAAAAATTAAGAAATGTAAAATGTCAAAAACCGATCATGAACAGATCATTGAAGATGGCTTTCCATTGGAATTTTTTTTATTGAAATACCCCACAAATTCTTCTTTTTGGATTCATGTTTTAGAACTTCTAGAACTCAACTAAAAATTGAACTGCCTTGTTATGTTATATGTGCAAGTGCTTGCACATGTACATTATTTTGGTACATGAACACGAGTAATTTATACACGTGTACAGATAAACATGTCTAGATTATCTGTTCTAAACGATTTCATACATTCTTTGGTACAATTTGTGATAATGTCATTATTGTAAAATGTACATATCTGTGTATCTAGCATAGTTGATATAATGCAAATTTGAAGTTGCACGATTTTGTTTTAGACGTGTGTGTCTATTAGAATTAAATTATATAATATTCGTTCTTGATTGCAAAATGTGTGGTACATGTTTTGTAATTTCTATTTTACTATCAAGAGAAAGTAGCTTTTCTATGTGCATTGATGAAAAATGTTGCACGTACTGGATATATATGTTCTAGAATGCAATTTTAAAATTTTATGGTTGTTTGGCACATCTAATAAGACCTAGAATCTTATATTTGTTTATATATATATATATATATATATATATATATATTCAAACATGTAATTAAATCATTTCTATGTACATATATTCATGTGAATTTTTTTTTGTTTGTAAAATGACAACTTGAATTTTAAAAACAAAACATTATATCACAATCACATGCCAAATGTACTTCAACCATCCAAAACTTGAGTTTAAAAAAAAAAACAAATTATATCACAATCACTTCCTAAATGTATTTCATCCATCCAAAACATTAGTTTTAAAAACAAAACAAATTATATCACAACATTACTTCACATGCCAAATGTAGTTCAACTATCCAATAAAAAAAAAACATTATATCACAGTCACATGCCTGTTGGATAGATAAATCGTTCTTGCAGACAAGACCGATCTCCCTAGTACTAAAAGTATCTAACAACAAACAGCCAAATAAACTAATCTTTCTCTAAGCATATATGATTTACAAATATTTCTATAGAGGTGTAAAAGACCTACCTTATGTCCAGCGCTTGTTCGAAGTTGTTGTTGTCCCTCGTGCACTTGAAGGAGTTTTCTTCGTAAACCTGCAGTCACAAACAAGCAAAATATTACATAGCACCTGTATAGAAATCATCATAAACCATGCTTATCATAGTGATCAAGGAATCTATGAAATAAACCATTAATAGACAACTTATTGAGAAAAATGAGTATATTTGTATTAATTTCAAAAGAAAGAAAACCTTACAACCTGAGCCTTGATGTTGCAAAGGTCTTCCCAGGGTCCGAAGTAGGAGTCTCCTCTACTTTGACAAGCTCTACACTCTTTCAATCAAGACAAATAGAGGTGTGTAATCTCTCCTCACAAAAGTCTTGTTTAACTGAGTCTGAATCTCAACAGCACTTATCCTCAAATATTCTAAAGCTTCCAACTCCCTTTGAGGCTACCCAATGCCTCTTTTTATAGTGGAAAACAGGAGGTTTTTCTATTCTAAATATGAAGGGATAGAATCCTCCTTCAAAGGGATAAGCTCCTCACATCAAGGGGTTAGCTCCATAAGGTAAGGGATACATGCACCTTATCAAAGCGTACTCATCCCCGAAAATTCTCATCTAGAATCTTCTAGAATTAATATCAAATCAACTTTTTAACTTTACTTTCTCGCCTTTTTGAGTTTTACAGGAGTCCACACCTATAACACATAGAAATTGCGTTTTAGGTCCGCAGGAGAGCTGAACATTAGGTGCGGGCCCGCAGGCAAGGTATAGAGAAAGTGCGATACCAAAGTTTAGGAGATTTTTAGGAACTTTTCTCTGATTTTCAAGGCTTGAAATGAAGAACTGATATTTTGGACTTGCAAAAGGAGGAATTATGAGTTATAATGAGCTCATACCCATAGCAGAATGTCAGGATGACAATTTTTAGTGTAACAGATTTCCCCCTAAAGTGCAAAGTCTGGAATAGATGAAACTGAAGTCTGTCATATATGAAGAGTATAGTACTTTATCATTTCAAGGATCATCCTGTGAACACACCAGTCGAAGCCTATAAAAACATTCAATGCAAAATATATATGTATACATAGCATCGCTGAGGTAGGCATTCCCATACTCAGATCAAAAGTAACTAGACTTAACTTAAATTGTTCTGATACAGGAATGATTTTTAATACATCACAGTATAGACATGTGTAGACACAGTATGGATGCAGCCATCTGTTTATAAATAGTCCACTGTATAAATGATAACAAAATTCCTCGCAGCCTGGATGGTAGAAACTAGATCCAGGGTCTTGATTTCTGCATCTCGAACTAGTACGATTCTATCCATGTGAATGAATGTGTCGAAGTCGAACATGGTAGAAACCACTTGATTACCATTCAATGATGTAAACTGTTAACAAGTGTGAGAGTAACCACCAGTAATGTCAATGGCTCTCAAAGTACCCAGTACAATCCATGAAATGTGAATGAATGAGCTGAAGTTGAACATGTCACGGAATCATTCGATCGAAGGTCAATGATGCAACCTGTCGTCGAAGGCGAGAAACCTGCCATTGAGGCATGCAGATTTCAAGGTACTGACGATTTCTAGATCAACTTCCTAGATAATGAGCTGTCGTCGATAGAAAGTGATCCGTCATAGGCAAGCCCACAACACGAAATCATAGATCAAGTTTTGAAAATATATTGGCAAGGACTGACTCAGGGATGGTCAAAAATGGATGACAGATATTTTGCAGATGAATGGTTTATTTGAACTGTTCTCTTGAACACATAACGACACTGCAGATGGCTTGGTAACAATTGACCCAAAGCTAATACCCATAAACCGGCTGAAGACTTTCAATGTGGTTTGATTAACTGTTAGGCAAAGGACTTCCCAACCCAAGTGAATGAAAGTGTTGTGTTCAAGAGTGGTTGACTGAATTTTCGAAAAATTTAAAATACAACAAACACGCCCATTTTTCTCTCTTTTTCCCCCACCATTTCTGGCAAGTACCTCTTTATTTTTGACAAGCTTGAGGAGGATAACATTTGCTTTTTTATAAGCTCATCCTTCGGATGAGTCCAACTTAGTTTAAGATTCGAACCCTAAGAAGCAGTGGTTCGTTCCTGTTGAAAATTAAACAGGTCCTTTACTGTTAAATTTTAACGAGTCCAGTATAGGAGAAACTCAGTGTTTTTCAATTTTAGGGAGTCAGAAGAAAAAACTTAAGAAAACTCCGTGGGTGTACTTTTTCATAAATTTAGTCTCTCGAGCCCAAAAAAGGATAAAATAATGCGGGAGAGAACTCTATTGACCGTAATTAGTCAACGTATACCTTTTTCGTAAATAGTCCATTTCAGTCCGTAAAAGGGGTAAACTTATACTGAAGGGATGATCATTCATTTACTTTAACGAGTTCGAATAATCAAGTGCTCGACAATCTTTTCATGTTTAGAGAGTCTGAAAAGGGCTTAAAAGAGGACTCCAATGTTTCGCTTTTTCGTAAATTTTTGAAAGAGTCCGAAAAAGTGATAAAAGTATGCTCTTTGTTGAAAAATGATCTGTTTTCCTGAAAAATCCAATTTCTGCACAAAAAATTGAAACATTACACATACCTGTTTAAGATAAGTAAAAATGCTTTCAAAAATAACCTTTTTAAAGTGAAAAAATAAACAAATTGAAAATTCATCTATTCGAAAAAACTTATAAAAAGGACTTTTTCAATTTCATTTTTACTGTTCAATTTCAGAGTGAAAAGTAAAAGCTTTTGGGTAAGAAAGTTCCTATGAAGATTCTGGAAAATCCGTCTGGCGAAATCGAGAACCGTCAATCCCAGGTAATCCACGACCTCTTAATCTTGTATTTCATCCGTTTACAATTCAATTTTAGGCTATATATTTTATTTTTATGGAAAAATATGGTTTAAAAATTCGCCCGCGGGGGTCCGCAAGTGCCACACATGGGACCTGCAGACCCCGACTTTTTTCTATAAAGAAAAAAGTCATGGGTCCGCACGTATGACACAGTGCGCGTGCGTTCCTATGCACTGTATATAAAAGTTAAGTGCGGTCCCCGCGCATTTAAATTTAAAACTCAAATTTCTCATTTGCCGCCCAAAATTTTCCAAATTAGATTGTTCTAACTTATCTTTTTATGCATTTTAGGATTAACAAGATGTTGATTTGGAGAGAACGTGAACATGAGGACGTGGATGACGCCACAATGCTCCATTTTCCCACAATGCAAGCATTAAGAGCATGCGGTTTATGTAAATTCCGGGCCATCCAAGGCATGAGGGCGCAGGTAGACCTCCTAACATGGCTGGTAAACAGGTGGAACGTGCAGGACCAGGGTTTCATTATTGGTGGCAACCGGCTTGAAATTGAGCTGGAGGATATTTATTTTCTGACTAGTTTGTCCAAAAGGGGTGAACAAGTTTCTTTGTTTGGGACTAGGCCAGGTGGCTAGTCTGTCGCTAGTCTTCAACTAGAGTTATGTAATAACCAGGCAAACCCTAGGGACAAATGGATTGATATAAAAAATATTATCCATCTCGAGCTGAAATTTATTGCATTAATTGTTACCAGACTGTGTGGGAGTGCTGCACTGCATGTGGCTATCGATTCCCAGATGCGTATTGCTGTGGACTGTTTTCACAACACCATTTTCAACTGGTGCGAAGCTGTGTTAGCCAATATAAAAGGCCAACTAACTAGAGCGAAGAATGGAAAACTAAATAACTTTGGATATGAATCCATCGTCGTCACCTTTGCCCTAGAGAGGATCCCCATGCTAGCTCTGCAGAGTATTTCTGTTGATGCCGGTCAACTTCAAGAACCTAGGATGACTCATTGGGTCGCACTGATGGCCTATCATAGTATTGAGGGCTCTAAGATTGTTCGATTTCCTTCTTCATATTTTCATTGGCTGGATCGCCAAATTTTTATCATAGAGGACTTTCCATATTCCGGGATAGACTTTCGCAGCAACCGAGAGATGACTCTCCCAGTAGGGGAACAGTGGGATGAATCAGGTAAAATCATTTTCAACAATTTCTAAGTTCTATTTTTTTTATTTTTTGAATGGCAACCAAAAGTTTTGAATGCAGATGTGGGCCCACGGCGACCAGCCCATCTCCAACCTTGTGAAAGAAGACAACCAGCTGCAGCTGTACCAGCCCCGGCCCCAGGAGGCCAATCAGTGGAAATCTTGTCTGATTTAGAGCATCATCTAGAGCGTCTGACTCTAGATATTCCAGAGACGGACATAGATTAGATTCCACTCAAATTACAGAGATACATGATTGGTGTTCCAGGACCTTTTAGGAGGTTCCTGTGTAGGGTGGCTCGCGCAATGGTCTCTTATCGTGATCACCATCAGTGATGGGATGATCGTGTTGTAGAATCATATTTTGACTTTTTGTGTTACCATTTTTCCGATCATAAGGTGTTTCCAACCTATGATCGAAGACGATGTATATTTTTTGAAAACACTCCTATATTATGATATATCACTATTTACCGGCTATGTGTGTGCATGTTATGGATGCTTTTTGTTTTACTGTTTTGATCATTGCAAATGTCGATTTATCATACTAGAAGCAACTGCATCTGCTAATGTATTTAAATGTCTTGGAATATGTTGGTATTCAATGTAATCAAATTCACGTTCCAAGAGATGAACTCTTAAAAATAACCGTAATAACACTGGATTTATAATGGTATAAACTATGTTTAATTGTAATACAACAAGTTCAGAATCCAACCTAACAATCAAAATCCGAATTCCAAATGATATGGATTCAGACAATAACTCAATCACTGCACTATACTGGGCAATGTTATTCGTTGTTTGACCAAGGCTTACCCCATGCATGGAAACTAACTCGTCAGAGGGTGAATAAATAACCCAAGCTGCGAAAGAAATGTTCCGTGTACTACGACAAGCACCATCAGCAAAATCAATGTAGGTTTGAAGAGACTTCGACATCTGCAATATCAAGAGTAAAACTCAGATAAGCAGGAATAGTGATAAAAACATACTTCTAAACTAGGCACACTTTTCTAATCTAAAACACACCAGGAGTAAAGAAATCTAATCTAACAAAAAATATCCACGCTAAGTTTAAGCATAATATCGCTTTAGATAAAGCCCATTTCTGGGTTTATCCAAAGGGACACCGTCAAAATCTATCAACTCATAGGCCCCTTTTGCTAGTTTTTGTTTAACAATGAAAGGACCATGCCACATAGGCACGAATTTCCCAGCTCCTAGCTTATCGTTGTCTTGATCATAAAGTAAGACTAGGTCTCCTTCTGAAAAATTTCGAGGGGTCACGCTTCTATCATAATGAGCTTTAATTCATTTAACATGAGCCTTGTTTGCTATTGTAGCATTTCGTTGATTCTCATCTAGCTGAGCCAAGTACAAGAAACGTTTCTCCTCTTCAGAAGTAGCTAGGAGTAATTCTATGGCTAATTTTAAGGACGGAATTTCACATTCAGTTGGCAACATAGCTTCCAAACCGTAAACGAGTTGAAAAGGAGTGAAACCTGTTGATGTTTTAACTGAGGTTTGATATGCCCAAAGTGCTGAAAATAACATGGAATGCCGATTCGTTTTGTGAATACCAATAATTCGTCTAATCATGGTGACTAAAACTTTATTTATGGCTTCAACTAGACCATTGGCTTGTGGATAATACAGAGTGGAACTATCGTGGCGCAGGCCAAGTTGATCTGTTAGTTCATTCATCATAACATTCCTAAAATGACTTCCATGATCTGTAATAATGGCTTGAGGAACACCGAACCTAGCAATTATTTGATTAAATACGAAAGTTGCAGCAGTCTTGCGTCAGCCGAAAATGTAGGCATCGCCTCGGCCCACTTAGTAAAATAATCTACTGCTAAGATAATATATGCATGCCCCCTGGCCGAGTGAGGGTTACATGTAATAAATTCGATACCCCACTTTGCGAATGGACCAACAGCAATTATAGGGTGAAGAGAAGCGGGTGGCACGCGCATTTTATGATAAAAAATTTGACAATTATGGAATTTCCGAATGGCATAAATACAATATTTAAATAACGATGGCCAGAAATAACCAGCGTGCAATATCTATTGGGCTGTGGCATACCTAGACATATGACCGCCACATGCTCCAGAATGGCAGTCATTTAAAACCTTTTCAGCTTCTTCATGAACAAGACAGCGTCAAAAAATCGAATCCGCCCCACGACGATAAAGTGTATCACCAATAATATTATACTGTTGGGATTGGAAGCGTATTTTTCGTCGCTGAGATCGTGAAATTTCTGGCTGAAAAGATTGGGTTTGGAGATAAACAATAATATCTCCATACCACGAATCAAGAGTACTGATAAGAAACAAAGATTCGTCTGCAATGGACTCCTCTGCCACCATTTCAGTATCAGTAGAGGGGAAATCACACATTATTTCCACAAAGACCAAAGATTTCTTTGCCTTGGATTTTTCAAATTCCAAGTCAAATTCCTGGAGGATAACTATGCATTTGGAATACTTTCCCCCTAGCAATTGTTTGGTTAAAATGTACATCATAGGGTTGCAATCAGAAATTACAGTGGTTTTGCGTAACAAGAAGTAATGTATAAATATTTGGACATCTTGTACAGCTGCCAAGGCCAATTTCTCCACATGTTTGTATTTCATCTCAGTCGGATGCAAATTTTGACTAAGATATTAAATCACGTGTTCATTGTGAGATTCATTTTCCTGAGCTAACACCATCCCAATAGTGGAATGAGAAGCGGCGAGGTACAAAAAGTAATCCTGGTTGTAATTGGGAGGATGCAATAACGGTGCATGGGTCAATGCGTGTTTAAGTTCATCAAAATATCGATCAGTGATCTCATCCCAAAAGAATGGAATGTTCTGTTTCAACAACCGATTAAAACCCTTTGTAAGCTCAGCATAGTTAGGAATGAATCGACGTAAAAAATTTGCTTTCCCCTGCAAACTTTGGAGTTGGCGTAAAGTTGAAGGAGGAGGAAATTTAACAATAGCTTCGACCTTTGACGGATCGAAGCGAATGCCTGCTTTCGAAACAATAAATCCCAGTAATCGACCCGATTCTACACAAAAAACACATTTGTGTGGATTCAGCCTAATTCGATAATGCCTACATCTCATAAAGATAACTCATAAGTGAGTGAGATGATCAGCCCTACGCGATGAATGAGCAGGTAAATCATCAAGATAAGGCTGCACAATGTGCTTAATGTAATGAAATGCGTAAGACATTGCCCGTTGAAAAGTTGCTCCAGCGTTCTTTAATCCAAAAGGTAGTTTACAGTAAGCGAACGTACCCCACCGACAAATAAAAGTTGTTTTCAGTTGATCAGCAGGGAGTATGTTTATTTGATTGTAACCGGAAAAGCCATCCATAAAGGAAAAAATTTCACTACCAGCACAATCATCGATTATTTGATCGATATAGGGGGTTGGATAATTGTCCTTAGCACAAGCTCGATTAATATCCCTATAATAGATACATATTGTTATTGTTCCTTGTTTTTTAGTCACAGGAACAATATTTGATACCCAATCCGTTAAGGGGATTGGATAAATGAATCCTGCACGAAGTAATTTTTCAACTTCTGCTTTGATAGTAGCAGCTTTTCTAGGATGAATTTGACGTAAACGTTGACGAACATGTTTAGCATCCAGTAAGTCTTGATTTCATGTATGATGATTGATGGATCGATTCCTGGCATTTCTTCATAGGACCAGGCAAACACATCACGAAATTCTTGAAATAGGGCTTTATAAGTTTGAATTTCATCTTCCGTACAACAAGCACCAATATGAATGTTTTCAATTATTCCTGGTTTTACTTAAATGTCAATTGGAACCGTTCGAGATATATTTTCCAAATTTAACTCAGAATCAGGATTTTGCAAAGGATTCTGTGGTTCTTTGACATATTCAGCAGTAAAAATTGAAGCGAAATCATCTTCAAAATGATCTAGATCAGGTAAAAACGAAGATCGGTGATGTAGATCATCCCATGGTAAATCGTCAACAGACAAAAACTCACAAATTTGCTCATCAGTATGAACAAGTTCAGGAAATGTCATTGTGGCTGAACTAGATATAGAAAGTGATTCCTCATGGATCCCATTCATTGGATAAATTTCGGTTGAAGAGGGGTTGGAAAGTGACTGTACATCGTGATATGCAATTTCAAATGGACTCAAAGGCATCATGCCATCAAATGAATCTAACTCGGAGTCGGAAGGTACGATCCAAGGATCGTCAAACGTAACAGTTTCTGATGAAATCATGTGAATATTTGCAATAGAAGGCGATACATTAGGAGGAGGAAAGGAAAAAATTCCTAGTAAACCAAAATCTTTAATCAAACCTACTCCAACATCCTTGTAAGGGATAAGTGTTTTTCCAACATGCTGGATTGTTTCTGTAGAGGCTGGGTCAGAAGAAAAATAAGTTAACTGATCTATTGTAACGATATTTCCTTGATATGGAAATTTTATGAGTCGAAAGGCCGAAGAAACAACAACAGTCATAGCATAAGACCAACTACGACCTAGGAGAAGGTTGTAATCTAGAGGGGAATCAACCACTTCCACATCTAGATTTACTATTTTACCTTCGACCCCTATGGGTAAATCCTGCAAAATACCAAAAGGTTGAAAACCTCGACCATCAAAAGCCTTAAGAATCGTCGGAGATTGGTTAAGTGTAGGAGAACCAAGTGATTTCCAACACTGAATCGACATAATACATGTTGAAGCTCCCTCATCAATCACAGTCCGAAAGATTGGTCTGTTTTTGACTAGCACTGGACTCTAGAAAGCCATTTGGTGAGGTAGACGAGGTGTACTATTTTCTAAATCGAATATTATAAGATTGGAATCCTGAATATCAACAGCTCCTATAGCAGACAAAATCAATTTACGTTGTGCTGGGCATGATTGCAGCACTTCCAAAGCCGACATTGCTGAAGGAGAAATAGCTAAGTCTTCAACAATGTTGTAATTCTGAGCAGCTCTCGCATGTGGATTGAAAGATGATTTATGAAGAACACCTTTAGCAAGCGGTTTGATTATTAAGTCTGGATTTTGTTTCTCGATCTGTAGCAGACCAAAAATAGGAGGAGGTGTAGTTGATGTGTTTGCATTAGAAGATTCTGCTTCTTTACCATCATCAGGATTCTTACTACCGTAATCTTGCGATCGCGTCACAATCCTTACATGAGACATCATCATAATAGGTTCTTCTAAAGTAGTTGAGGTAGAACCAACCATCTTACTATCTTGAATTGGAAAAGGATCCTTCAAGACAGCAGGTTGTTGCGATCCTTTAACGAATTTCGTAACTTCGGCTCGATATGGACATTATTTTGTGAAATGATCTTCTTCACAAATGAAACAAGGATAGCGAGGTTTACGTTTTTCATCATTGGATTCATTTTTATCAGTTTTATCTTTCGAATTCTTTTTTTTTTTATTCTTCACTTTCTTTTTACCATTGGATTTAGATTTGGTCGTAGACGTCTCTACGACGTGAATATCGGCAAAAACTTCGGGGGAAGATTCTCCTTTAGGGAAATTAGGTAAAGTTACAATAGGAGAAGAATTCTTTGAAGATTTCTTCTTACTTTTATAATTGACTGTACCAATCATACCATCAGCGGCATGAGACCCTGAAGGAGTAGCAGCTATTTGACCTTGTTTTGGAAGGTCTAGGATTTTTTCATGTAAAGTACCTGACTGTGTATAAACGAGGTCAAGGTACTGAGCTCGAGAAATTACTTGCTCTTCAGTAACAACACCAGCCTTAGCTACATCTTAAGTAATCTTGGGTAACAATGATTTAACAAACCATTCTGCCAAAATTTGATCCGGAATATAAACTTTCACCAGACGTCTCTTATGTCTCCATTCATGAATATGGTCATAAATATACGTAGACGTGGATTGTTTCAGAAAAGTTAATAATTCCGTGCCATTGTCATATCTGACTGGCAACTAAAAATGAGTCAAGAAGGCAGTTGCTAACTGACTGAAATTATGAAATGAGCCTCGTGGTAACTCGATGTACCATTTGGCTGCAAGACCAGTAAGAGTTCTTTGGAAAAGACGTAAGCGAATAGAATCATCAATGATTGAATTAGATGCACAGCAGAGGTGATAAGTCATGACGTGATTAGATGGATCCTCTCCTGACTTACCTTCGAATTTTGGTATATCACTAGGCAACTTATGTGGCATTGGCAGCCAATTTTGATAATAGAAAATTGGATCATTTGTAAGGCGCGTTAAGTCGGGTAAATCTAAAGTTGCTATAAATGGTAATTGACTGTTAGGATCACGAAAACCTTGAGTAGCCAAAGCAGTTCTAGGAGGTGGATACCCACGATAGCTGGGAATCGGATTTGCATTAGGAATTGTGCAACCTCCCGTGTAACCAGGATTAATCGTACCAAACTGGGGTTGTTGAGGCTGTTGATAAGTATAGCCATGGTACGGTTGATACTGATAGTTTGGATTTTGTGTATAGGGACCGAATTGTGGTTGTCCCTAGTACGGTTGATACATGAATTGTGGTTGACTTGTGACAACTGTACTTGTATCAGTTTGTCCTGCAGGTATTTGAACCGAAGTCTAAACTGAAGGTCCTGACTGGGGTACAGAGACTTGAGGAATTTGCACAGATACAAGGATAGCCGAAATCGGGGTTACAGATACTCCAGAAATAGGTGTTACAGGTTGGACAGTCGTTGCAGTGGTTACATCAGTTTGAGGCGGAGTCTGAGGTGAACTAGGCCCAGACTGCTGAACAAAACTAGGTGCAGGAGTTTGAATAGTTGGCTGGATAGGTTGCTGGGTTGGACCAGAAACCAATGGTTGTCCAGGTTGATAAGGCATTTGCACATTAGGCTGCATAGGCTGTTGATATTGGGACAGATCCCACACCATCATTCCGGGGTATTTTCTCACAGAAGGTTGAACATAAGGACCATAACCTGGTTGAACGTAGGGTTGATAATTAAGTGGTACATTCCCAGCTCCTTGAATAGATGGTTGACCAGAAGGCTGTTGGTAACCTTGAATTGGGTACTGACCTTGAGGTTGATAACCATGAGGCGCGTACTGAGGCTAGGGTTGATAAGGACCCTGAGGAGCATACTGAGCTTGGGGTTGACCTTGGGGTATGTACTGTCCTGAGGGTTGATACCCTTGAGGTATGTACTGTCCTTGGGGTTGTCCTCCAAAATAATATGATTCCCAAGTGGAGTCACCAATTTGTTGGAAGGATAAATTGTTCTTGCGGACAAGACCGATCTCCCTAGTACTAAAAGTATCTAGCAACAAACAACCAAATAAACTAATCTTTCTCTAAGCATATATGCTTTACAAATATTTCTATAGAGGTGTAAAAGACCTACCTTATGTCCAGAGGTGTAAGAATTTTTTGAAGAATGTTTTACTTATTTATTGAGAAAACTAAGGATCTATTCATTCAGAATAACAAACAGATAAAAAACACTCAAATATGTTTTTTACAAAAAATGAAATTCAAAAAACCAATAACAGAGTTTTCTTTTTTCAAAGATTTGCAAAGAAACAAGTAGCTCTATTTCTCAATAAAGCATGATTTCACAAGAAGGTCAGATTCAGCGAAAAGACAAGAAAGCCGATGTAATATAAGGTATTTCAAAATGTCAAATGCTTCAAATTGCTACAAAGACCAAGTGAAATGCAATCCAAAATGCAAAGTCTTCTAGAAAATCATCAAAACATCAACACTGCTGGAATTCATTCATAGAAAGTTTTTGACAGAAAGAGTAATCAATCTGGGAAGAAATAAAAAATACTAAATCAAAATATAGATAAACTAAAGAAAGAAATCTAGAGTTTTTCTAAAATTTAAACAGGGTCTGCAGGCTTCCAGAAGTGCCAGGTGCGGTACCGCACTGTTTACTTAAAGAAGATGCGAAACTGCCTGCACTATCAAAAGAAGACAAAGTGCGGTCCCAGGAAAAATTAGAGAAAACCACTAAAGATTTGAAAATTTTCTAAAACAGAGAAAACCTAAACTACCCAGGCAGATGTCTATCAATCAAAAACTAAGAAAAAATGTTTCTTCAAATCAAAATAAAAGAGAACCAAAAACAACAAGTTCTTCCCCAGTGGGGTCGCCAATTTGTTGGACGGATAAATCGTTCTTGTGTACAAGACCGATCTCCCTAGTACTAAAAGTATCTAGCAACAAACAGCCAAATAAACTAATCTTTCTCTAAGCATATATGATTTACAAATATTTCTATAGAGGTGTAAAAGACCTACCTTATGTGCAGTGCTTGTTCGAAGTTTTTGTTGTCCCTCGTGCACTTGAAGGAGTTTTCGTCGTAAACCTGCAGTCACAAACAAGCAAAATATTACATAGCACCTATATAGAAATCATCATAAACCATGCTTATCATAGTGATCAAGGAATCTATGAAATAAACGATTAATAGACAGCTTATTGAGAAAAATGAGTATATTTGTATTAATTTCAA
Organism: Pinus albicaulis; assembly: GCA_034641835.2. Taxonomy (NCBI): domain Eukaryota; kingdom Viridiplantae; phylum Streptophyta; class Pinopsida; order Pinales; family Pinaceae; genus Pinus; species Pinus albicaulis. Next base: position 112,254,171 of record CM076572.1, read on the forward strand.
AAGAAAGAAAACCTTACAACCTGAGCCTTGATGTTGCACAAGTCTTCCCAGGGTCCGAAGCAGGAGTCTCCTCTACTTTGAAAAGCTCTACACTCTTTCAATCAAGAAAAATAGAGGTGTGTAATATCTCCTCACAAAATTCTTGTTTAACTGAGTCTGAATCTCAACAGCACTTATCCTCAAATATTCTAAAGCTTCCAACTCCCTTTGAGGCTACCCAATGCCTCTTTTTATAGTGGAAAAGAGGAGGTTTTTTTGTTCTAAATATGAAGGGATAGAATCCTCCTTCAAAGGGATAAGCTCCTCACATCAAGGGGTTAGCTCCATAAGGTAAGGGATACATGCACCTTATCAAAGCGTACTCATCCCTGAAAATTCTCGTCTAGAATCTTCTAGACTTAATCTCAAATCAAATTTTTAACTTTACTTTCTCTCCTTTTTGAGTTTTACAGGAGTCCGCACCTATAACACATAGAAAGTGCATTTTAGGTCCGCACGAGAGCTGAACATTAGGTGCGGGCCCGCAGGCAAGGTATAGAGAAAGTGTGATACCAAAGTTTAGGAGATTTTTAGGAACTTTTCTGTGATTTTCAAGGCTTGACATGAAGAACTGATATGTTAGACTTGCAAAAGGAGGAATTATGAGTTATAATGAGCTCATACCCATAGCAGAATGTCAGGATGACAATTTTTAGTGTAATAATGCCAAATGTAGTTCAACCTTCCAAAACTTGAGTTTTAAAAACAAAACAAATTACATCACAAGATTACTTCACATGCCAAATGTAGTTCAAATATCCAATAAAAACAAAACATTATATCACAATCACATGCCAAATGTAGTTCAACCATCCAAAACTTGAGTTTAAAAAAAAACATTATATCACAACATTACTTCACATCCTAAATGTAGTTCAAATATTCAATAAAAACAAAACATTATATCACAATCACATGCCAAATGTAGTTCAACCATCCAAAACTTGAGTTTTAAAGACAAAACAAATTATATCACAACATTACTTCACATGCCAAATGTAGTTCAAATATTCAATAAAAGTAAAGTATTATATCACAATCACATTCCAAATGTAGTTCAACCATCCAAAAAGAGAGTTTTAAAAGAAAAACAAATTATATCACAACATTACTTCACATGTCAAATGCAGTTCAACTATCCAATAAAAAGAAAACATTATATCACAATCACATACCAAATGTAGTTCAATCATCCAAAACTTGAGTTATAAAAAAAAAACATTATATCAGAGCATTAATTCACATGACAAATGTAGTTCAACCATCCAAAACTTGAGTTTTGAAAACAAAACATTATATCACAACATGTGATCACATGAAAAATGTAGTTCAACTATTAACAAGATGGTTTGTAATTCGATATTTCCATCTAGAGAGATTCATTTTATATTCCTAGCAAGTATATAAAATGACAACTTGAATTTTAAAAACAAAGAATTATATCACAATCAGATGACAAATATAGTTCAACCATAAAAAATATACACATTGTGAAAATTTAATTTGAAATTTCCATCTAGAGATTCAGTTTATATAAATAACAAATAAAATGACAACTTGAACTTTAAAAACAAAAAATTATATCGTAAAACAAAACATTATAGATCACAACATGTGATTACATGCCATATGTAGTTCAAATAGATCCAAAATATACACATGTATGTACATGGTTTAAAAAAGAAAATGAGAACTTGAGTTTTAAAAACAAAACATTATATATATCACAACATGTGATCACGTGTCGAATGTAACTATCCAAAATTTAAAATCATTCTTGACAAGAGTGAATGTAGTTTAATATATATATATATATATATATATATATATATAATTAAGTTTAAGACTAGATCTATCAAATATAATGTTGCACACATGTGCATCATACATCAAATACAGATGGATGTAGTGCCTCTCCCGACAAAGTCACAATCCTCGAGCTATCCTGTGAAGCATTGGGAACCTGTACACAATGTGTACAAACATTAAAATTTAATGTTTTAAAATTAAATGAGAATATATCTAACTTCATGTAAAAAAACAAAATGCAAAAAAAAAAAAATCATGCAATACCTCATGAGGTTCCCTCTCCATTGTGTTTTGTTTCTCGTCCACTAAAACTTCTTCTACAAGAACATCTTCCACAGTAAATTGTAAAATATACATGTACAAGTATATATATATATATATATATATATATATATATATATATATATATATAATTTTCAAATCAAAATTCATATGAAAACTAATTTTCAATAATATTAAAAAAAAATAGACAACTTGTTCAAATAGTTCAAATGGTGTGGATGTTCCTATATGCATCATACACTCCAAATGACATTCCTTAAAGTTTATGGGAGAAATCACATCTATAAATGACATTCCTTCAAGATTTCCTTGCCTATAGTTTAAGGGAGAAATGACATGTATGTGGTTCGTGCATGGCTTTTCTTAAAGTTTTCCTTAAAGTTTATGGGTGAAATGACATCTAGAAATGACATGCCTTAAAGTTTTCCTTGCCTAGAGTTTAAGGGAGAAATGACATGTATATGGTTCCAAAAAAAATAGCAAATTATGCCTTAAAGTTTATCGGAGAAATGCCATTTACATGGTTATCATTAAAGTTTTCTTTGAGTTTATGGGAGAAATGGGAGAAATGACATGTATGTACATGGTTATCCTTAATTTTTTCTTTACAATTTATGGGATAAATGACATAGAAATGACATGTACATGGTTATCCTTAAAGTTTTCTTTAAAATTTATGTGAGAAATGACATGTACATGGTTATCCTTAGTTGGCTTTAAAAATTATAGGAGAAATGACATAGAAATGACATTTACATGGTTATCCTTTAAGTTTTCGTTGAGTTTATGGGAGAATTGGGAGAAATGACATGTATGTACATGGTTATCCTTAAATTTTACTTGAACGTTTATGGGAGAATTGACATAGAAATGACAGGTACATGGCTCCAAAAACATTAGAAAATGCCTTAAAGTTTATGGGAGAAATGACATGTACATAAATGGATATTGAAATGAAGAACTTCTATTTAGACCTGTTCCAAAGATTGACTGGATATGTCACCTTTAAGAAAGGATGAGATCCAAAGGCTACCTGGCCCTTTGCAGACTCTTCCTTTAGAACTTGTAGAAGTTAACACTCAACAAACAAACTAAAATCTCATGGAAGATCAGCCACTTTAGGTTCATATTTTAGGCCTTAAAGTTTTCCTTGAATTAATGGGAGAAAGCCACGAGTTTGGGAGATCCTATCCTATGGAAGTTCAGCCACTTTAGGCTCATTTTTTAGGCCTTAAATGTTTCCTTAAATTAATGGGAGAAAGCCTTGAGTTTGGAGGATCCTATGGAAGTTCAACCACTTTAGGTTCGATTTTCAGGCCTTAAAGTTTTCCTTGAATTACTGGGAGAAATAACATACATGCATGGTTTTCCTTAAAGTTTTCCTTAAGGTTTATGTTTGCCTTGAATTAATGGAAGAAATGACATACGTGCATGGTTTGCCTTAAATTGTTCCTTAAATTTTATGTTTTCCTTGAATTAATGGGAGAAATGACATACATGCATGGAGTTTTCCTTAAATTTTGCATTAAATTTTATGGGAGAAATGACATCTAGAAATAACATGCCTTAAATTTTTCCTTAAATTATATGGGAGAAATTACATCTAGAAATGACATGTGTTAAATTTTGACTTGCCTAAAGTTTAAGAGAGATATGACATGTACATGGTTTGTCTGAAAGTTTGACATATAGTTTAAAGGAGAAATTGTTGGCAATATGATGCAGAGTGTTGTCCTTGATGGCAACCTACTTGATAAAGTTGATGGAAACCTAGTTGATGAAGTCTTCCTTGATGGAAACTGACCTGTCCTATTTGTTAATGATGTAAATCTAATGTATCTACAGAGCGTTTCAGATGTAATGGAGAAAGGAATTCCTGTAAAGGCTAGAGCAATGATGCAAATGGTATGTCACAAACCATACACGGGTTTGTAAAGGTAAAGTAGCGTATGGGTTTTAGAAAAAGAAAAATTAAAAAAAATTCAGTTAGCCCTAAATACTGATTCACCCCCCCCCCCCTCTCAGTATTTTTCCAAATAATTGGTATCAGAGCAGGTCCTTCTGCAGAAGCTTGATCGCTTGAAGGAGATCCGTCGCAATGGGAAGTCATGAAGGAGTACTTTCTCTAAGACCACCTCTATTCAATCGAAGCAATCTATTATTCTGGAAGATACGAACAAAAACATATTTGCAAAGTCTTGGTGCAGAAGTATGGGTAATTGTGGATGAAGGTTATCAGTATCCGAAAATTATTCCTACTGATGCAGCACAAAGGAAGAAATATGAAATCAATGCCAAAGCAGTCAATGTTTTATTAGGAATCATGTCTAAATTAGAATTTGTTAAAGTGATGCAGCTAAATTCAGCAAAAGAAATATGGGACAAAATCATTCTAAGCTATGGAGGAGATACAAAGGTAAAAAGTGCAAAACTCCAAACTCTCAGAATTGAATATGAAAATTTAAGGATGCATTGTGATGAGAGTATTTCCAATTTCTTTTTACGTCTAGATGATATTGTAAATCATATGAGAAATTTGGGTGAAACCATAACCGATACTACTCTGGTGGAAAAAGTCTTAAGATCTTTGACTTCAAAATTTTAGTCAAAAGTATCAGCTATTGAAGAAAGGCAAGATCTGCAAACTCTTACCATTGTTCAACTACATGGTATTGTAACTGCTTTTGAAATGAGAAAAGAAGGTCCCTCTCAAATCAGATAATTTTCCCTTAAGTCATGTGCAAAAGGAAAAGAAAAGGAATTTGTCAAGGAATCAAGTTATATATCAAAAGAAGAAGAACCAAATTTTGTGAGAAGACTCCAACCAGGTATTGGAAGATTCATAGGTAAGCTTGCCTTCAAATTTTTTTCTTGTGGAAGAGTTGGTCATTATGCTGCTAAATGTCCTTATGAAGAAAATCATAATAAAGTGAAACAATTTGAAAAGGGAAAGAGTTATTATACAAATGAAGATAATGATGAAATGTCAAAAGAGGATGAAGAAGATTCTGACCAAGATCTGCAAGTGCTCATGGCAAGAAAGCAAAAGAAGAAGGCTACTCAAAGAAAGGAGATACCTCAGAAAACATGTGCAGCAGAAAATGAAGAAGATGAAATAGGTATTGATTATTGTTCTTATGATTCACTTTCTTGTGCATGCAATGGGGAAGATAGTGAAAGTAACAGTATGGGTCTAGAGGCAAATCTCAAGATCAATGATGAAGATCAAGTTAAAAGGAAGGAATCTATCTACAAAGATGTGATCTCTAGAATGAATGAATAGATAAAAAAGTATCAAAGGTTGTACGATTATGCAACCAATCACAGTGAAGGACTTAAAGAAGAAATCATCTCTCTCAAAACAGATTTGGAAAAATCAAATAAGAAGAATGAAGAACTTTTACAAACTTTTGAAGAACAAGAAAATGGGTTGAAAGAAGAGATTTTAAAATTGAATGATCAAGTAGAAGAAGGAAGAAGGGTTGAAGAAAGTATGAAGAAGCAATGCCAAATATTGGAGGTTGAGGTAAATATTTTAAAAGGTAAATTAGAAGAAAAAGATAAACTCTTGAGGTTTCAAGATAGTACTAAGATTCTAGACAATATTCTTAGTAGTCAAAGGTCTCCTTCTGTTAAATTTGGTCTTGGTTTTCATGAAAATGTTAAAGGAGAATCTAGTTCACAAGAAAGTGCTCAGGATTCAAAGGATATCAATGCAAAACCTCAAGTGTTGAAAGAAACAAAAGGTCAACCAACAATCATGAACTCTCAAAAGAAATCAGTCCCTCCTTTGATCAATAATTTTGAATGCTTTAAATGTCATAATTATGGGCATGTTGCAGCCAATTGTAGAAGTAGATTGTTTCAGTCACAAACAAATAGATTCTACACAGAAAGGTACTCAGGATTCTTCAAGGGATATTGTTTTTCATGCAGCAAGTTTGGTCATAAAGCAGCTAATTGTAATAGAAGAAAGAATATAAAAACACATTATGATCACTATGCTTACTTCTCTGGTCACACAAAATGTTATGCTTGTAACAAGTATGAACATGTAGAAAAAGAATGCAGGATGAATAGATCTGAGAAATTGGATAATTTCCAGCACACAATAAGAGATTTCAAGAAAAGCTGGAAAAGGAAGGAGGACTGGTCAAAAATGTAGGGGATAATAATCCTACTATAGTCTTCCGCTTCTAAAGCTTACTTCTCATAAAGACTGCACGGGTGATGTGAGATACATTATAGGATTCAGTAATGTATCATCAGAGGGGGAGCAATGTATGGTGATTCCCATGGTTGGTTTGGTAATTCTGGATATGTTTATTTATAACAGTGCATTTGATGTGAAGAAGACAGGTACAGGTGGCATAAGTTCAGGGGGAGATGGAATTGTTAATTTTTCTGTACTTCACTTCCTATACGCGGGTTTCATGAACTAAAGCCGCGTATATACTTGAGTTCAAATGGATACATAAGCATATGTTTTTCAGTTAAGGAAAACAGTGAGATGGCTCAAGAACAAGAGAACAGGTTCAGGGGGAGCGTTAGCCTTGCTGAGAATAATGCATTTTTGACATTATGATGGTTCTGAAATATGATCTCTCTCTTGAGGTCTTTTTGGTATTGGTTATAAAATTTCATATTTGTAATTTTATGAAAAGGTTATGTTGAGACCTATAATGTAAATTGTAATATTCAGTCATGAAAGGATTTGTTCAAATTTGTAAAACCCACTTGGTTGGGTACTTGAGTCACATATGTAAATCCACTTGGTTGGATCATTGATGTAAGTATGAGTCCTTGGTGATAGGATGAGTCCTAGAGTCATGTACTTCATTGAAAAATATGTTTGAAGATTCAGCATGAACTCAGGGGGAGCATGGTAACTTCAGTGCACATCAGATCGGGAGACCTCTTCTTTCTACAAGAGAATAAAAACCTTGTTTTGGTTTTGATCTGCCCTTTGCCCTTGATGTGAAAGGGGGAGAGTATCATGGTGTTTGAATAATGGTTATAATCAATGTATCTATCTATTGTGGTGATCAAACACCATCATGGTTGCCATCAAGTCCAAAGGGGGAGATTGTTGGCAATATGATGCAGAGTGTTGTCCTTGATGGCAACCTACTTGATAAAGTTGATGGCAACCTACTTGATGAAGTCATCCTTGATGGAAACTGACCTGTCCTATTTGTTAATGATGTAAATCTGATGTATCTACAGAGCGGTTCAGATGTAATGGAGAAAGGAATTCCTGTAAAGGCTAGAGCAATGATGCAAATGGTATGTCACAAAGCATACGCGGGTTTGTAAAGGTAAAGTAACGTATGGGTTTTAGAGAAAGAAAAAGTAAAAAAATTTCAGTTAGCCCTAAATACTGATTCACCCCCCCCCCCCCCTCTCAGTATTTTTCCCAACAAATCGTATCAGAGCAGGTCCTTCTGCAGAAGCTTTATCGCTTGAAGGAGATCCGTGACAATGGGAAGTCATGAAGGAGTACTTTATCTAAGGCCACCTCTATTCAATGGAAGTAATATGTTATTCTGGAAGATACGAACAAAAGCATATTTGCAAAGTCTTGGTGCAGAAGTATGGGCAATTGTGGATGAAGGTTATCAGTATCCGAAAATTATTCCTACTGATGCAGCACAAAGGAAGAAATATGAAATCAATGCCAAAGCAGTCAATGTTTTATTAGGAAGCATGTATGAATCATAATTTGTTAAATTGATGCAGCTAAATTAAGCAAAAGAAATATGGGACAAAATCATTCTATGCTATGGAGGAGATACAAAGGTAAAAAGTGCAAAACTCCAAACTCTCAGAATTGAATATGAAAATTTAAGGATGCATAGTGATGAGAGTATTGCCAGTTTATTTTTACGTCTAGATGATATTGTAAATCATATGAGAAATTTGGGTGAAACCATAACCGATACTACTCTGGTGGAAAAAGTCTTAACATCTTTGACTTCAAAATTTTAGTCAAAAGTATCAGCTATTGAAGAAAGGCAAGATCTACAAACTCTTACCATTGTTCAACTACATGGTATTGCAACTGCTTTTGAAATGAGAAAAGAAGGTCGCTCTCAAATCAGAGAAGTTGCCCTTAATTCATGTGCAAAAGGAAAAGAAAAGGAAGTTGTCAAGGAATCAAGTTATATGTCAGAAGAAGAAGAACCAAATTTTGTGAGAAGACTCCAACCAAGTACTGGAAGATTCAGAGGTAAGCTTCCCTTCAAATGTTTTTCTTGTGGAAGAGTTGGTCATTATGCTGCTAAATGTCCTTATGAAGAAAATCATAATAAAGGGAAACAATTTGAAAAGGGAAAGAGTTATTATACAAATGAAGATAATGATGAAATGTCAAAAGAGGATGAAGAAGATTCTGACCAAGATCTGCAAGTGCTCATGGAAAGAAAGCAAAAGAATAAGGCTACTCAAAGAAAGGAGATATCTCAGAAAACATGTGCAGCAGAAAATGAAGATGATGAAATAGGTATTGATTGTTGTTCTTATGATTCACTTTCTCGTGCATGAAATGGTGAAGATAGTGAAAGTAACAGTATGGGTCTAGTGGAAAATCTCAAGATCAATGATGAAGATCAAGTTAAAAGGAAGGAATCTATCTACAAAGATGTGATCTCTAGAATGAATGAATAGATAAACAAGTATCAAAGGTTGTACGATTATGCAACCAATCACAGTGAAAGACTTAAAGCAGAAATCATCTCTCTCAAAACAGATTTGGAAAAATCAAATAAGAAGAATGAAGAACTTTTACAAACTTTTGAAGAACAAGAAAATGGGTTGAAAGAAGAGATTTTAAAATTGAATGATCAAGTAGAAGAAGGAAGAAGGGTCGAAGAAAGTATAAAGAAGCAATGCCAAAGATTGGAGGTTGAGGTAAATATTTTAAAAGGTAAATTAGAAGAAAAAGATAAACTCTTGAGGTTTCAAGATAGTACTAAAATTCTAGACAATATTCTTAGTAGTCAAAGGTCTCCTTCTATTAAATTTGGTCTTGGTTTTCATGAAACTGTTAAAGGAGAATCTAGTTCAAATGGATACAGAAGAGTATGTTTTTCAGTTAAGGAAAATAGTGAGATGGCTCAAGAACAAGAGCACAGTTTCAGGGGGAGCGTTAGCCTTGCTGAGAATAATGCATTGTTGACATTATGATGGTTTTGAAATATGATCTCTCTCTTGAGGTATTTTTGGTATTGGTTATAAAATTTCATATTTGTAATTTGATGAAAAGGTTATGTTGAGACCTATGATGTAAATTGTAATATTCAGTCATGAAAGGATTTGTTCAAATTTGTAAAACCCACTTGGTTGGGTAGTTGAGTCAAAATGTGTAAACCCACTTGGTTGGGTAGTTGATTCAAAATGTGTAAATCCACTTGGTTGGATCATTAATGTAAGTATGAAGTCCTTGGTGATAGGAAAGGTCATAGAGTCATGTACTTCATTGAAAAATATGTTTGAAGATTCAACATGAACTCAGGGGGAGCATGGTAACTTCAGTGCAAATCATATCTACAGAAATCTTCTTTCTACAAGAGAAGAAAAACTTTGTTTTGATTTTGATCCACCCTTTGCCATTGATGTCAAAGGGGGAGAGTTTCATGGTGTTTTAATAATGGTTATAATCAATGTATCTATCTATTGTGGTGATCAAACACCATCATGGTTGCCATCAAGTCCAAAGGGGGAGATTGTTGGCAATATGATGCAGAGTGTTGTCTTTGATGGCAACCTACTTGATAAAGTTGATGGAAACCTACTTGATGAAGTCGTCCTTGATGGAAACTGACCTGTCCTATTTGTTAATGATGTAAATCTGATGTATCTACAGAGCAGTTCAGATGTAACGAAGAAAGGAATTCCTGTAAAGGCCAGAGAAATGATGCAAATGGTATGTCACAAAGCATACACAGGTTTGTAAAGTTAAAGTAGCGTATGGGTTTTAGAGAAAGAAAAAGTAAAAAATTTTAGTCAGCCCTAAATTCTGATTCACACCCCCCCCCCCCCTCTCAGTATTTTTCCCAACAGAAATGACATTACCTTATAGTTTATTGGAGAAATGTCAGATAGAAATCACAGAGAAAGGTTTGTAGAAGAAATGACATGTGCATGGTTTGCCTTAAAGTTTTCCTTAAATTTTATGGGAGAAATCACATCCAAAAAATACATCCCTTAAAGTTTTCCTTGCCTAAATTTTAAGAGAGAAATTAAATGTATATGGCTTGCCTTAAAGTTTGTCTTATAGTTGAAGAGAGAAATGACATTGCCTTTTAGTTGATGGGATAAATTACATAGAAACACACGATAGAGAAAGAGTTTGTGGGAGAAATGACATGTGCATGGTTTTCCTTAATGTTTTCCTTAAAGTTTATGGGAGAAATCACATCTAGAAATGACATGCCTTAACGTTTTTCTTTCTTAAAGTTTAAGAGAGAAATGACATGTACATGGTTTGCCTTAAAGTTTTCTTTATATTTTAAGGGAGAATGACATTTCCTTATAGTTTATGGAAGAAATGACATATAAATGCTAGAGAAACGACATAGAAATGACATAAGCCTTAAGTTTTCCTTGTCTAGTGTTTAAGAGAGAAATGACATGTACATGCTTTTCCTTAAAGTTTTCCTGACAGTTTATGGGATATATGACATTGCCTTATAGTTTGTGGCAGAAATGACATTGTTTTATAGTTTATGAGAGAAATGACATAGAAATGACACATGCCCTAAAGTTTGCCTAAACATTTATGCGAGAAATGACACATGTACACTATTTGCCTTAAAGTGGTAGTGGTTTATGGATATTAAAATTAATAACTTCTATTTAGATCTATTCTAGAGATTGAATCTAGGGGCATTTACTAGATTTTTCACCTTTGAGAAAAGATGAGATCTAGAGGCTACCTAGCCCTTAACAGACTCTTCCTTTAGAACTTGTAGAAAGATTTTGTGGGAGAAATGACACGTGCATGGTTTTCCTTTCCTAAAGTTTAAGAGAGAAATGACATGTACATGGTTTGCCTTAAAGTTTGACTTATAGTTTAAGGGAGAAATGACATTGCCTTATAGTTTATCAGGGAAATGACATAAAAATTCTAGAGAAATGATATAGAAATGACACAAGCCTTAAAGTTTTCCTTGCCTAGATTTTAAGAGAGAAATGACATGTACATGGTTTCCCTTAAATTTTTCCTTATATTTTATGGGAGAAATGACATTTCCTTATAGTTTATGGGAGAAATGACATAGAAATGACACCTGCCTTAGGGTTTTCCTAAAATTTTATGGTAGAAATGACACATGTATGGACACATGTACACGGTTTTACTTAAAGTGGTAGTGGTTTATGGATATTAAAATGAAGAACTTCTATTTGGATTTGTTCTAGAGATTGACTGTAGGGGAATTTACTGGATATGCCACCTTTGAGAAAGGATGAGATCCAGAGGCTACCTGACCCTTTACTACGTGGCCCTTTACAGACTCTGCCTTTATAACTTGTAGAAGTTAACTTGTAGGTAGATTTTGTGGGTGAAATTACATGTGCATGGTTTTCATTAATGTTTTCCTTAAATTTTATGGGAGAAATCACATCTATAAATGACTGCCTTAAAGTTTTCCTTGCCTAAATTTTAAGAGAGAAATGACGTGCACATGGTTTGCCTTAAATTTTTCCTTATAGTTTAAGGGAGAAATGACATTTACGTATATTTTATGGGAGAAATGACATAGAAATGCCAGAAAAATGACATAGAAATGACATGAGACTTAAATTTTTCCTTTCCTAGAGTTTAAGAGAGAAATGACATGTACATGGCTTGCCTTAACGTTTTCCTTATAGCTTATGGGATAAATGACATTGACTTATAGTTTATGGTAGAAATGACATAGAAATGTTACATGCCCTAAATTTTGGCTAAACGTTTATGGGAGAAATGACACATGTACACTGTTTCCCTTAAAATGAAGAACTTCTATTTAGATATGTTCTAGAGATTGACCATAGGGGAATTTACTAGATATGTCACCTTTGAGAAAATATGAGATCCAGAGGCTAGCTGGCCCTTTACAGAATCTGCCTTTAGAACTTGTAGAAGTTAACACTCAACAGACAAACTAAAATCCTATGGAATTTCATCCACTTTATGTTCAGTTTTTAGGGCTTAAATTTTTCCTTGAATTAATGGGAGAAAGCCTTTATTTCGTGGGAGAAATGGCATGTGCATGGTTTTCCTTAAATTTTATGGGAGAAATCACATCTAGAAATGATATGCCTTAAAGTTTGCCTTGCCTAGAGTTTAAGAGAGAAATGACATGTACATGGTTTGCCTTAAAATTTGCCTGATAGTAGATCGGAGAAATGACATTACCTTATAGTTTATGGGAGAAATGAGACAGAAATGAAAGATAAATGACATAGAAATGACACATGCCTTAAAGTTTGCCTAAATGTTTATGGGAGAAATGACACATGTACACAAATTTCCTTAAAGTGGTATTTTTTTTCACTTACTTAAACAACTAGTGGTAGTGGTTGATTTATTAATGTCAAAATTCACACCTTGATGTGTTTGTGGGAGAAATGACATGTACATGGTTTGCAAAATTATTTTATGCACTTACTAAAATAATTGGTGGTAGTGGTTGATGAATTTATGTGAAAAGTCACACCTTTATGAGTTTGTGGGAGAAATGACATGTATAGGGTTTTCCTTGGAGTTTATGGGAGAGATCACATCTAGAAACCTTTACTTTGACATCTATATATAGGCTAAGAACATTAAAATGGAATTCTCAACTTACATTTGTTATGTCCTTAATAAGAAGTATGTTCTAGCACCTAACAGATTGTTTAATAATTTATAATAATGCCATTTTTGGCTTGTACTAGCATTCATCCTTGATATGTACAAGAATTTTACAACTTGAACATCAACCTACACTATCATCATGTCATTTTATAATAATCTAGCTTATTAATATCGATTACATCATAAAAAACTCCACTTGTAACATTTTACAAGATTAGAAGCATCATGGAAGGTGTAAATTTAGGTACATTAATAAAATACAACCATCTCAATTTAGATTATTAATATCCATTACATCATAAAACACTCCAATTTTAACATTTTACAAGATTAGAAGCATCATGAAAGGTGTAAATTTAGGTACATTAATAAAATACAACCATGTCAATCTAGATTATTAATATCCATTACATTATAAAGCACTCCACTTTTAACATTTTACAAGATTAGAAGCATCATGGAAGGTGTAAATTTAGGTACATTAATAAAATATATCCATGTCAATTTGGATTATTAATATCCATTACATCATAAAGCACTCCACTTTTAACATTTTACAAGGTTAGAAGCATCATGGAAGGTGTAAATTTAGGTACATTAATAAAATAGAGCCATGTTAGATGTTGGAGGGACATAACCAACAGTGAATGTGCCATGTGGCTTATACTACAGAGGATGACAAAGCTACTATATGTTGCTTGGAGAAAACTTGAAGAGAAGATACATCTTGAGATTTCCCGAGAGCATACCTATTAATTTCGATTCTTGTTTTCTTTTATGACATTAATATCCAAACAATGAGGATAAGATTGAATAGGGAAAAACTAAGAGGAAAGATGGAGAATAAAGATGTTGAAAATATTGAAGAAATTTTTAAACATGAAAACGAGAATGCACAAAAAGATGAATTGGTAAAGAAAATGGAGCATGTTAAAAGAATTTGTAAATATTCTTTTAAAAATTAGACAAAATACCTATTAGTTTCGATTCTTGTTTTCTTTTATGACATTACTCTCCAAGCATATATGTGGATAAGATTTAATAGGGAAAAACTAAGAGGAAAGAAGGAGAATAAAGATGTTGAAAATATCGAAGTAGTTCTTAAACATGAAAACTACAATGCACATAAAGATGAATTGGTAAGGAAAATGGATCATGTTAAAAGACTCTATAAAGATTTTAAAAAAAATAGACGGGTGCCCATAAGCAGAACTTATGTAGCATGGTAACTTTTCCCATGCCCACATTCAGTGGTTTTTATATCAAATTTGCAGTAAAGATGCGCAAGTACAAACCATAATATAAAATCTATTTGTTAAAATAGAAAAGAAAAATTAGAAAAATAGTTTTATTTAACTCTAAAATTTTCCCTCATATCAACCCTGCCAAAATTGCCTATAATTTGTACAGTATGCCATTATTCCAGCAGACAAGATTATTGAGGAGGAATGCAACTCTTGTTGTACCTTGATTTATGCATGGATAAGATTCAACAGGAATTTGAAAAACTCCATTGCTAGGAATAAGAAGGAATAGACAGACCTATTGTTATTTAGGATAAAAAGATAGGATAGGGTATCCATTTTTGTGTGGACTTCGGGGGAATGAATGTTTCTTGCATCCATGGTCCCTTTTTAAAACATTTCAATCCTACCTATCCAGATGGTTTAATTTTTATTCAATATTGACCTGAAAAAATGCATTACCTAGGAGTAAGTCGAGTTACAGGTCTAGAGAGAGATATAGATACACTAGAAGTGGATGAAGAACAATTTAGAAAAGGGCCCGAGGAAGACTAGTGAATCCAATTTCAACCTAGGAGAATATTTTGTTAGTGGAAAAGGAGTTTCGACCCTTAAATATAAAGGAAGTGTGCCTGTAATTATAACTAAAACCCATGGATTTAGATCTACGATGACTCGCGCGAGGATGTATAGTATTTTTATTATTTCTATTCATTTAACTATCACGTTAAGTTATTACCTATAACTTCAACATCAGTAACAGATGCTTCAAACTGATGAAAAATATATAAGTTGAAAGGAGGATGCCGACAGTTGATTAAAATTAGCCATGGATTTATTGTAAACTGTCATGTCTCCATTTTGAATTTTTTTTTTTTTTTTTTTTCTCTGGTGATTTACTTGTTGGCAGAAGGCAAATATTCCCATCTATTTTTATATTTTTCCATTCATATTTTAAATATCGCTATTCCATAAATCCCTTTAATGTTTTTCTTTCTTATAATTATGGCAATATATATTATACTATGGCACTATATTATTATGGCATTATTACTGTCACATATATATATAATTATATAACCCCTCGTTATATAAATATTGGATATATGTGTCTCCTATCGGTCAATACCAAATACATATTATATAAATCATCTTTATATAAATATTTAATGTAGGTGTCATCTTTTATATACCCGATTACTATATATGGCCTCTTTTATATACTCATGGATATATTTCGTTGGATCACCTTGTCTTGGTTGCACGTTTTTTTTTTTTATATATATATAACCCATATATATACCATATGTCTCTATGGACAATTTAAAAGCGCGCGTATATATATATATAAGAGCGACATGCGATTTCTACTCACCACGTACCTACTTACCCTTTGGTGACGCGTCTATCCGTCCACGTTGGCACGGTAATCCATTTAACCATTCAAATTGCAGTTGAATTAAATCAACGCCGCATTTACACATATATGTATATATAGGGTTTTATACATATTCTCGCAGGTTGCCCGCTAAGGATTTCAGCGTTCAAATGTTTTTTTTTTCTTTTATACACATAACTATATATTTTGGAGTAACCTGGGAATTGTCGGTAAACCTGTTTACCCTAATCTGTAATGCAGTGCTCGTTCTTCAACTCCGGTTCTGGATGGTTCGTAGCGTAACAGTTTGTAAACAGTTTACACTGCCAAGTGTACCCCACCGCCGGCCATGCCGATCACTGCGCGTTAGCGAACCTTACTACATCAAACGCATTTCTCTTAACCAACGGTTCGGCTTCTACAATCGTTTTTTTTTGCTATTTTAAATTTGAGAACGGCGCCACAAGTCTTATGCTTATACGCCTATGTTTTCAAGACTCGTACTGGATTTGATCCGCATTTCACAGGGTGTGAGCCGGCTAGTTGCCGTGGGAATTGGGGTATCATACTCAGCTATTTTTTTTCTTTTTGCAGAAGCAATGACTCGCCGTGCGAGGAGGTTAGCCAGTGGCGGCGTACCTCAGTTATTGTCTAGCCAGACTTGAATTTTTCCAGTTCAGCTGTGCGCGTACTGTGCCCTGAGCTTTGGTTTCTACGGTGGTTCGATCTAGGTTTTTCTTCATACTTTCGCGCCGACTACGCCAGGTTTCCTATGAACCTAATGAATACACTTGGTACCCTTTTGTTGAAGAGGCAGGGTCTTATAAATCTACCTCGGGATTTTATTTTTTTATGATGCTGGAATAGTGAGACTTAGGGTTTGAGCGTTCTGTTCATATGAATTTCTTTGGCCGCTCTATTTACCATATGCTACGCTATAAATTCCTGAGCAGGGAGTTAAGTTATCTCGCGGCCGTTTGTTACCGATGAAGGTGGTCAGCGTCTCGGTCTGTCACTGGAGGCAGAGCTATAGGTCCTGTGCATTAGCACATTTTAAATCTAGTTCTATGTTATTTTTCTTCATAGTTTGCACCTCTGCTCGGCTGTAACCCTAGTCGTTCAGCCTGTGAGCATGCGGGTTCAACAATTTATCGTTTCTGCAGGCAGTATGGATAGTATGTGCCTGAACCTTTGCAGGCTTTTTAGTTGGCCGAGTGTAGAGTCTGGGGTTTCTCCGTACCCAGATTCAATAGTCGCTACCAACCCCGTCCAATTTCCTTGCGGCCCCGTTTGATGGGCTCGTTCGACTGTGATTAACATCCACGACGCAAAGGTGGGCTAAGTTTTTATTTATTTGCTTTCGGTTACAGTATTATATGTATCAGTTTGGCTAGTATGAGGTCTTACAGTTCTATTCGAATAGATAGTTGTCGGTCGACTCATCCTGTTTTTTGTTGTACATAAGTTTATGCGACCGTCTCGGTCAGTTGGTATCGATAGCGAAATCCATGTCGGTCCTACGACGTGAATAGTTTACGTGGATATTATTCACTATAATCTTTGCGGCAAGAGTGCCGATTTATGGTAGGCAGTCTATCGGTTGCCCACCTCTCTACTTTAAAATCCCAAGATTGTTTCTCCTGTGTTGAATGGGAGGTGTATCTCCGTATTGTCTATTACGACGGCACAGGGAGTTTATTATTCCACCCTTGATCTATACAAAGTGTGCTCAGCTCATTCATGCTTTTCTCACCAACACACCTCGGAAGTCGTGGAGAAAGCCCATTGCTTTGGGCACATAGACTTATATTTCGCTCCCGGTTCTTCAACAGCCATCCTGGCGAAATATCTGATGAACTCATGATGTTGGATGATAAATGAGTTTACGTTTGGGTATTCTGTTGTATGTGGCTGTATAATAGATACGTTTTGACCATGTTCTGTAATCCTTATATGATTTGTATAGTCCATTTTACTTGATCTTTGAAACCAATAGTAACAGGAGTATTTACTTTCGTTCTCGGCGTCGGGGTTAACTTCTTGCTTTATGCCCATATGTAACTATATCGCAGGCAATACCAAACGAGCGTTTGGTTTATCTCCCAGCGTTTACTATTGTTTTTATTCCGTTTACTTTCAACTCCAATTTCGTTAATTGTACTTTGGGGACTATCGTTCTTCTAACAAATTTAAATTGTATATATGTCGGTAATGGAATTGTGTAGCCTGACACTTTATGTTTGATGCTATTTCAGCTAAGTACCAAGCCACGGCCCATCATATTCCACGGCCGCTCACTTTATGTGTACTATATTCATACAGTAGTTGTTTCACCGAATAAATAGAAAAATAGGGCTATAAATGATGCCCGTCTTTGGAAAGTGATAAACTATTAATTTTATTTTTATGCCTAGGTATACGTATCTTCGATGGTGAATAAATAGAGGTTCAGGATTATAATGCATGTCTTTGACTATACTCCTCGATTCAAGGGTTAAAGATAGATTTAGATATTAAATCTATACCCTTATAAGTGTGGTAATAATCTTAGAAAGTAGAGTTACATTGGTAAAGTAGATTTATAAATGAAGTCTTTATACTTATAAGTAATATAAAAATTCTATAAAGTCGAGTACTCTTTCTCTAGCAAAATCTTCAAATGATATATTGTAATGTGCTTACTTCCTTCCTTCTAAATTTTTTTAACATACACATATGATTTTATCTTATTGTCTCTACGGGGAATACAATGAAAAGTAATCCTCTATGAAGTAAGTAACAATTCAAACAACAAGTTTAGAGTTTTCTGAAGTTCATATGTGACTACGTTTTTTTAGTGTTGAAAATTAACGAGAATTTATTGCCTCATCAGATGTTAAATGTAGTAATATCATCAAACACACCTTTTTACTTAATTGTTTTAATAGCCAATTCATACCAAGGAAAAATAGAATAACAAAAAAATTAGGAACATACCACAAAGGCACCGTGGCTTGACCTCCCAGCCTTAGAGAGGTCTCTTTGTCTCCCGGACTCACCCACGGCCAGTCCTCCTCTCGGATCAACCCCCGATGCTGCAAGACTGACCTTTAGCTCATAATTCCCCAAAGCATGTTTCTAATTCTGCGTCCAGAATAGCAGGATGCTTTCTTTCATGTTTAGCCTAGGCTTCCCATATTGGGATTCTTTAAAGCTGCTTTAAGCTTTTCCTCAGCTTTTCCAGCTTTTTCTCACCTCTTCCCAACTACTCCTCTTCATTGGGGAAATTTAGATTCCTCCTCAAATCTAAATTAATTTCTTTCAAGGATTTTTTGAAAGATTTTTGGGGATTTGTTGCCTTATCCATCCTCATGGATTTGGCAAGTGATCTCTAATTCTCATCTTGGTCAAAATGCACAATCATTTTATTTATTTCCTCAAATAAAATATGCAAATACATTTACACCATACTTATCCCTTGGGGTCCACCCCCTTAGGATTAAAGTTCAAATGTCTAACTTTAAAAATTCAACACACAAATTGGGGGTGTTACATATTCCCCCTCTGAAAATAAACACCGTCCTCGGTGTTGTTATTCAACTACTAGAGTTTATTTAAACAAAAATGGATATTTCTCCATCATTTCAGCTTCCCTTTCCCAGGTAGCTTCTTCAGCAGTAAAGTGCTTCCACTGCACTTTTACTCTGACCACTGTTCTGTTTCTCAATTCAATTTCTTCCCGCTCCAATATTTGAAGCGGTTCTGGCAGAAACTCCCCTTCTGGTTCCACCTGTACAACATTCCAATCAACTATATGAGAAGCATCATGCACATATCTTTTTAATAATGAAACATGAAATACATTATGTACTTTAACATGAGGTGGTAAGGCCAGCTTGTAAGCCACTGGTCCCACCCTTTCTAACACCTCAAAAGGCCCACCATATCTAGGTGCTAGTTTTGCACAACTTCCTGCATAAAGTGTGCTCTTTTTGGGTTTGATGCGCAAATACACATGATCCCCCACTTTGAATTCTCGGTGCACCCTTTTCTTATCAGCATAGCTCTTCTGTCGGTCTTGTGCTGTCTTTATATTTCTCTGTATTTGTTTAACAATTCTTTCCATCTCTTGTAGTGCATCTGGTCCCAACACCATTTTATCCTCTGGTTGACTCCAACTCAAGGGAGTACGACACTTTCTCCCATAGAGTGCCTCAAACAGACTCATTTTAATAGAGGATTGGTAGCTATTATTATAGGCAAACTCAGCTAAATGCAGATACTCTTCCCATTTTGATGGCCTATCCATCACATACATTCTCAGCATATCCTCTAAA
The DNA here is from genome assembly GCA_034641835.2 of Pinus albicaulis. NCBI lineage: Eukaryota > Viridiplantae > Streptophyta > Pinopsida > Pinales > Pinaceae > Pinus > Pinus albicaulis. The sequence continues at coordinate 112,274,082 of CM076572.1, forward strand.
ATTTGATTTGTCCTTTCTGTTTGCCCATCAGTCTGAGGATGATAGGCAGTACTAAAATTCAGCTTAGTACCAATTCCTGCAAACAATCCCTTCCAAAATGCTGCTGTAAACTTAGCATCTCGATCTGAAACAATCACCTTGGGAACTCCATGAAGCCTTACTATCTCCTTTAGAAAAACATTTGTTACTTGACCTATTCCAAAGGTAGACTTTACTGGTATAAAGTGAGCATCTTTGGTGAGAGTGTCTACTACTACCATTACAGAATCATGTTGATACTTAGTCTTGGGTAGTCCTGTTATAAAATCTAGGGAAACTGTGTCCCATTTCCATTCTGCAATTGGCAAAGGGTTTAAAAGCCCTGCTGGGTGTTGATGCTCGACTTTAACCAGTTGACACTCCATACACCTACTTAGATACTCTGCCACATCTCTCTTCATTCCTGGCCAGAACAATTTCTTTTTCAAGGCTGTTAACATCTTTTGATATCCGGGATGTCCTGCATAGGGCCGTTTATGATATTCATCTAGAATTTCTCTTTTCAATGCCTCTATATTTGGAATATACAACCTGTTTTTGTAATAGAGCAGCCCTTGTGGGTTTTTAGTGTAATCTGTTTTATCCCTTGTCTGAAATTTCACCAAGAGTGCTTCATAATTGGGATCTTGAGTTGCTGCTTTTATCACCAATTCCTCTATCTCCATCTGGGCACTACTCCCAATGCTGTTTAAATGTTGACAAGCATTTCTACTTAAGGCATCAGCAACTTTATTCTCCTTCCCCTTGATATGTTTTATGTCCATATCAAATTCACTTAGAAAAGACAACCATCTGGCTTGTCTTGCATTTAGGTCAGTTTGGGAGAAAAAATATTTGAGGCTAATATGATCAGTCATCAATGTGAACTTCTTCCCCAGCAAATAGTGCCTCCACATTTTTAAAGCATGAATAACAGCTGCAAATTCCAAATCATATGCACTATAATTCTGTTCATGAGTTTTCAATTTCCTAGACTCATAGGCAATAACTGAATTTTCTTGCAATAGAACTCCTCCTAGCCCCTCTCTGCAAGCATCTGTACATACCACAAACTCTTTATCAGGATCAACAATTTTTAATATAGGAGCTGAAATAAGTTTCTGTTTCAATTGTTCGAAACTATTTTGACATTTCTCAGTCCACACGAACTTAACACCCTTCCTTTGTAATGAGGTTATGGGATTTGCTATCGCAGAAAATCTCTCCACAAATCTGCGATAATAGCCTGCAATTCCCATAAATGATCTTACTGCTGAGACATCAGTGGGGACTGGACATTCTTTAATGGCTTTTATCTTTTCAGGATCAACTGCCAATCCTTTTTCAAAAATAATATGACCCAGATATTGAATTTTATCTTTATAAAATTCACATTTGCTGAACTTGGCATATAGCTGGTTTTCTTTTAAAGTCTGCAACACTACTCTCAAATGTTCCTTATGTTCATATTCATCTTTAGAATAGACTAATATATCATCAATGAACACCAGAAAAAATTTGTCCAAATACTTATTCAACACACTATTCATCAGACACATAAAGGTGGCAGGGGCATTCATCAAACCAAAAGGTAGGACTACAAATTCGTAATGCCCATACCTGGTTCGAAATTCTGTTTTGCTGATGTCTTCTTCTTTAATTCTGAGCTGGTGATACCCAGTCTCGAGGTCTATCTTGGAGAAGACTGAAGCTCCTCTCACTTGATCAAAAAGATAATCAATTCTAGGAAGTGGATATCTATTCTTAATGGTCAACTTGTTCAGTTGACGATAGTCAATGCACATCCTAAAAGTTCCATCCTTCTTTTTAACAAATAAAAAAGGTGCTCCCCATGGAGACACACTTGGTCTAATATAACCCTTATCCAATAATTCTTGCAGCTGCATCTTCAGCTCTATCAGTTCTGGCGGACTCATCCGATAAGGAGCTCGGGAAATGGGTGTAGCTCCCGGCACCAGATCTATAGAAAAGTCAATCTCTCTTTTGGGGGGGAGATGAGGGATTTCCTTGGGAAATATTTCCTTAAACTCTCTGATGACTGGTATAGCATCCAGTAACTCTTCCTCAGTTTTCTGTTATATTTCTTCTATATGCACTGCATAAACTTGGTATCCTTTTCTAGCTGTTCTTTTCAATTGTAAGGCTGATATTTGTCTTACCACAATGGGTTTTGGTTTCCCTTTTAGGGTAAAAGGTTTCCCTTCGTCATCTACACAATGCAAGGTTTTATCCCAGCAGTTCATCAGGGCTTTCTTCTTTTCCAGCCAATCCATTCCTATCAGCAGATCATAGGATCCTAATGGTAATATGTTCAAGTTTACTTCTGTTGAAAAACCATTTAATTGTATTGCTGTTTTGGGCAACTTATGAGTGAATTTTCTCTTAGTTCCAGTGGCTAGCTGTACCAGCCATGACTGCCGAAATTTTTCAGGTTTAATTTTACATTTTTCTACAATTCCAGGACTAACGTAACTCAAAGAAGCACCTGGATCAATCAAAGCAGTAACAGGTAGGTCAGAAATCTTACCCTCCATTTCCACCATGGTTGCTTGATGTTCTGCTTGTCGATTTTCCAATGCTGCACTGATAGTTGGTATATTTCTGGCTATGTCATTGACTGTTGTTGCCTCTCGCTCTCTGCTAATCAGGTGTATATTTCGATGGGGGCAGTCCCTCATCATATGGGGTTCTCCACAGCCCCAACATTTCAGAGGTTCCTTCATTCTGACTGTCCCTTCCTTTCTATTGTTCCCTTCTAATGGTTTTGAACCCACTTGGGACTGAGCAGTTTGACTTTCCTTTGGTTTGCTGAACTTTTTCCTTTGATGATCTCTACCAAAATTCCTTAAATATGTCGGTTTTGGTCTTTTGCCTTTGAACTCACCCTTGTTCATCCAGCTCTTCCCTTGTTCCGCTTTACCTTTAAACTGCTGATAGCATAATCTTTCTTTTCTAACAGCTTCATCCATGGTCTTTGGGTTGTCAAATTCAATTTTCTCCTTGTAAACAGTAGGCAAACAATTTAAAAACCTTTGCACTTTTGCCTTTTCTTCCCTAATGTAAGGAACATACCTCAGTAAATTAGTAAACTTAGTGACAAACTCATCAATAGTGAGCTGCCCTAGCCTAAGTTCATGGAATTCTTTTGCTTTATCGTCATAATAACTTTCATTTAAATAACGACTTTTGAACTTAGTCTGAAAATCTTCCCAAGTAACTGTCTTTTCATCAATGGCATGCACCATTTTTGTCTCTTCCCACCAGAGTGTAGCTTTTCCTTGTAGCTGGTACACAGCTAATCTAGCCTTCAGATTGCTCTCATATTCATAGACTTGGAAATACTTGATCATGTTCAGCAACCAAGCTTCCGCATCCTCCTCCTTCTCCCCATCATAGGAGGGAGGTTTGATCTTTCTAAATTCTCCTTGCAACTCTCTTTTCTGCTTATGTTGATTTCTAGCTGCATCCTCATCCTCAGATTCATCCATCTTTCTTTTTCCAGAACCTTCGCCCTCCTGGCTGTTCCGGGAAGTTAGCTCTCTGATGAGCTTTTCCTGCTCCTTACTGGCTGATGACAACATGTCATTTTGGCTTCTTAATTCAGCCAATTCTCGTTGCAGCCCGTGCAACATAGCCAGTACCGGGGCATTGGGATCTGGAGTAGCAAACTCATCACGCAGATCCACATAAATCCCTTCACCTTCAGCCATTTCAACTGTACACACTCACAACACAGATTAGCAAAGTTTATAAACTTCAGAAAAACAAAATATGTAATAAGCAGTGAGCACAAAACGACATTGGTGTTGTAACAAGTGCCTCGATGATGAAATCCTATCTCATTTTGAAATTTTTTATTTTTTTTTCTGCGGTGATTTACTTGTTGGCGAAGGCAAAATATTCCCATACAATTTTTATATTTTTCCATTCATATTTTAAATATATTATTCCATAAAATCCTTTAATGTTTTCTTTCACTTATAATTATGTATTATATATTATCTTATGGCACTATATTTTTATGGCATTAATACTGACATCACATATATATATATATAATTATATAACCCCTCGTTATATAAATATTGGATATATGTGTCTCCTATCGGTCAATACCAAATACATATTATATAAATCATCTTTATATAAATATTTAATGTAGGTGTCATCTTTTATATACCCGATTACTATATATGGCCTCTTTTATATACTCATGGATATATTTCGTTGGACCACCTTGTCTTGGTTGCACTTTTTTTTTTTTTTATATATATAACCCATATATATACCATATGTCTCTATGGACAATTTAAAAGCGCGCGTATATATATATATATATATATATATATATATATATATATATATATATATATAAGAGCGGCATGCGATTTCTACTCACCACGTACCTACTTACCCTTCGGTGACGCGTCTATCCGTCCACGTTGGCACGGTAATCCATTTAACCATTCAAATTGCGGTTGAATTAAATCAACGCCGCATTTACACATATATGTATATATAGGGTTTTATACATATTCTCGCAGGTTGCCCGCTAAGGATTTCAGCGTTCAAATGTTTTTTTTTTCTTTTATACACATAACTATATATTTTGGAGTAACCTGGGAATTGTCGGTAAACCTGTTTACCCTAATATGTAATGCAGTGCTCGTTCTTCAACTCCGGTTTCGGATGGTTCGTAGCGTAACAGTTTGTAAACAGTTTACACTGCCAAGTGTACCCCACCGCCGGCCATGCCGATCACTGCGCGTTAGCGAACCTTACTATGTCGAACGCATTTCTCTTAACCAACGGTTTGGCTTCTACAATCGTTTTTTTTTGCTATTTTAAATTTGAGAACGGCGCCACACGTCTTATGCTTATACGCCTATGTTTTCAAGACTCGTACTGGATTTGATCCGCATTTCACAGGGTGTGAGCCGGCTAGTTGCCGTGGGAATTGGGGTATCATACTCAGCTATTTTTTTTCTTTTTGCAGAAGCAATGACTCGCCGTGCGAGGAGGTTAACCAGTGGCGGCGTACCTCAGTTATTGTCTAGCCAGACTTGAATTTTTCCAGTTCAGCTGTGCGCGTACTGTGCCCTGAGCTTTGGTTTCTACGGTGGTTCGATCTAGGTTTTTCTTCGTACTTTCGCGCCGACTACGCCAGGTTTCCTCTGAACCTAATGAATACACTTGGTACCCTTTTGTTGAAGAGCCAGGGTCTTATCAATCTACCTCGGGATTTTTTTTTTTATGATGCTGGAATAGTGAGACTTAGGGTTTGAGCGTTCTGTTAATATGAATTTCTTTGGCCGCTCTATTTACCATATGCTACGCTATACCTTCCTGAGCAGGGAGTTAAGTTATCTCGCGGCCGTTTGTTACCGATGAAGGTGGTCAGCGTCTCGGTCTGTCACTGGAGGTAGAGCTATAGGTCCTGCGCATTAGCACATTTTAAATCTAGTTCTATGTTATTTTTCTTCATAGTTTGCACCTCTGCTCGACTGTAACCCTAGTCATTCAGCCTGTGAGCATGCGGGTTCAACAATTTATCGTTTCTGCAGGCAGTATGGATAGTATGTGCCTGAACCTTTGCAGGATTTTTAGTTGGCCAAGTGTAGAGTCTGGGGTTTCTCCGTACCCAGATTCAACAGTCGCTACCAACCCCGTCCAATTTCCTTGCGGCCCCGTTTGATGGGCTCGTTCGACTGTGATTAACATCCACGACGCAAGGGTGGGCTAAGTTTTTATTTATTTGCTTTCGGTTACAGTATTATATGTATCAGTTTGGCTAGTATGAGGTCTTACAGTTCTATTCGAATAGATAGTTGTCGGTCGAATCATCCTATACCTACGACTGTACATAAGTTTAAGGAACGTCTCAATGGTTGAGTATCGACGGCGAAATCCGTCGTCGATTCTACGACGTCAATAGTTTCTGTGGATAGTATTCACTATGAAGTGCTGCGAGGAAAGGGTGCCGATTTATGGTATCGGTTGCCCACCTCTCTCGCCTAAAATCCAAAGTTGTTTCTCCCGAGCATATTGTCTGTTACGCTGGCCTGGGGAGTTTTATTATTCCACCCTTGATCTATACAAAGAATGTGCTGAAAACAATTTCATGCTTTTCTCACCAACACACCTCAGAGTCGTCGGCCATTGCTTTGGGCACGTAGACTTATATTTTCGCTCGGTTCTTCCACTGTATCAAAACTGAAATATGCCGTGGACTCCTTGATGTTTGGATGATAGTGAGTTTAAGTTTGGGTGTTCTGGTTTATGTGCCTTCATAACAGATACGTTTTGACCAGGTTCCGTAATCCTTATATGATTCATGCAGTACGTTTTACTTGATCTTTGAAACTGATAGTAACAGGTGTATTTACTTTCGCTCGCGGCGTCGGTGTTAACTTCTTGCTTTACACCTATATGTAACTGTATCGCAGGCAATACCAAACGAGCGTTTGGTTTATCTCCCGGCGTTTATTATTGTTTTTATTCCGTTTACTTTCAATTCCAATTTCGTTAATTGTACATTGGGGACTATCGATCTTCTAACAAATTTAAATTGCATATGTTAGTAATTGAATTGGTGTAGCCTGACAAATTATGTTTTATGCTATTTCAGCTAAGTACCAAGCCACGGCCCATCATATTCCACGGCCTATCACTTTATGTGTATTATATTCATACAGTAGTTGTTTCACCGATTAAAAATAGAATTATAAATGATATGGGCCTTTGGAAGGCGATGAAAGCTATTGAAATTTTATTTTTATGACTAGGTATAGGTATCTTCGATGGTGCTTACATAGAGGATTAGGATTGTAATGCAAGTCTTTGACTATACTCCTCGATTCAAGGGTTAAAGATAGAGTTAGATATTAAATCTATGCCATTAGAAATGTGGTAATAATTTTAAGACGTAGAGTTACATTGGTAAAGTAGATTTATAAATGAAATCTCTATACTTATAAGTATTGTAACAATCCTATAAAATAGAGTACTCTTTCTCTAGTACAATCTTTAAATGGCATATTTTAATGTTCTTACTTCCTTCCTTCTAATATTTTTCTAACATACACACTAGTAGATTTTATCACCCTTGTCTCTACAGGGAATACAATGAAAAGTAATCATCTGTAGAGGCTAAGTAACTTCAGATTTAAACCGACCTGGGTTTAGAGTTTCTGGAGTTTCTACTCTATGAATTTCTGGTCTACAACTGGACAGAATCTGGAAGGTGAATGCCTTAAGCTAGATTCTGTTAAATGTAGTACTATCATCAAACACACCTTTTTACTTAATTTTTCTATATGTAGCCAATTCATACCATCAGAAAAATAGAATAACAAAAAATTTCAGAACATACCACAAAGCTGCAAATGACCAACCTCCCAACCTTAGAGTCCTCTTTATCTCCCAGGACTCACCCCCGAGCAGAGATCACCTCCTCTCACAGATCAACCCCTGATCTGCTTAGGAGCAGCTTATTTAAGCTCATAATTCCCCAAAGCATGTTTCTAATTCTGCGTCCAGAATAGCAGGATGCTTTCTTTCCTGTTTAGCCTAGGCTTCCCATCTTGGGATTCTTTAAAGCTTCTTTAAGCTTTTCCTCAGCTTTTCCAGCTTTTTCTCACCTCTTCCCAACTACTCCTCTTCATTGGGGAAATTTAGATTCCTCCTCAAATCTAAATAAATTTCTTTCAATGATTTTTTTGAAAGATTTTTGGGGATTTCTTGCCTTATCCATCCTCATGGATTTGGCAAGTGATCTCAAATTCTCTTTTTGGTCAAAATGCACAATCATTTTATTTATTTCCTCAAATAAAATATGCAAATACATTTACACCATACTCATCCCTTGGGTCCACCCCCTTAGGATTTAAGTTCAAATGTCTAACTTTTAAAAATTCAACACACAAATTGGGGGGAGTTTCGACCCTTAAATATAAAGGAAGTGTGCCTGTAATTATAACTAAAACCCATGGATTTAGATCTACGATGACTCGCGCGAGGATGTATAGTATTTTTATTATTTCTATTCATTTAACTATCACGTTAAGTTATTACCTATAACTTCAACATCAGTAACAGATGCTTCAAACTGATGAAAAATATATAAGTTGAAAGGAGGATGCCGACAGTTGATTAAAATTAGCCATGGATTTATTGTAAACAGGTCAATGGATTAGAAAGAACACATAATAAAGAGAAAAAATCAAAGGAATTCTAGTGTATTTATAGAAAATGATTGCGGGAAGAACATATATTCCAAGACTGCAATAGATTAATAGATGGAGAAGTAATAAAATATATAAATAGATTACTATATAGTAGGCAATCTGGGAAAATTACAAAATCAGAGAAAATTAGACAAAATAGAATATATAGCCTTTTTTTACACCTTTCAATCCTGCCTATCGAGCTGGTTTAATTTTATATTCAATATTGACATGAAAAAATACATTACCCAGGAGCAAGCCCAATTATAGGTCTAGAGAGAGATACAGATACACCAGAAGCCGATGAAGATGAGGACCAACCTGGAAAATCAGAGATGAGCTCGCATTGTAAAGATGAGGCAGGAGATTATCGAAGACGTCGAGGCTGCAACGGTAATACAAGCAGGAGATCGCCGACGACATTGCGAAGGATGTGGATTACAAATTACCTGCAAACAAAAAACTAAAATAAAGTTAAAAGAGTAGAAAAACAGAACAACAATAAGAAAAAATCACAAAAAAAACAAAACAAAAAACAATGAAATACTCACCTACGCAACACCAAGACCTTTCAACTGCAACAACAAACTAAAGACCCTGCAACAACAACAACAACATGCGACAACGAAAATAAGACAGCGGTAATAAGCCCGAAACCTATTCATGTTTACGGGCTGGTATATTTATAAAATAAAGTTAGTCCGAATTATTTTAAAGGTTCGGCTAGACTAATAGTCGAGCTGAACTATTAGTTCGGCCGAATTTCCGTTGACGGTTTTCCCATCTCTGGCCAAAAATCGGTTTACCCATCTCGTCAATACGCCGTCAATGTAAACGACAGAATTATTTCGGCCGAAGTAAGTTCTAAAGTTTTGTCGAAAATTTCGGCTGAACTCTAAAGCAGTTCGACCAAACTTTTATAAATGTTTGGTCGAACTGTTGGGAAAATGACTTTTCCACCCTCGATTCTCAGAAAAGTGTAACCCACCTTCGTGGTTTTACCCACCTATTTTGAAAAATATGAAGCCTTTCCTATTATAGTGTCAATTTTTACATATATGTGATCCTAGCCCTTGATTAATTGTGGTTAAAGTATTTTAATTAAAACAGTTATTTTAAAAATTATGAAGCCTTTCCTCCTAGGCCCATTTTATGTGCATGTTCTTTATGCTTTTAGGCTTATTATAAAGTCAATTTTTACATATATGTGGTCCAAGCCCTTATTTAATTGTGGTTAAAGTATTTTAATTAAAGACCTATTTTAAAATTATGGAGCCTTTCCTCCTCATTCCATTTGATGTGTGTTTATAACTTATAAACCTTTATACATTATAAGAATTGTCCATCTACTTATTAAAATTAAATGAATTCTTTCATAACTTTAGGGAGGACCTCTCACATTTGACCCTATTACAATCACTTTATAATGAATATCTATACCATTTTTTAATGATGGTTGGCATTGAAATTATGAGTTATTCATTAGGTGATGTCATAAAGTGTGGAAAAAAGAGTTCTTTATGATTTTCGGCCTATTATAGTGTCAATTTTTACATATATGTGGCCCAAGCCCTAATTAATTGTGGTTAAAGTATTTTAATGAAAAAAACATATTTTAAAAATTATGGAGATTTTTTTTATATATATATGTGGTGAAGCCTTGTGGTTAAAGTATTTTAATTAAAAAACCTATTTTAAAAATTATGGAGCCTTTCCTCCTTAGCCCATATCATGTGTTCTTTATGCTTTTAAGTTTAGCATAAAGTCAATTTTTACATATATGTAGTTATTTTTACATATATATTTTTTATGCTTTTAAGTTTAGTATAAAGTCAATTTGTTCCATGATTTTTACATATTGATTAATTATGATTAAAGTATTTTAATAAGTAGATGTGCACTTTTTATAATGTATAAAGGTAGATAAGTTAATTAAAAGACATATTTTATAAATCATAGAATATTTCCTACTCAACTCATTTGATGTGTGTTTATAACTTATCTACCTTTATACATTATAAAAAGTGCACATCTACTTATTAAAATACTTTAATCATAATTAATCAATATGTAAAAATCATGGAACAAATTGACTTTATACTAAACTTAAAAGCATAAAAAATATATAGGTAAAAATAACTACTCACTTTTGCCCTTATTATAGTCACTTTATAATGAATATTTATACCATTTTTTAATCACAGTTGACCTTCTTTTCACTGGACACGATGAATCTAAATAAAAACAAACAAAATAAAATATTCTTGGTTGTTTGGAGAACATGAAAATGATTTTTTATACAAGTAATAAACCACAAATAAGCATTTAAACAATTACACCGTGAAATAAACCATAACGAAAATTAAATATTTTTAGTGGTTTGGAGAACACAAAAATAAATTTCCAGACGCAGGATGAATGGAGATAGCAGGAAGAGGGCCACAACGAGCTTCGACGCCATTAATATCCGTGGAAGAAGCACGAATGAGATGAGACGGTGAAGAGAACAGGCGAGATATCGCCGGAGCTGATTGGAATTAAATATTGTATATTAAGTGCACCGTCCCAGAATACGACCAAAGCACGTGAGATAAATGTCAAAGATGGCTCAGTACACGAAACTTGAAACGTGACCCTTGAATTTTTTTTATGTCCCCCGATGTAACTTACATTTAATTATAATTTAATAATAATACTTATAATATCAAGTTTAAAATTATTAATTCAACGCAGACTATTAAAAAATATATTTTTTCAATCTTAGTTTTATATCTATTTTATATATAAAAAAAAAAAGTAAAAAGAAAAATTTAATATATAATTTTATTTAAAAAATCTAATATATAATTTCTTTGTTATTTACATAAAGTAAATGGCATATATTATTATTTACATGATATTGTAATTTATTTTATGTTTAATTAATATATAATAATTAAAATAAAAATATATTAATCACAATTTTTTATTATTATTACTGATAAATAAAATATTTCAATATTTATATTAAATAATATATTTTTAGATAATGAAAAATAAATTAATTTAAATTCAAATGTATTATTTATATAAGTATTTGTTTTAAAAATGATTTATAACATGGCATAATATTACTATAATATTATATTATAATGTAAAATATATTATATAAATTAAAGTGATATTTTCATTTATAAAAAGAAAAATGAAAATTATATTAAGAAAAAAATATAATATTAAAATAAATAAAATTATGAAATACTATAATAATTAATTGTAATTTAATTATACTTTGATAGATAGTATTTTTAATTATATAGATAGATGTTTCTTTTGGAGTATACTTTATAATATAATGTGATATTAATATATTATAGAATATATATTAATCAAGGTAAATAGTCCCTTTCATAATATAATTGTATAATTAACTTTAAATAAATAAAAATAATTCATTTAAATTTAAATTCATGATTTATATAAGTATTTATTTTAGAAATAATTTTTAACGTGCCATAAGATTATTATATAATATTATATTGTAAAACATATCATATACATGAGAATGATATTTTCATTTATAAAAATAAAAATGAGAGTTCTATTAAGAAAAAAATATAATATTAAAATAGAAAATAGTATAATAATTAAGTGTAATTTAATTATATTTAAATAAATATTATTTTTAATTATATATATAGATGTTTATTTTGGAGTATGATTTATAATATAACTCTGAAACATTATCCTAATTTAACTGGACACAGTGATGGAAAGATGTTGAGGGAAATCAAGTTTAAATAACTCATTCCTAAGTAGACAAGAGGTTGTCTAGAATTGGTGTCTACTCAGGGGATGTGGATGAAAGCTTCAGGTTGGGTGGCAAATAGTCTTTACCAGAACTGGTATGCACAGTTATTAAATTATGTCTTATGCTTTTGTTATTATGATGATGATTGATTAAGATTTAATATGCTTTAGTTATGAGTTTAGCTGAAAGTTGTGTATCTTGAATTATAAATTTATGTGATAAATTGTTTTATTTTTTTGAGAATAAAGTGTATTATGTATCTAACAGAAAAATAACTATAAAAAATATAACAAATAGTTTACCAACATATAGAATCTCTAAACCCAAATAGAAGGGTTTAAATCTTCTATTAGGTCTATGTTAAGATATAAAATACTCCATTTAAATTAAATATAATTCTAACTATGTTAAGAAAAACATAGGAAATGACAGTAGAAATACATAGTTATTTTTGTAAACAAAGAAGGAAGCAAATATGCATACAGTTGGATTGATTTATTTCCATAAAATAAAAAAAATACAATTATGTACAAATAAATTACTTTAGATTAAAAATGTACAAATTCCTAAATTAGGAAATATGCATACATTTAGATATAACATGTGTTTAAAAAAAAAACCAAGAAACAATTATACATATAGAGGCAATATGTATATTGGAATGAATTTATATTGTTGTCGAGAGTATGTAAAACTCCTTTAATAGAGGTGAAAAAGAGAATATAGAAAGAGTGAATTAAAAAATCATTTACAATAGTCCAAGTCATATGATTGAATGTCATCTTTTATTAAATTTAATTACAGGGTGAAGAGTTAAAATGATAAAACTCATCATAGCTAGTAGGCTAAAATCTGTACATTGTGACGACCGAATTGTAGATAAAGGAAATCGGTAGTCAAGTCCTTGGAAAGGAAAGATGAAGTGATTGTTGTAGAATTCGTGAAATTTAAAATACTTGTACAAAAACCACATAGATATCAAATATAATAAGTAGAAAAAGTGACACTACTTTTATAGTAATTAATAATACAAACTATACTTGTTTAACAGAACGTGAGTAAGTGGAGTTCCTCGTGTATATAACAGTGTAAGTACGAAACTGATTTAGTAAGTATTAAACAGAATGGAAAGAACGAAACTGATTTAGTAAGTATTAAACAGAATGGAAAGAAATTATTTACCTAAGATGTGGGTTGAAACGAGATACATGGTCTTTGATGGGAAATTACGAAATTGAAAATATTCAAAAGAGGGTTTTTCCTGTATAAGAACAGATCATATTATTATGAGAAAATTTTATCAAATGAACTTTAAATTAAAAATGAAATTTATTACAGGACATGCAAGCTTTAATTGTGTGTGGGATATGTTATAAAAATGATAAGATGTTAAAACCAGGAAAAAGACAGAGTGACTCTTTATTGAAAACAAATAGAAGGTGAAATTAAAATGGAATTTAAACTAATACATTTTATGCCTCAGGCTTTACGCAAATACCAAATGGTATTTATTCATAGATATGATTGTATCAGAATGAGAGTATAAATAAAATAAAGACATTAAACTATGTTACCTCTATATGATTTTAAACTAAAGATGAAATCAATGAATTCATCTTAGATGGAGATTTTTTGGTAAAATCAAAATTATATCAAAAAGCCTCCAAATCCATATTATCTGAGATTTAAAAGCATGAAGGTCGAAATTATGAAACGCAAAGGAAAGCATAGAGTATATGATAGAAATAGTTTGACTATAATTTTATTGCATTTTGGAACTGCAATTACGAAAAATAAAACGAAAAATAAAACACTACATCCAAAATATCAAAAGGTAAATGACTAAGTAACATTTATAAAATGAAGCATGAGGGTTCGAATTTAAAATCGAAGTGGCCATGAGAAGCACTATGAATTTTTTAATTCGTTTAAACCCAAAAGTAACCATTTCTCAACATCGAGATATCTGGGTTTGGGGAAAATCATTTTAATGAGTTGAGTAGAGAATTTATTTATACAAGATTGAACGTTTACTTCCGTTAAAAACGAAAAACTTAGAAATACCCAAAATTATATCATTATCAAATGACAACCATCGTGTAAACGAATGAATCATGGCTACAGAGGAAAACACATTAATATTGAGAAACATTACTTGTAGTTAATAGCAGAGCTTACCTACATGTGGAAGAATAAAAATACCTTTATATGGCTATGACTGAGCTTCGTGAGCGAGGTTTGTAGAGTGACTAAACCTATACAGAGAATGAAATAACCAAATTAGAGTTCCAAAACCTACAACAAAATGTAAGAAACAAATTAAAAGAGGCAAACTACAAAATGAGTTTTGATAATATTAATGATCTCACATAGTTAAACGAGTAAGAGAAATTTGGAATTGCTCTTACTGAGCTGATTCTGGGAGATTGGATTATACCATTGAGGAAAGGTATTCGGCCAATATACCATTCTCAGCATCATAGGAACAACATGCAACCAGAACTAAAACTTCCGTAAAGAACTTCACCAGATGAAAATGGTGGAAAGAAAAATCTAACCCTAACCATAGAGGCTAGAGGGAATACGGATGAAATCTTCACCGTCAATGAAAAACCAAATCGACCATAAATCTTTCTCAACAATTTAGCATGCCCATGTGAATAACCAAGGTGAGACGTACTTCCATTAAATGAGTTAAAAAATCAAAATGAGAGACAATAAATGGGTTACGGTGAAGTCTTCCACCAATTAAGTGCAGCGAGATATTATCTCTTTAAAAATATAAAATATACGATAGCTCTAAATCAAGCAATAAAACCAAAATCTTGGAGTATCCAATTCTTCATACGTTAAGATTGACATAAATATGTTTGTCACATTAAGGTCGTATAATGGGTATAATGGGTAAGTGTAGTTATATGGTTAGTGGTAAGTTAATTAAAAACGTTGGGTTATGAAAAGGCCCTAGTACAAAGATGTAAACATTCATACATTTTATGAATAAAAAATAGATAGAAAGGGTTAGTGGAAAATATAATGAGGAACAAGACCTCAATTAAAACATTTCATATATATATATATATAAGCTCTAAAGAATTTCCAAACTTAGATATAAAAAGATTTGGATATATGCGGTCGAGAATAGAAGAAAGATTATATTAAGGGTCATCAATAGATTTATGATATAGGGATATATATATATCATAAGAGGTAACTTTAATACTAGTTAAAGTTAAAGGTATCAAAGTATATATTTATATGTGTAGACATGTGGGAAGCTCTAGATACAAATTTCATAATTCTGATATTATAATAGTAGGGGAAACTATTAAAAATGTATGCCTTAATATAAATTGCACTAAATGTAAGTATGCCATGTAGATAAGGAGAATTCCTTGTTAAATAAAAGGTACACATGTCTGCAAAGGTATTCATAGGTATGAATACAATTGTGGCATAATAAAAATATAAAAGACTGAAACAAAATCTTTTAAGGATAATTTGTAAGAGGTTATTCGATGACGAAAATAAACTAAGTAAACGATAGTAAATCAGTTTTAGTGATATAAATAGATTATCTTTTTTTTTAGGGTAAGTATATTTGTTACAATTGTGCGTTTTGGGGTGTTGTCAACTCCCGTAAAATGCCGTATTTTGCACAAAAAGTTTTAAACTCATTCGACAAGTACTTACCTCCATTACCACTCCTTAGAGGATTCACCTTCTTTCTGGTTTATTTCTCTACTAGTGCCTTGAATTATATGAACTTGGATAATGTATCATCCTTATTCCACATAAAGAAGGTCCAACACTTCCGTGAGAAGTTATCTACAAAGATAACATTGTGCTTGGTTGTGGAGGTTGTCGAGAAAATTTCACAGACATCATGGTGGATCCTTTCATGGCGTGCATCTTATTTTCTATCACGATCATGGAATGAAGATTTTGTGTAATTCCCGAAGGTATACACTTTGCATGTATCTTGCTACTTAAGTGCTCCTTTAGGGAGGCCTATGGTTATATCATGCATCATATTCAAGGTGCCATGATTCAAATGGCCAGTCATTCTATGCCATAGTTCATTGACATCATGAATCTGGACCTTCTTTTCCTTCATTCTTAAAGAGGAACATTATTCCACATTTAGCTTATATAGTTTCTTCACATGAATCCTGGTCTGATTCACCTGTCCATGGATGTGTCTCGGGAATTCTTTCCCTTTGCTAAATATCACATTGTAACCACAGTCTTCCAACATAGAAACTGAGATGAGATTTTTCTTTAGGCCCTGAACAAAAATGACATCGTCGAGTTTGAGAGGGCAGACCGACTTCCTTTGAATGACGAATATACCAATCCAGGCCATGTTATACCTTCCATCATCTCCCATCTTGATGTGCATCTCGAAATATTTCTCCTCGAGGCCACTGAAAAAATCTATATTCCCCATCATATGTAATGAGGCATCATTTTCCAAATACCACACACTCCCCATAATTGTGCTCACCATGCATGAGATAAGGGTGAAGTCAAGATCAAATTGTGAAGCCAAAGCTTTGCCTGCCGCTCCTCCTCAAGTATTCTTGCCTGAATTTTTTGCTATAAATATTGGATATTAAGTGCACCATCCCAAATTTTTCAGGGCGTAAGCAAAATATGACTAAATCACCTGACATAAAAGTCAAAGATGGCTCAGTACACGAAATACCAGAGCTTAAAACTTGAAATGCCACCTGATGTTTAACCCTTGAATTTTTTTATGTCCCTCGATGTAACTTACATTTAACTATAATTTAATAATAATACTTATAACATCAATTTTAAAATTATTAATTCAACGTAGACTATTAAAATATATATATATTCAATATTAGTTTTATATCTGTTTTATATAAAAAAATATGGTAAGGGAAAGTAAAAAGAAAATTTAATATATAATTTTATTTAAAAAATATAATATATAATTTCTTTTTTATTTACATAAAGTAAATGGCATATATTGTTATTTACATGATATTGTAATTTATTTTATTTTAATTAATATATAATAATTGATATAAAAATATATTATCATAATTTTTTTTAATTTTTAGTGATAAATATAATATTTCCATATTTATATTAAATAATATAATTTTATATTAGTTTTAAATAATGAAAAAAAAAATTAATTTAAATTTAAATTTATTATTTATATAGGTTTTTGTTTTAGAAATAATTTATAACATGTCATAATATATTTTTTTCTAAACTGGTCTAATTTCTATTAATATACAAAAATTTACATCCATGCTAGCCCATAGCTAAGGCATAATCATCAGCAAAATCTATAGTTGGACTGCCCACGAAGGGGAAACCAGTCCCAATATGAGAAAAGAGTGCTGCCTACACAGGGGAAACCAACCCATTATGTCTGAGATGAGAAATGTTTGAGAGTGCAACAAAATTAACAGAATTACAAAAAAATTAGAAATAGACCCATACGAATGGGCTTCGGGAACAAAAAAACCTGATGAAATCTGTCCTGCTAGGTGTCATTGGGAGCTGATGGAGGTTCTTCAACTATCAGGCACCTGTATGCATGCATGTCCTCTTCAGCTTCCTACTTGTCACCAGTAGCATCTTTCTTGGGCTCATATCATCCAGCATCTTTCCTACCTTGTTCATTGCTGCTTCCACTTCTGCTTGATGCCTTGCGATTTAACTTTGTTGCCAGATTTGGGCCACGAGAAGGGCCTTGAATACCTTGTTTTCTGGCCAGAATTGATCCCTGGGTGGAGCCCTTATCCTTCATGGTGTTGTGAGTGAGATCTTCAGACATTGGCGTCTCTTCGCGAAATGCCATGGAGATGGTAGCTATGATGCAGTGACGGTCGAGAGTACAACGAAAATGAAATTGGGCTGACTGGTTGGAAAGTGAAGTGAATTCAATCAAAATAGGAGACTCTGGAGCATTGTCACAGGGCCGAGAACTCACAGTGTGAGCCCAACCCCTGCCGCTTCGAGTGGCTAGATATCAGCCAGTAAACAGAGTTGATGAAGGGGAGGACAAGTCAGAGAGGGATGAGGAAGGGGGGCATAGAAACTTGCCTATACTACTACCCCTCCGACATCTCATTCTCTGGTGTAGGCGGGGCATGCTCACCCTGGCTAAGTTAAGCTGACTGGAAGAAGAAAATTTAGAAAGTGGATGTGCAGAAGGGGTAGAAGAATCAACAATCAGAGACTGAGGACCGAGATGCAAAGGCCTTATCGAGTGAGATGGCGAGTTGAAGGCTTGCAATTCAGAGTGCCAATTGCAGAAAACACTTTGTGTGAAATGCGCACCATCAACCACCTCGATGCAGCACAGAATCTGGCAGCACCTCCTTGTGTTTGTGCGCGAGCTCAGCTCCGCAGCAGCAGGGGGGAAAATGTGTTGCAGAGGATTCAAAACGGAGGAAAAACGACCGACGAAATCCATATTTTGAAGCAGAAAAATGGAGTCTCGGCCAACGAGCAAGATTAAAGTGTAATAAAGAGTGGCTGTGGCACAATTTTGAAGAAACTTAATGGAAGTGTTGGCGGCCATTTGGAAAATCCACTTGCCATCCCCACACAGCCTCGACATACTAACCTCATAAACCACCCGAATCTAGGGAACATGTCATAATATTACTATATAATATTATATTATATTATATTGTAAAACATATTATATAAATTAAAGTGACATTTTCATTTATAAAAAGAAAAATAAGAATTATATTAAGGAAAAAATATAATATTAAAGTTAAAAAAGAAATTATAAAATATTATAACAATTAACTGTAATTTAATTATACTTAGATAAAAGATATTTTTAATTATATAGATAGATGTTTATTTTGGAGTATTCTTGATAATATAATGTGATATTAATATATTATAGAATATATATATTAATCAAAGTAAACACTCCTTTTCATCATATAATTGTATAGCTAACTTTAAATAAATAGAAAAAATTCATTTAAATTTAAATTCATTATTTATATAAGTATTTATTTTAGAAATGATTTATAACATTCCATAAGATTACTATATAATACTGTATTGTAAAACATATTATATACATGAGAGTGATCTTTTCATTTATAAAAAGAAAAATGAGAGTTCTATTGAGAAAAAAATATAATATTCAAATAAAAAATAAAAATAATATAATAATTAAGTGTAATTTAATTATATTTAAATAAATATTATTTTTAATTATATATATTGATGTTTATTTTGGAGTATGATTTATAATATAACTTGAAAACATCATCCTAATTTAACTCGACACAATTATGGAAACATGTTGAGGGAAACCAAGTTTAAATAATCTATTCCTAGGTAGACAAGAGGTTGTCTACGCTTGGGAGGAATTGGTGTCTCTTCAGGGAGATGTAGATAAAAGCTCAAGATTGGGTGGCAAATAGTCTTTACCAGAATTGGCATGCACAGTTATTAAATTATGTTTTATGTTTTTGTTATTATGATGATGATTGATTAACATTTAATATGGTTTAGTTATGAGTTTAGTTGAAAGTTGTGTATCTTGAATTATAAATCTATGTGATAAGTTATTTTATTTTTTGAGAATAAAGTGTATTATGTATTTAATAGAAAAATAACTATAGGTATAGTTAATTTATTTGTGTAGTTACATAGACTAGAACAAATAGTTTACCAACATATAGAATTTCTAAACCCAAATAGAAGGGTTTAAATTTTCTATTAGGTTAGGAAATATGCATACATCTAGATATAACATGTGTTTTGAAAAAAAAAACCATAAAACAATTATACATATAGATGAAATATGTATATTGGAATGAATTTATGTAGTTGTTGAGAGTATGTAAAACTCCTTTAATAGAGGTGAATAAGAGAATATAGAAAAAGTGAATTAAAATATCAGTTACAATAGTCCAAGTCATATGATTGAATTTCATCTTTTATTAAATTTAATCACAGGGTGAAGAGTTAAAATGATAAAACTCATCCTAGGTAGTAGGCTGAAATCTTTACATTGTGACAGCCGACTTGTAGATAAAGGAAACCAGTAGTCAAGTCATTCGAAAGAAAAGATGAAGTGACTATTGTAGAATTCGTGAATTTTAAATTATGTGTACAAAAAGCAGATAGATATATTTGTTAGATACATATCAAATATAATAAGTAGAAAAAGTGACACTACTTTTATAGTAATTAATAATACAAACTATACTTGTTTAACAGAAATTAAGTGGAGTTCCTCCTGTATATAACAATGTAACTACGAAACTGATTTAGTAAGTATTACACATAATGGAAAGAAATTATTTACCTGAGATGTGGGTTGAAACCAGATACATGGTCTTTGATGGGAAATTATGAAATTGAAAATATGCAAAAGAGGGTTTTTCCTCTATAATAACAGATCATATTATTCTGAGAAAAATTATCCACTGAACTTTAAATTAAGAATGAAAGTTATTACAAGACATGCAAACTTTAATTGTGTGTGGGATATGTTATAAAAACGATAATATGTTAAAACCAGAAAAAAGACAAAGTGACTCTTTACTGAAAATAAATAGAAAGTGAACTTACAATGGAATTTAAACTGATACGTCAGGCTTTACACAAATACCAAATGGTATTTAGTCATCAATATGATTGTATGAAAAACTCAGAGTATAAATAAAATATAGACATTAACTAGATAAGTAAATTCCATTAAATTTGAAATGCTGGAATCGATTTCCAATTCATTTAACAAAAACATTGCTAAGTTAATAAGTTCGAGTGCATACAAAATTTACACAGTCAAATCGAAATTTTACATACACAGTAAATCATAGTTCCTACGAGGAAATCAAAATACACTATGGTAACTCTATATGAGTTTAAACTAAAGATGAAATTGATGAATTCATCTTAGATGGAGATAGTTCAGTAAAATAAAAATTATATCGAAAAGCCTCCAAATCCATATTATCTGAGATTTAAAATCATGAAGGTCGAAATTATGAAACACAAAGGAAATCATAGAGTATATGGTAGAAATATTTTGACTATAATTCTATTGCATTTTGGAACTGGAATTAGGAATTTAATAAGAAAAATTCCTCTTCAATTATATATAGAGAACGAAAAATAAAATGCGACATCCAAAATATCAGAAGGTAAATGACTAAGTAACATTTATAAAATGAAGCATGAGGGTTCAAATTTAAAATCGAAGTTTCCATGAGAAGCACTATGAATCTCTTAATTCGTTTAAACCCAGAAGTAACCATTTCTCAACGTCGAGATATCTGGGTTTGGAGAAAATCATTTTAATGAGTTGAGTGGAGAATTTCTTTATATAACATTGAACATTTACTTCCATTAAAAACGTAAAACTCAGAAATACCCAGCATGATATCATTATCAAATGACAACCATCGTGTAAACGAATGAATCATGGCTACAGAGGAAAACACAATAATATTGAGAAACATTACTTGTAGTTAATCGCAGAGCTTACCTGCATGTGGAAGAGTAGAAATACCTCTGTATGAATATGACTGAGTTTTGTGAGTGAGGCTTTTACAGTGACTAAACCTATACAGAGAATGAAATAACCAAATTAGAGTTCCGAAACCTGCAGTAAAATATAAGAAATGAATTAAAAGAGGGAAACTCCAAAATGAGTTCTGTTAATACTAATGATCTCACATAGTTCAACAAGTAAGAGAAATTTGGAATTGATCTTACTGATTTGATTTTTGGGGATTGGATTATACCATTGAGGAAATGTATTCGGCCAATAAACCATTCTTGGCATCAGAGGAGGAACATGCAACCCGAAATGAAATTTTCACAAATAACTTCACCAAATGAAAATGGTGAAAAGAAAAATGTAACCCTAACCATAGTCACCAAGGTTGGAGGGAATACGGATGAAATCTTCACTATCAATAAAAAACCAAATCGACCATAAAGTTGTCTCAAAAATTTAATATGCCCATGTAAATAACCAAGGTGAGATGTACTGCCATTAAATGAGTTAAAAAATCAAAATGAGAGACAATAAATGGGTTACGGTGAAGTCTATCTCCAATTAAGTGGAGGGAGATATTATCTCTTTAACACTATAAAATATATGATAGGTCTAAATCAAACAATAAAACCAAAATCTTGGAGTATTCAATTCTTCATACGTTAAGATCGATATAAATACGTCTCTGACTTGGTTTCAAGTGAATGTCATATAATGGGTATAATTTGTAAGTGTAGTTAAATGGTTAGTGGTAAGTTAATTAAAAATGTTGGGTTATGAAAATACCCTAGTAAAAAGACATAAACATTCATATATTTTATGAATAAAAAATAGATAGAAAGGGTTAGTGGAAAATATAATGAGGAACAAGACCATAATCAAAACATTTCATATATATATATATAAGCTCTAAATAATTTCCAAACTTAGATATAAAATGACTTGGATATATGCAGTCGAGAATATAAGAAAGCTTATATCAAGGGACATCAATAGATTTATGATATATGGATATATATATCATAAGAGGTAACTTTAATACTAGTTAAAGTTAAAGGTATCAAAGTATATATTTATATGTGTAGACATGTGGGAAGCTCTAGATACAGATTTCACAATTCTGATATTATAATAGTAGGGGAAACTATTAAAAATGTATACCTTAATGCACATTGAACTAAATGTAAGTATGCCATGTAGATAAGGAGAATTCCTTGTTAAATTAAAGGTACACATGTCTGCAAAGGTATTCATAGGTATGAATACAATTATGGCATAATAAAAATACAAAAGACTAAAATAAATTTTTTTAAGGATAATCTGTAATAGGTTATTCGATGACAAAAATAAACTAAGTAAAGGATATTAAATCATTTTTAGTGATATAAATAGATTTTTCTTTTGGGTAAGTAGATTTGTTACAACTGTGGGTTTTGGGGTGTTGTGAACTCCCATCAAATGCCTTGTTTTGCACAAAATATTTTAGACTCATTCAATAGGTACTTACCTCCATTACCACTCCTTAGAGGCTTCACCTTCTTTCTAGTTTATTTCTCTACCAGTGCCCTGAATTATATGAACTTCGATAATGTATCATCCTTATTCGGCATGAAGAAGGTCCATTACTTCCATGGGAAGTTATCTACAAATATAACATTGTGCTTGGTTATGGATGTTATCGAGAAAATTCCACAGACATCATGGTGGATCCTTTCATGGCATGCATGTTATTTTCTATCATGATGATGGAAGGAAGATTTTGTTTAATTCCCGAAGGTATACAATTTGCATGTATATTGCTACTTAAGTTATCCTTTGGGGAGGCCTATGGTTATATGATGCATAATATTCAAGGTGCCATGATTCAAATGGCCAAGTATTTTATGCCATAGTTCAGTGACATCACGACTCTCGACCTTATTTTTCTTCATGCTTAATGAGGAAAATTATTCCACATTTAGCTTATATAGTTTCTTCATATGAACCCTGATCTGATTCACCTGTCCCTTGGCTATTTTTCTCAGGAATTCTTTCCCTTTCCTAAATATCACATCATAATCACAGTCTTCCAACATAGCAACTGAGATGAGATTTTTCTTTAGGCCCAGAACAAACATGACATCCTTGTGTTTGAGAGGGGAGACCGACTCCCTTTGAATGATGACTATAGCAATCCAGTTCATGTTATACCTTCCATCATCTCCCATCTTGATGTGCATCTCAAGATATTTCTCCTTTGAGGCTATGGAAAAAATCTATATTCCTCATCATATGTAATGGGGCATCATTTTCCAAGTACCACATTGTGCTTACCATGCATGAGATAAGGATGAAGTCAAGATCAAATTGTGAAGCCAAAGCTTCACCTAACGCTCCTCCTGAGGTATTCTTGCCTGAATTTTTTGGTGGAAACTTCATGGCATAGTGCCTGAATCCATGATAATTGAACCATTCAATTTTTGACAAATCCTTCTTACCCCCTTAACTAGATTTTAGTTTGGATTGGGATTTCATCCCATTTCCCTTATTTTCAACTCCAACAAATTCACAATTCTCTTTATCCTCTCCCTTGGATGAAGCTCCATCCCTGTTATTACACCTTATTTCCTCTTATACCAAATTTGACTATAAGCTTTCCTAGTTTTATAGCTTCTACCTCCCATTCACCAAATATTGATAGTTATGCCAACACTTTAGAAGCCCTAGAAGGATTACCAAATCATGTTATACAATAGTAACACCAAATACACCAATTTCATCACAAAATTCTGTGAACCTTCTTAGGTACTACTTAAATGCATTCTTTTGCATCTAGATATTTCGAATTTTATCCTTGAGTGCCAGCTTCATGTGGTCATTTTTATTTTAGCATATGAAGATTCTTTCTCATGGACATTTGAGAAAATGTGGTCCTTTACTCCCTCCAATATTGTTGTCCTTGCCTTGGATACACAATTCCTACATTGTGCTAGATCCTTGACATCAACTGATCCTCATTTTGGAATGTCATTCTGAAAAAATTCCTTCAAACCATTGTCTTCTAGCACCGCCTCCATGTGGTCCTTTGAAGAAAAAAATTTCAAATGGGTTTGCTACTCTCCATGTCGAATTTTTTCAGTATCTCATTTGCATACTTGCCTTGAGAGATAAATAGTTCCCCATATCCTTTCCATACTTCCAATCCAAGGAAGTCATGTGTGAGTTACATGTCCTTCATTTTAAATTCTCTTGAAAGGTCCTCCTTCCAAGATATGATCAACTTATGATAACCCATTATAAATCAAATCATCAACATATAAGACAATATTCAACAATTTACCTTCTACCAAGATATGATAAACATTTGCATTTACTCAACATTTTGTGAAGCTCAAACCAGTGAGATAGGTGTCGATCATAGTGTACCAAGCATGGGGTGATTGTTAAGGCCATACAATGCTCGCTTGAGTCTCCACACATGCCACTCTCGATAAAAGGCCTCGAAACCTTATGGTTGCTCAATGTACACCTCCTCCTCATAAATCCATTATGGAGTAATGTGTATACATCCATCGGTGGATTATCCACCCCATCTACGCAGATAAAGCAAGTATAGATATAATGCATGAATAACTTGTGATAAGTGAAAATGTTTCCTCACATTCAATTCCCTACGAGAGAATCCCTTGGAAATAAATTTGGACTTATGCATCTCTATGCTTCCTTCTACTGCATGTTTTACCTTAAAGATCCATCATCTACCCACAATTGATTTATCTCCTATTCTTGGGACCACTTCCCAAAATTTTTTCTTTACAATGGAATCGTATTACTCTACCATTGCATCAACCCATATATTTTTATGTGATCCAACTGGCTGCAGAGACACATAGAGGACATAGAGGGCTTATGAAAGCTCAAAAATCAAAGTGTTCAAATTTCTCTCAAACTAGGTTCAAGTTGAAGATCCCGTAGTCCTGATCGCAACAGTTAGAGGCAGTCAATGTTCCAAGGTTGACCTAATGATGTGGCGGGTTAAGGAGGACAAAATTTGGAAGTTTTCTGGCCATGAGATTTCGACAAACTCTGGCTAGATTCGAGGTAAAATTGTGGGGTCGTTAATTTGACTCCTTCAATCAAATTAACAAATTTTTAAAAGTGAGTGGTTTGTTTTAAGAAAAAAATATTATATATATATATATATATATATATATATAAGCGGTGGCGGGCTATGACCCCTACCACCCCCATCAAATACACATATAAATAATTAAATATATTTTTTCTCCGGCAGACATGACCCTGCCGAACCCACTCAACCACTGCATAACAATATAACAAATGAATATATATGGTGGGGTGGTCGACGGTCAACCCTGCCACCCCAAACATAACTCCCATAACATATGTTATATATAACAAACACCAGCGGCTTTGTTCAATGGTCCTCCCAAGGCGGGCCTGACCCTGCCCATTTTTAAAATGTGCCAAGCAAAATAAGATATTACAATGCGGATTTGAGGGGAGGCGGGATTTTATTCCCCGACCTCCCCTTAACCATTTACAGATTTTAACCATAGTCCCAACCGACCAGACTTGGGAATCACTGCCTGTGAAATTATATTTAAACTTGAACTTTCATCGTTGAACCCAGGAAGGGCATAGGCAAACCTAGCACGTAGTTGAAGGCACGATGGTGCATAGATTTTGAGGCAGAATCTTTTGATGCTTGGATAATCTTTTGATTCCAAGGAGGTAAAATTTCTGTCTTAGAATGTATTAAACATTATATGCATTTAAACCAGAATTTCATAAAGAGCACAATGGTGCACCCAAATTTACCACTTTAATAGCTATTTTTGTAGATTCCCTATCGAGGAAAATCTTCAGGAATCTTGAGGGAACATTTTTTATTCCTTGGAGGCCGAAATTCACTGGTATCAGAATGAGGTCAACCTTACACTCGTTCTTCTCAAAATTTTGCAGGGATCTCAATGGTGAGATCAGATTCCTATTTTGAGTTGTATATCTCCATATTCCTTGTGGATCAACATATTTGAGGAATCTAGGGGGAATCTAAAATATTCCCTAAGGCCCATACTTCAACAATGTTAGAATTCAAAAAATTGATAGTCAATCCTACACCTCTAGTCGACACGAATTCAGCGGTGCAGTCAGATTTTCCATCTGAGCCTTAAGTTTTTTGTCCACTTTTCAAAGTGGAGTGTCAGTGTCAGCATTCAATGTGTGAGAAGTCGTTTTCAGGATATTCGATGCCACGAGATTCATGGTACAACTAGATCCAAAATTTTATCCTCGCTTTATTTAGATAGCTCCAGGATGTGAGGTACATTCTATGTGATCATGTACTTCTTTGTTTCTTTTCTATGAGTTGCATTGTGCTCTATACATCCGTGTTTGATGTTTTATGCGGGATCTTATTTTGTTCTTGATGTGAGATGTAATTTATATCATGGATTTGTTTTATGTTGCTTGAAATCCCCTTGTTTCCATGTTCGGCGGGATGCTCTTAGTCACCATTGAGTGAGATTGTCATTATGATAGGAGTTCCATTACGTCTGTAAACATATTTCATTCATTCTTTTATTAATGAAATGAAGTATTATTTCTGCTACATATATATGTTTATGTCTAAGTATTATATCCGCTGCATCTCTGTATCTATGGGTATATGTGTATTTTGTTGTGTTCCTGCATAAATCCGAATCAGTGGTATCACAGTGGTTTTCTTTTTCACAATCCTTCTTTGCATGTCCCCAACGAGGTTGGGGTATAAGGAGTTAGGGCTCAATCTGGTGGAACCTTTGCAAGATCAGCCATGCAGACCCCGATGGCCACCAATGGGTGACGAAAAGAAAGACGAGGGAGCAGGAGATACTATCAAAATATTTCTCGAGGAGGCCCTCGAAAAATAAAGGAACGCGATGATGGATAAATTTTCCCAGATCCTTCAACGACTGTCCACCGATGGTGCATCTACATCCAACAGCCACTCTGGAAGCGCAAACCCTTTAAGCTACAAGTAAACTTTGACATTCCCATATTTGAGGGTCAAATAGATGCAAATGTTATAGATATGGTCAGAGGATATTTCTCGCTTCATGACGCCCAAATCGAGAGAAATATTTTGCACTCTCAAAGTTACACCCCATGTCAGGAGCAAGCAAACGCTCTTTGTTCTCAGCCGTAACCACTTGGAATTCTTTCTGAGACGCCATCAAGGAACAATGCTATCCCATGGGAAGCTATGAGGATGAGTACATATAATGGATGACACTGCGACAACAAAGGGATAAAGATGTTCATGAACTGACAAATATGTTCCATACCCTGCGCACAAAATTGGGTATTAAAGATTCAGAGGGACATTTGGTGCTTAAGTACCGTAGCTGTCTACACAAACAAATTCAGGAGGAAGTGGAGTTCCTCGACATTACATCGCTTGGCATGGCATACCGCTATGGCGCCAAGATTGAGCAAAAATTTAACCAGAAAAAGCAACAATTTGGATCTACGAATCTGAAGCCAGGAAAAGGTGCCCCCGAACAAGGGAAAAGGCCAAAGCAGAGCGACTCAGAGCAACACTATAAATCCAAAGAAGGACATGGGGAAGTAGTGTGAATTTCATAGCAGACACACTCATAGCATAAATGAGTGTTGGGCCAAACATTCTTTGGTCGCCGACATAAAGGAACCTGAATCAGATGTATTTTCTGATCCTGAGTTAGAACTAGAAAACGGCAAGGACAAAGGGAAGAAAATCATTGATGAATATCCTAGTGCCATTGTTGTGACCACCAAGATCCAGAGGGAGGATCACGAGGATCCATAGGAGGGGGAGTGCCTCTTCCGTTCGCAGATGTGGGTGAAGGGTTCTCCACTGAAATTCCTTGTCGATAGCGGAAGCCAAAAGAACCTCATTTCAGTAGAGGTCGTGAAGCGGCTCGGCCTACCAACCATAGCACACCGGCAACCATATACCATCAGGTGGCTTCACCCAGGGAGAGATATCCACATCTGCCAACAGTTCCGCCTTCCGTACAACATCAAGCCATTCACGGATGAGGTATTGTGTGATGTTTCTCCTCTCGATGTAGCTAGTGTATTATTGGGCCAACCATACTTGTGGTGGAGAACATGTCAGGTATGAGTCGAGGCCTCGTGCCACATATACTTTGAAATCACTTATATGTGATGTCGAGGTAGTACCGCCTCCGTGATCTCTTTGACTACTACAAAACAACGCAATTTTATTGTTTACCAAAACAGAAATTTATTTTTCCTCACAAATTAATAAATTTTTGTTCAATAATTATCTTCAATTATATTTTATTCTCAATTATCGTTATAGTGACATTTCTTACCCTTGTGTAATTAGACCATGATGGATATGCTCTGGCATTTTCTAGCATAATACTACTATCATGATGTTTATTACTATTGAAATCTTTCTTTCAGGGTCAATAGCCCAAAGACATATTTCTAATTAGATTCCATTCCATTTAGTTGACCAACTCTTCTTCCACTGATAATTATACTTTATAGTTAAGGTTTCCACCATTAACTTACTATATAATTATTTTCCAACCATCTACTTTCTCCTCAAGTTATATCCACAAACAATATAATTTCCAATTCATCACAATTCATATTTTTGTCTATATCCTCACATTTATTGTGTTGCACAAGCACATCTACATAACTATACTTATTCCCATTTGACATATATATGAAACCTTAGTTTTGTGCTTCTCTTCGCATTTATATGTCCGCGTTGGATTTTTCCTTCCACACTATTATAATGAACCTATGGAATAGATACACTTTACAGTATATGCACAAAGTTATTTGTTCTCGTGGAGTTCTCCACGCTATTCACTACGTGACCGTCAACAGCATAAAAAAATTTCGGTATTTATGAATGGTTTAATGGAAATATAGATCCGTATGGTGTTATATCTAATGCTCGAATTGTATTATTGTCTCTGGATCTTTATTTCATTTAATTCAACAAATTTCATTATTACAACTCTCACATTGTTGATTCCCTTATCGATTAACCCTATAGCTACTTGATTAATCTCCATATCACAGATATGTTATGTGTGGATGATTGCAATATGATTCTTATTCGTGGTTAGGGTTTTCTTCTCCATTACGTTTGTTGTGTATGTCTTTCCTTTTTTTCATCTCTGCTTACGTAGTCACTTGGCTTCAAGAAAATATTTTTTGACCTACGTGAAAACCTAGTTCATGGTTTATAATAAACTCTTCAATCTCACGTATTTATCACAATAAATCTAAACTCCCACATTGTTTTTAAACTCTATGGGTGTCGATTTAAACTCGTAGGTCTCCTCTGGTTTTCTAGTTTCGACTTCTGGAAATCATTATTTTACCACATTATCTCCGTAACTAATTTGATTTGTCCTGTCGTGTTTCAAAGTGATGGTTTCATCCTCATAACAATACTGCCTTTCTTCATAGAGAGTCCCTTAGTCAATTTTCTTATACTGCCAGACAATAAATGGTAAAATTCCTCCCACATGCAAAGTCGTGTCTTCCCCTATTTGGTATTATTCCTCAAATACGATTATGCCTTTTGGATACTATCCGTATTGCTGATTAATTTATTTTTTTATTTTTTGACAATCAGACTTAGTTCGGTTAATTTTGTCCTCTCTTTGTAATTCGATTTCACTAAAATTGTGATCTATTTTAATGTATTTTAGTTAAAAACTGTGAAGGATTTACTATGTGAGAACTATTCCTCTCTCATTAATGTGAATTTTCAATCACTACCCCTTGCGGTATATTTCCAATCCTTTTCTAGGTGTTATGCCCACATCTTTACTTCCTTTCACTGTAATGTTGGTTTCTCATAATTTTAAACTTTTTAATTTTCTTTATCCACTTTCTTCTTGTTTGGAGAATCCAATGCCTTCATAGCCTATGTTCCCTTATTCAATACTCTCAAAGCTATTTAACAATTAGTTTGCCATCCAACTAAATTTTTCACCGTTTAGTTTATACTTATGGTTTAGAATTTAAATAACCGAGAGATAATAATTTTGACTTCATTCTAAGTTAATTAGTATCGATTACCTCTATTACAATCTCGCATATTACTTTCCCGAGTCTTTCACAATTCGAGTCTCTATACTTTCATCGTGTCATTTATTCATTGCTGTGACATTTAATAAATTCATTTGTTTGTACATTTATTTCTCCTTATTAGAATTTATTGTTTGTAATGATTTACCTTTATTTAATTTGATAATTTGTATAGACACAGCGCTTTAATAATTTTATTCTCTAAATTGTAAAAGAATTTCACAATTTAATGCTTCTTCAATTTGGACTCCGTATGCTACAGAAGAATTTCAGCATTTGTATTTTTCTTGATTTTAATTAATAATTTCTTTGATTCTTTTGGTTTCAATTCTTCATTTTACCGACTTCAAAATCTCTTTTTACTTAAAACTTTATTATCATATCACTTCTAGCGTAATTATTACCTATACTTTGTTGTTATCTATACCAATTTTAACATTTCCGAATCTACACACCAAGATTAACTATAATTTTTTCATTATGAATGGTAACCTCACCATAATGTCTCACTTACAACTTTTTTCTTAGTAGTTTATATGTCCAACAATGACATAGTAATTGGATTTCTTTTATAGGTTGAACAAGAACTTCTTTAAAATTTATTTTATTATACATCTCAATAATTATCATAGAGATTATGTACTTATAATTTTTGTAATGAAGATCCAAAAATTTGTATGTCAATTTATTATGAATTTACTTGGACAAGATATGTATATGGATCTAAGTTCCCGACTTAATCTAATTGAGCATAACTACTATACTCTACTCATTATTGAATTTATGTTTACCATTCCTCATACGATGTATTCTATAGGATTTGTATTTCATTGCCTAATATTTTATGAATTCCTTTATTGCAATTCTCACAAAATACGATTTAGGTATAATGAACGTATCTTCTAATTTTACGAAGGAAGATTTTCATCGAATATTATAAATTCAACTTAATTAATGCATATACTTGCTTTCATTATGTCCTAGTTTATTTA
Organism: Pinus albicaulis; assembly: GCA_034641835.2. NCBI lineage: Eukaryota > Viridiplantae > Streptophyta > Pinopsida > Pinales > Pinaceae > Pinus > Pinus albicaulis. The sequence continues at coordinate 112,305,774 of CM076572.1, forward strand.
ACATACTTTAATGGTTAGTATAATAATTCTACCGTATTTTCTTTTTCGTAAGATAAAATCGATTTAGATAATTCAACTAACCTCGTATTTAAGCCTACTTCAAGGTTTAGAAAATATGAGACAGTAATCTTCGTAATTATTTGTGGAACACTACACACTATACTATATTTATTATAGAAGACTGTTAAACACATAGATTAAAATGTTTTTAAACAAATAGGAATTTTCATATTATTGTCATACAAAATATAATCCTTGATAGATCAAAATAATTTCTTCACCACTATTTTAACTTCATGCATATTGATTCTGCAGCATTATTTCACCCCAACCCATGAGCTCTTTTTCCACAGCTCCTCCTACAAAGATCAATTTCTTCCACAGAGGACAAATTCTTGTCTACCCTGCATCTTTCTTATTTAAGCCCGTTTTCCCATCAACTTGTTTCCATAATTGCGTCTAGTTAATTAGGATGTTTCTTTCCTTTTTCCTAGGCTTCTTTTTATTTTTCCATTAAAAGTACTTTAAAACTAGTTTTTTCCCTCTCTCTAGTTTTATTCCACCCATTCCCGAGTAACTTTCTTCTTTACTAGGATATCTTTTTAGATTTTTTTCCAATATAATTTTTTTAATATTTAATTTATTTTTCTCCAAGGATTTTTGGAGAACTCGAGTATTGGGAACCTTATCCATCCTCATGACTTGGATTCCCCGATCTCAAATTATACTCTAGTCTTTGCATAATTAATTCCATTTTAATTTTATTAAATCTAAATAATAAAATATGTCCAAAACAATTTGTTTCTGGGTCCACGGACCTCAGGGACTATTCAACCGTCTAATAAAAGCAAAGAAATTGAGGATATTACATACATTTTTAAACAAATCGGTTGGAGTCCGTAAATTGTAGGGTCGTTAATTTGAATCCTTCAAGTAAAATTAAACAAATTTTTAAAAAGGAGTGGTTTTTTTTAATAAAAAAAATATGTATAAAAAGGGGTGTATGGTAGCCATGACCCCGCCACCCCCATTGATCCGCATATAACAAATTAAATGTAATTTTTGTTGTGGCCATGACCCCACCGTACCCATGCAACCACCGCATAAACATATAACAAATGAATATATATGGTGGGATAGTATGCAGTCAAATTCCACCACCTCAATCATAACTCCCATAACATATGTTATATATAACAAATTCCAAATAGGTTTTTTGGGTGGGCCACTCAATTCTGATCCCGAACCCAATTTGCATTTTTAAAACACGCTTAACCAAAATAAACTTCCACAATGCGTATTTGAGGAGGGTATTTGATCCCTTGACCTCCCTTAACCATCTACAAATTTTAAACATTGTGCCAAATCACTTAGTCTTGGGAATCTTCACCGTGTAATTACATTTAGACCCAATTTTTAGCACCGTGCTCATTCGCAGGAAGACCCGACATGCATATTTTCAAAAATGATGGATATTTTTCCTTCATATCTTCCTCTCTCACTCCCAAGTATTTTTGGTGGTGGTGCCTCCACCGCACTTTCACCCCGGCTATCATATGCTCGGGAGCTCAATTTCTTCCCGTGGCAAGATGCGATGGCTCTCGAAGAAATTCCCTTCTCCGGTGTTGGAATTATCTACCTCGATATTGGTTTGGGTTCTCCTTCACTATCACTAGTTTTCCATCACCATCTATACGTGTATTGTTTTATCTAAAAAAGTTAGTATGGCTTTCTGCTTTTTCCAACTAGTCGATTCCCACTACCACATCATAGGTGCCTAGAGGCAAAATATTCTAATCTATCTCGCTTCATATCCATTTAAATTTACGTAAATATTTGGTAATTTATGGGTTACTTTATTTTTGTTCATGTAGCTAACTGAACTAACCATGTTTGCTGAAATTTTTTTCCGACTCTAGTTTGCATGTTTCCACCATCTGAGGACTTATATAACTTAAATTTTCACATGGATCTATCAAAACATAAATGGTGTTGTTCAAAATCATACTCTTCTATTTGAACCATGGTTTATTGGTGTTCAACTTGATGATATTCCAAAGGCAACACCGATTTTGGGAATGTTTCTTGCCACGTCATTTACAAGAGGTTGCCTCTTAACACCTCTGAATGTTTTGAATGGTTCATGGAGGAGGCCTTCGTAGAAGATGAGGTTTCCTCTACAACCCTGCACTTAGTGGTTTCATTTGTCCTGGTTCCATCTCTTTACTATTTCCATCTATTTGTTTGGATCATGTTTTGGGGGCTGTTTATTTTCCTTGGGCTTTGTTAAACTTCTTCCTTTGGTTATTTTTACCAAATTTCTTCAAGTATGCTAGTTTTACTCTTTTCCACTAGAGCCAACTTTTCTTTTTTTCATTCTTTCCGTGTTTTCGCTTGTTCATTTCCTCGCCTTTGAACTCAATACGTCTTTCCGCACAACTTCATCCATTGTCTTGGGATTGCCAAATTTATCCTCTCCTTTATATAGTAGGTAGTAAGTGCTTGGTAAATCATTGCACCTTGGCCTTTCTTCCTAATAAGGTAATAAAGCAAAGAAGGGTTGTAAATTTGGTAATGAAACTCATTTATGGTAAGTTTTCCCAATATAAGCCATGAAACTCTTTGTCTTTTTCATCATAGTATTTTTCATTCGTATATCTAGATTTAAGTTTAGGTTGGAATCTTCCCAAGGACATTTTTCTCATCTAGCACATGTAACATTTTCATTTCTTCCCACCACAAGGAAGCCTTACCTTGTAATTGATAAATATCCAACCCGGCTTGCCATTTCCATATTGATAAAATTGTAAGTATTTTACCATGTTTAAAGACAAGCTTCTACATCTTCCTCCTTCTCACCATCACAAGTGGAAGGTTTGAATTTTTGAATTCTCCTTGCAATTCCTTCTTCCTTCTACATTGTTGTCTCAAGGCTTCACCATCCTCAGCGTATCCTTCCGAGTGGTTTTCAGCTTTCCTTTTCTCTTCTAACAAAACTTTAATCATGACCGATCCGACAGCACTTTCCGATCAACCTTTCTATTTTTTCGTTGAGGTGCGATAATCTTTCATCGTGGGTTCTTAGTTGCACCATTTCTTCTTGCATCTCGATGTGTGATTCCCGGCAAGGTGTATTTTCACACCACCCAATTTACATACAACTCATCCTCTACCTATACTTTCGCCTTTACGGTTCTACACTAATTCACTCAGACACAAAGTAAATATTAGGTGTGCATTTGCTTAAAAAAGAAACAATTTACAAAAAAATATAATCTTATGGATTTGATATTCATACGTGAGCATACATTTAGGCCTAGTGTTTTAACATGGGCTCTAATACCATTAGTAATGCCTGCTTCTGTCAATTTTTTCTATTTATTGAATTAATACAATTCCAATACAATAGACTTAATGTGTTTTAACACCTTCCGACAAACACTATCTAACAAACTTTCTTGCTTTCCGTACTCTTGTCTAATTATTGTAGATTTTTTATTCAATAATTATCTTCAATTATATTTTATTCTCATCATCGTCACCACATTTTCAGCCAATTGTGTAATTATACCATGATGGATATGTTGGTGCATTTTTCAGCATAATACTAATATCAAGATTTTTATTACTATCAAATCTTCTTCTTAGGTCAATATCCAAAGACATATTTCTAATTACCATGTGTAATTTAGTTGACCAACTCTCTTCCAATGGATAATTATACTTTGTTAAGGCTTCACCTTAACTCTTACCATATAATTATTTTCCCAAATTACCCATTCCCAAAGTTTATCCACAAAAATATAATTTCCAATTCATCACAATTCGTATTTTATTTATAATTAATACATTTATCATAAGTCACATTACAAATATATGTAACTATACTTATTCCCACTTGACATATATATATATGAAACCTTAGTTTCGAGTTTGGTTTCTTTCTATCATATATTGTTCCTCATTGATTTTTCCTTTCCACGTTTGTTATTATGAACCATGGAATAGATATTAATTTCATAGGTATACATGTACAAATTTACGTACCCGTGATATCCACGTCATTCACTATTTACCTAGCAACAGCATAAAACAATTTCGTATTTATGAATGGTTTAATGGAAATCTAGCTCCGTATGTGCTATTACATCCAATGTTTTAATCGTATTATTGTCTCGGGGATCTTATTTCATTTCTCTGCGTACTCAAATTATTACAACCATCACATGGTTCATTCTTTATTGATTTAACCCTATAGCCACTCGATTGAATCTCCATCGTTGGATATGTTATGCGGTGACGATTGAGATTTGACCTTTATATGTGGTTAGGTTTTCTTCTCCATTAAAGTTTAGTTGTATCTCTTTCCTTTATTCACCGCGTAGTCACTCCTGATTCAAGAAATCTTTTGTTTGACCTGCTTTAAAAAAAAAACCCAAACTTCATGGTGTCAAGGTTAAACCTCTTTCAATCACCGCATTTATCATGTAATAACTTAACTCACACATTGTTTTAAAACCCTATGGTGTTGATTTAAACCTATGTGTCTCCGTCTTTTTTCTTTCGATTTGAAATTATTATTTTACCACATTGTCCTCAGAATTCAATTCGATTTGTTCCGTCAAGGTCATAGTGATGAGTTCATGCCTACAACACTGTCAGCTCTTCACAGAGAGTCTTTAACAATTTATTATACCGAAGCGTGAAATGAAAATGGTAAAATCTCTCCGCATGCAAAGTCGAGATCATTTGTGTATTTCTCAAATACGAATAGTGCCTTTGGATACCATGTTGTATTGGTTGAGAAATTTCATTTTTGTTTTTCGATGCTTATTCGGCATTCGGGTTAATTTGTCCTCTTTGCAATTCGATTTCCAATTGTACCAGACCGTTCAATGCATTTTATTAAAAATTGTGAAGGATTTACTACGTGGAGAACCATTCCTCCTAACACACATGGAATTTCTCTTAACTTTCATTCTCCTTGCGTACTTCAATCCTTTATAGGTGTTACTATGCCTCCGTATCTTTACTTCCTTTTTCTCTAATTATAATGGTGGTTTCTCATAATCTTAAAATTTTCATTTTCTTTTTTAATTAGCTGTTTCCTTTCTCCTGCTCGAGAATTCAATGCCTTCATAGCCTACGTTCCTTATTGAATACCTTCGTTTAAGTAATACCTAGTTTACCATCCAACTAAATTTTTTCGCCGTGTACTTATGGCTTCATGGTTTAAAATTTAAACAAATCTCATAGATAAGAATTTCTACTTTATTCTCGAGTTAATGAATATCGATGTGACTTATTACAATCTCGTGTATTACTTTCATGAGTCTTCGTGAGTCAAGTTCTATACTGATCGTGCTATTTATTCAAAGATTCGTAGGAGGTTAATGTAACTCCATTTGTTTGTACAATTATTCTTTATTATAATTTCTCGTTTGTAATGATTTATCTTTTATTTAATTTCGATAATTTGTACGGGGCATACGCTTAATACCTTATTCCCTAAATTGTACAAGAATTGCAATAATTCCACGTTTCCTCTCCAATTTACCTTCAAAGATAACAGAAGAATTTCAAGTACGAATTTTCTTTCTTGATTTGAATCTTTAACAATTTCTTTGGATTCTTTTGTTCCTCATATTTCTTCATTTCATCGACTTCAAAATCTCTTTACTTACAACTTTATTTCTCCGTCACTATCTGTATGGTAATTATTACCTATACCTTTTGTTGTTATCTATACTTTCAATTTTTTGCTATTATCCTGAATCTATACACCAAAGATTAATTCCTAATTTTCATTATGGTGTAACGTCACCATAATTTCTTGCTTTACAGCCTTTTCGTTAGCGCTTTATGTCCAACAAAGGACATAGTAACTTTGGATTTCTCTAACTTGACCTAAGAATTTGTAAGTATTTGAATTTAGGATTTTTGTGAACATATAACAGATAAGTATTTAAATTTCTAGATTTGAGAACCTAGAATATTTTCGTTGATTACCGTAATGTGGATTTATATGCATGTTTTCTATAAAGACCGTTATAAAGAATTTTTATGCCCTTCTATGCAGATTTTTTATTGTGATGAGGTGTTTATGGAAGGGTTCTTTATGTAAAAGAACTTTTTAATGTGTTAATGGAATAGAAGAAAAATAAGTACGATTTTTGATTTATTGATATTATATTAAAGGTATATGGTTAGTACGAAATAGGTTACTTACTAATTTAACAAATAGAAATTCTATTATGCGAACAATTCATATTTTAACAAATATATATTATAGAAGGAAAATGGTAGGACCTATGTATTAACATAATCAAAAACGCAAGCTCTCGTAATAATTTAATGCTAGTCAACAAATATAGAAATAGTTGACAGACAGCATTACAATACAATAAATAAGAAAAAAGAACCATAATACAAGAAATACGAAAAAAAAACCAAAGGAAACCAACGACGTTAAATTAAAGCAATAGACAACACAAAAAAATTAATTATATTAGAGGAATCATCAATAAATTAGACAAGACTACATATCCAAGAAACAAATATAAATATATATGTTTAATATTTCACTGTCACGAACATAATATATGAAATCGATTACACAACAAAAATTGAAAAGGGTATGCCCCCAATCGAGCCAAACTGTAAGTAAAACTATAAATAAGGCCTTCCGTAGTTGATGTAACCTAACTTATTAGTCCTTCAAAAAGATAAAAGGGTCATAGCGATCGATGACATTATTGAGCATTAAATTGTTTTAACCAACCAAGTATTATACATTTTACTCTAATGTTTGAACAAAAATATTGATCAACAAATTTTTGTTCAAAGTTTTACTTTGACCCTTATTGCCGTGCAAGTGAGTGTGATCTTATTATGTTAGATAATACTTTTAAAATTTCACTTCAAAATTTGTTTAATGCTAGGTCATAGTTAGAAATAATTGGTAAACATTTAATGTTAAGTGAATAAATACATATGTCCAAGGCATCACACATCCATCCAAAGCAGTCCATGCTCACCGCATCACACTCCACAACGTGGTGAAAGTCGATGTCATGAAGAAGTGAAATTATTTCCATCTTTACAACAAATAAAGATGGAAAGAATCGAAAGAAGTCAAGCTTCTTTGTCCATTCAAATTCGATTTCCATATTTACAACAAAAAATCGGAGAAGTCACTTCTTTTTCCATTGATTTACTCAAGAGAGCACAGAAGAGAAGAATACATCATGCATTGAATTGATTTATGCCAGAAATACAAGAAGAGAAGCTAATACATTTATACAAAGGATTCAAAGAGAAACAAAGTCAATACATACACTTTTGTTTACGCAAAATTCTAGGCAACATGGATGCATTAGGAAGAGGTCAAAGATTTCATACACCACAATACATACACTTAATACGCAAAGAAAGGATAAGTAGTGAGGCATCAAAAGAGAAGACAAAGACACCATACACTTATGTTTATGTTGAGGCAACAAGAAGAGAAGAAAGTAAATCAAACTTCTATTGAATGGTTGCCCAAAATTGTGGTATAATTATTAACTATTCCAACCATGTACAAAGTCCATGTCTAAACCGTATCAAGAAACGTAAAAACAAGTAGGTAAGCTTATTCTTTATATTAGTCATCAACCCATATTTTCTCCTAAATTATACCAGCTATACATTTTCTCCTAATTTTCTATAATATTTATGTGTACACTGTGTGAGTTTGTCTATGCAATAATGTGAATTTTTCTATGCAATGTGCTTTGGTTGGTAGATGGTTTTGTGAACTTTCCACTATGGCTTTTGAAAGTTCTATTACCACACCAAAGTTATATTACCATTATCCTGAGAACAAAAACTGGAAGAAAAGACGAACACATCACTAAGAAAATGATTTAAAAAAATAGCAACACATCACTAAAAAGGATTTAAAAAACAGCGCATTTACACCATCCGAAATGAAGATCTCTGCAGAGTAGGAAGATGCACACCGTACTAACTTGAAGCCTAGAAAATGGATATTCATCCAATTTTGTTCTAAATTTATTTTAAACATTTAAACATCTTTGTTAAGCATTTATGGAGAGCATGAAAAGGTAATCTTATTAAATAGCATAAACAAGAATTTCCAAATTTACTTCTATAATTTCATCTATTATGGCTTAAATGTCTAAGATATCCATTATTTAACCCAAATCATTTCAATGTCATTCATATAAATTACGTTCTTTCTTCAATTTCATACCCAAAGTGTGGAGGCATCTAAAATGTACTCCACTTTAAATGGTTGAGATAATTCACAAAAGTGTGCATACTGAAGTCTATCAACTACCACCATGATGACACTCTTCCTTTGGAATTAGGTAAACCTTTGACAAAATCCATTGAAATCTCCTCCCAATGTTGACTTGGAATGCATAAAGGTTGTAGACAGCCACACCTCCCCGCATTTCCACAATTTTTTTTCTTCTTAAATACACTCTATTTCAACTTATAGATAATTATGTATATTTGTTTCTCCATCGTAACTTACATGTTTCCACTTTTAGTTGTTAGTCATCCTTTTTATCAGGAATGTCATACCCTAATAACCACTATCTTATTTCTCCGTAACTAACCAATTATTTTATATTCATAAAATTGTATGATTGTCCATGAAATGCTTCCTCTAAATTTTATGGATTTACTTAACTTGGGTATACAATTACCACGTGTCAGGCTTAATCGATAGTTATAAGATTACTCACTCTTATGTATTTATTATACATTTAACCCCCACAGCAATATATATATCTCAAAAACTATACATATGTATATATATGCTTCAACATTATACCATAATGACACTGACTACCATATCTTCGAATCACATAGTGACTTTATAATTATGGAACACCACGTTATGGGTTTTAACTAATTGCATGGGTTGTCATTACTCCATCCGATTTCTAAATCACTACGACTTAGTTTATAGTGTAAATTGTGGCTTTCTTATCATTAACGATTTTATTCACAACCAAATCACTAAACCCCATGTGTTATCATCTCATACCCAACATAATTTAATGATTTATACTTAGGACTTATGTTTATTGGCTCGATTTCGTACATCCAAAATTTATAAATGCACTAGTGCTAGTTGTCATCTTTGTTTACATTGGTTTCCATATTTTGGCTTGGCAAATCCTTCAACTTCAAGATAATGTATTACTTAATACACGACAACCGTTGAATGGTACGCCGGTATTAATTTTGAACCCATCCGTGAATTCCTATTGATATGATGGTTGATGCTTCTACGCAAAATTAGGCATCTCAAGACACGTGTACGATGTAGACGTCGAGATTAGGTTTCGGTGCACATGGCAACTTTTTCGCGTTCAATGTATGGACTCGTTTTTTCCCTCTCATGCGAGGCTTCTCGAATTTTTTTTTCTCGGAGTCCATTTTATTCTTTTCGTGTCCCCCATGCAGAGAATCGCTCTTGTTCACTTTGCCATGCATCATGGAGGTAAAGGCGAAGGCCATCACACCGTCCTAGCTCACCTGCAACGACTTTCCATATTTGAACGGAAGGTGTTTCATTTCATTAGTTCCGCGACCAAGACCCATCATGTTTTTCCGAAGTTTCACTCTAGAGTTTCAATGATAGGATGAAATCGTAAATCTTTTGTTCGGGTGATAATAATCGTTCTTCATTCTATTCATAGTGATTTTTCGTATTATTAACATGTATGGGGATTTTTCTCTTTATAAATTTTTTGCTTCACTCTCACGAGACACTTAATGACTATGGCAACAGAGTAGAGATATTTCTGATCGTGCTTTCGGCACCATCATCGTGTCTCCGAGACGTTGCAATATCTTCCCCCGGGACCGATGAGGCATTTTCCAACTCGTCGAGCTGGCAAATTCTGGTGGAATTTTATCACCATTACCCTCCGGTTCTTTTTTTTTTTTCTCGTTCACTATAATTGATTTATTAACCTTTAGGTTATTTTTTGCTTATTCTAGTAGCTTCGTTTCCTTCTTAACTTTTGTGTGGTTGAAGGTAACCATATTTTCCCGTCATTTTTAATTAAATCTTTTCTTGACATTTTGTTACTACGTTTTTGTTTTGATTACTTAGCCTTTACACTTTTCTCCTCTTGTTCGCTATGGGTGCACATGGTCACCCATATTAATCTCTCACAAGTTTTGGAGATTTTACAACTCCATCTTAACCCAATTGTCTCAGACCATAAAGTTACACTGCTCAAGTCAATCTGTAGAGAGAAAATAAACTGTATTTTACCTTTCTTATTATTATTTCCGTTCGAGATTGCAAATCTCATTACCAAAGTTTGTAATAACTTTGAACAATGACTTTTACTCGACTTCCGTCGTGGACCTGGGATAATTTTCAAGTTTTTTGGGAATGGAATCATCACAGGCGTGCTTTTACAGATACATAAATCTATTTTTTGTCTCCACGTTTATCCGTATGAATTTCGTCGAAAGGATTTCGTCTATAGAAATTTTAGTTTCACTTCACTTACATTCCGCATTGGTCGTGCTCTAAATTTCTCAAAGAAATTATTATTAACCAGAATTCTTTCTTCCGGCATTATTTTCATCTTCCTATTTATATCAGATATATAGTGTTTCTTCAAGACGAATGAAGCCTTGCAACAAAAATTTTTTACATAACCGATAGCACTCGTTGTTGATTCTTATGTTATAAATTTCCGTTTCTTTCATCCATGGAAAAATCTGTAGAAAGTTTTATTGCATGTAATCCCTTTTATATGGCAGTGTCTTATTAGTGTATTTATATACACAAGAATTTCATTTTCTTCGAGATTTATTGTTCTTCTCCTTAATGAGATAGATATAATTGTATGGTTCACCAAAGTTGGTCATAATAATTATATGTGGTGGTCCTAGAATTCCTCTTATAGTAAATCTTAGATGATTGTCTCATTTTTAATTAATCGTGTTCACACGAATATTTTCCTACGCAACTCTCACCTGCCAAATTTCTAAGATAGCCTACTTTACCCAAGGTGAGAATTCTTTTTACTGCAACTAGATTGGTTCTCAAGTACACTGCTAGTTTATCACATTGTAACTAATCGTGCATCACACTTTCAATATAGATAACTATGTGATTTATTAACTATATCTCTCGTGTTTAGAGTTGGAATAAATTTAATTTCGTAACTAAATTCATACCGTACTTACAACATTCTCAAACCGTTGTAATCGTATTTAGCGCAAAGATACTATACTAGTAGTCCAGGGTATTTTACCAATTCTCTACTATGTGTTATCGCTTGTTTATTTTATCGCTTTATTTCAAGTAATGATCTTTGATGTCTAGTTTCTTTTCCTTCTGCGATGTATAAGAGCATTTTGTGTTTCTTCGCTATACTTGGGTTTAATTCATGAAATGGCGTATTAAAATTTCAACGTAAATCATTCGGGAAATACAAATTTCGATTTAGACCGCTATGGTTTAGAGATTCTGATGTGAATTTTCCCTAGAAGTGATTCTCACAACCTATTGCAAATTGAAGACTAATTTACCTAGAGATTTCTATTAAATGTATGGAATATTGTCACACACAACATGCACATTTAATACTACATTACATACAACACAAAATTTATACCTACACATTATAGCACAACATTATGTTCCAATCCAAGGTATACTAATTTAATTATTAGGATGACCAATCCACCCAACCTTAGAATTTTTTATCTCCCGAATTCACCGAGCGAGATCCTCTCAAGCATCGCATTAACTTCAATCTTTTTAGAGTAGCTTTGTCGGTTACTGTTTCCCAAAGCTTGTTTCTAATTATGTGTCCCAAATATCGTGATGATTTTCTTCCGTTTGCCTAGGCTTCCCATTTTTAGGCTTCTTGTGTCAGCCTACAGTTTTTCCCCAAATTTTTACCTTCCCAACCACCACATCATCAGAAACCAGATTTCAAAATCTAATTCTAGAAATTTTTTCAAGGATTTTTTGAAAGATTGTGGGGAAAGTATTTGCCTTTATCCAACCTCATGATTTAGCAAGGGATCTCATAATTTCCTATTTTGGTCAATCCTAACAAAATTATTTTATTCATTTTCAAATTAAATATTTAATTACATCCACAAAATACTTCCTCTGTCCTTTGGGGTCCACTCCTCTAGATTAAAGTTCAAATGTCTAGTTTTGAATTTCAAACACACAAACTCAGGGGGTGTTACATAATTTCTTCAAAGCAAACACCATCCTGTTAATATTTAACCAGAGTTCATTTTTCAAACAAAAAATGGATATCTTTCCTATCATTTCCGTCTTCTCTTTTCCTAGTGAAGCTTCTTCAATGTTAGTGCTTCCACCGCACCTTTACTCTTGCTACCGTTGTTCCTCAATTCAATTTCTTCCCGCTCCAATATTTGAAGCGGTTCTCGAAGGAACCTTCCGGTTCCACCGTACTCACATTCCAATCAACTATGTGAGAAGCACTGCATATATATTTAATAATGAAACATGAAACACATCATGAACTCTAACATGGGGTGGTAAGGCCAGCCTTGTAAGCCATTAGTCTCATCTTTTCTAATACTTCAAAAGGACCACAATATTCAGGGAGCTGGGGCTTTTGCACAACTTCAAAGATAAAGTGTGCTCTTTTTGGTTTAATACATGGGCACATGTTCTACCACTAAATTGTTTGCAATCTTCTTATCGCATATTTTTTTCTGCCATCTTTGCAGTTGTCTTGATGTTTTCTTTTGCATTCTGCTTTCACAATTCTTTTCCATCTCTTGTAAGGCATCCTGGGTCTCAACATTATTCATCCCTTCCTGGGCCGTTCCGCATCGTGCTGAGACAACATTTTCCACAGAGTGCCTCAAAATGCATCTACTTGATGGAGTGATTGTAGTTGTTAATATAGGCACCAATGCAATGCAAGTAGCCCCATTGGCGGCCTATCCATCACATACATTCTCGTGTGATGTGTCCTTCAAAAATCAACATTAGTTCTCTTCGTCTCGACCATCGGTCCGAGGGTGATAGGTGTACTAAAATTCAATTTAGTACCATGCCTAAATAGACTTTTCCAAAAAGATGCTATGAACTTACATCCCCGTTCCCAAACAATCACCTCTCGGACCCCATGGAGCTCACTTCCTTTCAGAACACATTCGCTACCTGGATCAGTTCCGAAAGTAGATTTCACTGCATGAAGTGTGCAACTTTAAAGTGTCTACTACTACCATCATTGAATTAAAGGTATTTAGTTTTGGGTAACTTCGTTATGAAATCCATGGAAACGTGTCCCTATTTCCATTCGCACCCAAGAAAGGGGAATGCAAATACCAACAGATGTCGATGCTCAATCCCAATTAGTTGACATTCCATGTATCTAGCTAAATATTCTGCCACATCTTTTACCTCGACAAAACAACTTTTTTCAAAGTCACATTATTTTCAATATCCAAGATGCTCCGCAGGTGTGTCATTTTCTCTATGATATTCATCTATAATTTCTCTTTCAAAGAATCCACATCGTATTATACAATCTATTTTTGCAGCGCATTATCCCTTTTTGGTTTTGAGTGTAGTGAGTTATCTTTTTATGAAGCGACTCGTAGTGTTTCATAACTTGATCCTTAATTTCTATCATTTTTTCACTAATTTTTCTATATCAAATCAGCACCACTTCCCAATGTCACAGACATTATCAACATTTCTGGCCAAGGCATCAGTAATTTTATTTTCTTTTTTCCTTCCGATATGTTTCTGGCGGTTATTATCAACCACTGGTGGCTATGCCTATCCTGCCCCGTTCAGTTACTGAAATCAGTTTTGGGGAAAAGAAATGTTTAAGACTAAAATGATCTCATTATTAATGTAAATTTTTTCCTATAGGCTATAGTGCCTTAACATCTTTCAAGGTAATAACACAGAGCTAACTCCAAATCATACACTATAGTTCTATTCATGTGTCTTCGCTTCTAGACTCACATAATAAATCGTGATTTTCTTTCCTATTAAAAGACCTTCCAACCCCTTCTTACGTGCATCTCTGCATACATCAAATTTTTTTTCCAGATCTCATAATTTTAAATAGTTGTAGTGAGTTTCAACTTTAATTGTTTCAAAATAAGCTGGCACTTTTTCACCACTCAAATTTGACACCCTTCTTGGCAAAGTAGTTATGTGCTAAAAGTATAAATATCTCCACAAATCTGCGATAATAACCCGTAATCCCATGAACGATCTTACCGCCTAAACATCAGCTTTATACAAGCCATTCCTCTATGATTTATCTTTTCGTGTGGTCACGAAATTATCCCTTGTTCGTAAATAATATGACCCAAGTATTGGATCTATCTTTATAGAATCTACTTACCGAATTTGGCATTACAATCGGTTTTCTTTTCATTGCTTGCAACACTATCTTCAAGTGTTTCTTGTGTTCTTCCTCACTTTTTGAGCAGATCAAAATATCATCTATGAACACAAGTACAAATTTATCCAAGTACTTATTTAGCTCATTGTTCATTACACATAAAGGTGAAGGGGTATTTGTCAACCCAAAAGGTAGGACTACAAATTCGTAGTGACCATAATTGGTTCGAAAGGTTGTTTCTACACGTCTTGTTCCTTAATTCTCGAGTCAGATAACCAATGTCATTTAAGTAAATCTTCGAGAAGACCGAAGCCACTCTACTCGGGTCAAAACAACATCATCAATTCTAGGCAGGCATTCTGTTTTTTTAATGGTCAACTTGTCCGCCTGACGATAATCAATGCACGTCCTAAAGGTTCCGTGTTTCTTTTCCATGAATAGCACCCAAGTTCTCGAAGGAGCATTACACTCGTCCGATATAACCTTTATCTAACAATTTTTGCAATTGTATTTTCAAATGCATGAGTTCGTGGGGACCCATTCGATAAGGCCTGTGGAAATGTGTTGCTCCTTACACCGTACTGATTGAAAAGTCAATTCATCTTTTGGGGGAAGGATGAGGAATTCCATCCGGGAAAGAATTTTTAAATCCTTCAATACCTAAAGCATCCAATAGATTTTCTTCGGTTTTCTTCGGTTTCTATTTCTTCCACATGTACCTATAAACCTTCGATGTCCTTTTTTCAAGGGCTGTTCTTTTTTAATCATAAAATATCGATATTTGTCTCCATGAAATGGGTTTTGGTTTTTCCTTGAGAATAAAAAGGTTTCTTCTTCATCTACACAAATGTGCAGTCTTATCCCAGCAGCTTCATCGTGTCTTTCCTTTCCACCAAATTCATCTCCTAATGCTGAAGTCATATGAACCTAATGAAGAATGAACCAATGCATTTGCTGAAAATTATTTAATTCAATTGTTGTTCGGGGCACTTATGTGTTACCTTCTCTTGGTTCCAAAGGGCTAGCCGAACCAACTCATGACTACTAAAATTTTTCACTTTAAGATTACATTTTTCTACAATTTTTGGGACTACTGCACTCAAAGAAGCAATCTTAATCAATCAAAACAAAGGATGCATTGGTCGTAAATCTTACCTCCATTTCGACCATGGTATCTTGGTGCTCGCTTGTCGTGTCTTCTCCATGGCCGCACCGATATGGGTATATTTTGTGCCATGTCATTTCATCAAGTGAAGCCGATCTCTCATAATCATCTCAATATTTTCATGGGGGACATCTCAACAAATGTCTTCCACATCCCCCAACATTTCCTGTGCTGCTGTCTCCTCATTTTCACCGTGCCCTCTTCCTTATTGTCTCCATCTACTTGTTTTGAAGCCACTTAGGACCGAGTGTACTTTGACTTTTCTTTGGGTTTATTAAATTTTCGTCGATGATCCTCGCCAAAATTCTTCAAATAGGCTGGTTTTTGTTTTTTCCTTTAATTTACCTTGTTTAGCCATCTTTTCCATGTCAAATTTTCCTAAACCGTTGATAGCATAATATAGCCTTCCTCATCGCTCGTCTATAGTTTTAAGTTATCAAACCGATCTTCTCTTTGTATACATGATATGTAGCAAATTTCGGTAAAACCTTTGTACCTTTGCTTTCTCCTCTCTAATGTAAGGGAGTCCTCGAACAAATTTGTAAACTTAGTGACAAACTCATCAATAGTAAGTTGTCCTACTTAAGCCATGAAATTCTTTTGTTTATCATCATAGGTAATCGTTCATTTAAGTAGCGGTTTTGAACTTAACTCGGAAATCTTCCCGTTAACTCATTTTTCATCAATGGCAGAACTATTTTTATTTCTCCCACCACAAGGTAGCCTTTACTCTCGTAGTTGGTAGCTAATCTAGCCTTCGCATTTCTTTCGTATTCATAGGACTTGGTAGAAATACGTGATCATGTTCAAGAATCGGGCTTGAACATCTTCCTCCTTCTCACCATCGTAGGAGGGAGGTTTGATCTTTCAAATTCTTGTAATTCCTTTTTGCTTATACTAATCCCTAACAAGATCATCATCCTCAAACTCATCACTTTCCTTTCGGGAACCTTCACCTTCTTGTCTGTTCCGTGAAGTTGTCTCCATGAGCTTTTCCATTTTCCATCGCTAGTGACAATTTGTTATTGTGGCTTAGCCTTACCATTTCTCGTTTCAACTCGGGTGGGGTAACATAGCCGCACGAGTGTTGGGATCTGGTGTATTATATTCATCAATAATATCGACATAAATTTTCACCGCCATTCCGCATCACCGTACACTTAAAACTACGTATCGCAAAAATAAAATAAAACAAAATTACACGTCATAATTACAATGAGAGCACATAACAGTAGTGAGCACAATGACAACAACCCAAGTATAACTTGGGCTCGATACCATTTGTCACACCTCTCGTATTTAACAATTTTTTTTTTCGAACATACCTATTTCAATCATACATAATTATGCAAATATCGGTTCCTCTTTCCATTGTAACTTACATGTTTCCCACCGGCGATTAATAGTTATCGATCTCTTTTATTGTGAATGTCATACCTTTAATAACCATCGTCTTATTTCTTCCGTAAATAACCACTATTTCATTCATAAAATTGGTATGATTGTCCATGAAATGCTTCTAAATTTTATGGTATTTCCATTTAACTTGGGGTATACAATTACCACCTATCGTGGGCGACCGTATATAAGATTACCTACCTTGTATTTATTATACATTTAACCTCTTACTGTAACACATACCAAAACTATATATATGTATATATATAGCCTTCAAATATTATACCATAATGACTTGATTTACTATATCTTCTTAACTTCACACATAGTGACTAAGACTTTTCATATGGAACACCACGTTATGGGTTTCAACTACCTCGTATGCTTAAATATTACTCCATCTGATTTCTAAATCACTACGACTTAGCTATAGTGGGACTTCAGGGTCTCGCTTATCATTAACGCATTTATTCACAAACTAAATCACTAAACCCTATGTGCTATCATCTCATACCTAGTTTCGGATGCACTTATCGGATTTGAGTACTTCTTGCACTTATGTTTATTGGCTCGATTTCACACATCCAAAATTTATAAATGCACTAGTGCTAGTTGTCATCTTGGTTTACATTGTTTCTATGTTATTTCGTTTACGAAACCGCCAACTTCAAGACAATGTATCATTTTTAATGCAAGTACTAAATCAAGCTGAATGGTGCAATGCTACATTAATTTTGGAACCCATTCAGAATTCTTATTGATATGATGGTTTATGCTTTGCGATCATCTACACTTCAAGACACAAAATTAAGCATCTCAAGACGCGTGTACAATGTATATTTCTCGAGATTAGGTTTCGCATATACAAATTTTTTCGTTCGTATGGACTGCTTCCCCACTGCAGCAGGTCAATTTTTTTCTTTTTCTCGAGTCCGTTTATTCTTTGTGTCCCCGGCTTATAGAGAATCGTTTCTCCGTGTTTGCTTGCCATGCATCAGTGGAGGTATGCGGGCGTCATCACGCCGGCCCCAGCTCACCCAATGACTTTCCACATTTGAACGAGCCGTGTTTCCATTTCCCATTATTCTCGGTGATTCAAGATTGATCATGTTTTTCGAAGTTTCAATTTAGAGTTTCAATGATAGGAGTGAATCAAATTTTCATTCAAAAGATATACACACCGTCTTCATTCTTATTCATGTTGATTTTTCGTATTATTAAGGCTGCAGGGATTTTCTTATAATTTTTTTCATTCTTACCCTGGGGCCGAGGTTAATTTAATGAATATGTCAACATGATGGAAATATTCGCCATAGGCTTTGAACCATCATCGTGTCTTCCGAGACATCGCAATATCTCCCCGGATCGATGTGAGCTATTTTCCAACTCATTTGTTTTTGCGAATTTGAAATTTTATCACTTTCTACCTCCTCCTCGTTTTTTTATCGCGTTCGCTATAATTGATTTATTGAACCTTTCAAAATATTCGTTTATTCCGTAGCTTTGTTTCGCTAACCTTGTGGTTGGTTGCAACCATATTTCTTTTCGTTTTCCCTTAATTAAATCTTTCTTAACATTTGTTACTACGTTTTTGCTTTACGTAGCTCTTCACGCTTTTTTCTTCCTTGTCCATTGCAGTAATATTGTCACCGATATTAATCACATGTTTTGAGATTTTATAACTCCAACTTTCAACTGTTAATCTTGTTTGTATTGTACTCTATAAAAGTTGGTACCGTTCAATTCAACCGTAGATAAAATAAATCGGTTTACCCTTTTTCTTATTATTATTTCCGTTCTGAGATTGCAAATCTCATTATTAAAATTTTGTAATAACTTTTGAACAATGAATTTTTACTCGATTTCACGTAATCGTATAATTTTCAAGTTTTTGGGAACGACCATCGTTATATGTATTGATAGATATATAAATCTATTCTCTGGTCAAATATCCTGATGAATTTCATCGAAAGGATTTCGGCTTCAGAAATTTGTTTTACCACTTATGTTCCGCATTGTTCGTGCTCTTATAAATTTCTCAATAAATTATTATTAACTAGAATTTTCTTCTGCATTATTTACCTTCCTATTTATACTTTGCATATATAGTGTTTCTTCAAGAGGAAATGTAGCTTCTACTGTGGTAAATTTTTTACATAACCGATAGTACTCCGTTGTTGATTCTTATGTTATAAATTTCCATTTCTTTCATCCACATGGATTAAACTCAAAGAGAAAGTTTTATTGCATGTAATCCCTCTATATGCAAGTCTTAACAAAGGCATTTACACATACGTGAATTTTATTTTATGAGATTTACCGTTCTTCTCCTATCGCAGATAGATATAGTTATCCTGCTCACCAAAGTGGTCATAATAATTATATGTGGTCCTAGAATTCTCTGCAAATTCAGATGACCGTCTCATTTTTAATTAACTCAAGTTCACATGAATATTTCCATGCAATCGATCGGCTAAATTTCTAGATAGCCTACTTTCATCGGGTAGAATTTTTGGTCGTGTAACTAGATTGGTTCTCGTGCACACTCGCTAAGTTTACCGCACGTAACCAATCGTGCATCACACTTTCAATATAGATAACTATACTGCATTAACTATATCCGTGTTTAGATTTGGAATAAATTTAATTCGTAACTAAATTCATAGGTGTACCTACAACATTTTCGAACCGTTGTAACTATATTGAGTGCAAGATACCATGCTCAGTAGTCGATGGTATTTTACCAATTCTTTCACTATGTTATCCTGGGCTTGTTTATTTCATCGCTATTTCCAAGTAATGATCTTTGATGTCTAGTTTTCTTTCCTCTATGATGCATATACATACTTCAGGTTTCCTTTCACTACAATTTGGGTTTAATTCATGAAATGTATAAATTAAAATTTTCATTGTAACCTTCTAAAACATGAATTCTCGCATTTAAACCAAATGCAGGTTTAGAGATTCTATTAATTCTTCCTTAGAAGTGATCTCACAACAAAGAGAAATTGAAAGACTAATTCTACCCAGATTTCTATTAAATTCTGAATATCACACACAACATGCACATTTAATACTTTCACATTATATTAAACACAAAATTTATATCCACACATTACATAAAACATTATAACCGAACCTGTGTATACCACTTAATTAGATGACCAATCCACCCAACCTTAGAATTCGTTATCTCCATAATTCACCCCCCGAGCCGAGATCCCCTTAAAGAAAGATCAACCCTTCAGTCTATTTAGGAGTAGCTGGTTTGAATGCTCTCAAAGCCTAGTTTTAATTTCGCGTCCAAAATATCAGATGCTTTTCTTCCGTTGCCTAGGCTGGCCCCATTTTAGGGATTTTTTTAAAAGTCGCTTTATGTTTTCCAAACCTTTTACCTCTTTCCCAACTACTTCAATATCATTGGGGAAACTAGATTTTCCTCAAAATCTAATTTAGAAATTCTTTCCAAGGATTTTTTTGAAAGATCAGAAAGTATTTGCCTTTATCCATCCTCATGGATTTAGGCAAGTGATCTCATAATTTCATTTTGGTCAACTTTAAAAATTATTTTATTTATTTTCTCAAATTAAATATTTAATTACATCCACAAAATACTTGTCTGGGGTCCACTCCTTAGGAAAGTTCAAATGTCTAGTTTTAATTTCAAACACATAAACTATAAAAGTTGGTCAGACATCTTAGGTCTTACTGTCTCAACTTTATTTTTTTGAAAACCAAACATTCTCACAAACTTTCAAAACATTTATCAAGGCCATCCTAAAAAAATTATTTCTTCACCCATGGCAGTACTTAAAAAAAAAACTGAGTGTTCTCCTAGCGTATATAGTAATCCAAAAATAAATTTTTGTTTTAGTTGGGAATTATTTTGCCAATAGTGTTGTATCTTTGTACCACAAGGAATCGTTTTTCCAATTAAATGTACGCAGATGTGCACTAGGTTCTTGTCGCAAGTTTTGGAATGAGTGTATTGCACTTTCATCCTTTCTTCCATTCATCCCTTGTCAGCTTATCCAATCTGTTGGATAATTGAAATTGCACAGCAATGTTTCCACTTCTTTGTCCTTTCGCTGAGAGTGCACTACAAATACATTTAGCTTCTTTTTGTAGTTGATTTCAAATTCATAAACTCAAACATCTTTAAAGCCCATTTTTGTTTCTTCTCTCTTCAAGACAATATTTGTTCCAAAAAGTGTTTAATACTATCATGATCAGCTTTTTACCTGAAGTGTTCCTTCATTAGGTAAGGTTCTATTTCTTTAGTGCATGTAGTATTGCCAACATTTCTTCCGATAAATAGCCTTTGTAACATTGATTGAACGTACTTTCAAAGGAAATAGGACTCCTTCGCATTAAAATAGCACCAATTCCATTTCCCGAGGCATCACATTCCACAATAAAAATTTCTGAAGTTCAGTACATGCAGACCGGGTGTTTGGTACATCGCCTATTTACATGTTCAAATGCCTTATTTGTTTGTGAGTCCATGAAATGCATATTTTCTAATAATGTTATATGTGTTGTTATTTCATAATTTTTAAAAACTTGTGATAATAACCTCGTTAACCTCGAGAAACTAATGCAACTTTCGATGGTTTTTGGGAATTTCCATTCCTTAATGGATTTAGTTTTGTTAGTTCTACCTTAACACCCTCGTGAGATATAATATGACCCATATATTCCACCTCTAGTACTCCAAAGAAACATTTGGACAAGTTTTTGCCATAAATTTTTCTCCTCCAATAGTTTGAGCACCCTGCCAACATGTTGAACATGATCATTCCAAGACTTCGCTATAGATTAGTATATCATCAAAAATTACTAACACAAATTTTCTACAGCTTCTGTACCGGAATTCATCAACCCTTGAAATGTAGGGTTCATTGGTAAGGCCAAAAGGCATGACCAAAAATTCAGAATGGACCCCTATGAGTTTGAAATGTTGTTTTAGGAATATTCATTTCTTCTATTCTAATTTCATGACATCCTTAACAAAGATCCAACTTGCAAAATAAATTGCTCCATGTAACTTTCCATTAATCAATCAAGGTGAATGGGAAATTTATCTTTAATAGTGATTCTAATTGGAGTCTCTATAATCTCTTTACACATGCGCTATGATCCATGTTTTTCCGCACTAATACTACTCACAGAAAGAACTTTGACTATGTTGAATTATACCAACCTTCTACATTTTTTATAATTATACGTTCAATTTGCTCTTTGGACATAAGGATAGTCAGTATAACGATGTTTGGAGGAGTACTTCTCGGAATCAATGAATAGCATGATCATGACTGTATGAATAGTTGGGAGTCCTTTGGGATTATCAAACACCTTGGAATGATTATCCAATACTTTTTGGAGATCCTGAGAAATAGATGATTTTGATGTTGAACTTTCTAATGGACATAATTGCAATTATGCTCTCATTTTTCCTCTTTCCGTGTTTTTTCAAGTGAAATTATGATCTTATTATCTTTCCGGCTTCCCGCAATACCTCGTAATTCGATTTCCTTTCCTTCCTAAAATTTCAATAAAAGTTCTTGAAATTAAAAGCCATGTACCTAAATGTTGTAACCATTGTACTCCTAGTACAACATCAAAGACTTCCCATTGGGATGAAATAATTGGACTATTCAATACATATTCCCCCATGGATAACTTCTGATATTATGGAACTTTTCGAGATAAATTTATAGTTCCTCTACTTGTAACCATCACTTGACATTCGGTGCTAGGGATAGGAAACAATTCAATTCCCTAGGGATGTAGCAATTCAATTCCTTGGATACCTTACGATGAACTAAATTATGGGTACTATCCGAATCAATCAACACTATTACCTTTTTCTTCTTGATATTTCCTTCTATCTTAAGAGTTTTCTCTGGAGGAGTAATTTTCCTAATGCATTACATGATATTGTTGGACTCATTTATTCTTCTTTCTAGGGTTGCTTTCCTTTAGTATATCCCCATTTTTGAAGTTTCTGTTCATTTTTCTTTTCTCCTCTTCACAATCTAACGATAAATAATTTTCCGCCTACTTATGACCTTTAGTGTATTTTTCTATCACAACCGTAGCAAAGCCCTTGCTTGTTTTTTTTCCAATTGTTCTCGTGTTTAAACTTCATAGGGTCATGTCTAGGAGTAACAACACTTCCATATTTATAGATGTGAGTGTTAGGATTTCTTTTTCACAATAATTTTACATTAGTCTTCTTTCTGCCAAATCCGAATGCTCTCTTCAATGAATCAGGTTCCCAAATGCGAACTTCATGTTGGATGTTATCTTAAAGTCCCCAGAAGACATCAATCCTATGTTCCTATGGGAATACCGCTATCTCTATATTCAATTTTTTGGAAATCTCAATGTTCTCCCCCACTGAACTCCTTGTTGGAGATTTATCAATTGGATAATGAAGGTGTTTTTGTATCCTCATAATGTGCTATCATTTCTCCGTAAAAATTTACCAAGTGACAATTTCTTTACGTGAGCAAAGCCATCAATACCATACAAATGTATTTTGTTCTAAATGGTAAGTCACAATGCATAACTTTTGTGTGTTTTTGCACATTATTGATATCAAAAAATATTGCTGCATATGTAGTATCCATGTTATGTGATCCTTGAAATCAAACTTCCCTCATCCATTTTTTGAATAGGTGGTTCTTCCTCCAACATTAGGGTTTATGAAATCACTTATTAACATTTATTTTGTTCTCACTCATGAGTTTCCTATACTATCTTTTCACCACTAGGAAACATTTCTTGTATCAAATATTTCAAACTCTTCCATGTCTTCTTTTAGATCATTCTTCATGTTTTCCATTTTTTTCATCAATCTTTAGATTCCATGTCATCCATCTTAGATCTTATGCCAGTCCATTTTAGATTCCATTTAAACTTCCATGCCATCTATCTTAGCTTCCATGCCATTTTTCAAACATCCATCTTAGATTCCACGCCTTTCTTCAAAGCATCCATCTTAGTTTACACGCTTCTTCAAAAAACTTCCATGTAATTTTTTGTTGCTTCAAAGAGCCAAATTTTTGCACTTGCTCTTGTGTAATTTTGATATGTCATGTTGCCATTCATCGTCTTTCATGAGTCGTAGTAGAGCCTTCTAAAGGCTTAAAGGGTGTTGAATTATTTTTAGGGGGAATTTTAGAACCCAACATCGATAGGCTCAATATGCCCTTGGAATCACTTCAAAATGATTTTTATACAAAGATCTCTTATGCAATTCGGAAAACAACACACACCTTTTTCTTGGTTTTGAGAGCTCGACATTGAAACTGGAATTTCACTTGATTTTAGATCTTCAATATTTGGAATTTGGTACCGGGATATCCCTCCGAATTGTCTTTCAAATGCCACATGTATTACCCGATTTGATTCTTGAGATTTATCAATTGGCTAAAGAAGGTGTTTCTCTTTGTATCCTCATAATTTTCTATCATTTGTTGCACCGACGAAGGACAATTTTTTTATGCTATAAAGACTTATACCATACAAATGTATTGTGTTCTAAATTTAAAGTTGAAATGCGTATCTTTGTGTTTCTTCTTGTACATTATTGAGATCAAAATGTTTCTCCATCTGTAGTATCCATGTTACTTAAGATCCTGCCATCAAAATTCCTCATATCCATTTTTTCAATATGGTGGTTCTTTCCTCCAACATTAGAGTTTATGAAATCATGATTAACATTTATTTTGTTCTCATCATGAGTTTTCTTACAATATTACCATTAGAAACATTTCTGTATCAACTTTGTCAAACCCATCTCCTCGCTCTAGATCTATTCTTCATGCTATCCATTTTTTCATCAATCTTAGATTCCATGTCATCCATCTAGATTCCATGCCATCCATCTCGTACTCCATGCCAGCTTCCATGCCATCCATATTACTTTCCATGCCATTCTTCAAACCATCCATATTAGACTCATTCCTTTCTTCAAAGCATCCATCTTAGTTTCCACGTATTCTTTCAAACTTCATGTCATTTTTTGTTGTTTTTTGCAGAGTGGAAATTCTTTGCACTTGCTCTTGTAATTTGGATATGCCATATTGCATTGTTCATCTTTCATGAGTCATAGGATAGCTCTGAGTAAAGGATTAATGGGTCTTGAATTCCTTTTTTAGGGGGAATTTAAGAACTCAATACCGATATAGCTCAATAGGCCCTTGAAAACCGATTTTTTATGATGTACTTATGCAATTCGGAAAATAAAATAAAAAATACACCTTTTCTCTTTTTCTTTTTGAGTGGAGAGTTTGATATTGAGATCGAATTATCTCTCACATTTCAAACCTTCGCATTCGATATTTGGCACCTAGGATAGCCCTTTGAATTCTCATTCGAATGCCAGGTGTTGCTTGATTTGGACTTCTTAAGACAAAGTTGTTTCAATCTCACAATGACCTAATTATGAATGTTTCGCAGAAAGAAATCAGACTTGCCATGTGTCATTGTTTCTCTCCTCCTTTGCCCTAAAATTCTATAGAAAAGAAACTCCAATATGTACCGGCGCGATGTTTTGCAAAAATTAACCGATGCTCGTAGAGAGTTATGAATATTTTCCACCATCACCTTCTTCTTTGAGATGAATGTGGAGCATATAAAGTCTCAACTTTCACAAACATATTCCTCCGGGTGAATATTGTGAACCAATCTTGAAATTTTTTAAGATGTTCATGATTTTCAACAGACGAAAATTTGGCTTCGAAATTTTGTAAAAAAAGTTAAAGTTTAAAATTCGACGATGACGTGTTTGGAGCGAAACCCTATAGAATCAAAAGATTCGATACCAAATGTTGTTAAACCAACTCCAAAAACAGAAGAAAAGAGAGATCAACGCCTTTATAAATAAGCCACTGAGGGGGAAGCTCAATACATTGCATAAATAAACAATTAGATGCTACAAATGATAAAACCTCCTTTTCTATATATAAGAATCCATGAAGCATAATGTAATCCTAGTCGACCTAACAATAATAATGTAAGGGCACAATAATAATAATATGGGTTTACAGGTACAAATAACAATAATGGGGACATACTAACAACAACAAGGGACTATACTAGTAATAGACTCCAACATGTGGGAACACTACAGGGTTCTCCAAATTACCGAATTCAACCAATTTAGATGAAAATTTGAAAGGTCGACTTCAAGCTAACCATTTCATTTGATTTGATCTTACTTCTGTGTTAATGTCAATTACTTTCTTACATCATATATATGTAATATATATAGGTTATATATATATATATATATTACTTTCACTTTTGAAGCCGTAGTTTAAACAAAACCTTTCCTGCTTTAATGGCTACCTTTAATGATACTTCATGCTTGCTCTTCATTAACCTCGCCTTAAAAGAAAGGGGACGTAAATGTAGAATTACGTATAGATTGTCACATTGAACTAAGTTTTAATGAAAAGTGAGTTGTAGTAGATAGTGTGGTTTACTTTTTACATTACTTTTTGCTGCACATAGTAGACATTCCTCTCTATGAAATCGATGTGGGCTAACATCGTCTAGCCTCCTTGTTAAAGATGAAAGAAATAAACTCTTTATATTCAGGTACAATAATGAGTAACACATGAATAAAACATATTTTTAAAAACATAAATTTTTTATATTTTGTGTTGAAATCAATAATGAAAGTTCCAAAAGAACCTTACCTATTCTGAAAGTATCACAACACATAAACTCATAGCTTTGGTAGTAGTAACTTCAAACGAGACAAATTTCAATTGTAAATAAACCCAAGGGTCGAAGTACTGCAGTAGAGATAAAAATGATAATTATGAACCAATACCATAAAAAATATGGAAATAATGAGAGAAAATAAGTCGAAATAATATTATATATGTCTCACCCAGCTTTGCAATGTTTCTAGTAAACTGAAGCCAAAGTGATAGTGAAATATACTATTTTTGTTAACATCATTAGTAATTAGTTATCAAAACTATTTACATGATCCCAATAAATAAAGGAACTCTAATTGTGTCAGACTATAACAAAATATCAAGTATGGTTTCTGCAAGCCACAGAGCCATCTCCAAAAATTATATACAATTTTGACATAAGTACAAGATTCCCAAAATCAATAAGTGAGTGAGATTGTTTGTAATGAACCTAGCAGCCTCTAGAAAATTAATGGTTAATATATGCGAGGTTAAGTTACAATTATGAACCCAAATATAATCATGAAGTTGAGTCAAATACTCAAAAATTTACCTTTACAAAATTACAAGTCCATGCAATCTTCAATATGCCACTGAAAACCCAAAGATGTTAATAATGCAACAATTACCAAACAAAGCAAGATTTAAAATTAACCTATAAGAGTTAAAGGGACCGAGAATTGTGGTTGATTAACAAGCATATATCTTATATTAATGAGGAAAATACCATTCTTAACCTTGAATAGACAGTAGGAGGGATTTTCTCTGCCACAAAGTGAAGGTGGACATTTGCCACTCCAAGGTATTCCATTTTGGACTAGCAACATCAATTATTTTAGTTTTTTAACTTCAAAGACAACTTAATATGTTTAGTATGTTCTCGTCCGTACACCCGAGTCGTTGACTTAATGATCAAGGCAGATATTGGTGGCCACCGACCGAGTCCATTTGAACCTCACCGTCGGCTATTTCGCCTTGTAAGTTTAAGCACAACTTACTATTTTTAGCTTTTTGGTCTCCGGACTTCCGAAATCGTTTTTGGAGGTCTCTAACGAGCTACCGAGCGCATCAAATGGGTAGGGATCAGATGCCAAAGATACGTCCCAGTAGTTAGCACCAACTTACCCAAATCGACCCATAGTTTTGGCGCTCATCTCTACAAATAGGTTTTTGGGCGTTTCGGATTTTACATCGTTTTCAACAACAGGGCTTCGAGCTCATCGTAACATAGTTCGTGGGTTGGAGTCGACATCCTTTCAGGGGATGTTTACCACATTCCTGTACCGACTATTCTCGATCATGTTCGTATTGTAACACATTGCACGTACGATACATCTCTTCTTAGAGATAAGTGTTGCCATGACCCTAGCTATTCATTTCTATTGGTGATCATTTTAAAATGTTTAAGAGGTTTGTAGCCACCACATATCTTCTCGCAGATATGCCTACTGCCCTAGTCACGTTCATTTCACCATTTGTTTTATTAATGAAATGAATCATTATTTCCCCCCCCCCCCCCCCCCCCCCCCCCGGATCATGGTATTAGAGCGGCCTTCTTTCTTTGTTTTTCTGTCCCCAATGTGGCTAGGTATAAGGAGTTCAACCTCGCAACCCCCGACGGCTCCCCATGGCAGCGGTGAAAGAAAGACGAGGGACAAAGAGATCCTATCAAAATTCGCTCGAGGAGGCCCTCGAGAAACAGAGAAATCTAATGATGGATAATTTTTTCCCGCATCCTTCAACTACGCTCACCAAACGGGGCACATTTACATCCATCACATTCACAACAAAATCATGACGCTATGACAAAGCACACCATGTTTAGCACTTCTCCCCCCACATGGAGGAACTTAACACAATGGGAGACCATTGCTTCCCAAGGAGGAGGAATGATTGAGGTGGATATCGATGGTGACCCATGCGATTCCATTTGGACCCGCAACATCAATTCTTTCGCCTTTTCACTTAAAGACAACTTAATATTTTTTTTAGCAAAGTTTTCAGTTCAGACACTCCAGAGTCATGGGGGACTTAATGATTCAGGAAATATTGCGCTGATCACCAGTCCATTTGAACCTCCCCTGCTACCATCGCTTATTTCATTTTTTAAGTTTCAAGACAACTTACTATTTTTAGCAGCTTTTTCGGGTCCTCAATCCTTCTCAGCCATTTTCTGCGGCCCTAAACGATGTTTTTTGGGAAATGTGAGCAACATTGGTGTATTACCAATGTTTTTCACTCAATATTTGGTAATTTCGACAGATATTTAACGCAAGCTATTGAGTGCATCAAACGGAGATTCTGATGCCAAAGTTTACGCCCTGGGGAAGTTGAAATACTAACCACGCAAACGGACCCACGCGCTTTGGCGTCATCTCCTAGGTTAGGTTTTGACGCGCCAGATTTTATATTGTTTTTCAACAATAAATAGGCTCAAGACTGACAATATAGTTCAAGGTCAGATCCTACACATCCTTTCTCGTGTGATAAGTACTACTATGCCCTAACTCGCTGTTTCGATCATGTCTGACAATACGCTTCGTAATAACAGTCGTATACACTTTTCGCAGATAAGCGCGACGACTTTCAGCTATTCATTTACGGTTTGGCTGTAAAACCATTCAGAGGTTCTAGTCACGCATATCTTTCGATATGCCTACTAACACCTTAGCTATTCATTTCGCCGTATTTTTATTAATAAAAATGAATCATTGTCACGTATCTTTATGCTTATGGTTATATATGAGCCTGCTATGTCTCGCATGAAACTGGATCACGTTATCCTGCCGAATCGCACACAAAGGTCATGACCTCTACAGAGCATTGAAGGATCACAACCTCGCATGCAACCCTATAATTGAAATTAACCTCATTAACCATAAATGCTAACTTATATAAATCAAAACTACGATGGATTTCATAAGGCAAAGAAAAAAATGACGACCTCGGATTGTGGACAAGATTTTCATTAATCCCGCGAATAATAAATAATCGTAGCAATAGATATATCCGACGAATAAAGGTACCAATGGGAGTGTGAATAGCCAAGGAGCTAGTGGTTATGCTCTACAACCCATCCTAGCTAACTCGCGCGATCCAAGCGTTGGCGATGTAGGGATGCATCTGCCGCCACCCAACCTTGAACAAGAAGAGCCACAAGGAATTCAGAATTATCCGTAATGAGGTCATGAAATGTGGTAGCGGTTACACTTCTTTTTACCCTTTTTTTGAGAAGAAAATATCATTTTTTGAAGTTCTTCAACATTCTATAAGCCAAAACAATTTTTTGTTTAGAATTTCTCATTTTTACCATAAAAATGAAAACTTGGCTTCTAAATTTTATTAGCTATATATTACTTATTCTTGAAATTTTTATTCCACTTGATATGTCAACTTAATAATTATTTGAGTGTGTGCTATTTAACAATCAAAGGATTCATAAAAAGTAATGTTGAGGCATTGGTATTATCTGGAAAGCGGCTTGTGTTTTTGAGAAAAAAATGTGTTATAGCAATTTATAAAAGGTTCACTTGATACCATTATATTTACGAAACAAACTCATGCATATCATAATTACAAGAATTTTTTTTGAACCTAACCAATATGAAAATTACAATTGAGTATGTTTCCGCTATGGCCATGTTTCTCAACATATTAGTTATAAACTAAAAATCTAAAACTACCCAATATAGATGATGTGCATCAACGTAATGCACCATAAATTTTTCAATTTTTTTACAATGTATATTGGGAGATATAGAATTTTGGATTTTACGAATCATAATCACCTTTCAGAATTGTTTGCACCTATTTTTTATTAAAAAATTAATTAAAAATTAATAAATGTCTATGGAATTTGCTAGACAGCAATTTAAAAGTAGATTGAATTTTGCAAATGCTAGACTTGGTTCAAAGTTAATTCATAACGCTTTGATGGAGTTTGAATCCATTCCAAAGGTGAAGAAACGTGATCATAGCAAAGTTGGAGTATAGTTGCAAACGCCTTAATGTCAGACGCAGTAACACTTCAAAGAAAATTTTCATTTGTCATTGCAGGTTGGTTTTAATGAAAAAAATTTTACTAAAATTTTTCTGGCAAATCGTCAATCGTGGAAAAAAAATGATGAAGCCCCTCCCTAAAAAAGAAATTTTTAACTATATAAATAGCCAAAAATGTAAAATACGGCTTTATTACTTCTTCATTTGGCCGAATTTGGTAAAGGAATTTTGCCGAATTTAGAAAGAAACTTTGGGCTAAATTTTCAAAGTGGTTTTCTAGCTTAATTTGCAAAGGACGCTTAGAGAGGTCTTTCAAAAGTGCCGCTTTTTAGAGTAAGTGTTTTGGGTTGCCTAAATATTTTATAACGCTTTTTTAAATATGAGTTTTTTTGTTCAAATTTTTGAAGTGAAAAATTTTCCGAGGGGACTCGAAGGAAAATGTTATGAGCTTCATTTTTAAAAGATATATTTTTTTGGTGGAATTTTTACAGGCAAGTGTTTTGGTTCAAGTATGTCTTTGTAAAAAAAATTAAAGTGAGTTTTTTTTTTTTTTTAAATTAAATCTTCTCATGATTCTTTTTTGAATTGAGTTTTTTATTAAAATTTTGATAGTGAGTGTTTTTTGGCAGGATTTCTAAGGGCATTTTTAGCTTCATACTAAATTATCATGGGAAATCAAATAAATTGCAAGAGAAAATATGATCGTAACAAGAGACCTTGAGACTCGCAGAGAACATGGTAGGGAATACTAGTAAAAAAGAAGAAGAGAAGAACGCTCAAATATCGAAATGGAAAATCAACCTCAACGAAAAGTTAAAGCAGGTAAATGTAAATATTATAAATGATATTTAAAATTTAACTAGTGTATTGTGAAACTTAATTTTTATTTATGAAATAATTTCAAAAAATATTTACAATGTAAATAAAGAGAGATATTCCCTATAACATCGAAGATGAGATGGAAAATTCTGAATTAAAAAGGAAAGATGTGTTCAACCAATGATTGAAGAAAATGTTGAAAATTTCTATGAATAAATTGAATCCCTAGGTATTTACATATATGTTGAAAGTGTATTATTTAAATTATACATATTTATTAATGTAATTATTTATTGCATATGTAATCTCATTTTTGTACATTTAATTCTAATATGTACAAATGAAATCAATATCGATGATGAGATGTTAGAAAATGTTGACACCGACACGTATGGAGATAAAAGCTCACCATGTTTTACGATATCGCAGTTAAGCTTACTATTGATATGTTATTCAAAGATCAAAATGTAAGTATTTCCCTGCTCATATTTTTGAAATTTCTTACCATCAAATAAATTAAAGGAATCTACGACTTTATTGGTACAAAATGAACCAAAGATAAAAACGAAGGAAATGTGATACAAACAGTAAAACAGTTCTTTAATGTCAATTGGAAGATCTAGAAACAAAAGTGATTTAGATGCACATAGAGCAATACATTGGGCAATGGTTTCATCAAGTACTAAAGAGAATCGTTTGGAAAAATCTATGGCACAAGAATTAGTGACCACTAAACAATTTGCAATAAACATCATAAATTTCCATCATAAATAGATGTAAATGATGGAATCGTTTGTTGGCAAGTTATTTGTACGCAAACCATACAAATATAAACGGATAATATGTTAAAAAATAATATATGAATATTAGATGAAAATTCATGTGTTTCACCAAAAGAAAGGGATGGTGAAGCAACGGAAGAATAGCACATGAAATCAATACAAACAACATGCAAAACATATTCAGACAATTACCCGTATAGAGTTGTTAAACAAGTTCATAGAATAGAATCGTGAAATTGCTGTCTCAATCAGCTGATTTTGTGTATCAAAACCATGGTATGTTAAACCTATCATCGTACGCGACACTTGTTTCTTTGCGATTATGTGGAATTTGAGTTATATTGTGACATTCCTTAATTTCGTAAAACATTTGGAAATATCATTTTCCCACTATCCATGATTTAAAATCTCAAATTCTATGTGCAAGAGAAAACCATGAATTATTTTACCATAAGCAACTGGTTGTGGTAAAAAATGCAATGATTGGGGAAAGTTGACTTTATTTCTTTAACAACATTTGCATTGATATAAATGATCAAACAAACTCATCAAATTCAGAATTTTTTACTTACGATTATGAAACTGATGTCATAAGTTGTCACTATAGTCACTTGGTGGTGTGATGCATGAATAAAGTTGATAAAATTCCAATCAAATAAAAAAGTTAAAATTAAGAAATGGAAAATGTCAAATTTGGATCAAGAATGGACTGTCGAAGATGCCATTCGTTAGAATTTTTTTTGATTGAACTTCTCAACAATTTTTGCCCTTAGATTCATCGCTTAGCCTTTACACCAGGTATCTAAGTTTTACATTATTAGAATATATATATTTATGCTATGTACAAGTGTTTCCCCACATATACATTGTTTCGCACATGCATGCAACTAATTATAAAAAAATATTTCAATATTAAATATATAAAAAATAATATGTCGTATATATATAGTAAATATAGAAACAATATCAAAAATATCCTTATATCAAATAAATTGTAAACTTAAAATAGGTTTTTTTGAAATTATGAGTCATTAATCATGTTGTTACATATACGTAGGAACTAAGAATTTTTTATGCTTTCTACCTATTATATTGTCCATTTCATATTACATGTCACTCCCAAGCCCTCGATCATAAAAATAATGTATTTAATTCAAAATACCTATTCCGAAAATTACAGTTTCTTCAAGTAGTCAATTTCTACATATGTGATCCTAGCCCTCGATTAATAAGCAAGTGGTTAAAGTATTTAATTAAAACACTTAATTTAAAATTATGAAGCCTTTCCTCCCAGGCCCATTTCCATGCATGTTTTTATGCTTAGGTTTATTCTAAAGTCATTTTTTTAGATATATGTGGTCCATTCCTCGTTTAATCATGTTAAAGTATTTTAATTAAAAGACCTATTTTTAAAATTATGAGCCTTTTCCTTGTGAGCCAATTCTGAGGTGTGTTTGTTATAACTTATCAACCTCCTTATACATTATAAAAGTTTCATCTACTTATTAAAAATAAATTTTCATAACTCTAGGGTGGCCTCTCACTTTTGAGCCTATTACAATCACTTCACAATGAATATTTGTACCATTTTTTAACTGTGGTCGTACATTGAAATTTCACAGTTATTCATTATGATGTCATAAAGCAGGAAAAAAGAGTTCTTTATGCTTTTCATCCTATTATAGTGGCAATTTTTAGTCCAAGCGTTTGATTAATTGTGGTTAAAGTAAAGTTAAAATTAAAAAAAAAACCTATTTTAAAAATTATGAGGATTTTTTTTTACATATACTTTTTATATCTTATCAACCTTTACACATTATGCAAAAGTGCCCATCTACTTATTAAAAAGAAATTTCTTCCATCATAACTAAAGGGAGGGCCTCTCACTTTTGAGCCTATTACAATCACTTTATAATGAATATTTATACAATTAATCACCCTTGACCTAATAGAAAACTAAATCATAAGAAAATGAAATATTCTTGATTGTTTGGAAAACACAAAATATTTGTTTATACCATTAAACCAATAAAATAAGCATTTAAACACACCAATCAATTTAAATAGAAAAAAACTAATCCATAAGGAAACAAAATATTTTACTGTTTTAAAGAACACAAAAATAAATTTCATACAATTAATAAAACCATAAATAAATTTTTAAAAAATCAAAATAATAAAAACTTATTATAAACACACAGCCATTAAAGTGGCCAAATCTTTATTAATCAAAGGGCCAGGCATGTCATAGTCAGAGGCTCGCACCACAAGAAAACATAAAGAGAAGGAGTCTCTGCTTTATCTAGATCCATAGCTCCAACTTTACATATAACTAGCGTTTTGGCTGTTATCTAGCAACAAGCGAGGAACCCAAACATTTTATTATCTAGCAAGCTACGACCACACAAACATTCTTATTGTCCCATCTAGCACCCAAACATCATTAATAATAAACAACATTATTTTTATTATTCCATCTACATATGACCCAACATCCAATGCACCAACATCCCTCCGTTGATTTAGTGATGGCGGAGGGGGTGCCGCACCATCCAGTGTTTCAAATAACTGTACAATTGCAGCAATATTGATTCCCATCCACCTGGAAATATCTGCGGCATCAACAGACATGCGACTCTATACACGGACACACATCACACAATATTACAACAAACTGTACAAATCATTACAATACTTTTTTATTACGATTAGATTAATAAGTAACGAAGTGATTTCGTTTAGATTCTTTTTCAAATTGCAGTATCAGTTAGGAAAAACAACAGAAAGCACGATACAAAGTCAATGATGGCTCATTACACGAAATACCGGAGCTTAAAACTTGAAACGCCACCGAATATTTAACTCTTGAATTTTTTTATTAACGTAGTTTTAATTATAATTAACAGTTTAAAATTATTGGTTAACGTGCTCGCGATCATTAAGAGAAAATATCAATTTTTGTTTTATATCTATTTTATATAAAAATATTAATGTAATTCAAACTAAAAATAAAATAATATATAATTTGTTTTTTATTTTATATAAAGTAATTATATGTAAAATTAATGGCTGATTTTGATTTTAATGTATGGCAATTTATTTTATATCTAATTAAATACATAATAATTGAAATAATAATATTAATCACAAAAAATTATTTATTGTTAATGATATAAAATATTTCAATATTTATATTAAATAATATAATTTTATATTAATTTTAGATAATTATAATTTAATAATAATATTTATAATATCAAGTTCAAAATATTAAATTAATGTTGACTATTAAGAAAAAATATTTTCTAATCTTTGTTTTAGTATCTATTTTATATAAAAATATTAATGTAATTGAAACTAAAGAATAAATTAATACATAATTTCATTAAAAAAAAAAATTAATATATAGTTTCTTTTTTATTTATCAATTAAAATATATATAAATAATTATTATATAATATTATAAATTTATTATATAAATTTTATTTATAATAGAAATATTATTCTTAATATTAAAATATATAAACTTATATAATACCTAATTATAATTTAATTATTTTTAGATAGCCCATATTTTAATTACATAAATAACTTTTTATTTTCAAATATAATTTATAGTATTATATTATAAATCATATTAGTGTTATAAATCATATTAAATAAATACAAGTTTTATGTGATATATATATATATATATATATATATATATATATATATATATATATATATATAACCTTGTAATATTAATTACTCAACATCATGTATGTATATATATATATATAACCTGGCTTACTAATTATTTCGGTCCATCATGTATGTATATATATATATAACCTGCTTACTTAATTACCTCTAACATCATGTAGTATGGCTTTTTTTTTTTTAAATAGTTATATTATGAATAACACCTATACACCTTTAGCTATTTAAAAAAATACATATTACCAACAATCATACTTATAGTTTATTTCAATAATCCAACCTCTAGTTTATATCAATAATCCAACCTCTTATCAAACAATATGAAAATTTCTGCTTGGCTCAATATCTCACCACAAATATGATAATTTTCTTTAACTGAGGCCATTATCACAATGTCTAATACTTTGAACTATATGGCATGGGGTCCTTTTTCATGTCAGTGTTAAGAATCCACACCATACTTTAATTCCCCTGATGTGACGGATCACACATGAATGGTAATGATCCTCCGTTTAGATGTTATGTGTAATGATAGCCTAAAAATTAACTGCTTAAATAAATACTCCATAGGATTTTCATCAGACATTATTTTTTCCTTTATAGTTCCATATTTTTGCAATAAGTGTCTACTTATCAGTTTTTTTCTTTTTTTTTAAATCCTTGTTGGATTTATTTACTTAAGTAAATGATGGTGGATTTATATTTATTTGTATTTAGATTCAATATTTTTAGAAAAGCATTCCTAAATATTTAGTAATTGTGTCAATCTAATATTGAATTATTTTGGTAATGCCTAAATTGATTTTGAATGTTATATGTTGTGTTCATTTTGTGGTTTATAGTTTCATGAATAATTAAATGGTGAGATTTAGGTAAATGATTAATAACGGAAAAAAAAGTTTTATTCTTTATTTTTGTGATTAAATTTGCTCATCCCACTTCAAAATTATCTAGATAGTAAGTAAGGTACAATACATAAACTATTGAAAAGAAAATCCTTGTAAGGTTTGTTTTGCACCATATCTCATTGTTTTTATTAACCCATATTATTAACCTTGAATTGCATTATATATATATAGAGGGGAACAATTTCAAATTTGTTTATGTACACTAAATCCTGCATGAACTATATAGATGATTTTTACAAAGTATTTTTCTAAAGATGTGTACACTTCCATTACTTAACATACACTCCACACCACCATGTAAAATAATATTGAATTAATATTATTTCACATGTAATTAATTTTATGTTTACTTGGATTAAAACAAATATATTACTAGTAAAAGAACATTTTATAGCTAGCCACAAATAAAATATTTCAATGTCCATATTAAATTAAGCATTTTTATATCAATTTTTATATAAAGAAAAACAAATTAGATAAGTGTTTATTTTGGAATATTTTTATAAAATAATATTGTAATATACTATAAAACCATATTATGTAAATGTGAATTATATTTTTTAAAAAATTATTAAAATAGAAATATATAACATATTGTAATAATTAATTATTATTTAATTATATTTAGGTAAAATAATAATTTTAATTACATAAATAGTGGTGTTTATTTTGAAATATGTTTATAGTATAATATTTTAATATTATGTTTGCATAAATAAAAGATAATGTGGAAAGTTTAGTGGAAATTTAAATGTTTAAAGTTACTTTAATTTTATTTAAAAAGCTATGTTGGAAAATACATGGAAAATACACTAAATGAATTTTTTTTACTTATGATATAGTTAGAGAAATTTACACCTTGCTCTGATTTTTTTACTTATGATATAGTTAGGGAGGAAAGTTACACCTTTCGCTTTGATATATACCATCTTAGTTTACAAAGAATCCAAGAGACAAGGAGAACCTAAAGAAACTACGAAGGGAGAGAAACTATTCTAGAAGGTGGAAAACTATGTTTGGAGGAGAATCAGTGGTCACCATTCTCATTGGTTGGGAGGGAGTTGCTCCCACTTGGCAAATTTCCCCGAAAAGTCGTACCTAAGAATGACAAGTATTTGAATTTGCGTACTTTATGAACATATAATAGATAAGTATTCGAATTTATGGGATTTTTTGAGAACATAGAATATTTTCAAAGTGATTACCCAATGTGTGGATTTATATGGATGTTTTCATAAAGACTCGTTATAAATAAATTTTATGCCTTTCTTGTAGAAGAACTTTTTATCATGATGAGATGTTTATGTGAAGGGTTCTTTTATGTAAAACATGAATTTTATTGTGTTAATGTGAATAGAAATAAAATCACATGATTTTTTATTTATTGATATTGTATTAAAGGTATATGGTTAGTAATGAAATATGTTACTTTCACTAACTAATAAATAGAAGTCTAATATGCAATAATCTATATTTATAATGGTAGGACCCATGTATTAACATAATCAAAACAAAAGCTTTATAAGAATTTAATGTTAGTCAACAAAGATAGAAATAATGGAGCAAATGTTATTATAATACAAGAAATAAGAAAAAAGAAAACTACAATACAAGAAATACGAAACAAGAACTAGAAAGGAAATTGCGTGTTAAAATAAATGTTAACAGATAAACATGGTAAAATTAATTATATTACCTAATGAACAATAAAGCATGTATGACTACACATCTCAGTAGAAACAACATAAATATATACAATAATGTTTCGTTGTCGCCTTAACATAATATTTGAAATTTATTATTACACAAATAAAAATTGAAAAGGGTACAAATTAACTCTAGGCTGAAATTGTAAGTCAAAACTATAAATAAGGCTCATATTCGATGTAAAACCTAACTTATTAGTCCCCGACTTCACCGTAAAAGGACTATAGCTATCTACTTACACGTACCGAGAAAGTATTAAATTGTTTTGACCAACCAAGTATTATCCATTTTACCCAATGTCGGAACAAAATATTTGATTGAATAAATTTTTATCCAAAGTTTTACTTTGGACCTCTATTTTCGACAAGAGAGTGTGATGTTATTAAAACATTAGGATACCCTTTAAAATTTCACCTCAAATTTGTTCAATGCCAGGTCATAGTTAGCATTACCTGGGAAAAATTTAATGTTAAGTGAACAAATACATATGTCCTTAATAATCACATATCCATCCAAAGTAGTCCATAAGTCACCGCATCACATCCCCCGAACGTGGTGGAAAGTCGGTATGTCATGAAGAAGTGAAATTTATTTCATCTTTACAACAAATAAAGATGAGAGCAGAACTCAGTTTGTCCATTGAAATTTATTTTCATTCTCATAACAAAGAACGATAATTCACCTTCTTTGTCCATCGTACTTTCAAGATACGGTGAAGAGAAACTAATACATCAAGTGCATTGAACCTGACGACGCTAGGAATGTAACAATTCTAGTTTTATACAAGCTTCTCAAATTAGAAATTTGAATCTCAAATAAAAGGGGAGTGGACCCTGTACGGATAATTATTGTGTGAATGTAATTAATCATTTAGTTATGAAAAAAAAATTCAAAGGCATATCGACCAAATGAGATTTTTGAGATCAACGGTAAATCATGGAGAAGGAAAGAGGCTAAGACTTTCTCCAAGAATCTTTTTCAAAATCATTGAAAGAATTTATTTTTAATTAGATTTCGGGAGAAAAATCTAGATTTCTCCAATGATGTGAGAGTAGTTGGAAGAGAGGTAAAAATCGGAAAAGTAGAAAGCAACTTTTAAAGTCCCTAAATAAGAGAAGCTTGTGTAAAAAAAGAAATAAAAGCATCCCCCGAAATTTCCGGATGTTAATTAGAAATAGTGGGTTTTGTATATGTTAAATGAAGTCACTTCGGTAACAATTAGTTGGTCTATTCTCTGGAGAGGATTCAAACAAGATGAGTTCGGAGACAAAAGAACTTAAGGTCAGAGGACTGGCTATTAAAGGTATGGTATGTACCCAAATGTTATGAAGCATCAATTTATGTCACAGTACACTGTTGATAATTGCTATAGCTAATCTTTTCAATTAAGTTTATGAGATTTTTATTCCGTACATTTACAATCTATTAGGAAGAAAATAAATCCTCCAACCTTCGTATAGGTTGCAGAGCAGATTATCGTATTATCAAACTTAATCTCTAACCGTAAATCGTTTAAATCGGGAGGATATTTAAACAATGAATTTCTAATAAATTAAATGTAACTTTAATCGCTTCTACAAGGAATAGATGTTCTGAAGAAAAAAATATATAAATAATTAATTTTTCCTATTATAGCAAAGAAGGGATATAATACCTATGTGAAGAATAAAGGACGATTAACTTAAAAGGCATGATAGATATGCTTAAAAAAATAAAAGCCACACATTGTAGAGGTATAGATCTTTTGTAAATAATAATAAAATTATTGTTCATCGTGTCACCGTAGTTGATTTTATATATGAAAAGTATAACAAATTTTCTGTTTCTACTCATTGTAGTAAGAGTATTATTAATTAGACACAAAATTCTAGTAATAGAATTACCTTTTATATTTATTCTAAGTGATATTATAAATTCATACCAATCCGTATTATTTATACATTGTAAATGAGAACATAAATACGTAAAAATTCCCGCAACCAAAAATTCAACTAGTAGTAAGACATACATGAAGGGAAATGAAATATCACTAGCTAATAGGCATAGATTAGGGAGAGTAAAAGTGGGCACTATTGTAATAATGTTTTTAAATCGTTAACCACAGAGGCATATAATTACCAAAATAGGAACATATGTGTCAGTAATAAAATCGTTATGCAGGACATTCGTACAAATTCTCCCATGGTGTTTTTCCCATAGATATACATAACAACTATACATTGACACCCCAAATAAACAATCTCAAACTATTGGAGATTAATGAAAGTTACATATATACATGGATCCACAGAGACAGGAACCTGTCTACTAACATACCCAAACCATTTTGTTATTTCTATCAGCAACGTATTTATATTTGGAATCATATACTGCAGTAACTAACTTTAAAACCCATTTATTGGGTCCCTAAAAATCGAAACAAAAACTTATTTCAAATTATGTAGTAGAAGAATACCATAGAAATATCGCTCAAAATGAAATGAGCATAAGAACAACAACAGAAATCAAAAGTGTCACTAACAACTTTGGATGAGAATTGTTGCTCAACAAGAGTGACAAGGTTGTGATGTCTTATGGCTACAACTACTAAAATAAACCCAACTTGAAATAAACGAGGATGTACACTTCAATATAAGAGTTTAATTGTGACAAGTCGTGGGCAAAGTAAACTGTGAATGTGAAATTAAAATTTTTACAAATTTCCGAGAAATGAGAGGATAGCTATTAGCTATCGGCACTTCTACACTCGGCATAAGTGTGGAAACTATGATGATTACCAACTGGAGAACACGCCCAATTTAGTACGTTTCTCTTGATATATTTAAAGGGAAAGTAAAACGAAATGGTTCAAGAACAAACAAATTATGATCGAATTCAGCCTTACCCGTAGCACCTAATCAAAGATTATCAATCATAAAATATGCCAATAGAAACAGAGCCCAATAGCAAATATGACCCGGAACGATGGCAGAAAATTTTAAAACAAATATACGGGGTGACTTCGAAACCTGTGGTAAAAGTCAAGCCATGAAGAACTACAAGGGCAAAATACAACAAAGAATAAGAGCTAGATATATATTCATTGAAAATGATGTGGAAGCTGAAATAATGGTATAAGTTACATACTTGGAAGAAAGGGCACTATGAAAATGAAATGTCAAATATCTCTATATACTACAGAATCATGACTGAAATGCCTACATAGAGTCGCAATTTCCTCCCATTCAACTCGTCAATCAAGTCAGTAGACAAGACATTCGCGAGCTATCAATCCAAACGATATTTAAATTAGAACCAATATAAGATTCGTAGAATGAAGGGCGTGATAATAACAACATACATAACAAACGTTTACTAAAATATATGGTCAGGACACCTTCATAGCGGAGAGCCATGGAAGCTTTATTAAAAATTTCAATGGTTGAAGAGGTGCCTAACATTTTAAAAAAAGTTCTCCCACGCTCCATGAAAACTGCAGTAGAAGGAGACACTATGAATTGAACAGAGAAAATAAATAGTGAAATGATATTCGAGAAGTTTCGTTACTTAACAACAACAAGCATCAAAAACCCAAACGATCGCAGCCCTACACTTTGTCGTCATAGTGGTCATCAAATCAATTGGATACGATGGAAGGGATCAAGAATTTAATGTGAAAACCAAACCACAAATAAAACTAATGTTAGTAATCAGACATTAAAACGATAAATGGTATAGCACAACAAATCGAAATGATGATTCCGAGCAAGATTCGTAATCAAGTCTATAGTTTTCAAAGAAAACGTTTACACGTAGTTAAACGTCAAAGTAATATTTAAGATCATAGTAATATCAGAACATTGAATCC
Source organism: Pinus albicaulis (assembly GCA_034641835.2). Classification (NCBI taxonomy): domain Eukaryota; kingdom Viridiplantae; phylum Streptophyta; class Pinopsida; order Pinales; family Pinaceae; genus Pinus; species Pinus albicaulis. Next base: position 112,348,231 of record CM076572.1, read on the forward strand.
CATTAATGATGCATTACTTGAATTCATGAAGGGTAAGTTGATACGCCAAGACCCGGGTGACTTCAACAGCAAGTCACTATTAGTTTTCCAATCATTTTAATAACAGACTAAATATCATCTACATACCAATAATATGAGATGATTGAGGAGGTTAAGATTATGTCCATTATAACGTAGCATTATTGTATAGGCTATCAAGTGCTAAAATTTAATAGAGGCATTAATGATAGTGCAAATCCTTCCACTATAAGGGTAATTAAATGATGTTCAATGTCATTTACTAAACAAGCTTATGTATACAAAGGTTATTTAGGAATTAACTGCAGGCAATGGAACGATGGTAGTAAAATGGTTATTTGTAATTATGTTGTCGAATAAATATATTATCCAAAATAAAAATAAATGAGAAGGTGGGTTAACGAAGCAACCAATAATTTTTGTTAAAAATATCGATGAGTATTAACATCAATATACGAAACAGGAAAAAAAAATTTAAGGTGTAGAGAGGTGTTAAGCAAATGGTATCATAGCCTGTACAGAAAAAACTAGTCATATGGTGCTCACCGTATAAATTATTTTTTGAGAATTTTTCTTTTTACTAATGTTTTTTGTTTAGCGCATACAGACCGGAATTGAAAATTCAATGGTCGAAGGAGAGATGTAACGATGTTGATCTAGGTGATGGAGATAAACACCAGATCCAAACGCTCCTTGATGGCTAAAAGGCATGTTACAACTGATATGGCCGGAAATAGGAAGCCGAATGACAAAGTTGTCATTAGCTAGTGAGGAGCAGAAAAGATTATAAGAGTACCGACTCTCCTAGGTGCCCAAGAAGGTGAAGGTTCGGAAAGAGTGGGGAGTGGAAAGGCAAGTTTCATGATTTCGAGGTGAAGATGACACTACCAGACATCACTAAATAAATAATGAATTACAGCAGAATTAAAATTAAACTTCCTCCCATGATGGGGAGAAGGAGGAAGATGCCGAGGGTATGGCTATTAACAAGGATGAAGACGCTGTGTTCATGAATATGAAAGCAATCAAGGCCAAACTAGCTGTCAATGTGCTTATAGGGTAAGGCTACTCTGTGGTGGGAGGAGACCAAAATTGCCTGCTATCGATGAAAGACAATGACTTGGAAGATTTTCAAGTCAAGTTCAAAACCGCTTATTTGAACGAACGTTAATATGATGATACAGCGAGTTCCACGAATCAGACGGGGACAACTCACCATAGATGAGTTTGTCACCAAGTTTATAACCTATGGAAAGATATGCCCTCGCACGTGAAGAGAAAGAAAAGGTACAAAGTTGTTTTTGAACCGTCATTCGCCGGGTGAACAAGGAGTGAAATAGAATTCAATAATCCAAAAGGGATGAAGCGGTGAGAAAGCGATTACGGCACTGAATTCGTTTAAAGGAAAGAGCAGAACACAAAAAGCCGGGTAAAATGTATGAATTCAAAGGAGAAAATAGAAACCAACTTACTGAAGAACTTGTGTAGGGATCATCACTGAAAATTACCAACCAAAGGAAAGTCAAACTTCAATCCCAAGTTGGTTCAAAACAAACAGATGGGGATAATAACAAGGAAGGAACAATGAAGATGCGGAACCTTGAAATGTTGGGGAGAAACTCATCTCTGTTGAGGGACTATTCACACAAATAAATATTCAGATGATTAAGAGAGATAGAGAAGCTACCACCGTAAATGATATCGCGTATGAACATACCCATTACCGGGCACTTTTGGAGAATCGTTATAACACCAGGTTACTATGGTTGAGATGGAAGGATTGATGAGAAATTCATACAATTTTAATTGATCCGTGCTTCTTTGAGTTATATTAGTCCTCGTTGTAGAGAAAGTGCACCTAAAATCAAAAATTTCAATAGTCTTGGTTGGTCCAAATTAGCCACCTGCACTAAAACGGCAAGCAACTCATAATTTACCCCAAACAACAATTAAATTAATGATTTTCTATTGCATAAATTCTTAACATTCCTTCTTAGGCTCATATGATTTTATGATAGGAAATTGACTCCGTTAGAAAAGAGAAAGGACATGATGAACTGCTGGGATTAAACTCATATTTTATAGATGATAATGGAAGACCTTTATACTTAAAGGAAAACCAAAACCAATCTCTCAAAAGACAAATATCACCGTAATTAAAAAGAACAACAACCTAGAAAAGGACATCAAGTATATGTTAAAGGCGTTGAAGAATTAGGAGCCAACCCCGAAGAAAACTCGCTAGACACTACCGGTAAAAGATTTCAAAGAAGTTTTTCCAGATATATCTCTATCTTCCCCTTTGGGTGAGAAATTCCATTTTTCCATCGATTGCGTGTCAGAGCAACACCCGTTTAACTTACTTACCGAAAGCCTCCCTCAAACTCATGGATTTGAAAATGCAATGCAATAATGGTTGATAAAGGTTACATCAAACCAAGTGTATTCCCTTTGGGAGCACCAAAGGAGCAGCCAGAAAAGAAGGATGGAACTCTTCAATGTGCATTGATCATCATTAACAGAATAAGTTGACAATCAAAAAATGTATACCCAACGCTCGCACAGATGACCTTCTCGATCAAAGAGGGGCTTCCTTGATTTTCTAAGATTGATCCGAGACCGGTTATCACCAACTCGACCACGGAGAAGACATTAGCAAAACAACTTTTCGAACCAGCATGGTCATCAGCGAATTTGTAGTCCTACCTTTGGTTTGAAAAAATGCCCTCGCCACTTTATGTGCTTAATGAATGCGTTGAACAAGCAGAACCTAGATAAATTCATACTAGTGTTCATAGATGATATTCTAGTCTATTCAAAAAAGTGTGAAGACAAAGAACACTTAAGGATAGTTTTGTACAATTTGAAAGAAAACCAACATATGCCAAATTGTGAAATGTGAATTTATAAACATAAAAACCAATATTTTGGGGTATATCATTTCTAAAAAAGTACTACAGGCACTCCTATAGCAACAAAGGCTATTAGATAATGGCTCATGCTTATTTTATTACCTCTAGCAAATAGATCATTTATGGGTATTTCAAAGTTATTATCGGTTATTTGGGGAAAGATTTTCTCGTTAACAGCATATCCTATAACTTACCACAGAAAATAATTAAATTTGGAGGACCTAAAAATGCCAAAACATCTTCGAAAGCAACTCAACTAAAACTTACTATGCCCCTATACTGAAATTCCGCATTCTGACAAAAAGTTTACAGTGTACGGATGTAAGTAGAGAGGATTAGATGAGTTCTTGCAAGAAAATTCTATTATTGCATATGAGTTTCAGGAAACTTAAGGAAACAGAAGAGAACCACAATGTATATGATCCGGAATTAGCTACCGTAATTCATGCCTCGAAGATGTACACACTATCTTCAAAAAATTTTACATTGATACCGTATCATATTAGAACTGGGTATTTCTTTCTCAAATCGTATTTAAATGCTCGATGTTTACAAGGGTCGTTTTTCCGAGTGAATTTGATATGGAAATAAAAACACATAAAAGGGAAAGAAAGGAAAATTGATGTTACCAAGAAGAAATGTTGCCAAAACATAAGAAGCATTGGAGAAAAGTGTTTTTGGACGCCTAGAAGAACTAGTTAAAAGGTAGCATATCAAGTATTCCGTACTATGAAAATTAAGCAATTGAAAATGCCGAAAAAGAAATAGCCGAATACACACAAAACCGTAAAGGGTCGATCTGCTATAAAAACAGTATTGTATATCCTCAATGGGAGTCTTTGAAAAATCAATTTAGATGAATATCATAAACAACCATATTCAGTATATCTCGATACTAAAAATGCTAATACGTACTTTGAAAATAAACTGCTTGGCCGTGAATGAAAAAAAGGATGTAGCAAACTATTTAGCTGTATGCATGGAATGTCAACTAGTCAAAGCGAACACCGCATCCAACTCGTTTTTTTTTGAATCCCTTGCCAATTGCGTAATGGAAGTGATTAACGTTTATTATATTTTATAATCAAGTTGCTCATGACAAACATCAACATGACTTAGTGATGGGTAGTGGTGGATACCTTAATAAAGGATGCATACTTCATACCTGTAAAATCTACTTTTGGGACAACTCAAGTAGTAGATGTGTTCCTAAAAGAAATAGTAAGGCTACACGGGGTCCCAAAGATGATTATTTCAGATAGAGATGCTAAGTTCACAACTACCTTCTAGAAAGGTCTGTTTGGAGGCATGGGCACTAAATTGAATTTTAGTACTGCTTATCACCCTCAGATGGATGGTTAAACAGAGAGAACAAATCAGATCTTGGAGGATATGCTGAGAATGTATGTGATGGATAGGTCATCAAAATGGGAAGACTACTTGTATTTAGTTGAATTTTCTTACAACAACAACTATCAATCTTCCATTAAAATTAGTCCATTTGAAGCACTCTATGGAAGGAAGTGTCGTACTCTGTTAAGTTGGAGCCAGCCTGAAGATAAGCTATTATTGGGGCCAGATACTCTACAAGAAATGGAGAGGATTTTCAAACAAATACAGAGAAACATCAAGACAACACAGGATCGACATAAAAACTATGTTGATAAGAAGAGGGTGCATCAAGAGTTCAAAGTGGGTGATCATGTGTACTTGCGTATTAAACCCAAAAAGAGCACACTTTATGCTGGAAGTTGTGTAAAATTGGCTACTAGATATTGTGGGCCTTTTGAGGTTTTAGAAAGGGTGGGACCAGTGGCTTATAAGCTGGCCTTACCGCCTCATGTTAAAGTGCATGATGTGTTTCATGTTTCATTATTAAAAATATATGTACATGATGCTTCTCATATTGTTGATTGGAATGTGATACAGGTGGAACCAGAAGGGGAGTTCCTTCCAGAACCACTTCAAATATTGGAGTGGGAAGAAATTGAATTGAGAAACCGAACATTAGCAAGAGTAAAGGTGTAGTGGAAGCACATTACTATTGAAGGAGCTACGTGGGAAAGAGAAGCTAAGATGATGGAAAAATATCCATATCTATTTTCAAAATAAACTCTAGTAGTTAGTTGTTAACATCGAGGACGGTGTTTGTTTTTAGAGGAGGAATATGTAACACCCCTAGTTTTATGTTTTCGAATTAGAAATTTTAACTTCAGTCCAAAGGGGAGTGGGCCCCAATGGATAATTATTGTGGATGTATTTAATCATTTAGTTATGAAAAAAAAAAAAATTGTGCATATTGACCAAATGAGATTTTTGAGATCACTTGCCTAATCCATGAGGTATGGAAAGAGGCTAAGACTTTCCCCAAGAATCTTTCAAAACTCCTTCAAAAAATTTATTTCTAATTTAGATTTTTGAGGAAAAATCTAGATTTCCCCAATGATGTGGAGAGTAGTTGGGAAGAGGTAAAAATATGGAAAAGAAGAAAGCAGCTTTAAAGTCCCTCAATAAGGGAAGCCTAGGCAAATAGGAATAAAATCATCCTGAAATTCTGAACACAGAATTAGAAATAGGCTTTGGGGAGCATAAGCTTAAATAAGCTACTCTAGAACAGATTGGGGTTGGTATGTTCTGGGAGAGGATCTCAGCTCGGGGGTGAGTTCTGGAGACAGAAGAACTCTAAGGTTGGGAGGAATGGTCATTAGCAGAAGTGGTATGCACCTAAATGTTATGAATGATTAAATTTTATGCTATTGTACACTATCGATAATTGCTCTAGCTGATCTTCTTAATTAAGTTTCTGAGATTTTTATTCCGTACATTTACAGAATTGAATAGAAGAAATAAATCCTCCAAACTTTCTGTATAGTTGTAGGAGTAGATTCTCAGGATTAATATCAACGAGAATCTCTAAACCAGAGTCTGGTTTAAATATGGAGATATTTAAAAAGAATTCCCTCGAATAAATTAAATGTAACTTTAATCTTCTTCTATAAGGAATAGCTGTCTTGAAGAAAAAATATATAAATAATTAATTTTCCTATTCTAGCAGTAAGTGGATATAATACCTATGTGAAGAAGGTAAAGGATTTATTAATCTCAAAAGGGTGTGATACATATTCTTAAAAACAAATAAAAGTTGAACATACATTGCAGAGGTATAGATCTTGTAAATACTTAAATAAAATTATTGTTCATTGTGCTCAATGTAGTTGATTTTATATATGCAAAGTATAAATAAATTCCGTGTTCACCATTGTGAGGTAACAGTACTATTAATTAGACATAGAAAAGTCTAGTAATAGAATTACCTTTTAAGTTTATTCTAAGTGATATTACAAATTCATACCAACTGTATTATTTATAGATTGTAAACGAGAGATATAATACAGAAAATTCCTGCAACCAAAACTTCAACTTTGTAGTAGTACATACATGAAGGGAAATGAAATATCATTTTAGCTATTATGGGAACATAATAGAGATAAAAAGGGAATTACTGTTGTAAATAATGTTTCTACAAATCTGGTCAAACCAGAGATAGGTATATAATTACCAGTATGGAACATCTGTGATCAGGAAATAAAATTTTACATGCAGGACTTCAAACAGATTCTCCCATGTGTTTTTCCCATATATATATAACAATTATACATTGATAATTCTAAACACCAGAACAATTCCAAACTGTTGGAGATTAATGATAAGCTATATATATACATGGATCCAACAGAGGTATAGAAACCTGGTCTACTAATATGTCTAAACCATTTTTTTATTTCTATCAGTAGCATATTTATATTTTGAATCATATTAACAGTGAAATGAACTTTAAACCCATGATTGGGTCTTAAAAATTGAAACAAAAACTTATTGCAAATTATGGTAGAAGAATACCATACAAATATCAGTGAAAACGAAATGAGTATAAGAACAAATAATAGAAATCAAAAGTGTCACTAACAACTCTGGACGAGAATTATACAGTCAACAAGAGTGATATGGTCATATTTTCTTATGGCTAAAAATACTAAAATAAAAACCCAACTTGAAATAAACGAGGGATGGCTATCCCGAATATAAGAGTTTAATTGTACAAGTCATGGCAAAGTAAACTAGAATAGAAATTAAAAATTTTTACAAATTTCATAGAAAAAAAAAGATAGCTAATAGCCATCGAAAATTTCCCCAAGTCTCTGGCATAAGCGTGGAAATTGTTGATGATTACCAACCTAGAGAACACGCCTAATTTAGTGTCAGGATATATTTGGGGAAGGGAAAGTAAAAATCGACCGCATCCAAGAACAAACAAATTATGATCGAATGCAGTCTTACATGTGGCAATGAATCAAAGATTATCAATCATAGAGATGCCAATAGAAATTGATTCCATTATAAATATGACCTCAGTAAAACGATGATAGAAACTTTTTAAAATAAATGTCGAAGGGTGGACTTTAAACCCAGTAGGTAAAAACCGGTTTGATGAAGAACTATATAAGTGCGAATAATAAACAAAGAATAAGAGCTAGATATATATAGTCACTGAAAACTATGCGGAAGGAAGAATGGTATAAGTTACAAATACCTAGAAGAAAGGGCACTACGAAAATGATAAAATGCCCAAGCGTTCTGTATCATAGAATCATGACTGAGATCAATTTTTATATAGAGTCGCAGCTCCCATTCAACTCGTCAATCGAGTTGGTAGACAACATAGTCCATAGAGCTATCAATCAAAATGGTATTGAAATTAGAACCAATATACGATTCTGTAGAAAGAAGGGCATCATAATAAAAACATATATAACAAATGCTTACCAAAATATATGGCTAGGACACCTTCATAGCGGAGAGCCATGGAAGCTCGAGACAGGGTTCTCAGGGTTGAAGTGTTGTAACGATGCAAAAAGCCTTCCCACGTGCCATGAAAATTGGAGAGAAGGATACACTATGAATCAAAAATAGAGAAGAAAGGAAATGATACTGTTCCGGGAAGTTTCACATTTAACAACAATAAGCATCGAAAACCCTAAACGATCAGAGCCTTACACTTATCCTCATCATGGTCATCAAATTGGGATCGACGCGTATGGAAGGGACTGAGAATTTAATGTGAAAACCAAACCACAATTGTAAACCTTTGGGTTGTCAGAATTCGTATATTAAAATGATAAATGGTATAGTACAACAAATCAAAATGACAGGATTCGATAAGATCTGTAATCAAGTTCTACAGTTCTCAAAGAAATTGCCATACAGAGTTAAACGTCAAAGTAATGTTTTAAGATCATAGTACACCAGAAGGTTGAATCCCATTAATGATGCATTACTCGAATTCATGAAGGGTAATTTGATATGCCAAGGCGGGGTGACTTGGAATACGAGCAAGTCATTAATAGTTTTCCAATCATTTTAATACCCTATCGAATATCATCTACATACCAATAATATGAGATGATTGAGGGAGTGCTAAGATTTATGTCCATTATAACGTAGCATTATTGTATAGTATTAACAAGGGTTGTAAACTTTAATAGAGGTATTTTAATGATAGTGCAACCCTCCACTATAAGGGTAATTAATTGATGTTCAATTTCATTTATCAAATGTTTATGTATAAGGTAAAGGTTATACATGAATTAATCATAAGTGCAATGGGACGATGGTAGGTGAAATGGTTATTAGTAATTATAAGTTGTGGAATAAATATATTATCCAAAATAAAAATAAATAAGAAGGTGGGTTAACGAAGCAATGAAGAATTTTTTTTTTTAATATCGATGAGTATTAACATCGATATAGAATAGGAAAAAAAAAATTGAAGGTAGGAGAGGTGTTACAAGGAAGAGAAACAGGAAGAGAAGTGAATACAATTATGCAGTGTAGTCAACAGGAAGTGATGCCAATAAATACAATTTTGTTTAAGTAGTTGAGGCACCAAGGATGCAATAGGAAGAGAAGCCAGTACATCATACACTTCAATAGATATACTTCTATCAACGTAGCGCCCGACCCAGCAGTGAGGCAGCAAGAAGAGGAGATAGTACATCATACACTTTTGTTAACGCAGTGGATGTGGCAGGAAGAGAATCGAGTACATCAAACTTCTGTTAGATGGTTGCCCAAAATTCATGGTATAACGATGGCTATTCCAACCACAGACAAATTCCAGGTCTAAACTGCATCAATAACATATAAAAAAAGTAGGTAAGCTTATTATTTATATTGAATAGCAACTATACATTTTCTCCCTAATTTTCTAATTATTTATGTGTACATTTCTGATTTTGTCTATGCAATAATGTGAATTTGTCTATGCAATAGTGTGCTTTGGTTCATACGTGATTTTGTGAACTTGCCACCATGGCTTTGAAAGTTCTATTACCAGACTTTGAAAGTTGTATTATCATTATCCCTGATAAAAAAAACAAACAGAAAGCAAAGTTGAACACTTCAGTAAAAAAAGGATTTTAAAAAATAGCAGCACATCACTAACAAAAGGATTTTAAAAAATATCACCATTTACACCATCCGAAATGAATATCTTTAAGGAGTGGGAAACATGCATATTGAACTGACCTGAAGCTCAGAAAAGGGTGATATCTATCCAATTTTGTTCTACATTTATTTTAAACATTTAAACATTCAGGAAATCACATTTACTGAGCATTCAGGAAAGCACATTTGTGGAGAGCATGCAAATGTAATCTTATTAAATAGTATAAACAAGAATTCTAGCTTTACTACTTTAATTTCATCTATTATGGTCGGCAATGTCTAAGCTATCCATTATTTAACCCAAATCATTTCAATGTCATTCATATAACTGTGTCTTTTATTCAATTTCAAAGCTTGGAGGCATCTAAAATGTATTAACATCCTTTTTATTCAATTTCATACTTCAATTTCATACCTAAAGTGTGGTGGCATCTAAAATGTATTAACATATTTTTTCTTCAATTTCATAATTCAATTTCATACCTAATGTGTGGAGGCATCTAAAATGTATTAACAAAGCATTCTACATGCGTAACATGAATAGTTGCAAGTTTCAATACAAGATGGGTGCGTTTTGTTGTTTAAGGCATATGAACAATGCTATATAAAATTGCTCGCTCCCAGAAAATAAAAATACAAAAATATTGTGCACTATTGGAAATGTAGAGGAACGAAACCTGTCAGCTTCCACTTATACCAAAAATCCCGATGAGGTTCGTAATTTCTAACCATACAACAACATACGAATGATCACCGTAATTTCTAACCCTAAAGCTAAAACATTCGCATGATTAACCGTAATTTCTAACCCTACAATGGTAGAAAGAGGAGAAGAGGTTTTGTCGTTGGTACTATTTTTCCATTTGCATCGAAATAGAATAGCTTCGGCTTGCCCTACGACCTCTCGTGATTGATTTAGTAGGATATCAATATCTAATCCTCAATCTAACATCACATCCAAGCCGAATTAAAATAAAGGCATCTCGTTACCAAGCCAGAAAAACCATAAAGAAGATGACCTATTGAAATAAAGGCATCTTGCTTAGAAAGCCGTACCCCATAAAGAAGACAACACCATTGAAATAAAGGAATCGTATATGATGTTTCTTGTAGAAGAACATTTGGAATTACTCGAGTCTTTTCATGAAAGCCACAACCACATGGAGTGCATGAAAAGCTGAACCGTCGATTCAAAATTAATCGTTGATTATCCATCAACTCGCTACTTTCGAGAAAAGACTTAAATCTATTTATTTTTATTTTTATTCATATTATTAACGTGTTTTTTTATAAATTAGAATTTCATTAAAAAATAAGAAACGAAAGTTTATAATCGAATATATTATAAAGTGTATAAGTAGAAAATTATTAAACCATATATTTTTTTGTACTTTCAATCTTGTTTTAGCATTGTCTCTGTCATTATGCACCGTATGTGGAATATTGTGAGGTTTCACCAAATTTTAAGTGTTTTTGGGATATGTTATTTTTGACATATTCATTATGGCAAGTTACTATATTATTAGACTTTAAATTGTGTGTCAATCTCTACTGATGGTGATTTTAGATTTTACTCTAGAAATGACATGTCTTACATTAGATTATACCGGAAGAAAATAATTACACGTAATATAATATATATGTATATTTAGCCACCTTGTGGAAATAAGATATTTAACAAGAAAAAAATAGTAGGGTACTAATTTTATAACTAGTCTTATATTGACTTCAGGAAAAAAATTATTTAACAATAAAAAGAGGTACTAATTTTGTAAAATTGCATTTTAATGGGCCGGAGTTGCATTCTATTTTTTATTTCGATGGGGAGCTATGAACTCCAACTCCACATTATTGCACTCGTAATGTTCTCAAATCAACCATAAAAATTCATGATCTAAATATTTTATTTACCATGACTTTCTTACCCATAACTCTACCTTAAAGTTCCTAACATAATATTTACCTTTATATAGAATTGAGTCTACGATTATACCCTTTGTTTTATGCAACTTAAAAACATAGGGTTATCGCATTTAATAATTATGATATCTTATACCTATATCCTCTACAGGTATATCGTTCTCTATTTTTAATATAGGACTTGATTGCTTTTATTACTTTCCCTACAACGGAAGACCAACTCCAAATTAGATTATTTTAAAACCCTATACCTAAGGTATGGCGGATCTTATTGAATTTTATATACCTAACACAAAGATCCTGACCTACGTAATGTATATACGTTTCATACTAAGCACATTGTTTTTCTTCACGTCCCATCCAAGCTATTATTTTCAGAATCATCATTTCATTCCCTTGGTTTTTTCCCTGCCGTATCTTGGCACATATTTTTCCGGAGTACTTGAAGCTTTAATTATAGTTATGCTCACGTTCACCCATTCGTAGGGTTGCTAATTCGGCGATACGAATTTTCTACCAACTTGTCGTTGAGCCCTGGCAGACATTATGGTTGCCGCACGATGCAAGTTCACGTTGATGTACCAGAGGTGCTTAATGTCGGGCCGGATTTATGTTTCTCGGCTCGCAAACTTCATCAATCCCTATACCGATGGTTGGGATTGAAACAAGTGTGTTGCATCGACATTTTAGGTTCTCGTATGCTCGCTGTGGTTTTTTGTTTTAATACCGTTCGTAACTCAATTACTTTCTCTCCTTCCGCCGATCAACTCTCGTAGTATTCATCGGCTCGCCCATTCTTATGAATCTCCATGGGAGTTCTCAGAGAGAGGGTTCCGTTTCTCTTATTTCCACCCCCGTTTTATTATGTCCGAAATCGTTAACCCACCGGGACCACGGACGTGAATCGCAACAAATGGGTATTCCTGTTTCCGTAATCTGTATTTTACTTTCCGTGTTGGTTTATTTTGATAGTGATTTATCCATTAGCGTAAAGCGTTTTTCCTAGTGCGTATTCCTTTACAATTTAATACTGCTTTGTGCCCAATTTATGAGGTTAATCCATGAAGATTTTCAGAGATGAATTTTGTTTTTCGGGAAGGAAATTTACTCCTTGAGCCTGGTCTCCTTGATTCCCCGAAGCCGCTTACTTTGATTCTCCATTCCCCGAATAACATGACTTTCGTGTAACTACTGATATACCTCTTTATCACACATTTTGTTGTGGACTATTGACTTTTTTGGGAGTACCGTGTGGGAATGTATACCCGATCGTAGTCTCGATTTGGGATAGAGTAATCTTGTTCATGATATCGTGGTTTTTAACAATTGGTTCCTTTGGTAATCGTATACGCTAAGTCTCTTTGCACCGTTTTTCACAAATGCTAAATGATTTATAACAATCCCCTCTATTTCATGTACCAGATATATTATCGATGAAGTTTCCATTTATTCAAATCGATACTTGATATCCATTAACCGTAACTAAACTAGTTTTATTCACAAGTTGTTTAACTACTAATTCCCCTGCCAAAATGCTATACTCACAAGCTCTGGCCATTGCGGCATTTAAATATTTCAAATATGTTCAAGGGGCATACTCATCGAATGGATTTCTCTGCCCCTTTAATTTCGATGGGTCTGCCATCGTTACTCGCTTCGCAGATTTAGGTTTTTCATTTCGTTTAGACCATGGATTTCTTACGCGTCATCGTGCTCGTGTAACACCGTGTCGACAAATGTATTAAGATGGGCATTTCAGCTTTCAATCATTTTGTATCTAACGATGATATTTAAATGGCATCTTCGCGAGGACATTTTATTCTTCAGTTCGATTCCTTAGTACCATTCGTGGAGATAGGTTATGCTGAAGTTCGACTTTAGACATATAAATATTTATATACCCCGTATGTCTCAATCGTTTAATTTATTTCGAAACACTTTTCTCATACAAGGTCTCATTTTAACCTAGTAAACCGAGGATCGTATATATCATGTTATAAGCCCTACTACTCCGAATACCCTAATTGGGTTTATATAACATGATGTTTTCATCTTTTGAGATTATGTCTAAAGAAATTTCCAATACTACATGTACTAGCTTATATAATGTATTTTGATATAATTTGCCTAGTTAGGATATTTATTTTAATCGAAAGACTAAAATGGTTTATCTTCGTAATTTATTTTCCGTTCATGCTTATTCTTTTGCTATACCCTTACTCTTACCGGCTACATGTTTTGGTTAAGGGTTATAATAATGTCTTCGATTATAAGGATACTCAACTACAATTTCGTATAGTTAATAATGAATCTCCATTAGCAAACTAATATTTTTTTTAACTAATTATTTATGTTATATTTCTCCATTATATGCCGAGGCTAACCATAAATTTTTTTTATACATAGTAACCAAAATTTATGGAAATAATTTCTACACGATTTATGGTTGTGGTTTAGAGCACCAGAACTTATGTAGAATCAAATGTTCTTTTTGTACATCTCCAAAGAATAGTTATGTTTTTGTTCTAGTAGTTTAATATCGCTTAATAGTAGGGTTTCCCCCGATATAATTTAATGTTAGTGCTATTTTATTCACTTAAAGAAATTTTCTATTTTCCATTGAATGTTTCATCTATGCTTATTTTTGTTCTACCGTACATAAAATTTTGTATTATAAAAAAGGGTTTAAAGCTGTTCATTTCTTCTTGGGAATTTTTAATAGTATCCCGCATTTAGACCCACACGGTTTAGAGATTCGGCGGATAATGTTCCTAAGATAACGTTCTTACCACCATACGTAAGATAGAAGATTTACTTTCTATTTAATTCTATAAATGTAAGTAGTTAAATCGACTTCAAGAATTGTTCCTTTCTTTATTCTTAGTTCCGAACTAATTCATTTCTTCGCAATCTATATATATCTATTTTCTCACCGTTTTCTTTCTTTTCGAAATGTGATTAAAGTTATAGTTTAACTAGCTATGCATTTCTAAAGATTCTCCATTAATTATTCAAAATAACTTTGAAAATTTGGAGAATCTCTCTTTTCCCAATTTAACTACTATTACCCATAGTGTATACTAATAGACCCAAACAAAAATCCTACAATTAATTCCCTTTGCCTAGACTATACGAACTTTTGAAGATAAATTCCCGATGATTACTTATGTTGAGGCAGTATTAAAATTTCTAATGTATATACAACCGTACATTATATGTAGCCAATTCATACTACAAGTAATAAAACCACCGGAAAAATTTAATTACATACCACACATGCAGCCGACCAACCTCCCAACCGAGAGTCCTTCCTGTCTCCCGAACTCACCCCCCGAGCCGAGATCACATCCACCACAGTACATCAACCTCTAATCTTTCTTTAGAGTAGCTTATTTAAGCTATTGTTCCCCAAAGCCTCGTTTTCTAATTCCCGCGTCCTGGCATTATCGTGATGCTTTTCTTCCCCGTTTGCCTAGGCTTCCCATCTTAGGGGATTCTTTTAAAGCATTTTTTATGCTTTTTCCCAAATTTTTGTCCAAACTACCTCTTCCCAACTACTCTCCTCATCATTGGGGAAATTAGATTTTTCCTCAAAATCTAATTTAGGAAATTTCTTTCAAGGATTTTTTGAAAGATTGTGGGGAAAGATATTTGCCTTTATCCATCCTCATGGATTTAGCAAAGTGATCTCATAAATTCTCATTTTTGGTCAATCTAAATACAAAATCATTTTATTCATTTTACTCAAATTAATATATTTAATTACATTCACAACATACTTGTCCTTTGGTCCACCCCCCTTAGGATTTAAAGTTCAAATGTCTATCTTTGAAATGTCAAACACACAAATTGGGGGTGTTAGGCATATTCCCCCTTCAAAAAATAAACACCGTCCTCGGTGTTTTTATTTAACTACTAGAGTTCATTTGTTTTTCAAACAAAAATGGATATCTTTCCATCATTTCAGCCTTCTCTTTCCTAGGTAGTTTCTTCCATGAAGAAAGTGCTTCCATCGCACCTTACTCCGACTACCGTTCGATTTCTCAATTCAATTTCTTCCCCGCTCCAATATTTGAAGCAGTTCCTGCAGAAACTCCTTCTGTTCCACCCCGTACAACATTCCAATCAACTATGTGAGAAGCATCATGTACATATCTTTTTAATAATGAAACATGAAACACATCATGAACTCTAACATGGGGTGGTAAGGCTACTTGTAAGCCACCGGTCCCACCCTTTCTAATACTTTCAAAAGGACCACAATATCTAGGAGCGCTTTTGCACAAACTTCCAAAGCATAAAGTGTTTGCTCTTTTTTGGGTTTAATACGCAAATACACATGCTCTCCCTCACTTTGAAATTTTCGATGTACTCTTTTTCTTATCAAAGATAGTTTTTCTAGCGATCTTGTGCTGTCTTGATTTTTCTTTGTATCTCGTTTAACGATTCTTTCCATTTCCCCTTCGTAGCATCCAGTCCCAATATTAATGTATCTTCTCGCTCATACCTGCGCTCTCAAAGGAGTATGACACTTTTCTTCCATACAAAGTGCCTCCAAACGGACTCATCTTGATGGAGGATTGATAGTTGTTATTATAGGCACCTAAGCTAAATGCAAGTACTCTTCCCATTTTGATGGCCTATCCATCACATACATTCTCAAGATGTCTTCCAAAATCTGATTTAGTCCTCTTCGTTCGCCCATCAGCTTGAGGGTGATAGGCAAGATTAAAATTCACTTAGTACCCATTCCCCACAAACAGATCCTTTCCAAAAGTTGCTAGCAGAACTTAGCATCTCGGTCCGAAACAATCACCTTCGGGGAACTCCGTGGAGCCTTACTACTCTCTTTTCAGAACACATTTGCTACTTGAGTCGTCCCCAAAGGTAGATTTCACCGGTATAAAGTGTGCAACTTTTGTTAAAGTGTCTACTACTACCATTACCGAATCATGTTGGTATTTGGTTTTGGGTAATCCCTGTTATGAAAATCCATGGAAACCGTGTCCCATTTCCATTCTCGCAACCGTACAGGGATTTAAAAGACCACATCAGATGTTGATGCTCAACTTTGACTAGTTGACATTCCATACATCTACTGTTAAATATTCTCGCTACATCTCTCTTCATTCTCGGCCATAAACAACTTCTTTTTTCAAAGTCGTTAACATCTTTCTCGGTATCCCGGATGTCCCGCGTATAAGGTTGTTTGTGATATTCATCTAGTATTTCTCTTTCAAAGACTCCACATTTGGAATATACAATCTATTTTTTGTAACAGAGCAAACTCTTTGGGATTTTTGAGTGTAAATCGCTTTTATCCTTTTTCTGTAATTTCACCAAGAGTGTTTCATAATTTGGATCTTGGTTTTGTTGCTTTCTCTCACCAATTCTTCTACATCAACTCGGGCACTACTCCCAATGTCGTTTAAATGTTTTCGACAAGCATTTCTACTCAAAGCATCGCAAACTTTATTCTCCTTCCCTCCGATATGTTTTATGTCCATATCAAATTCACTTAGAAAAAGACATACATATCCGGCTTGTTCTCGCATTCATACCCGCCTTGGGAAAAAGAAATATTTGAGACTAAATATGATCAGCTCATCAATGTAAATTTCTTTCCCGAAAGCAGATAGTGTCTCCACATCTTTTCAAAGCATGAATAATAAAAGCTGCAAACTCCAAATCATATGCACTGTAGTTTTGCTCATGTAGTCTTTCAATTTCCTAGACTCATATGCAATAATCGAATTTTCCTGCAATAGGACTCCCTCCCAACCCTTCTCTCGCAAGCATCCGTACATACCACAAATTCCTTTATCAAGATCTCAGCAATTTTTAATATAGGGTGCCGTAGTAAGTTTCGTTTCAATCGTGTCGAAACTCAGTGCTTGGCATTTTTCTAGTCCACTCGACTTTGACACCCTTCCTTTCGTAATGAGGTTATGGGATGTGCTATGGCGTGAAAAATCTCTCCACAACGCGATAATAGCCTCGCAATCCCCATGAAATGATATTACCGCTCAGAAACATCAGCTTGGTACTAAAGCCATTCTTTTATAGCCTTTTATCTTTTTCATGATCAACGCGCCAGTTCCTTTATTTAGTAAATAATATGGCTCCAAGTATTGAATCTTTATCTTTATAAAATTCACATATTTCGTCGAACTTCTGGTATATAGTCTGGTTTTCTTCAGTATTCTGCAACACAATCCTCAAAGATGTTCTCTATGTTCATCTCTCATTTTATAGAGTAGACTAAAATATCATCTATGAACACACGA
Organism: Pinus albicaulis; assembly: GCA_034641835.2. Classification (NCBI taxonomy): domain Eukaryota; kingdom Viridiplantae; phylum Streptophyta; class Pinopsida; order Pinales; family Pinaceae; genus Pinus; species Pinus albicaulis. The sequence continues at coordinate 112,365,872 of CM076572.1, forward strand.
ACAAATTTGTCCAAATACTTATTCAACACACTCGTTCATCGTACACATAAATATAGGTGTGGGCATTTCGTCAAACCAAAAGGTAGGACTACAAATTCGTAGTGCCCATACCTCGGTTCAAAATGCATGTTTTGCTGATGTCTTCTTCCTTTTGATTCCGAGCTGGTGATACCTCGCTTCGAGCTTCTATCTTCGAGAAGATCGAAGCTCCTCTCACTCGATCAAAAAGACTCATCAATTCTAGGGAAAGTGGGTATCTATTCTTAATGGTCAACTTGTTTAAACTGACGATAATCAATGCACATCCTAAAAGTTCCATCTTTCTTTTTCACGAATAGGACCGGTGCTCCCCAAGGAGACACACTTGATCTAATATACCCTTTATCTAACAATTCTTTCGCAATTGCATTTTCAGCCCCATACAGTTCGTGAGGACTCATTCGATAGGGAGCTCGGGAACAAAGTGTGGTTCTCGCATCACGATCTATAGAAAAAGTCAATTTCTCTTTGAGGGGAAGATGAGGAATTTCATCCGGGAAAGACTTCCTTAAATTCTCTGACTGACCGGTAAATCATTCAGTAAATCTTCCTCAGCTTTTTGTGTTCTATTTCTTCCACATGTACTCGTATAAACTTGGTATCCTTTTCTAGTCAAGTTTCTTTTCAATTGCTAATGTCGATATTTGTCTCGACCGACAATGGGCTTTTGGTTTTCATTTCGAGTATAAAAGGTTTCCTTCCTCATCTACACAATGTAGGGTCTTATCCCAAGCAATTCATCGTGTTTTCTTCTTTCTCCAGCCAATCCATTCCTATCACAAGAGTCATAGGAACCTAATGGCAGATATGTTCAGCATTTACTTCGTTTGAAAACCCATTTAATTGTATTGATGCTTTTGGGCAATTTATGTGTGACTTTTCTCTTAGTTCCGAGTGAGCAGACTAAACCAACCATGACTCGCTGAAATTTTTTTCAAAGTTTAAGATTTACATTTTTCTACAATTTTTTGGACTAATGTAACTCAAAGAAGCACTCGTGATCAATCAAAAACAAGAATAACAGTACTGTCATAAATCTTACCCATCCATTTCCACCATGGTAGCTTGATGTTCTGCTCGTCGATTTTTCCCATGGCCGCACCGATAGTTGGGTATGTTTCGTGCCATGTCATTTACCGTTGTTGCCTCTCGCTCTCTCATAATCATGTGAATATTTCGATGGGGGACAATCCCTCAACATATGGGGTTCTCCACATCTCCCAACATTTCTCAGAGGTTCCCTCATTTTGACTCGTTCTCCTTTTCTATTGTCTCCATCTCATTTGGTCAAGCCACTCGCGACCGAGCAAGCTTGACTTTCTTTGGGTTTTATTAAATTTTTTCCTATGATGATCTCTACGCAAAATTCTTTAAATAGGCTGGTTTCTGGTCTCTTTCCTTTGAATTCAACCTTGTTTAGTCCAGCTCCTTTTCCCTTGTTCAGCCTTGTACCTTTAAACCGCCGATAGCATAATCTCGCTTTTCTAACCGCTTCGTCCATGGTTTTTGGATTATCAAACTCAATTTTCTCTTTGTAAACATTAGGCAAACAAGTTCGAAAACCTTTGTACTTTTGCCTTCTCTTCTCTAATGTAAGGGACATATCTCAAGAATTTGTAAACTTAGTGACAAACTCATCAATAGTTAGCTGTCCCTAGCCTAAGTTCATGGAAATTCTTTGGCTTTATCATCATAGTAACGTTCATTTAAATAGCGACTCTTTTGAACTTTAATCCTAGAAATCTTCCCAAGTCAACTCGTTTTTTCATCAATAGCATGCACCATTTTAGTCTCCTCCCACCACAAGGTAGCCTTTTCCTTGTAGTCGATACACAGCTAATCTAGCCTTCCCAGATTGCTCTCATATTCATATACTTGGAAATACTTGATCATGTTCAAGAACTAAGCTTCAAAGATCTTCCTCCTTCTCTCCATCATAGGAGGGAGGTTTGATCTTTCTAAATTCTCCCCGCAACTCTTTTTCTGTCGTTATGTCGATGCTCTCAGCCGCATCCTCATCCTCGTATTCATCCATCTTCCTTTTCCGAGAACCTTCGCTCCTTCCCGGTGCGTTCCGAGAAGTTAGCTCTCCGATGAGTTTTCCCGCTCTTTCACCGGGCCGATGACAATCATTCCTCGCTTTTCAAATTTCACCCAATTCTTGTTGCAAATCTATATAAGATAGCCATAATCGAGGGGCATTGGGATCTCGCGACTAAACTCCGCTCCCGCATCCACATAAATTCTTCACCTTCGCCCATTTTAGCACCACTCGTACACACTCATAATACCGATCAAGAAATTTAAAAAAGAACAATTTCTACAATACTCATTTACACAAGTAATTATTAGCAAATAAGGAGTTAATAATAACAACAAACTTCCCGCTTATAACTTGGGCTCGATATCACATTTGTAATGTTACTTCTAAATCAACCAAAATTCATGATCCAAATATTTTATTTACTATGACTTTCTTACCCGTAACTCTACCTTAAAGTTCCCGACATAATATTTTACCTTTATATATAATTGAGTCTACAACATTATACCCTTTGTTTTATGCAACTTAGAACGTAGGGTTATCATATTTGACACTATGATATCTTATAACTATATCCCCATAGGTATATCGTTCTATTTTTAATATAGGACTCGACGTTTATTACTTTCCCTAAGCACTAAGACTAACTCCCAAATTCGATTATTTTAAAACCCCTATACCCAAGGTATGGCGAATCTTAGCTGCATTTATATACCTAACACAAAGATCTCGACCGGGAGGAATGTATATACGTTTACACACATTGTTTTTCTTCATGTCCCATCCAAGCTATTATTTTCAAGAATCATCATTTCATTCCTCGTTTTCGCCCGGCCGCATCTCGCGCATATTTTCTCGAGTACGAGTCTTAATTATAGTTATGGTTCATGTTCACCCATTCGTAGGGTTAAGCTAATTCGGCGATACAAATTTTTTCACCAACTTGTTGTTGAGCTCCGTGCACATTTATGGCTGCTTACGATGCAAGTTCACGCGATGTACGAGAGGTGCGAATGTCAATGGATTTATGTTTCTCGCCTTGCAAACTTCATCGATCCCTTAGTACCAATGGTTGGGATTGAAACAAGTGTATGGCATCAACATTTTAGGTTCGTATGCCTTGTGGTTTTTTGCTTTAATACCTAAGTTTCGTAACTCAATTACTTTCTCTCCTTCCACCGATCACCCCCCGAGTATTCATCGACTCAACCCATTTATGAACGCGTGGGAGTCTCCGTGAGAGAGGGTTCCGTGTTCTCTTCTTTCCACCCCCCGTTTTATTATGTCCGAAATCGTTCACTCCACCGATTCACTTCGACGTAACCGCAACAAATGGGTATTCCTTGCTCGCAACGTTGTGTATCAGCTCGTGTTGGTTTATTTTGATAGTGATTTTATCCATTAGCGTAAAGCGATTTCCAGTGCGTATTCCTTTTTACAATTTAATAGTCAGTTTGTGCCCAATTTATGAGGTTAATCCATGAAGATTTTCATGAGATGAATTTTGTTTCTTGCTGAAGGGAATTTACTCCTTGGAGTCGTGTCTCCTTTCGATTCCCCGAAGCGTTTACTTGATTCTCCATTCCCGAATAACATGACTTTCGTGTAACTACTTGATATACTCCTCATCACACATTTTGTTGTGGACGGTTGACTTTTTGGGAGTACCGGTGGAATGTATACCCGACCGTAGTCTCGCTTGGGATATAAATCCTTGCTCATGATATCGTGTTTTTTAACAATTGCTCCTTTGCATCGGTATACGCTAAGTCTTTGCACCGTTTTTACATGACTTAAATTATTTATAAATAATCCCTTTTTTTTCTTATTTCATAAAGCCGTATATATTATCAATGAAGTTTCCATTTATTCAAATCGATACTTGATATCCATTAACCGTAACTACAGCTTTTTATTCACGTGTTGTTTAACTACGACCCCTCAAGTCGTTATACTCACACGCTAGCCATTGCGCATTTAAATATTTCAAATATGTCTAAGGGGTACACTTCATCGAATGGATTTCTTCTACGGTTCCCCAATTTCTCGATGGGTCCGTGCCATCGTTACTCGTTTCGCAGATTTAGGTTTTTCATTTCCTCGTTTAGACTATGGATTTCCTTTACGTCAATCCTTGGCTTTGCAATACCGTGTTGACAATGGTATGATGGGCATTTCAGCTTTCTCAATCATTTTGTATCTAACGATGATATTTAAATGGCATCTTTGCCGAGGACATTTTATTCTTCGTGTTCAATTCCTTAGTACCATTCGTGGAGATAAAGTTACGCTCGAAGTTCGGACTTTTAGACATATAAATATTTATATACCCCGTATGTCCGTTTAATTTATTTTGAAATACTTTTCTCATACAAAATCATTTTAACCTAGTAACCGAGATTGAGCATATATCATGTTATAAGCCCCGCTACTTCCGAATATCACTCCTAACCTGGTTTATATAACATGATGTTTTCATCTTTTGAGATTATGTCTAAAGCAATTTCCAATACTACATGTACTAGCTATATAATGTATTTTGATATACTGCTTCAGTTAGGATATTTATTTTCCACCGAAAGACTAAATGGTTTATCTTCTAATTTATTTTCTATTCATGTCGTATTCTTTTGCTATACCCTTACTTTACTCGATAATATTTTGTTAAGGGTTATAATTAATGTACCGATTATAAGGATACTCAACTACAATTTCTCAGATAGTTAATAATGAATCTACATTATGAAATCCACATTTGTTTTGAACTAATTATTTATGTTATATTTCTCCAATATGTTGGAGGCTAACCATAATTTTTTTTATAACATAGTAAACTTAATTTATGGAAATAATTTCTACACGATTTATGGTTGTATTAGGATAACTGTGAACTTATGTAGAATCAAAATGTTCTTTTGCACATCTCCAGCATTAATAATTATGTTTTTGTTCTAGTAGTTTATCGGGCTTAATAGCGTGGTTTCCGTATATAATTTCATGTTAGTGCTATTTTATTCACTTAAAGAAATTTTCTATTTTCCATTGAATGTTTCATCTACAAGTTTATTTGTTCTACCGTACATAAAATTTTGTATTATAAAAAGGGTTTAAAGTTACAATTCGCATTTCTTCTTGGGAATTTTTAGCTAGTATCCCTCGTATTTAGACCCGCATCGGGTTTAGAGATTCTCGCTTTATAATGTTCCTAAGATACTATTCTTACCACCATACTTAAGATAGAAGATTTACTTCTTCTATTTAATTCTCATAAATGTAAGAATACAACACTTCAAGAATTGTTCCTTTCTTTATTCTTGCCTCAACAAATTCATTTCTTCGCAATCTATATATCTATTTTCTCAATCGTTTTCTTTCTTTCTGTGAATGTATTTAAAGCAGAAGCTAACTAGCTACATTTCTAAAGGATTCTCCTACTAATTATTGAGGCATTAACTTTGAAAATTTGGAGAATCTCTTTTCCAATTTAACTACTATTACCCATAGTGTATACTAATACCCAAAAAAATTCACAACACTTTGTCTACACTATACGTAACTTTTGAAGATAAATTCCCGATGATTACTTCGTTGAGTGTAGTATTAAAATTTCTAATGTATATACAAGCGTATACAGTATGTACCCAATTCATACTACAAGTAAGAAAAACCAATTCAAAAAATTTAATACATACTACATGCAATAACCAACCTCCCAACCGTAGAGTCCTTCGTCTCCCGTAACTCACCGTGAGCTGATCACATCCACCATAGACTAACTCCTTAATCCGTTTAGGAGTAGTTTATTTGAGCTATTGTTCCCAAAGCCCTGTTTAATTCTCATCTGCACATCAGATGCTTTTTCTTCCGTTTGCCTAGGTTTCATCTTAGGGATTCGTAAAGTCGTTTTATGCTTTTTCCCAGCCTTTTTCCAGCTTTTTACCTCTTCCTAACTACTTTCCCTCATCATTAAAATTAGATTTTTTCCTCAAAATCTAATTTAGAAATAATTTTCTTTCAAAGATTTTTTAAAGATTGTGGGGAAAATATTTTGCTTTCATTCATCCTCATGGACTTAGCAAATGATCTCATAAATCTCATTTTGGTCATTCCGCACAAAATCATCTTATTCATTTACTCAATTAAATTAAGTTTAATTACATTCACAACACTGTCCTTTGGGGTCCACTCCCTAGGATCAAGGTTCAATTGTCCATCCTTGAAATGTAACCTCACAAACCGGGGGGTGTTAGAATAGTTTGCAGAAGTATTTTAAACCTTTTAGCAGAGAGACTTCGGATAAACAAAACAGAGTATGTATTTTTCTTTTCAATTTTCATCTTCAATAGGATTTACAAGCTTTTGAACTAGCTTTAAATAAGAAACAAAGGTTTCCCGAGTATTTGAGGAATTGGGCTTAAACGTGTTTTGAAACTACTCACATAGGCTTAGGATACCTTTATGATTTCTAGCTTAGATTTGGTGCTTGAAATATTTCATAAAACCTACAAACTCACAATTTTCTCTCACAATAGAGCGCAAAGAAAGAACAAAGAGCTGTAGAAAAAATTTGATGGTTTGGCCTCGTTTTTTGGACTATTTTGAGAGGCTTATTTTGTTAATTCTGAATAAATATGATTTTTTTCTTTTTTAAAGGAATTTTTAAAATTGATTAGAAATTTAAATTTCGCAGAGATACCGTTATACGCAGTATTGGTCTTCGAATGCTTTCCGTGTTTTTCAAATGAAACAACAACTTCTCGTATAAAATGTAAAAAACTCAAGGTTCTAATTTTGGTCACAGGGAAGTGATTTTGGTGTGATTTTACATAAAATGGAAGAAAAACTCTCTCTTAAGTTTACAACCAAGGAGGTTTGCATGGTTTACGAATAAAGATAAGAAATGGATGCATTTCTAATGTTTTTATGCATATTATGGTAATCAGCCAAATGATGTTTAATGGTGGTCACATCATGAAGATGGGTGGTTTTCAAACCAAAGTGGTTGAAATGTATGGTTTTCGCGTGCGTTTTTAGCTATGGAAGTGGTTTTTTAGGAAAACCTATGCGATCCAATGAGAAATGGTCATGTGAAGAGAGGAAACCATGAAACCACCCATTTGATTTAGATTTGCTATATAGGTGATTACGTAACTTTTATATGCAATATTAGCAGCTTCCCCATCGCATGTTGGGTTTGGACTACGAATGGTCGAGATCTTTATGGAAGTTTCATCGAGATGACGAGAGGCAGTGGGAATTCAGAGTTTGTCAATGTGAGGGATGGTTTAAACTTTATAAAAATTCATTTTAATTAAATATTTATAATGTGTCGATGAATGTATAGGCATGAGTCTTTATTATATAGTTTTATAAAACGGTATTGACATTTGTTTAAAACTATAGAGGCGTTAATATTTGTATATGGATATGTTAAACCAATGATAAGGGTGGGATTAATATTGTGTGCATGGGATATTAAACATTTTTTTAATCTTCCTTATTTTAAGAAAAATAGTTTTATTTTATTATACTCAATAATAAATAAAATATTTATTATTATAAGTAGATTCTTATTTTAATTATTATATGCCAATTTAATGTTAGTAATGCAAAAAAAAATATTATTATTAATAAATTCTTAATTTAATTATTATATACCAACTAATGTATGTAATATATTACATCTATAATTAATTTTTACTTTAAATTATTTGTGTTTTTTTAAAGATAAATGATGTTGTTCAATATGGAAATTAAATTTTTTTTATTTCTAGTCAATCATAAATATATATTTTTAATTAATAAATATATATTTTAACTATTATATACCAACTCAATGTTAATAATACAATAAATTATATCTATATTTTTTTAATTTTTAAAATATTTTATTTTTTTAAAATAAATTATGTTATTTAATATAGACACATTAATAGGATTTACGAGGGAAGAATGGCTTCCGATAGGGTTTTTCGCCAAAGCCGCCGCCGCCGATTAATCGCTTTTTCCTCCTCGCCCGCCCGTTCGGCTTGGCCGCGTGGCCGGGACCGTACGCCTTGCGTGAGCTTTCCCGCACTGCCCACCGGCTACCATCTCCTCGGGTCGTTGCATCACCGAACGCACGCTTCAATCCCGTAATCAATGCATTTGGTTGCCTCCACGCCTCTCGCGGACGATTCCGATGATCTTCACCGCCTGTGTCCTTAGAGCCCACTGATCGCTGCCGGGGTCCGGTGGAAGGCTGTCCTCACAAGCGATCACCGGCTTTTCAGCCTCCTTCTCCGAAATACGAACATCGAGGACCCCTTGGTGGCCGAAAGGGGTCAAGCCGCTCCGCATTCCCCGCGCCCCCCAATCCGCCGGGCCCCGCAACGGTTCGTCTTCTCGCTTCTCGAGAGCGAGTACAAACATATTTGCAATGGCTTCACAAAGTGTTCGACATATCGGCTCGCGCCTCACGCCCAATGGCCTTACTATTCCGGGCACACAATACCGCATCCAAATCTCTTCCTTCGGGGGAACGAAGATACAAAGCGCCGCACGGTGGCCGGACCTTCGTGTGCTCTTGACCCCGCATTGGGAATACCCCTCAATACTCCCGAGATCGCTTTTAAGGTGCTGCAAACAACTCGAAAACCATTTACCTCCGTCTTGCTATAATATTGAGAAAGACGCCGCTGTGTTATCCTTTCGCCGAGAGGCCGAGCTCCTAGGCAATCCTCCTCGGCTCCGCCTTTCCTACAAGGATGGGCCTACGCACACACAACCAAGAAAGAAGCTCAACCACCGAAGCTCCTAAGCCTGTGATTATTGAGGAGGTTCCTCACCGTAGAGTTTTCCCCATGAAGAAATTGCGTACGACCTTCAAAATTTAGCGTAAAAGGGCCATCATTTGCGCATTCAATACCATGGCCGATCAAAGGAACTCCACGATTGGATCCACGCTAACCGGACTCACCATCAAGTAATGTCGTATTCCGTTCAAAAGGATATTTCATAGTGTTGTTTGATAATATTAAGCACTATGAAAAGGCTATCGAAGAAGGTCCCCCGGGTTCATGGGAACAACGTGCTCTTCTTATCACTCGTTCCCGCATTGGACCCAACACGTCGTCATCACCAAGACACCGTTTTGATCAAGCTTTCCCAACTTACTCGCCCATCTATGGCATGTCGAGTTCATAGCGATTGGCACACTCGTTCTTCGTCGGGAGACTACCCGAGAGAAATCGCTGTCTCACACATTTGCCGAATATGTGTGGAACTCGTATTTAAGGCACTCGTACCGTATCAATCTCGAAAATAAAACGACTTTGTCTCGGGACTCGACTTTGGATTATGAGAGTACCGCTTCCGCGCCTGTACACACCGGCCACCAAACAAAAGGCATCCGTAATCCTTGCCCGCTTCCCGCAAAACAGAAAAAGTGAATTCCAAGGCCAAATCTAAACAATGGGCTCGTACTCTCCGCCTCCCCGCCGCGGACTCGACTCCCTCTCGCCCTCGTAAGATGATGGAATGTGATGCAGAGTTCCGCCCGTGGGCCGTCAATGGACATCCCCACCGATGCTCGGTGCGCACCCTCCCGATATTGCCGCCGCTCAAAAGCGTCCCATGGGTCCTCCTTCCGACTCGATAAGGAGGCCCCCCCCTATTGAGAACTCCGATCTTCGGTGTGGTTTTAGCTCATTCACCCCAAAGTTGATGGGTTAAAGTCGGTAAAAAGAAAGGGAAGAAGTTACCAGAGGAGGCTCTCCATTTCTCTCGGGTAGTATTCGCTGACATCCGCCTTTCTTGTGTGATTCCTCGGCTTGTAACTCTCCTTTCTGGCTGTAGTGTTTATGTTGATAATTTTACCATTTCCTGCTGTCGGTTTTCTCGCTCATGATTGTATTTTCTATCTTGTACTATATTCTCGCTTTAACGAGAATCGCCCTTATTCAGATATAAACATTAATAAATTTTTATTCATATAAATTCTTATTTTTTTAACCAAACTTGAATATTAATAATTTTAAGAAAGTATTTTTCAAATAAAAATGTGTATTAATACTATTTTAAGAAAGTATTTGTCAAATAAAAAATTTGTTTCTTATTGCTATTTATACACTCAGCCTTGCTCCTGTTCACCAGCTAATCCCAATCGTGCTTTATTTTTTATTTGTTTTAATTGAATAGTTTTGGCTTCCAAGTCATGTTCAATATTTAAAATTTCGTCGTGTTTCAACAAGATTTATTCCTTTTTAACATCCAGTTAAATGTCACCATCTCCTCTGGGCACAGGAATCAAGATTTTAAATTTTGCCCTGTTTCAACATTTAACTTCCTGTGAGCCATCTTTGACTAAACGTGATGTGCTTTTATCGGATTCTGCAAACGAATATTATATTTAATTCATACAAGTCTACCCCTATCTCTATTTATACTTTCACTCCGCTTACTCTGTTAGCCATCCCATCATTCGTGCTGGAATTTCTTTGTTTGTGGAATTTTTGCAATTTTCTCCAATTTATATCAATGGCTGTTTCGAAACTCGTATTAGTGTTGGCCATTTGCATTTTTCGCTCTCTTCCTGCTATCTCCTGTAACAGCCATAGATTATGACAATGCGTCTCGGAACTCGAGGTCGGCACCGTCACAGGGTAAAATACCACAGAATCACTGTTAGTTCTTTTGTTTTTCATATAAATGCAATTTGAAGACGATAAAATAAAATAAAATAATGTCTCTGAAGTTAAACTTCAAAAAAAATCTAATACTTTGTTACTAATTGTAAAATTGTTTGATGTGTGTTTTTAGGGGCCGGTAGTGCTGCTCACGAAGGGTCAATATGTGATCGGAGGGAAATGTAGGTGCTGCCAATTTTGTGCGGTCAATGTCTGCTGCGATGTGTGCTGCATCGACGACGCCGTAAAGAAAGGTAGAGAAGGCGCCGGCTCCATCACCCGAATCACTAGATCACTGCATGGTGTCTGCACGATTTCGCTGCAGATGGTGTTACCGCACCTACAACGGGTATTGGTACATAGGATGCTGCTGTTAGATAGAATAATAATAATGTTTGGGTGCCCCGGATGCTGCTGGATAACAGCGAAGACCATAGTTATGTTTCATGTTGCAGCTATTGGATCCATTACTGTTGATGTTTGGTTGTTTGCTGCTTGCTCGGGTACTCTGATTGACCGATTTGACCAGTTAAATTATTCTATGTTTTATTTTTGTGCGTTTTATAATACGCCTTCCTTATTTTCATGTTTGGTTTAATAAATGTTTTTCATTTTATTTCTGTCTCTTCTTAACAATTTCAAATATTTATATTTTTTTTATAGCTTTTCTAAAATCCTCTAATAAGAAAAATGTTAAGCAAGATTAAAAATTTATTTAAATTCTTATTATTCCACGGAATGGGAATGGTGCATGGCACATATAATAATGACAACATTAAATAATAATAATATTAATATTTGGGTGCTTTTGCTTCCTCGGAAGACACTGCTTATATGCTATGTTGCGGCCATGGATCTAGATAAAGTCAAACTCGATAACTGTTACTGTTTGTTGGGGATTTAATTATGACATGCTTTTGGCCATCGTCCGAAAGAGCTGTGAAGTTCTCGCTGCTTATGACAATAGTGTTGTATAATCTTGGTGTAACTCAAAACAACCTTTTCTTTGGTTTATTATTATAGGAGAAGCAATGTTATTTGCTTATTATTATATGAGAAGGAGGTTGGGTTTATTATTGATATTGGAGAAGCAATGTTATTTGTTAAATTTTATAGGAGAAGCAAGGTTAGTTAAATCTAGGTGTAGTTTCCTTGAGAGCATGACATTCGTGGAGATAAGAAAATCTTATTTTTATTATTAGCTTGTTAATTTAATTTTCTTTATAATAAATTGAATATAAAATATTTTTATTATTTAACATAAAATTTTATTAATTTATTAAAAATAGTAATAACACTAATAAAATTTATATATTTATATTTGACTTGAAAAATAATAAAAATGTTCATTACAAAATACTAAGTATATGTGGGTAGATATAAAAATTACTATGAGTGAGAAAATTCTGTTTTTTAATAAATTATAAAAAAATATAATTAAAAAGCTCAAAATAGCTTTGACTAATCCTTAAATACAATATCATATGTATATGGTCATATATAAAAAATTTTCTTTAATAGAAAGTGGATAGGTATAAAAAAATGAATTTTTATTACTTTATTGTTAGATACATTATGACTAAATTAAATGGGTTAGAATTTATCTTCAAAATTTAATAAAGTTATATATATATATATAATAAATTAAGGATTACCAAATCCAACTAGAAGAAGGATTCAAACCGCATTCCGATGTTCTTTGTCGTAGGACCCAATAGGAAATGTTCTTTGTCGTAGATCCCAATAGGAACCGTCACATGATCGAGGGATTCATCGACCACACTTTGTTGAAATCCCATGAAAATGAGGACGTCAATAAGCTCTCATCCTTTTAATCTCGGGGATTTTGGCAACAGGTGTGTTTTCGAGAATGTGTCGCTAGAGCATGTGGAGGTATTAGATATGACACCACCCAATGTTTTTACATATGTAAGAGGAAAAGATTCTCTATCACGCAAGGGAGCATGGATGAATATAGTGTGATTTGATGGAGGTTGTGATGGTGTTGGACCAAAAGCTTTTTCATTAAGGAGTTGTCTCACACACCTCCCTATCCTCTTTTCCCCATCATATTTATACACAGCTTTTCACATAATTCGGTTTCAATCTCAATTGCAAGTTTCGTTACATCACTTTCACATCACCGTACTATTCTTTTTTATCTAATATTCACACTTATTTATTATTCCCAATACATTAAATCCACCCCTTAATTTCTAACTATATGGGTCTTGCGGGCATATTTCCGAGAACTTCACACTCACTTGAGCTAATAATACCCTAAGTGATTATACACTTGGGCTTGCATCTACACCCACCATTTCATGCTAATTTATAACGATAGGTATGATTGTTTATGTTGAGATATATATATATATATATGCGTGTCATTTTATTAGACCATTCCCTATGTATATAGGTATTCACCTATATATCGAACTTGAATTTGTTTTGGTTGTTTTTACGTATATATATATATATATATATATATATATATATATACTCCTATCCCTATCGTTCTACCGAGTTATATGGGGCGCTTAACCTTTATGCTATAATGCATCATTCATTTAACCAACCCGTTGGCGACCAATTTCGTTTATTTTCGATGCTCTTTTAATTCGATTTGAGTGTTTCTATACCGAAAATCATGGCTCAAATTTACAAGTCACGCCGAGCACGTTAGGTTTTGGATTAATTCCGGTTTGCATTACTCTAGTTCTATGCGTTTGGCCAAATCGTCAAAGATGATCTTCGCGTACATCACCTTTTTTAATGCTTATATCAATTCAATGCTGATTGTACGCCACATTGATGTGGAACATTTAAACTCGAATCGTTGTTGGAGTTCTCGTGAGTTATGCGACTTATCGCTTCCACCGCCTGCACTACATCTTCAACCACGTGTATGGTGGTGATTGTTTGAGGTTAGGGTTTCAAAGCCGTATAAAACTCACGTTCAAATTATGACTTCATTTTTTGCCTATCGTGTCGAGGCCGAGCCGCTTCTAGTATTCGTTCGTTAATTCGTCGACGCATGCCGAGGAATTTTTATTATGTGTCGCCTTTCACACCTTCCGGAACTCTCGGGAAGAGCTATGTCGCTACACCATCCAACTCGTGTAACAATGTGTTTGGATATTTTCATCAAATTCACTATCAATTTCTTCGTCGCATTTTGATTGCAAATCCGTATTTATATAGGTTCAGACTCCTAGGTTTACAATTTTGGTTCGATTGCCATTTGTGAGTCGTTTATTTTAATACTGCTTCTTCTCGTTCTTGCTTCACTTACGTACTAGATGGTATATATGCATGGTGAGGTTGTCATAGGGCCGCGTTTATTCTCGCTTAGCGATTTATCATACGCGTTAATGATATGGCATATCCTCGTGGTTAATTCTTTTCACCGAGTTTGGGAAACTCCCTTTGACTTTCCGCGAAGGTATTATATCTCATCGTCTTAACTTAACTTTCATTTTTTACTTCTTCGTTATTCACATCTCGATTTTTCTCAAGGGTTAATAGTCTCGCGAATTTATTTCTGTCTACGTTGCTTCCGGGCCTCCCAAAATTTCATTCCGTAAAAGGTAAATGTAAAGGATTGTTTTTGTTTTTCGAATTTCACCTTCTGTACTCCATGGTGAAATTAGTATTCTTGATTGATTTCACTTCACGCCCTCTATCTTCTCTGCATTCTTGTGTATGCAACATCTCTCGCAACTCCTCGCTATCCACCGACTTCGTGCATAAAATTCGACTAATTACTTTGCTTCCCTCGTCATCACGTGTTGGTGCCTCATACAATTTCCTCCGAGGAGATGATAATTGGTTTTACCCTCTTTGAATTTCTTATTTCCTACCGGAGAAATTCGATTCTTAGGTTATAACTTTGTAATAATTTCTTCAAATAGTCTTTGACCGACTTCTCCCTACAAGGGAAGAGAATTTAATTTTTTCATAGTTCGAACCGAACTCGCTATGTACTTGGATATATGCATACGTATATATATATATATATATATGCGTTCGGGCTTCTTATCTGTTTGTAGATGTGAATTTCGACGAAGGCCTTATGCATAGTAGTGGTAGTTCGTCGGTTGATTAAATCTTCGTAGGGCTCGTCTTCAAGTCGTAGAATATTTGTTGATTCTTATTTTTATCGTATGGTATGTCCTACCACATTGCTATCGAGGTATAGAGATTTCTGCTCGCAGTTAATATAACTTCGTGGTTATAAATTTAATACATCTCAGAGATATATCTTATTGTTTTTCGTCAAGATATTGGATGTATTCCTTCAAATAATCGCTTTCTTTAAATGGTATCCCAACTAATCCGAGTAATATAATTTGTAAGTATATACTTTTGCACAGAAATTTATGTAGTGAATCGTAGCACTATCGTGTTTTGTATATATATATACAAAATGAATCTCTATTCTTCCCATAATAACTAATTAAAATTTATTTATGTACCCCTCTCTCTTTTCTCTAAAGGTATTGGTATGTTCATTGTGGTATCTATATATGTACGTAAATGTAATGGTCCGGTTTATTCCTACTCGCTACCGCAATAGATGGAATGATAGAATTCACTAATTTTGGTCATGATAACTATGAGTAAAATCTCGAGAACTATCTTATAGTAAATCTTAATACTTCCACAATTATTTATCATGACTTTTGACCGATAATGTTGGAGAATCGCATCCCGAATGTATTTTTGTTCTACTTAATGGCACAGTGGCTGACATAACTAATATACTAACTCTTATGTCTACTTTGGTTCAATTTCAATTTCCAATTCAATAGATTTTACTCATCACATTATCACATGCATATCATGCTAATTTTCACTAAGTATACATGTTAAAATTTATTTACTTTAACTGCATACATTAAAAGTTAAATCATTAAATTCTTTGGGAAATATGTAGCTCGTATTTAAACCGGTTATGGTTTAGAGATTCTAATGAATTCCTTCCATACCTATGATTCCTACACTGCATGAATCTGGGGCTAGCTCGCCGAAGTTTCGTTAATGTAGAATTAATATTCTATCAAATGTCTTACCAACTTTATATGTATCCAATTCATACTATATAAAGCAAAAACACACAACAAATGTAGAGACATACCACTCATGCACCGACCAACCTCCCAACCTTAGAGTCCTTTGTCTTCCAACTCACCCCCGAGCCGAGATCATCTCCCAGAGCCGCATCAACCTCAATCCGTACAAGAGCAAATTATTTAAGCTATTATTCCCCAAAGCATGTTTCTAATTTCCGCGTCCAGCAATATCGTGATGCTTTTTCTTCCCCGTTTGCCTAGGGCTTCCCATTTTAGGGATTCTTTAAAAGCCGTTTTATGCTTTTTCCTCAACTTTTCGTCTAACTTTTTTCACCTCTTCCCAACTACTCTCCTCATCATTGGGGAAATTTAGATTCTTCCTCAAAATCTAAATTAGAATAATTTCTTTCAAGGATTTTTTTGGAAAGATTCTTTGGGGATTTAGTTGCCTTATCCATCCTCATGGATTTAGCAAGTGATCTCATAAATTCTCTATTTTTGGTCAATCCGCACAAAATCATTTTATTTATTTCCTCAAATTAAATATTTAATTACATTCACAAATATTCTTATCCTTTGGGGGGTCCACTCCCCTTAGGATTTAAAGTTCAAATGTCCACTTTGAAAATTCAAACACATAAATTGGGGGTGTTATATATTCCCCCTCTCAAAAATAGTAACACCGTCCTCGGTGTTCGTTATTCAACTACTAGAGTTCATTTTTTCAAACAAAAATGGATATCTTTCCATCATTTCGGTACTCTTCCCTTTCCTGTGTAGTTTCTTCGCACAGCAGTGCGTTTCCCACTACACCTTTACTCTTGACCACCATTATGCTTCTTAATTCAATTTCTTCCCCGCCCTCCAACATTTGAAGCGATTTTTGGTAGAAACTCCTTTGGTTCCACTCATACAACATTCCAATCAACTATGTGAGAAGCATCATGCAGCATATCTTTTTAATAATGAAACATGAAATACATCATGAAATCTAACATGGGGTGGTAAGGCCACTTGTAAGCCACCGGGTCCCACCCTTTCTAATACTCTCAAAAGGACCACAAAACGTATCTAGAGCCAATTTTGCACGAACTTCCGCATAAAATGGTGCTCTTTTTGGGTTTAATACTGCAAATACACATGCTCCCCTCACTTTGAAATTCTCGATGCACTCTTTTTCTTATCAAGCATAATTCTTCTCCTCGACGATCTTGTGCTATCTTTGATGTTTCTTTTGCATTCCGTTTGATAATTCTTCCATCTTCAGCATCCAATCCCAACATTAGTTTATCTTCCGTCGACCTACCAAAGGAGCGCTGCATACTCTTCCATACGTTGCCTCAAATGGACTCATTTTGATGGAGGATTGGCATTGGCATTATAGGCAAATTCACTAAATGCAAGTAATCCCCATGAATGATCTCACCTGGGCCGAAACACGCTGGTACCGGCCATTCTTTTATAGCCTTTATCTTTTTCAAAGGTCAATGAAGAAGGCCTTGTTCGTAAATAATATGACCCAAATATCGGATATTATCTTTATAAAACTCACATTTACAAAACTTGGCATATAGCTGATTTTTCCTTTAGAGTTTGTAGTACTATCCTCAAGTGTTCTTGTGTTCCTCCTCACTTTTGAATAAACTAAGATATCATCTATGAACACAAGGACAAATTTATCCAAGTACTTGCTTAACACATTTTCATTAGGCACATAAATATGGCAAGGCATTTGTCAAACCAAAAGGTATAAGACCATAAATTGAGGACCATACCTCGGTTCGAAAGGTCGTTTTTCTCGATGTCTTCTTTCTTTAATTCTCACCGGGTGATAACCGCTCTTAAGTCAATTTTCGAAAAATACTAAGGCCCTCTCACTTCGATCAAAAAGATCATCGATTCTCGTGGGCAAAGGGTATATAAAGCGAATGGTCAACTTATTCGCTGACAAAGAATCAATGCACATCCGAAAAGTTCCATCTTTCTTTTTCACGAATAGCAACTCTGCTCCCCAAGGAGATACACTCATTCGATATACCCTTATCTAACAGCTTCTGCAATTGCATTTTCAATTCCACTGGCCTGTGAGAACTCATTCGATAAGGCGCTCTGGAGATGCGGGGTTTCTCTCGTTAATCGCATCGATTGAGAAATCAATTCTCTTTTTGGGGGGAAGATGAGGATTTCCTTTGGGAAGATGAGGGATTTCCTTTGGGAAGACTTCCTTGAATTCTCTTATTACCGGTACCGCATCCAAGAATTCCTCTTCAGTTTTCTTTTTGCTTTTCCACATGCATCGCATACACTTGGTATCATTTTCTAGGCCGTTCTTTTTAATCTAATGTCAACTGGCCTTTGGCGTAAATAGGTTTTTGTTTCCTTGAGAATAAAAGGTTTCCCTTCCTCATCTACACAATGCAAAGTCTTATCCTGCCAGCTCATCAAAGCTTTCTTCTTTCCACTCGTCCATTCCAATCGCATATCATATGACCCTAAGGGAAGAATGTTCAAATTTACTGTTGAAAACTCATTTAATTTGATTTCTCTGTCATGCGTTTTATGTGTTACTTTTCTCTTAGTTCCAAGTGGCCACCGTACCAACCATGATCAAGAAATTTTTCAGATTTTAAGTTACATTTTTCTACAATCTTGGGACTAATGTAACTCAAAGAAGCACTCCGGATCAATCCCAATTGTAAGAATGACAGGCTCTAAATTTTACCCTCCATTTCCACCATGGTTTAATGTTCTGTTTGCCGATTTTCAGGGGTCGTGACGGAGAAGTTGGTATGTTTCGGCTATATCATTTAATGTTGTCGCTTCCCCCGATCTCTCATGAGAATATGAATGTTTCGATGCGTACGCTCCTCAAAAGATGGGATTCTCCACAAACCCCCAACATTTCGTGGGTTCTCTCATTTTAGATCATTCCTTCTTTAATTGCCTCCATCTATTTGTTTGGAATTCACTGGGACTAAGTGCTTTAATTTCTTTGGGTTTATTAAACTTTTTCCGCTAATGATCTCTAAAATTTTTTCAAATAAGTCGGTTTCGTTTTCCTTTTTAGTATTTTTATTTGCCCAGTTTTTTCCCTTTGTTCGTATTTTTGAACCGTTGGTAACATAACTGCTTTTCTAACATCTTCGTCCATTGTTTTTTGGTTGTCAAACTCCATTTTTCTTTTGTATACAAATAAAAGAAAGAAATTTAGAAATCTTTGAACTTTGCCTTCTCTTCCCTTATGTAGGGTACATAATTTCACAGATTTCAGAACTCAAGAAATAAATTCATCAATAGTGAGTTGTCTCAGCCTAAGTTCATGGAATTATTTTGCTTTGTCATCATCATAGTAACGCTCATTCAAGAATACTAACTTAACTCCAAAATCTTCCTGCTAACCTGCTTTTTTCATCAATGGCATGGACCATTTTTCGTCTCCTCCCACCACAAGGTAGCTACCTTCTCTAATCGGTAAACAGCCTAACTGCCTTCGATTGCTTTCATATTCATAAACTCGAAATACTTGATCATGTTCAATAACCAAGCTTCCGCATCTTCCTCCTTCTCCCCATCATAGGAGGGAAGTTGATTTTTCTAATTCGTAATTCCTTTTTCTATTTGTATCGATGCCATCGCATCCTCATCTTCGCACTCATCGCCTTTTCCTCTTCCCGAACTCGCCTTTCCGGCTGTCTCCGCGGGTTATTCCCCGATGAGATTTTCCGCTCCTCACCGGCTAATGACAATCGTCCTTGCTTTTTATCTCAGCCAATCCTCAAGGTGCTCCCGCAACATAGCCATCATGGGCGCATTTTGGATCTCGTGCATTATCCTCATCACGTTGCATCAACATAAATTTCACCACCTTCTTCCATTTCAACAACACCGTACACTCAACACGTATTAGTTAGAATAACAATAAAATAAATTATTTTTTTTCATTAATTTAATTTATACAAGAATACACATCAACAAGGAGCACAATGTCACCTACCAAATTTTTGTAACGTGGATCCGATACTCATTTGTCACAATCTCCCTATCCTCTTATCCCCATCATAATATACACAGCTTTCTTTTTCACATAATTCGGTTTCAATAATCTCAATCGCAAGCTTCGCGGCATCGTTGTACTATTCTTTTTATCTAATATTCACACTCTCTATTTTATTATTCCCAATACATTAAATCCACCCCTTAATTTCTAATCATAAGGGTCTTGTGGCATATTTCTCTGAATCCTACACTCGCTTGAGTTTATAATACCCTAAGTGATTATACACTTGGGCTTACACTCACACCCACCATTTCATGCTAATTTATAACGATAGGTATGATTGTTGATGCCGAGATATATATGCGTTTGTTGTCTTATTAGACTATTCCCCATGTATATGTATTCACCTATATATCGAACTTGAATTTCGTTTGGTTGTTTTTACATATATATATATATATATATATATATATATATACTCCTTTATCCCTATCGTTCTAACAGAGTTATATGGGGCGCTAACCTTATGCTATAATGCATCATTCATTTAACCAACTCCGGGTTGGCGACCACCGTTTTTTATTTTCGACGCTCTTTAATTCGATTTGAGTGTTTCCATACCTAAAAATCATGGCTCAAATTTACAAGCCACGCTCGTAGCACGTTAGGGTTTTGGATTAATTCTATTGCATTACTCCGGTTCTAGGCGTTCGTCAAATCTCGTCGCATGATCTTGCGAGACATCACCTTTTTTAATGCTTATATCAATTCACATTTTGATTGTACGCCTGATTGATGTGGAACATTTAAACCTAAATCGTTGCTGGAGTTCTTGTGGAGTTATGCGACTCATCGTCTTCCAAATGTGTAATTGGGCATCTTCAACCACGTGTATGGTGGTGATTGTTTGAGGTTAGGTTTCAAAGCCGTATAAAACTCTTAATGCTCAACTTATGACTTCATTTTCTTGCCTATCGTGTTGAGGGTTTTCCTCGCCGAGCTGCTCCGTATTCGTTCGTTAATTGGGTTTACTATTATGCCGAGGAATTTTTATTATGTGTCGCCTTTCACACCTTCCGGAACTCTAGAAGAGCTTATGCCGTCGCACCATCCAACTCAGGTAACAATGTGTTTGGATATTGTTCATCAAATTCATCATCAATTTCTCCCTCTTCGTCTCCGCGTTTTGATTGCAACCGTATTTATATAGGCTCCACCGAGTTTACAATTTGGTTCGATTTGCCATTTGTGAGTCGTTTATTTTAATACCGTTCTTCCCTGCTCGCTTCACTTACAATACTTATAGGATGGTATATATGCATGGTGAGGTTGCCATAGGTCAAGATTTATTCTCGCTTCAACATTTATCACATACACGTTAATGATATGGCATATCCTCATACTCCTTCTTCACCGAGTTTGGGGAAATCGCCGTACTCTTCTCACATGTATTCTATCTCATCGTCTTCAAGAATTTAACTTTCATTTTTACTTTTCCGTTATTCGACAACTCGATTTTTTTTCAAGGGTTAATATTAGTTCAGCGAATTTATTTCTTGCAAGGTCTACGGCGTTGCTTCCAGCTTCCCAAAATTCCCTATTATAAAAGGTAAAATGTAAAGGATTGTTTTTGCCAAATTTCACCTTCTACCCATGATGAAATTAGTATTCTTGATTGATTTCACTTCACGCCTTATCTTCTCATTCTTTGTAGGTATGCGACGTCTCTCGCAACCTCTCGCTATCCACTCGGCTTTTGTGCATAAAATTTGACTAATTACTTCGTCTCCCTCGTCATCACAGTCGGTGCCTCGTACAATTTTCCGAGGAGATGATAATTTATTTTACCCTCTTTGAATTTCTTTATCTCCTAATCGGAGAAATTCGATTCGTGTTACAAGTTTGTAATAATTTCTTCAATAGTCTTGATCGACTTCTCCTACAAGGGAAGAGAATTTAATTATTTTGTAGTTTGGAACCGAACTCATAGTTATGTACTTTGATATGGGTATACGTATATATATATATATGCGGTTCAGTTCTTTATCTCTGTTTAGGATGTGGAATTTCGACGAAGGCCTTATGTATAGTAGTGGTAGTTCGTCGTTGATTAACCAGAGGGTTCGTCTTCAAGTTTTTTTTCGTAGAATATTTGTTGATTCGTATTTATCGTATGGCATGTCCTACCACATTGCTATTGAGGTCTAGAGATTTCTGCTCAAATTTAATATGTAACTTTTGTATAAATTTAATACATCCTATATCTGCTTGTTTTTCGCCGCATATTGGATAGACTCTTACCACCGCTTTTAAATGGTATCCCAACTAATCCGAGTAATATAATTTGTAAATATATACTTTTTTGCACAGAAATTTATGTAGGGAACTAAGCACTATCGTGTTTTGTATATATATATACAAAATGTAACTTATTCTTCCCATAATAACTTAATTAAAATTTATTTATGTACCCCTCTCTTTTCTCTCTTTTTTTTTAAAAGGTATTGTATGTTCTACGGTGGTATCTATATATGTACGAAATTTAAATGTGAATGAATCCGAAGTTTATCTCTACTACAAGCTACGCATGATCAGATGCAATGATAGAATTCACCAATTTTGGTCATCGATAACTATGAGTAAAATCGAGAACTATCTTATAGTAAATCTTAATACTTCCATGCTTATTTATCATGACTTGTTGATCGGTAATGTTGGAGAATTGCATCCTCGAAAAGTATCGTTCTACTTTAATGGAACAGGGCTGACCATAACTAATATACTAACTCTTATGTCTACTTTGGTTCAATTTCAATTTCCAATTCAATAGATACTCGTGTACCATTGTCAGCATGCATGTATCATGCTAATTTTCACTAAGTATACATGTTAAAATTTATTTACTAAACAGTAAACGGTAGATTACAATCATTAAATTCTTTGGGAAATATGTATTCTCGTATTTAAACGAGTGTTATGGTTTAGAGATTCTGATGAATTCGTTCCCATACCTATGATTCCTACACCGTATGCAAGTTGCAAGCTAGCTTTCTGTTGAAGTTTACGTTAATGTAGAATTAATATTCTAATGTTCAATCAACTTTATATGTAGCCAATTCATACTATATAAAGCAAAAACACAAAAATAAATGTAGAGACATACCACTCATGCGAATTGACCAACCTCCCAACCTTAGAGTCCTTTTGTCTTCTAGAACTCACCGCAGTCGAGCCGAGATCATCCTCACTAGGACGAGACCAACCTCAATGCGTATGCATAAGAGCGACTTATTTAAGCTATTGTTCCCCAAAGCATGTTTCTAATTCTCACGCGTCCCGTAGTCTCGTGATGCTTTTCTTCCTCGTTTGCCTAGGGCTTCCCCATTTTAGGGATTCTTTAAAGCCATTTTATAGCTTTTTCTCAGACCTTTTCCAACTTTTCACCTCTTCCCAACTACTTTCCTCATCATTGGGGAAATTTATATTCTTCCTCAAAAATCTAAATTAGAATAATTTCTTTCAAGGGATTTTGAAAGATCTCCGTGGGATTAGTTGCCTTATCCATCCTCATGGATTTAGCAAGTGATCTCATCAATCTCATTTTGGTCAATCAGCATTTAAAAATCATTTTTATTCATTTCACTCAAATTAAATATTTAATTACATTCACAAATTTCTTATCCTTTGGGGTCCACTCCCCCTAGGGATTTTCCAAAGTTCAAATCGTCCAAAGCTTTTGAAATTCAAACACATAAAAATTAGGGATGTTACCGTATGTAGTGAAAGGTGAGACATCGCACGAGGACTATGAAAAAAAATAATAATAATATTAATGTTAATGTGTAAGGTTGAATCGCAAGTCGAGTTTAGTTATTTATAATGTTGCACCCATTTATCTATTTCTTTTTATGGTCTATTTTTCTGGGAGATAAACTATGACACCTCTTGGCTAATTTGATAATTCATTTATGAGTTAAATTCATTTTATTTGAAAGTTATGCAAAAGATTTCGAAATATTTTTTATTTAGATTAAGGTTATTGTGTTGAAAGAATTTCAAGTGAAAATAAAAAATGAGAATCGTGTTGCATTGAAAAGAGAGTTAGTAAATTCAAGGGATAAATATTATAAAACTAAGAGAATGACAAATCTAATGGATCAATATTACTATATATATTAATAGACACTAATAATTAATAATTTAAACCCAAACAATTGATAAAAACCACTTCATTGTTAATATTATAAGCCTTATGGATCAATAAACCATTGGGATTTCTTAAATGTATAAAATCAAGGAATTCATAAACCTAAGGAATTCAAGGAATTCAATGGGATTCTTAGGCATATTATATTTTAATTTTAATAAATGTAGAATTTTAATTATTGTGGAAAGAATAGAGTATATTGGGAGACGAGGATTTAAGTCCATGAGGATGGAATTAAATCCAAAAACTTTCAGAGGATTCTCCAAAAACCCTTGGAGAAAATAAAATAAATTGAAAATATTACATTGGACTTATTCTTCATTATCTAAGGACTTCTCATAGCACCATTTATGAATATCTAGCAGAGTAAATTCAACAATGGGATTTGATATCTTGTAATCAACATCGACCCAATGGAATATGTTCAATGTATATGACCGGGTGTTGTAAATGATTAACAACAATAGAAGTCTTAGAAGTGATGGCAGGGGGTTGGTTTAGGCACTTTGGAAGATTCAGGGTTTGCTAGAGCTACGCTTTTTAGGAATTTTTGGGCTACTTCTACAAATTTAGATTGTTTGACGAAGTATTTTTAACTTTTTAGCGAGAGACTTATTGGATAAACGAGGTGGAGTATGGTATTTTCTTTTCAATTTTTCATCTTCAATAGGATTTACGGTGCTTTTGAACTAGCTTTAAATAAGAAACAAAGGGTTTCCCAGAGTATTTTATTGAGGAATTTAGCTTAAAACATGTTTTGAAACTACTCACATAGGCTTAGGATACCTTTCAGAGGATTTATAGCTTGATTTGGTGCTTGAAATATTTCATAAAACTGTACAAACTCACAATTTTCTCTCACAATAGAGCGCAACAGCAAAGACGGGGTTTACTAGAAAAAAATTTGATAGTGTTTGGCCTCGTTTTTGGACTATTTTGACGACGTGCTTATTTTGTTAATTCTTAGGCTACCCGAATATGATTTTTTTTTCTTTTAAAAGGCATTTTTAAAAATTGATTGTAGGCTGAAATTTCGAGAGAGATACACTGTTATACGCGGTATTGGTCTTCGAACGATTTCGAGGTTTTTTCAAATGAAAACAACAACCCGTAGAGCAATGTAAAAAACCTCCTTGGCGGTCTTCAATGGTCACGGGGAATATTTTGTGAGGATTTTGGGCATACAAATGGAAGAAAAAACTCTCTTGTTACAATCAAGGAGGCTTGTGCATGGTTTACGTGCGTGAAAGATAAGCAATGGATGCATTTCTAATGTTTTTATGCATATTATGGTAATCAGCTGATGACATTTAATGGTGGTCACATCATGAAGATGGGTGGCTTTCGGGCTCAAGGGTTGAAACGGTAAGTGGTTTTCGCGTGCATTTTTAGCGGTGAAGTGGTTTTTCGGGGAAAATCCCATGCGATCCAATGAGAAATGGTCATGTGAAGAGAGAGAAACCATGAAAACCACCCATTTGACGTAGATTTTCCATAGGGGGTGATTACACAAACTTTTATATGCGATATTGTGCTTCCCCCATCGGATGTTGGGGTTTGGACTACGAATGGTCGAGATCTTTATGGAAATTTCATCGAGACAGACGAGTGGGACCAGTAGTTTATTAAATGTGTGGAGGGGGATGGTTTAAACTTTATAAAAAAATTCATTTTTAATTAAATATTTATAATGTGTCGATGAATGTATAGGCATGAGTCTTTAATATATAGTTTTATAAAAAGTGTTGAAATTTGTTTAAAAACTATAGAGGGCAGAATATTTGTATATGGATATGTTAAAGCCAATGGGATAAGGGTGGGATTAATATTGTGCACATGGGATATTAAACATTTTTTTTAACTTTAAAAATAGTGGGTTTAGAGGGTTATTTAAAAATAAAAGGTTTTAATACTATAGAGGTAGGTGTATTTAGGGATTTACTAGAATAAGTTAGAATTTAATATGAAATAAAGGGATAAATGTAATGAAAACAAAATACATAGTTACCTCTAAGTAAAGTACAAAAAATAATTCACACTTTAACTTAGGATAAATGCATTTTGAGGGTTTATGAATATTTTTTGAAAGGAAATGAGACTATTTATTTAAGACTTTACTTTTACTAAGTAAAAATGGGTTTTAATTAGGAACAATGGATTATGTTTTATGAATGAAGGGTAAATGCTGATGAATATGGGTCTAATGTGAGAATTCAATATTTTTAACCGAGTTACCATCGAGCTTTGGGTTCTAGTCCCAACAAAAGTTAGAGAAATGCTGCAGAGCTTTATTCGAATGATAGTTTAGAATATTGAATATTTGGAGGATGGGGGAAGTTAGTGTTTTTTTCCCTGATGATGCTTTATTACATGATTTATCAACTACTTTCTACCTACCCATCTTTATTTATAACATATTTA
This sequence comes from Pinus albicaulis, assembly GCA_034641835.2. NCBI lineage: Eukaryota > Viridiplantae > Streptophyta > Pinopsida > Pinales > Pinaceae > Pinus > Pinus albicaulis. The sequence goes on from CM076572.1 coordinate 112,392,321, forward strand.
TTTCATTTTTATGTGTGCATTTATGCTTTGCAACCCTAAAACCTTTTTACTTCAAAGCATAAAACTATCTAAGTATACCTTATTTCATCCAAGGGGCTCAGATTAAACTAGTTGAGCTCGCTCATTATTCTCTACCTATCTACTGATTTTCCAAGCTTAAACTAGTTTGAAATATCTTTATTCTTTATCTAAAACATGAAATTCATGAAATGTTAAGATTAAACTTGTTTTAAATGATCATGGATTAAGGCATTTATCGACACTCTGCACATAATCATTATTCTTGTAGTAAAATTAAAAGTAGTGGCATTGGACTTGCTCACTTTCGGGTTTTATTTTATCTCTTTTTTCTTTTTGCGGGGTCTATATTTTTTCTAAGTCCTTAGATCTTTATTTTAGGACTTTTTACCCTCTTTTTGGGTTTTTATTATTTTTTCATTTTTTCAAAATATGGGGAAAACAACTTGCAAGAAACAAGGTATGTAAATACTTAGAAGACTATCAAAGTCAATTCAAAAATTTATGAACCCTATTATTATAGGACCCTAACGGATCTATATATGTTTCTTTTTTTTAATTATCATTAATAATATACTTAAAAATTTTTAGATAACATGTGTTAAAAAAGTCTATTAATTCACATTTGTTTAATGATCTACAAGAACCAAAAACTAAGTAAAAATGAATGTTGTTCTAAGAAAAAGGAAAAAAAAATAGAATATGCGGAAAATGAAAAATGAATTTCTCCTTAGCTCTGTCTAAAGTGGTTACTGAAGATAATGAAAGGGGGGAAAAATTTTACAAAAGTTTGAGGGATCTAGTGGAATGAATGTATAGAGGTTATTTCCACTTACAATACAAAAATAAATCCCAATGATTCCAAGAGCCAAAATTTTATCTAATCTACGCGAAGAGTTTCAGGAAAATTGGTCAATGAGACATGCTCAGACTTAAAATAGAAAAAAGCATACAACAACAACAAAGAAAAGAATGAAAAAGTAATTCTATTCCTTTAAATGTTTATCAAGAATTATTTATAAATATCACTTTTGTTATATTTACTTCTCGGATATCAATATAAAAAATAAATTATTTGTATTGCTATGTTACGTTTTCAGGAATATTACAGAAAAATCTCAACGAGATGAAAGAGATGATATCGAAATATGCCAGTAGGAATGTCCAAAATGTTGTACAAGGAGATGGTCAAAGAAATGGACAAAATTGCATCGTAGGAGGAGCCATCTCAACAACACGTGCTTCAAATGTAATATGTAATCATTGAATTTTTCGATCATTAGGTAGCATAAATAAACAATTTAGCTTTAAATATTAATTCTCAAGAATTTTCTCTGCGAAAAAGAAAAAGAAAATGGAACCCATTCAGCACATAAAACAAGACGACAAGGGAAGAAAAAAAATTTGATATCTAGGTTTGTGAGTAATTGCTACTTCATTATAACAACTCAACTAGATTTCATTTTTTGTATTTTTTTAAGTTGTTTTACAAAAAATCATCATTGAATTTCCTCAAACAGGGTGCTAACATACAAAGAAGAACCATCAAACGAATTGATTGAAATTGGGTTAAATATGGATTGTGAGTATATGTTGGCATATCACAAATTAATTGTTGAATTTGTAAGCATCTATCGATATTGTTTTACATAGCTCCGTCTATAATTAATAGAACAAAAAAAAATTATATTAAATATATGATTTTGTTTATGGGGTATAAAACTTGTAGGAAACAAAGTATGGAACTATGCCAACGAATGAAATTTTGAAAGATGGCATGCTACATGGTTTTGAAAGAATGTGTATAGTTTATGAGTCAATTGTTGCTATGGTACATCATTTTTATTTTTTTATTTACATTGATGTATATTATTTAATATTGCAATTTTCATTATTTTCACCAATGTAAATATGCTAATTTCAGCTTATTTTTATGTTTTGTAGATGGAAGGTGAAGAAGAAAAAAACAATCAACACCATGAACAAAACATTTGTGAAAATAACCCATGTCATGGAAGTAGATGTAGCGATGACAATGCAGTTTAAGTGAAGAATGATGATCACTATGTTTGGATATCAAAGAAAGACGTATTTTTTGAAATATGTTTGTTTAAATCAGAAATTTTGTTTAATGTAATGGACATAGTGTCACAATTTAAAGACAAAGGGATACATATAAATGTCCCATTTTTGTATGATAAAGATTGTATTATTCATATAGATTATATATCATAAAATATGTTTTAATTTATTCATTGCATTCTCCATTGTCGATTTATTGCGTTTTCCATTGTCGTTCTCAAATTCACTAATATAAATTTAATTCATATGAATATTGTTATGAGACATATATGTGTCAACTTTTGATGAATAATGAATTTTTAAAAACCACAATAATTATGATATGATATAACAGATCAATCCAAACATCACATTCAAATGCATTAGTAAGAATTTAATTAATATGAATATTGTTATAAGATGTGTCGAATTTTGATAAATAATGAATTTGAAACAATCACAATAATTGCATTGTCATAGGTTGATGTTTCTAAAAAAATACAAAATGAAAAATCGGTGCATGTCGAGTATCGTACACAGAGTGCTTTTCTATGAGCTATGAGCACCGAAAAAAGTACTAAAACCAATTAAAAATATTAGTCTGTTTTTTAGTGCGGTATGACGCACTAGATGCGTTTATATGTGTCTACTACGCACCGACATCGTTGTACGATCTATGGGCACCGCACGAATACCGATAACAATTATAAATATCGTGTGTGTTTGTGTGATACTACGCACCGAGGGCATTTTAAGTGTCTATAAGCACCCTGGTGCATTTGTATGACCTATGGGCACCGCATGAATATCGATACCAATTTTAAATCTCGGTGTCTTTACGTGATACTACACACCGAGTGTGTTTCTAGACATCTACGCACCGGTAGCGTTGAGTACGACCTATGGGTACCGCACAAATCCCAAGACCAATTAGAGCCGCCTCGTGCGTTGTATCACCAACACTATGCTTGGTGCAGTTTTATACCTTAATGGCCTGGTGCATTTTTCTTTGACCGTCGTGGGGAGCCTTATATATGTATGCACCGGGTGCGTTCAAATCGGAGTAGACGCACCCAGATGAAAAAAAACATCCGTACTAACCTTGAGCCGCCCATTTTTTTTTAGTTTTGTTTAATTTTCGTTAAACGCTCCTCTCAAAACCTCCGTAACCATAAATGGATGTTGTAGAATTTATTTTTTTTGATAATTTTGACCAACTTTATAACACTAAAAAACCTCCTCTATAACCTCCGCTAGAGAGGTATTTTCCTTGTAGCACTGTAGAAGTTAGTTGTCTCGTGAAGAATTTTGTAGCATGTGTGAAAAAGTCACTTTGGTTTTTATTCTTCAATCCCACTGCCTTAAATATCACAGGTTACCATAGTGGACCAATTAACTCGGGTAAATGTGAGAAGAAGGTGCTACATTTTATTTCCTCGTAATGATGTCAAATTGAACTTTATGTTAATATTTTACTCTATTTTTCCAATTTTCCTAGTAGTTTAATTAATTGTAATTAATTGTATGTTACTCATTGGTCTTTCAAATCTCGTGGAAATGTTAACATAGTAGTGTAAGTTTTATTAAGTGTTTGGTAGTTCAATTTTATTTTTACAACATTTGGTATTGTTCTCGTCTTTACAATATATCTACTTATAGTATTAACAATACTCTTCTAGGACAAATGAAGACCCAACCTTTTGGTCGGACATGTTCTTCAACTTATCAAAATGTTCGGATATGTTTACACAACTCAAAAAATAAAACTACTCCAAATATGGACTCTCATCGGTTTGTAGGAATTAACTTTTTTAAGTTCTCATTATTCATGCTACTTATAAAGCCAAAATTCTTCAAAGGAAACACGATAATTCTATTTTTTGTTTCACATTATTACATTATAACTTTCATTGACCTACACCAACCTTCCCATAGCTACATATTCTTTTTACGAGAAATTTATGACATTTTCGCTAACCTAATTTCGGTTAGCAACGTAATTTTAATTATTATATACCAACGTCAATGTATGTAATATATTACATCTATAATTTTTTTTTACTTTAAATTATTTTGTTTTTTTTAAAGATAAATGATGTTGTTCAATATGAACATTAAATTTTTTTTATTTCTAGTCAATCATAAATATATTTTTTTAATTAATAAATTATTATTTTAACTATTATATACCAACTCAATGGTAATAATACAATAAATTATATCTATATTTTTTTTAATTTAAAATATTTTATTTTTTTTAAAATAAATTATGTTTAATTAATAAATTATTATTTTAACTATTATATACCAACTCAATCGTTAATAATACAATAAATTATATCTATATTTTTTTTAATTTAAAAATATTTTATTTTTTAAAAAATAAATTATGTTATTTAATATAGACATTAATAAATTTTATTCATATAAATTCTTATTTTAACCAAACTTGAATATTAATACTATTTTAGAGAAAGTATTTGTCAAATAAAAATTTGTTTCTTATTGCTATTTATACACTCAGCCTTGCTCCTGTTCACCACCTAATCCCAATCGTGCTTTATTTTTTATTTGTTTTAATTGAATAGTCGGCTTCCAAGTCATGTTCAATATTTAAAATTTCGTCGTGTTTCGACAAGATTTATTCCTTTTTAACATCCAGTTAAATGTCACCATCTCCTCTGGGCACAGGAATCAAGATTTTAAATTTTGCCCTGTTTCAACATTTAACTTCCTGTAGAGCCATCTTTGACTAAACGTGATGTGCTTTTATCGGATTCTGCAAACGAATATTATATTTAATTCATACAAGTCTACCCCCTATCTCTATTTATACTTTCACTCCGCTTACTCTGTTAGCCATCCCATCATTCGTGCTGGAATTTCTTTGTTTGTGGAATTTTTGCAATTTTCTCCAATTTATATCAATGGTTGTTTCGAAACTCGTATTAGTGCTTGGCCATTTGCATTTTAGCTCTCTTCCTGCTATCTCCTGTAACAGCCATAGATTATGACAATGCGTCTCGGAACTCGAGGTCGGCACCGTCACAGGGTAAAATACCACAGAATCACTGTTAGTTCTTTTGTTTTTCATATAAATGCAATTTGAAACGATAAAATAAAATAAAATAATGTCTCTGAAGTTAAACTTCATCTAATACTTTGTTACTAATTGTAAAATTGTTTGATGTGTGTTTTTGGGGCCGGTAGTGCTGCTCACGAAGGGTCAATATGTGATCGGAGGGAAATGTAGGTGCTGCCAATTTTGTGCGGTCAATGTCTGCTGCGAAGTGTGCTGCATCGACGACGCCGTAAAGAAGGTAGAGAAGGCGCCTGGCTCCATCACCGAATCACTAGATCACTGCATGGTGCTGCACCGATTTCGCTGCAGATGGTGTTGCACCGACAAGGGGTATTGGTACATAGGATGCTGCTGTTAGATAGAATAATAATAATGTTTGGGTGCCCCGGATGCTGCTGGATAACAGCGAAGACCATAGTTATGTTTCATGTTGCAGCATTGGATCCATTACTGTTGATGTTTGGTTGTTTGCTGCTTGCTCGGGTACTCTGATGACCGATTTGCCAGTTAAATTATTCTATGTTTATTTTTGTGTGTTTATAATACGCCTTCCTTATTTTCATGATTGGTTTAATAAATGTTTTTCAAGTTTATTTCTGTGTCTTCTAAACAATTTCAAATATTTATATTTTTTTTATAGTTTTCTAAAATCCTCTAATAAGAAAAATGTTAAGCAAGATTAAAAATTTATTTAAATTCTTATTATTCCACGGAATGGGAATGGTGCATAGCACATATAATAATGACAACATTAAATAATAATAATATTAATATTTGGGTGCTTTGCTTCCTCGGAAGACACTGCTTATATGCTATGTTGCAGCCATGGATCTAGATAAAACCAAACTCGATAACTGTTAATGTTTGTTGGGGGATTTAATTATGACATGCTTTTGGCCATCGTCCGAAAGAGCTGGAAGTTCTCGCTTATGACAATAGTGTTGTATAATCTTGGTGTAACTCAAAACAACCTTTTCTTTGGTTTATTATTATAGGAGAAGCAATGTTATTTGCTTATTATTATATGAGAAGGGAGGTTGGGTTTATTATTATTGGAGAAGCAATGTTATTTGTTAAATTTTATAGGAGAAGCAAGGTTAGTTAAATCTAGGTGTAGTTTCCTTGAGCATGACATTCGTGGAGATAAGAAAATCTTATTTTTATTATTAGCTTGTTAATTTAATTTTCTTCATAATAAATTGAATATAAAATATTTTTTATTATTTAACATAAAATTTTATTAATTTATTAAAAATAGTAATAACACTAATAAAATTTATATATTTATATTTGACTTGAAAAATAATAAAAATGTTCATTTACAAAATACAGTATATGTGGGTAGATATAAAAATTACCATGAGTGAGAAAATTCTGTTTTTAATAAATTATAAAAAAATATAATTAAAAGCTCAAATAGCTTTGGCTAATCCTTAATTACAATATCATATGTATATGGTCATATATAAAATTTTCTTTAATAGAAAGTGGATAGGTATAAAAAATGAATTTTTGTTACTTTATTGTTAGATACATTATGACTAAATTAAATAGGTTAGAATTTATCTTCAAACTTTAATAAAGTATATATATATATATATATATATATATATATGACAAAATATGTTATGCAGTATATGGCGATGACAGTATCGGATTAAATACCTCCATTCCTATCTTAACAAGACCTTCGATTACCAAATCCAACTAGAAGAAAGATTCAAAGCTGCATTCTGATGTTCTTTGTCATAGATCCCAATAGGAACCGTCACATGATCGAGGGATTCATCGACCACACTTTGTTGAAATCCCATGAAAATGAGGACGTCAATAAGCTCTCATCCTTTTAATCTCAGGGGATTTTGCAGGCGTGTTTTCGAGAATGTGTCGCTAGAGCATGTGGAGGTATTAGATATGCCACCACCCAATGTTTTTACATATATAAGTGGAAAGACTCTATCACGCAAGGGAGCATGGATGAATATAGTGATTTGATGGAGGTTGTGATGGTGTTGGACCAAAGCTTTTTTCATTAAGGAGTTGTCAAAGGGTGAGACATCTGCGAGGACTATGAAAAATAATAATAATAATATTAATGTTAATGTGTCGAGGTTGAATCGCAAGTAAGAGTTTAGTTATTTATAATGTTGCACCCATTTATCTATTACTTTTTTATGGTCTATTTTTCTTGGGAGGTAAACTATGACATCTCTTGGCTAATTTGATAATTCATTTATGAGTTAAATTCATTTTTAGTTGAAAGTTATGCAAAATATTTCGAATATTTTTATTTAGATTAAGATTATTGTGTTGAAAGAATGTCAAGTGAAAGAAAAATAAAAAAATGAGAATCGTGTTGCATTGAAAAAAGAGTTAGTAAATTCAAGGGACAAATATTATAAAACTAAGAGAAAGACAAATCTAATGGATCAATATTAAAAAAAAGAAATATTAATAGACACTAGTAATTAATAATTTAAACCCAAAACAATTGATAAAACCACTTCATTGTTAATATTATAAGCCTTATGGATCAATAAACCATTGGGATTCTTAAACGTATAAAATCAAGGAATTCATAAACCTAAGGAATTCAAGGAATTCATTGGGATTCTTAGGCATATTATATTTTAATTTTTAATAAATGTGAAATTTTAATTATTGTGGAAAGAATAGAGTATATTGGAGACGAGGATTTAAGTCCATGAGGATGGAATTAAATCCAAAAACTTTCAGAGATTCTCCAAAAAACCCTTGGAGAAAATAAAATAAATTGAAAATATTACAATGGAGATAAAAATTTTAAAAATACCTAGGTAAAGTGGAAAGTTACTTAGAGGTGAAATAAAACTTGAAAGAGGAAAAAAGCTAGTTTTAAAGTACTTTTGTGTGCGACCCTAGGAAAAAACGGGAAACAACATCTTGATTTAAATGGACGCAAATTATGAAAACATGATGAAGGAAAATCAAGCTTAAATAAGACATTCTCGGGTAGACAAGAGCTTGTCTACACTTTTGAGAGGCAATTAGTCTATGCTCGGGGGAGAGCTTTATGAGAGAAAGCTCGAGTTTGGGTCGCAAATAGTCTTACCCAAATTGTGTGCACTGAAGTAATCTAATTCTATATTATGCATTGTAGTGGTAAATAAAGTTAGAATTTATCTTCCGTATTGAATTATGATTGAATTAAAAGAGATTTAATTATGTAAGAATGTTATTTTTTATTAATTATAAATTTTTGTAGAAATTGAATTAGATAATCTCATGTATTTAACGGAAAAACAACTATATTAGAAATAATCGATCCGTATAGTTACATAGACAATTATAATTAATTAACCAACACTCGAATGTCTAAAGCATAGAAGTAAGGTTTAAATCTAAGGTTAGGTTGTAAACATCTAAATCTGTGTACACGAAATCATATATAAATAGATGTAGAAAGAAGGAAAATTAATGTATTTATCAGTTTTATAATTAAAACATTGAACAAGAAAATATGTACATAAAGAGATAATTATATTTCTCTTAGTAAACATGATTACTGAAAATTAATGTAATTATTCGGTTGTATAATAACTAGAGGTTTAGTTATAAACATTAATTATTTCATTAACACAGAAGTGTAAAATTGAGATACAACATATAGTACTATAAGATAGTACAAGAATAATATATAGTAATTGAGTAAAGAAATATATTTCAAAATACTGTTCCTAATTACTCTATATCATTATAGCTATAATTACTATATTCAAAATCACGTCAAACATTATGGACATAGTCCATGCTCCTTTCGAAATAATTACAAGCAAAATTATAAAATTGAACATAGTTAGGAATGAACGAGGATGAATTCTTCAATCTATATGGACCAACCTATCTAGAAGAAGTAAAGAAATTATTTTATCAATGAATGGCGAGTGTTTTTCTCAAACTGAGGGAATGATTAATTAAACTCACGGATGTGCATCGAGGGTAGTGGAGTACATCGCACATAAAAATATATACATATGACTTAGTCTATTATAATATATACATACATACATACATACATACATATAATTAGTTGGCAAGGGTAATTAAATCGATGAAAATTAGCTACTTTTCTATGCTAATAAGTGAGAGTAAACACGCACATAAGCATGAGAAAAAATGCATAAGTTCAAGCATTTAATTAAACAAAAAGATTAAATTGGAAATAATATGACATGAGGAAAAAGGGTAGCACTTTGCTCTCGTTGACGAGATAACATATTAAAAATATGAAGTGGCGTGAGTAATTAATCAATTTGTGCATGTACAAATCATCATTTTATTAAATTGATGAAATTAATAAATGAGAGATTAAGTACGAATTAATCTCAAAATTAATATCAAATTAAAGTTGAAAATTTCAACATATAATGAAATTCTAGAATACTTTAATCATACTTCTATCGATAATTAATAAATTATGAAATTCCAATTCACGGGAATGCCAACTTCATTTAAAAATAAGAATTCTATGAATTAGGGTGGAAGAGATAGAATAGCTTTTAAATTCATTATACTAAAACATGAGTTCTGGGTGGATTCAAAAAATCGAATTTCCCTAAGTAAAATGATATGTTCGAAGTCCATAGAAATGATGATAATCTTGTGAAATCCCAAATAAAATAAATATAGAATTTCTTACGAGAATTCAATTATAAAAAATGAACTAAATGACAGAGGAGAATAATATAATTCTCACCTCATAAATTAATTTAAAGGAAAGATGTGTAATAAATCAAAGCGAAATTTATGCGAATGAAAACCCAAACTCCGTAACTAGATAATGAGAATGGAATGACAATAGTGGGATATTATAATTCAAATCAAATTCAAACTGGGTACTTATAATGCACACTCGTAAGAAATCTAAACTCGAGTGCTCACAGCATTTCAAACAAAGTTGGGAAAATTGAATCTATGTATTGAAAATACATTGTAAACTCAACCTAGAAAACTAATTCCAATAAAACGTTGTAGAGTCCAAAATCGTATTAAAAACTTAGATTGTATTACGAATTCACTAGTCGAGATTCCGGAGAAATGTATGCATAAGAGAAGCATGACGACGATGCTCCGATAAACAAAGAAACTACAAGAGGGTTCACAAAAATATAAAACAAGGAAGACGATGTATAGAAATTACGATCATGGCATTGATAGGAATACAAAAGCAATAGCCATCAATGAGGGTTAAATCCTTATCTTTTCATTTTAGAGAAGGAAGTTGCTACTTGCCTCTAGCAATGTTGAACGATGAAAATGTTAAAATCTCCGAGGAAAAGAGAAACCCTACAACAAAACATGAATAAGTTAGTTGCGAGAGAAAAATGAAAGGGAAGACAAATAAAACAATTTAGATAGAGGAAAAATTGCAATAACGATATCATAATTGTTAAATTTACATAAAATTACTTGAAGGGAATCGTATCGATCGATAACTACACATAGACTTTCATCCAATGAAATGACCTGCACAGAAAACCCAAACAAATTGATGGAATGTGTGAAAAAAGCCAAAGCCGAGGGTTCGTTAGAATGCCAAAAAAAATGAATTTTCGTAAGGAGTGTAGGTCTTTGAGTCACCGATGCAAGGAATGCAATTTCATCTTGACCGTAAACATGTCAAGAATCCAAACAACCATTGGATCCAAATATATCCATAGCCATGTGATCGAGTTAGTGAAAATGATTACGGTCGTAAATAAGTGAAGTCTTGAAAGTATAAATGAAATAAACCCTCCATCGTGGAGATATAACTATCATAATTTGAATCTCAAAAACGATTTAGATTATCGAGCATACTAACTTTGGATTGGAGTATTAATATGTTAAATCATGAAAAAATTAATATAAGTTCCCATTTAATAAACCTCCCAAGACTATATATTTAACGTGACAAAAATTACCAAGGACTCCTTCCCGTATATAACTATGAGGAAAAAATGTATGAATGAAAATTCATAAAAATGAGTATAGTATCAATTCCCATACGAAATTGAAATTTAGTTAAGCCATAAATGACTTAGAAGATATTTAGAAAAGTATGTTAAGCGGAACATGCAAATGGAAATAGTATTTATGTTGTAATTATATTAGAGGTACCATAATTTATTCAAGTATGTTCATTAGTACCATTTTTATATACATTTACATGAATAAAGGGAAATAGTTCAAAGTCTAAGGGTCGATAATATAGGTTCCATTATCGGGAAATGTAATTTCAAGTCTAACTCTTGCGGATATTAATGGTGAAATATAGAGGATGAAGAAAGGGTTAGTGTAAATATAACTTAGAATACAATTAAAAAATACTAAGATATAAAAGAAAGGGTTATGAACTATTAAACCATGCTATAATATGCCTAAGATTGATAAAGGGAGAAAGAAATAGAAAAATTATAAAGTCTATTGTAACTGAGAAGAGGAAGCTGCTCTCCCAGACTGCATCACTATTGAAAATCAATTGGGACTTCTTTAAAAGTTTCAAAGGATACTGTAGTGACAATGCATGAAACCATATGATTTGTTAAAGAAAATTTTTATAAACTTGAAGTACAATTAAGGACTTACGTTGAATTATGACGAAGGATTTTAATGTCATTGGTGGAAAAATAGAAGTAATTTTATAATTAGAAAAAAAAGGAAAATTTTCGTGAATCGGGTTGTTACGATAGGTTATCATATCCCAAGTTGAAACACTTTGCCTATATGTGTGCTCACACAGGGATATTAAAAATCCAAAATGTGTGCAACAGCTTGTTCCTTTTTTCTATCGTTATCATTGTATAAACACCGATAATAATTGAAGAGTAATTAATGGTATAAAATACTAATAATAATATTATTGAAAGGAATACTCTTGATTCACCCCCCTCTCGCATTTCCCAACAATAGTATCGTGAGCTTGGTTCCTTCAATATCATTTTTACAGTTTGCGAGTGGAGTTCATAGAGCATACCAATAATGGGTGTACCTCTATTTAATGAGACTAATTATATAAAGCTCCGTAAAATGAATAATGGAGGTATATCTCATGGCGCAAGGTTACAAATTATGGGACAACTATGTTGACAACCACGAATGAATTAGTACAGAATTGGTAAATTATGCAAAAAATAAAAGAATATTATTATCAAAGTGGACTTATTTAGTCTTCTTATCATAAGGCGTTTAGTTTCAAAACTACCAAAAACGTATGGGACAAGCTTGAGAATATATATGGAGGTGACTCAAATGTCGAAGAAGCAAAACTTCAAATATACGGAGAGAAAAAATTGAGCAACTTAGAATGAAAGAAGATTTCAACATTGATGCACTTCAAATTTCCAAATAAACGTTGATGAAATAACCAACATTGTGGAAGGATTGGGAGAGTCGGTTGATGAGAAGACTATTATACGAGAGATTCTTTGAACATTACCAGGGAGATTCAACGAAAAGGTATCAATCTTAGAATACACCGCAAATCTATAAAAACTTAGTAATAGAGGAATTACTGGAGTTATCATAGCATATGAAATGAGACTTGATGAAGAAGAGGGTACTTTTCATCATAGAAACTTTGTTCACTTCATCTAGAAAACCATAGGAGAAATAACCTTCAAAGGCGCAATGTACCTCGCACATGCAAGTATGTAAGAAAAGGAAGATAATAGAAGAAGGTCTTTGAGATTGAGAATATGCTTACTTTATGAGAAAACTAAAAATGGCAAGGGAAAAACTCAGGAGTAACTTCCATTGTGATATATTTTGGCAAGGTAGAGGTTGGGCATCTCGACATCAAAATGTCCGGACATAAGTGATGGAAACTCAAAAGAAAATAAAGGCTTTAAAAAAATTCACACAAGAAAAGAGAAAATAAAGGATTCAAAAAGGAACTTTCTCTTCTAAAGAAGATAGCTCATCATCCGAAGATGAAGACAATGAAAATGAAGAAGAAGCAGTAGAGAGGAGTATTTTTTTTATGTCCAAGCACAATAAACAAGAGGTATCAAATAAGAGAAGAAGGTTTGGCCATAGAATAATTTTCTAAGGAGACAATCAAGCTTATAAAAGGGGCTCAAGGCTGAGAAGATCCGTTCCAATACTCTTGAACAACACAGTTTAAGGTCTCAAAATTGAAGTTGAAGAACACAAATGCATTGAAGAAGTCACATCAAAAGAAGTCGTGGAAGAAAGAAATTAGGAAAAGAGGAAGAATTAGAAGGCGATTTAGTCTCACTCTGCAAGGTAAGGAGGTGAAGAAGGGGAAAACTATGCCAAAAACTATGCCAACGCAACTCAAGGGCAATGGAAGAAATCATCAACGATCAACGGCCTTACTAATGATAGATCTAGCCCGATTTACAAAGAAAAAGAAGAAGGACATTCGTAAAACAAAATACAATGAAGCCTATGAGATTTGACATGCATGTAGATTTCATTGGACAAGATTCGCAAGAACAACCTTGGAAGACAATTCCTCAACGAAGATTTCCATCCAAGTTCAAACATATTTTTTATGTCTATTGTTATTCATGTCGAAAATTTGGTCAGTAAAGTCAGTATAATGTCGCATGTACCCCGTATAGAACCAATAAAATTCTAGGAGATATGTAAAATATGAACACTCCATAGTGCACTATCGAAAACATCAATAGATTTTATACAGTTAAGAAATAATATTGAATGTTACAAAATGTCGAAAACTTTGGACACATAGCCACAAAAGCACGTAGAATTGAAATCCTCAAAAGGATCTTCGAAGCCACTGAAAACAAATGAACATGAGAAGAAGAAGAACATCGATAATTGTGCTCCCGCTCCTCAAGGCTCAAAACATGACAAAGATATGTCGCATTATGTTGATAGCGGTTTCGATCAATGCATATTCATCGAGATATAAAGAAATTTCTATCTCCTCGAAAGACAAGAAGGATGGGAGCCGTGTCCTTTGGAAATGATGGATCTTCAAATGTTATAGAGATCAGATGCACCGTCACTCTCGGAAGAAAATATGCTATAGCCAAGAATGTTCTATTGGTTGAAAACATGAATCACAATATGCTCGAGTGTTGGAGAAATCCATGATCAAGGACACAATACTATTCAACTCTAGAAAATGTGAAAAATGAGGAAAGCGGGGTATGGTGAAATTGTGGCTACTAACAAGTCAACTCTAAACAACATATATGTTACGGATGAAGCAATTAAAGCATGTCTACTAGCTAAAGAGGATGATATAATATTTAGTAGCAATGATGATCGACTAAGTAATAACTTTGTTAAAAAATATGCAAAGTGAGTCTCGATATGTATTTACTTGTTGAGATGAAATACTTCTTAGGACGTTCAAAATACCTCAGAAGAGAAAGGAATATTTATATGTCAAGCCAAGTACATCAAGGAAATCCTCAAGAGAATTTAAAATGGAAGATTGCAAACTTCCATCCTTTTTCCAATGGTAATAGGTTGCAATTTGACCATACATAACTCATCTAAGGATGATGGGTTAGAGGTTGTAGCGGCATCTATTATTGGTAGTCTTCTATATGTAAATGCCTCTCCCGGCCAGCATCTTATCGTGGCAGGGCTGGAGCAAGTAGAAAGATTCCAAGCATCACTAAAAGAATCACATATTATTGCCGTCGAAAAGAGAATTCCTTGATATCTAAAGGGAAAAATAGAATATGAAAGCTTACAGGTATCCTGCAGTTGGGTAACAATCTCATTATTCATAGCATTTCATAGATGCAAATTGGAAAAGAAATGTTGATGATCATAAGAGTATTCGATGAATCATTTGAATATCTTCCACCAAAACCTTGGGATTCTCTCAAGTTCTCATTAGATTTCTCCTTATTACGAATATAAAAGGGGAGTGGAAGTGTGTGCATGTGTCTCAGGGATGGTTAGTTGAGTCGTGATAATTACCCTTTTCCATTGATGATGTCAAAGGAGAGATAATGTTGTAGGAGAAAGGTGCCATGATTACGGAGGGAATACTTATGTTGCCATCGATGCAGAAGGGGGAGATTGTTGATCAGCTGGTTGTCATTGATGTCGACTCCAAGTAGTACCGTCGTGCTACCTCTACGATCTTGCATTGTAATTTTTACCTACTGAAATTACTATATTCTTGGTCAAGAATATTTTTGATGAGTTTCTACTTGTTGAGATGTTTTCGGTTATATATGGTACACCATTTAATTCTTCACGGTTTTAGAGATATTCATGTTTGAGCATTTGTAACCCTTGCTAGTAGGTTAAAACCCCATGGCGTTGTGGCATGGGTCATTGAAAAGTCAATAATTAATAATTTTTAAGCTCCTAAAAATCTCCTCCCATGTTGACTTGTTGAATACCCTCTCAACCTAATCATTTACATATATTGTGATCCTCATATCCTCGTTATGAAGGGATTTCGCTATATGAAATAGGTCATTGTAGTATTTGCGACTATAAATTTATTTCATACGAACATTCGTGAAGATGAAATTGTTATGAGGTGAATTGAAAATCCTTAGCAAGCTCCCGTAAAACTTTCAGGAGTGAAGTCTACAAAATATTTTTAGACATATGATCTCGTGGAAGTGAGTGTTTGCTACAGATCACTGAACTTCATCTCAAAGAAGTGACCTTCGAAAAAATTTTCATAACTCTCCTCGTCCGAGTATCATATTGGAATTCTATCAAATGTGGCATATAGTGCATAGACTCTTTATAGTTTTCTTTGCTACCAATTCTTTGGGGATCTGAGAGTACAAAGAGACACTATATTCAATACTCGAGCTCCTAGAAGGCAAGAATAAGCTAGATCATGTGTTTTCAAGGGGCCGAACATAAGAACCATAATTTCTAGGGGAAGCAAAGCAAGGCATAGGTGAAACACAGGGGTAGCATTAGGACAAGAGAAACAATCAAGGTGCGTGAACAATAATACAAGAAGTTCACCACATGAAGTCTCAAGTGGGAAACACTACATACGGTCATTCTAAAGGTATCATTGTATTAAGTCATTGTAAATGCATCATTATAAATTTTTTTATTAGTGTCTATCTCGCTAAGAGTTGAAGAGGCAATGTCGGAGGCCTAGGATCATCATTAGGTGGTTGTGTCATAGTTTTTGTTATGGTCTAGTGTGTCTTCTTCTTCTACATCATTCTAGATGTATGTAAACAACAAAAAGGAATGGATGTAAAAATGAAGGAACCATTAAAGTGTTGGGGTTGAGGAGAACATCACTTTGTTATATGTACCTATCTCATCGAAACAATTCAAAATATTGAAGTGTTAAGAGAGGTGAATACTGTAAATGACATTTCTAGAAACATTCCAAGGATGAGTGTTGCACTTGAGGATCAACAAGCTGAACACCAATCAACCATGATGAAAATTGAAGGTATGATTGTTGAACAACATGTCTTCGTTTTCGTAGATCTAGAAGAAAATTTAAGCTATATCTAACACCTCAATTTCAACAAGCACTTTTTTTTTGTACTCTTTCTAACTTATTATTTTTATTAGCCTACCGCTCGCCACACTCTAACGTATTTCCGTCCCACAACAAGATTCAGTGTCGTAATATTCTAATATTCTAATTTGTACAGAGTGTCAATTCCCAATTTCCATTAGAATAAGACCTCTATTCTTAATTATGAATGTAAGTGCATTTATTACCCAAACCTTCTCTTTTCCATCTATGAATCTAATGGTCATTTAGCCATTTAACACAACTAATAAAATAGTGGAAAAATTGCTATACGTTTCTCTACTTGTGTATTAAATCACACTTAATTATTTATACTTATAGACCTTTACGAAGGGATACCTCCACCATACATTAAATGCAAGATGTTTTGGGAATTATAAAGAAACACTCAACATTTCTATCCCATATTAGTGTGTACCTTTTTTACTAGTTAAAGTATTATTATCAAGCTCCTATCTTCTTAACTCATAGTGATAATTTCATGTATCTCTCTTTGTTCTTAGAGTTTTATTACCCACGACATCTATATTAGTACTGCTACCAATTTAATCTCAAGGTTTATTCCATTGTCGTTTTGGTTAAGAATTTAATTAACTCTAATTAAATTTTATTATATCATCACACTTATGAACTTTTTTCCTTGACAATGTGGTTAAGTGATAATATTAATGTTCGATTCAAGATTTTATTTATATCCGAGTGGTTCCTAGGTCATAAATGAGATTGTCGAAATTTAAGATTGGTTTTTCAACTTTACGTTTCAATCTTCACATCCATCACTCTCAATCGTATGAATTGTATCAAATAGGATACGAGCTAAGTATCCGACAACCACTTAGATTCCGTGAGGATTAATTGTTGAAGTACTTTTGACCTCATATGGGCTTGCACCTATTTCATGGATTCTACAAAATTTGTTTTCGCATGAAATTTATTTTCATTAAATAAGACGTACCAAATCATGTGTTGTTCATTGCCCCAGTTTTCCAACACATCAATGCGGGTTTAATATAATCTTACGACACGTGGACTGCTCGGGATTGCTGATTTTTTATGGTTTTTTCACGTGACATAAATAATCCGAAATTCTTGGTTTATGTAATTTTTCATTTAGGTCTTTCGCTCATACATTGGATCCTAGTTCTATGATTTTTTTCTACTCTTAATAACAACAATAAACCCGAGGATGCCGAGAAGGAATGGCATGGAGGATGAAAATAATGCCTTCATCTATTACGGGGTAAAAGCGTATATCGTCTCCTTTTCTTATAGATAAATGTACTTTCCATTCGACATTTTACTTGTCTAGTTTTTTCTTTCGATGATTACGGTTCTTCACGATTACTGCAATATCATTAGACTCCGTCACATCTCCACCCGAACCTCATGTTACCAGGTTGTATAACGGAAAAATATGTACATAAAGAGAAAATTATATTTCTCTTAGTAAACATGATTGCGAAAAATTAAAGTAATTATTCGGTTATATAATAACTAGAGGGTTAGTTATAAACATTAATTATTTCATTAACACAAAAAGTGTAAATTGAGATACAACATAAATTACTATAAGATAGTACAAGAATAATCTATAGTAATTGAGTAAAGAAATATATTTCAAAATATCGATAATAATTACTACAGTATCATTATAGCCGTAATTACTATATTCAAAATGCTTCAAACATTATGGACATAGTCCATGCTCCTATCGAAATAATTACAACAAAATTATAAAATTGAACATAGTTAGGAATGCACTAAGGGTGAATTCTTCAATATATATGGACCAACCTATCTAGAAGAAGTAAAATTGTACCGTCAATGAATGGCGAGTGTTTTTCTCAAATTGAGGGAATGATTAATTAAACTCACATGATTGTGCCTTGAGGGTAGTGGAGTACACGCACATAAAAATATATACATATGACTTAGTATATAATATATATTTACATACATACATACATACATACATACATACATACATACATATAATTAGTTGGCAAGGGTACTTAAATCGACGAAAATTCGTTACTTTTCTATGTTAATAAGTGAGAGTAAACATGCACATAAGCATGAGAAAAAATGCATAAGTTCAAGCATTTAATTAAACAAAATATTAAAGCTGGGAAATAATATGACATGAGGAAAAGGGAGTACCTTTGTTCGTTGACGAGAGAACATACTAAAAATATGAAGTGACGTGAGTAATTGATCAATTTGTGCATGTACAAATCATCATTTTATTAAATTGATGAAATTAATAAATGAGAGATTAAATACGAATTAATCTCAAAACCAATATCAAATTAAATTTGAAAATTTCAACATACGATGAAATTCTAGAATACTTTAATCATACTTCTACCGATAATTATTAAACTTATGAAATTCCAATTCACGGGAATTCCAACTTCATTAAAATAAATATTCTATGAATTAGAGTGAAGAGATAGAATAACTTTAAATTCATTATACTAAAGACATGAGATTACGGTGGATTCAAAAATCGAATTTCCCTAAGTAAAATGATATGTTCGAAGTCCACTGAAAATGATGAGAATACGTGTGAAATCGCAAATAAAATAAATATAGGAATTTCTTACGGAAGAATTCAATTATAAAAAATGAACTAAATGACGAGAGGAGAATAATATAATTCTCACCTATAAATTAATTTAAAGGAAATTTTGTGTAATAAATCAAAGCAGAAAATTTATGCGAATGAAAACCCAAACTCCGTAACTAGATAATGAGAATGGAATGACAATAGTGGGATATTATAATTCAAATCAAATTCAAACGAGGTACTTATAATGCACACTCGTAAGAAATCCAAACTCAGTGTTGGAATTTCAAACAAAAGTTGGGGAAAATTGAATCTATGTATTGAAAATACATTGTAAACTCAACCTAGAAAACTAATTCCAATAAAACGTTGTGAGTCCAAAATCATATTAAAAACTTAGATTGTATTACGAATTCACTAGGGATGAGATTCCGTAGAAATGTATACATAAGAGAAGCATGAGGACGATGCTTTGATGAACAAAGAAAATACAAGATGGTTCACAAAAATGTAAAACAAGGAAAGACGATGTATAGAAATTATAGTCATGGCATTGATAGGAATACAAAAGAAATAGCCAAAAAAAAATTCAATGAGGGATAAATCCTTATACTATCTCATTTTAGAGAAGGAAGTTACTTCTATCGCCTCTAGAAATGTTGAACGATGAAATGTTAAAAACTTCGAGGAAAAATGAAACCTCTGCAACAAAACATGAATAAGTTAGTTGCGAAGAAAAATGAAAGGGAAGACAAATAAAACAATTTAGATAGAGGAAAAAATTACAATAACGATATCATAATTGTTAAATTTACATAACATTACTTGAAGGGAATCGTATCGAGTCGATAACTACGCATAGACTTTCATCCAATGAAATGACTCCCACTGGAAAAACCCAAACAAATTGATGGAATGTGTGAAAAAAAGCTAGAGCCTAGGGTTGCTAGAATGCCAAAAACAAAAAAATGAATTTTCGTAAGGAGTGTATGTCTTTGAGTCGCCGAGTGGGAGGAATGCGATTTCATCTTGACTCAGTAAACATGTCAAGAATCCAAACAACCATTGGATCCAAATATATCCATAGCCATGTGATCGAGTTAGTGAAAATGATTACGAGTCATAAAGAAGTGAAGTCTTGAAAGGTATAAATGAAATAAACCCTCCATCGTGGAGATATAACTATCATAATTTGAATCCCAAAAACGATTTAGATTATCGACATATTAACTTTGGGACTTTGAGTATTAATATGTTAAATCATGAAAAAATTAATACAAGTTCCCATTTAATAAACCTCCCAAGACTATATATTTAGCGTGACAAAAATTACCAAGGAATCCTTCCGTATATAACTATGAGGAAAAAATGTATGAATGAAAATTCATAAAAATGAGTATAGTATCAAGTCCCTTCCGAAATTCAAATTTAGTTAAGCCATAAATGACTAAGAAGATATTTGAAAAAGTATGTTAAGCGGAACATGCAAATGGAAATAGTATTTATGTTGTAATTATATTAGAGGTACCATAATTTATTCAAGTATGTTCATTAGTACCATTTTTATATACATTTACATGAATAAAAAGGGAAATAGTTCAAAGGCTAAGCCGATAATATAGGTTCCCATTATGGAAATGTAATTTCAAGTCTAACTCTTGCGGATATTAATGGTGAAATATAGAGGATGAAGAAAGGGTTAGTGTAAATATAACTTAGAATAAAATTAAAAATACTAAGATATAAAAAGAAAGGGTTATGAAGTATTAAACCATGCTATAATATGCCTAAATTGATAAAGGGAGAAAAAAATAGAAAAAATTATAAAGTCTATTGTAATGATGAGAAGAGGAAGCTGTCTCCCAAAGGATCGTCACTATTGAAAATCAATTGGGACTTCTTTAAAGAGTTTCAAAGGATCCAGTAGTCATAGATTTATTTATTTTTGCATGAAACCAGTACATTGTTAAAGAAATTTTTAACAACTTGAAGTACAATTAAGTACTTACGTTGAATTATGATGAAGGATTTTAATGTCATTGGTGGAAAAAATAGAAGTCATTTTATAATTAGGAAAAAAAAGAAAATTTTTGGTAAGCTGGAGTTGTTACGGATGTTATCATATCCCAAAGTTGAAACACTAGGCCTATATGTGTGCTCACACGAGATATTAAAAATCCAAAAATTTTGTTTCTATAAATTAATTTCAATTGTAAAATTTTTTTGCACTATTTTATTTTACGTGTATAGTTAGTTAGTGCGAGAAAAAGTAGAAATTTTATAATGAGCAGCAAAGTAGGGTTGTACATAGATCTAGGTGGTGAGGGAAATCCACCGAGATCAAAATACTCGATTGCTTGGACATGGATTTAAGGGAAATTCAATGAAAATTGATTCGGTGACAACCAGCAATGAATGATTGTTGCAAGTGAGCGAAGATGAATATAGCTTAATTAAGGAATTAATATCATGGTCTAGTCACAAATGTCGATCAATGGTTGTCATTGATGTCAACCCAAGTAGTACTAATGGCTACCTCAATCTTGCATGGTAATTTTTGACCTACAAAATTACTATATTCTATGCCAACAAGTATTTTTTTATGGTTTCTACTTGTCGAGATGTTTTTGTTGATATTTTGGCATGCCATGTAATTCCTCACGGTTTGAGAGATATTCATGTTTCAAGTTTGTAACCATAGTTAGTGGGCTAAAACCCCATGGGGTTGTGGCATGGGACATTGAAAAGTCGATTAAGCTCCTAAAATCTCTCCCCGGGTTCAATTTTTTGAAGACCCTCTCAACCTAAGGATTTATATAAATTGTGATCCTCATATCCCGCTTATGTAGGGATTTCGCTACTCGAAAGCAGTCATCGTAGAATTTGTGTTATAACTTTATTCCTACGAAAGGGTCGAAGCTGAAATTATTATGAGGAGAAGCATAAATCCTCGGAAGCTCCTATAAAGGTCATATCAAGGTGCAAAATATTTTTCATAGATATGGTCTGTGGTGGTTAGTGTTTTTACAGTGCTCCTAAACTTCATCTCATAAAAACTCCCGACCATGGAAAAATCATCATAACTCTCTCTCTCGTATGCGCAGTGGAATTATGTGAAAAAGGGGTGGATAGTGCATGGATTGTAATTTTCAGTTGTACAAATTTCACAACTAAGTGAAGAAACAACAACACATGGCACACCATACAATTTTTCTCTATCGAACTAGTCCATAATTAGGGCATTGTGAGAGATTGGACATACAGACCCTGAAAATCACATATTTGGGATCCGAAATAACAAAGATACACTAGATTCAATATCAATCGTCCTAGAAGGAAATAAAAATCTAGATCATGTGTTTTCAAGGGGTTGCAAAGGACCATACTTTCTAGGAAGAAAAGGAAATGATGGTCCAACGAGGAGGTTAGCATGATAAGAGCAACAATCAAGGTGCGAAAATAGCAACAAGAAGTTCAACGCATGAAGTTTTAAAGTGGGACGCACTGCGCATACGATCATTATAAAGGTATCATTGTACCAAGTCATTGTAAATGCATCATTGTAAAAAATTTCACAAGTGTCTATGTGCCAAGGGTTGAAGAGCCGTTGTCGAGAGGTCTAGGATCATCTCTAGATGGTCGTGTCATAAGCCGGGGTTATGGTATAGTGTGTCTTCTTCTTCTATATCATTCTATATCATTGTAAAGTGGACCATTTTCCCTATTACAGGGAGTCCATTCTTGTTTTATTATTCTATAGGGTGGTAGGGGTGGTGCTTAGGCTGGTGTACGAAGTGACCAAAAGTTTCAAACCTATGAAACGTTCATGGTGGTAGGGTGGTGCTAGCGTGAGTTGTAGCTCATTGTGTGTTTGGGCATCCATTTAGTTGACTACTGAAGAATATTGGGCATTTGGAGTGTCCATCTAGTGGGAGCTTGAGAAGAATTCTTTTATAGATTCTAGGAAGTTGGAGCTTTATTTAAAATATGAGTTGAATATTAAAGAATTATTAGAAAATAATTCATGTGTTTTTTTTCCCTGGAGAGGGTTTCCACCTAAAAAAATGTGTGCATTTGTGTTCCTTTTTGTTCACTGTTATCATTGTATAAACACTGATAATAATTGAAGAGTAAATAATGGTCTAAAAGACTAATAATAATATTATTTAAAGGAATACTGATTCACCCACCCTCTCAGATGAATTCCAACAAATTGGTATCGAGCTTGGTTCCTTCAATATCATTTTAACGAGTTGGAGGGAGTTGATGAGAGCATACCAAGAATGGTGTACCTCTATTTAATGAGACTAATTATAAGCTCCATAAATGAAGAATGGAGGCCTATCTCATGGCACAAGGTTATGAATTATGGGACATCTGTTAACAATGTAGAAATGAATTAGGTAGAATTTGTAAATTATGCAAAATAAAGAATATTATTATCAATGGAATTATTTGCTCTTCTTATCATAAGGCGTTTAGTTGCAAAACTGCCAAAAATGTATGGGACTAGAAAGTATATATGGAGGTGACTCAAATGTCAAAGAAGACAAAAACTTCAAATATATAGAGAAAAAAATTTGAGCAACTTAGAATGAAAAGAAGATATCAACATTGATGCATAATTCCAATACGTTGATGAAATAACCAACATTGTGGAAGGATTGGGAGAGTCAGCTTGATGAGAAGACTATTATACGAAAGATTCTTTTAACATTACCGGGGAGATTCAACCTAAAGGTATCAATCTCAGAATACACTGCAAATCTATAAAAACTTGGTAAAGAGGAATTACTTGGAGTTATCATAGCATATGAAATGAGACTTGATGAAAGAAGAGGGTACTTTTCATCTAGAAACTTTTGTTCACTTCATCTAGAAAAACCAATAAGGAGAAATAACCTTCAAAGGCACGGACACTACTCGCAAGTGTGAAGAAAAGGAAGATGATGAAGAAGGTCTGCGAGATTGAGAATATTATTACTTTATGAGAAAAACTAAAAAAATGGGAAGGGAAAAACTCAAGGGTAAAATTCCATTGAAATATATTTTTGCTGGGTGGTGAGGTTGGGCATCTCGCATCAAAATGTCCGGACATAAGTGATGGAAACTCAAAAGAAAATAAAGGCTTTAAAAAAATTCAACAAGCAAAGAGAAAATAAAGGATTCAAAAGGAAATTTCTCTCTAAAGAAGATAGCTCATCATCAGATGAAGACAATGAAAATGAAGAAGAAGCCAATGAGAGAGTATTTTTTTATGTCCAAGCACGAATAAACAAGAGGTATCAAATAAAGAAGAAAGAAGGTTTGGCCATAGAATAATTTTCTAAGGAGACAATCAAGCTTATAAAAAGGGCTCAAGGTTGAGAAGATCCATTCCAATACTCTTGAAAAACAAGTTTAAGGTCTCAAAATTGAAGTTGAAGAACACAAATGCATTGAAGAGTCACTTCAAAAGAAGTGTAGGAAGAAAGAAATCAAGAAAGGGAAGAATTAGAAGCTGATGTAGTCTCACTCGCGTAAGGAGGTGAAGAAGGGGAAAAACTATCCAAAAATATGCCAAGAACTCAAGGGCATTGGAAGAAATCATCAATGATCAACGATATTACAATGACAAAGATCTAGCCTCATTTACAAAGAAAAATAATAAGGACATTCTACAACAAAAAAAACAATGAACCTATGAGATTTGACATGCATGTAGATTTCATTGGACAAGATTCAGCAAGAACAACCTTGGAAGACAATTGCTCGATGAAGATTTCCATCCAAGTACAAACATATTTTTTTATGTCTATTGTTATTCATGTCAAAAATTTGGTCATAAAGATGTATAATGTCGCATGTACCGTAAGAACCAATAAAATTCTAGGAGATATGTAAAAATATGAACCTCCCGGGGCTCATCGAAAAACATCAATAGATTTTAACATTTAAGAAATAATATTGAATGTTACAAATGTCAAAACTTTGGACACATAGCCACAAACTATAGACTTGAAAATCCTCGAAAGGATCTTCGAAGCCACAAAACAAATGAACATGGAAGAAGAAGAACACGATAATTGTGCTCTCGCTCTCAAGGCTCAAAACAACAAAGATATGTGTTATGTTGATAGCGGTTGATCAAAGCATATGACTAGAGATATAAATAAATTTATATCTCTGAAAGACAAGAAGGATGGAACCATGTCCTTTGGAAATGATGGATCTTCAAATGTTATAGGATCGATGTACGGTTACTCTCGGAAGAAAAATATTCTATAGCCAAGAATGTTCTATTGGTTGAAAAACATGAATCACAATATGCTCAGGTGTTGGACAAATCCATGATCAAGGACACAATACTATTCAACTCTAGAAAATGTGAAACCAGGAAAGAGCGTGTATGGTGAAATTGTGGCTACAACAAGTCAACTCTAAACAACATATATGTTCTGGATGAAGCAACTAAAGCATGTATACTAGCTAAAGAGGATGATATAATGTTTGGTAGCAATGATGATCGACTAAGTAAGAACTTTGTTACAAATATGCAAAGTGAGTTCGATATGTCTTTACTTGGTGAGATGAAATACTTCTTAGGGGGTTCAAATACCTCGACAAGAGAGAAAGGAATATTTATATGTCAATCCAAGTACATCAAGGAAATCCTCAAGAAATTTAAAATGGAAGATTGCAAACCCATCCTTTTTCCAATGGTAATAGGTTGCAATTTGACCATAGACAAACTCATCTAAGGATGCGGATCGAGAGGTTGTACGGATATATTATTGGTAGTCTTCTATATGTAATAGCCTCCCGATGCCAGCATCTTATGCAAGCAAAGTTGGACAAGTAGAAAGATTCCAAGCATCACTAAAAGAATCACATATTATTGCCATCAAAAAGAATTCTTTGATATCTAAAGGGAAAAAATATAATATGGCTTGTGGTATCCCAAGGGTAACAATCTCATTATTCATGCATTTATAGATGCAAATTGGGAAAGAAATGTTGATGATCATAAGAGTATTCATGAATCATTTGAATATCTTCGCCAAAACCTTGGGATTCTCCCAAGTTCTCATTATATTTTCCTTATTAAGAATATAAAAGGGGGAGTGAAGTATGTACGAGTTTGCGGGATGGTTGTGAGTCGGGGGATAATTACCCTTTTCCATTGATGTCAAAGGGAGAGATAATGTTGTAGGAAAAAGGTGTCATGATTACAGAGGGAATACTTATGTTGCCATCAATGCCAAAGGGGGAGATTGTTGATCGGTGGTTGTCATTGATGCCAACCCAAGTAGTACTGCGCATACAGATCTTGCATTGTAATTTTTACCTACCAAATTACTATATTCTTGGTCAAGAATATTTTTTATGGTTTCTACTTGTTGAGATGTTTTCGTTGATATATGGCACACCATTTAATTCTTCACGGTTTGAGAGATATTCATGTTTGACATTTGTAACCCCTTGTTAGTAGGTTAAAACCACATGGCATTGTGGCATGGGTCATCGAAAAGTCAATAATTAATAATTTTTAAGCTCCTAAAATCTCTCCCATGCTGACTTGTTGAATACCCTCTCAACCTAATAATTTACATATATTGTGATCCTCATATCCTCATTATGAAGGGATTTCGCTATATGAAATAGGTCGTTGTAGTTTTTGCGCTATAAATTTCTTTGTACGAACATTAAGAAGATGAAATTGTTATGAGGTGAATCGAAAATCCTTAGGAATATCCCCGTAAAACTTTCAAATCAAGGTACAAAATATTTTTTAGACATATGATGCGTGGAAGTGAGTGTTTGTACGGGATCGTGAATTTTCATAACTCTCCGTCAAAGTATCAAATTGGAATTCTATCAAATGTGGCGTATAGTGCATAAAATTTAGTTTTCTTTGTACCAATTTTAGAGCTGAATGAAGAAACGATGAAAAAGTGGAAAACCATACAAGTTCGCTCCTTACTATCCCGAGTCCATAATTAGGGTATTTTGATATATTAGACATAACTCTCTCTTGAAGAATCCAAATTGGGTCGGACCTATGGCATTGGAAACAATATTCGGAGGAATACTACAAGATCAAAAATCACATATTGGGGATTTGAAAGTACAAAGAGACACTATATTCAATATCGAGCTCCTAGAAGGCAAGAATAAGCTAGATCATGTGTTTTCAAGGGCTGCAAAGAACCATAATTTCTAGGGGAAGCAAAGCAAGGCAAGGTGAAACACGAGGGTAGCATGACAAGAGAAGCAGATCAAGGTGCAGGAAAACAATATCAAGAAGTTTCACCACATGAAGTCTTCAGAGTGGGAAACACTAAATATAGTCATTATAAAGGTATCATTGTATTAAGTCATTGTAAATGCATCATTATAAATTTTTTATAAAGTGTCTATCCGCCAATAGTTGAAGAGGAAATGTCGGGAGGTCTAGGATCATCATTAGGTGGTTGTGTCATAGTTTTTGTTATGGTCTAGTGTGTCTTCTTCTTCTACATCATTTCTATATCATTGTAAAGTGGACCATTTTCCCTACTACGAGATTCCATTCTTGTTTTATTCTTTTATAGAGTGGTAGAGTAGTGCTAGGCTACTTCATGAAGTCACCAATAGGTTCAAGCCTATGAAAAAATTAAGGGTTGTAGGGTCATTCTAGGGTGAGTTGTAACTCATTGGGTGTTGGGGCATCCATTCGGTTGACTCTCGAAGAATCTCGGGCATTATACGCGTCCATCTAATGGGAGTTAGAGAGGAATGATTTTCTAGATTCTAGGAAGTTGGAGCTTTATTTTATATTGGATTTGAATATTAAATAATTATTAGAGAAGAAATTAGGTGGTTTTTTGTCTCGAAGAGGTTTCCACCTTAAAAATATGTGCGATTGTGTTTCTTTTGTTTACTAATATCATTGTACAAACAATGATAATAATTGAAGATTAACTAAAGCTACGAAAGATTAGTAATAATACTACCGAGAGGAATACTAGATTCAACCCCCCTCTCATTATTTCCAACGATGAATGTGAAGATCATGGAGAGAAAGAGAAAAGAAAGTTTGAACCCAACTCGAGAAGGATCCGAGGATGGTGAAGTAGGGCCCAGACATCGATCTAGAAAGAAAAAGGAAATTTCAAGGGGAATTCAAAAAATTTAAACCTCCCACTTATGATGGTGAAAAGGAGGAATATTTAGAAGTTTGGCTTCTAAACATGGTAAAATACTTTCAAGTCTAATTATTGAGGTAACATGAAAGACAAATTGGCTATTTATCAACTACGAGGTAAAGCTACCTTATGGTGGGGATAAACCAAAATGGTACATGTACTAGATGAGAAACTCGTTACTTGGGAAGAATTTCAAACCAAATTCAAATCTAGATATCTGAATGACGATAGATAATATGATCACAAATCCAAAGAGTTTCATGAGGCGAGGTTGGGACAACTCACTATTGATGAGTTTGTTACCAAATAAACTAACTTGCTTTCCTATGTGTCTTATATGAAGAGGAAAAATTCCAAAGTACAATGATTTTTTAAAGTGACTACATGCTATTTATAAGGAGAGAATATAAATTTTATAATCCCAAGACAATGGAAGAAGCAGTTCACAAAGGAAGATCTATGTCATTAGTAGTTCAAAGGTAGAAACGATTAGCTTTGAAAAATTGGCAAAAAAAAGAAAAAGGGAAAGGTGACTCTAGTGGAAAAAAGAGTAAAACCAACATATTTGAGAAACTTTGGGAAACAACATCAAAAGAATAATTTTAACAAAACTAAAGAAAAATAAACCAGGACAATCACAGATTAGATCTACACAGATGTATGTAAACAAAAAAAAAGGAAGGGATGTAAAAATGAAGGAACCATTAAAGTGTTGGGGTTGAGGGAAAACATCACTTTGTTACATGACTTTTCCTCATCAAACAATTCAAAATATTCAAGTGTTAAGAGAGGTGAATACCGTAAATGACGTTGCTAGAAACATTCCAAGGATGAGTGTTGCACTTGAGGATCAACAAGATTTTGAACACCAATCAACCATGATGGAAATTGAAGGTATGATTGTTGAACACCATGCTTATGTTTTCAGAGATCCAGAAGAAAATTTAAGCTATATCTAACACCTCAGTTTCAACAACCATTTTTTTTTGTACTCTTTTCTAAATTATTATTTTTATTAGCCTACCATTCATCACACTCTGACGTATTTCTATCCACAACAAGATTCGGTCACAATATTCTAATATTCTAATTTGTACTGAGAGGTCAATTCCCAAGTTCCATTAGAATAGAACCCTCTATTCTTAATTATGGTGTTAGCATATTTATTACCCAAACCTTCTCTTTCCCATCTATGAATCTAATGCTCATTTATCCATTTAACACAACTACTAAAATAGTGGAAAAATTACTATACGTTTCTCTACTTGTGTATTAACTCACACTTAATTATTTATACTTATAGACCTTTACTGAAGGATACCTCCACCATACATTAAATGCGAAGATGTTTTGGGAATTATAAAGAAACACTTAGCATTTCTATCCCATATTAGTGTGTACCTTTTTTACTAGTTAAAGTATTATTATCAAGCTCCTATCTTCTTAACTCATAGTGATAATTTCATGTATCTCTTGTTCTTAGAGTTTTATTACCCACGACATCTATATTAGTCTCCTACCAATTTAATCTCAAGGTTTATTCCATTGTCGTTTTTGGTTAAGGATTTAATTAACTCTAATTAAATTTTATCATATCATCACACTTATGAACTTTTTCCTTGACAATGTGGTTAAGTGATAATACTAATGTTCAATTCAAGATTTTATTTATATCCGAGTGGTTACGGTCATAAATGAGATTGTCGAAATTTAAGATTGGTTTTCAACTCTACATTTTCAATCTTCACATCCATCACTCTCAATCGTACGCATTGTATCAACTAGGATACGAGCTAACTATTTGACAACCACTTAGATTACGAGAGGATTAATTGTTGAAATCTCTTGACCCATATGGGCTTGCACCTATTTCATTGATTCTACAAAATTTGTTTTCGCATGAAATTTATTTTCATTAAATAAGATGTACCAAATCACTTTCCCGCTTGTTCATTGCCTAGTTTCCAACACATCAATCGCGAGGGTTTAATATAATATTCCGACACGTGGACTGCTCGAGATTGCTGGTTTTTTATGGTTTTTTCATGTGACATAAATAATCTGAAATTCTTGGTTTATGTAATTTTTCATTTGGGTGTTTCGCTCGGACATTTGGATCCTAGTTCTATGATTTTCTTCTACTCTTAATAACAACAATAAACCCGAGGATGCCGAGAAGGAATGGCATGGAGGATGAAAATAGTGCCTTCATCTATTTATAGGTAAAAGCGTATACTCGTCTCTTTGCTTATAGATAAATGTACTTTCCATTCGACATTTTAGTTGTCTAGTTTTTCTTTCGATGATTTTGGTTCTCCATTATTCTGCAATATCATTAGACTGCCGTCACATCTCCACTTACCAATCTATTTAAAGTATTAAAAATATACCATGCTATATATGTTATCACTTTAAAGTTCTATTTACAGGATTAACCATATAAAAAATCACTACATGTTATCACTCAAGTTCCACTAACCCTTTTTTTTGTTTTAAAATTGATAATTATATCTATAGATACATAGTCATATCGATTTTCAATCGAACCATATCGATTCCGAATCAACTCAATATGTTTATGTTTCCCTCACTTAGGTTATCAACATAATGATATGACCATATCATTTTAATTATTGATGTCTCACGATTTTTGTGTTTCTTATGTCAACGCTACGTATAGACTTTACGTTGAAGTTGAATATCATTGTTTTGGTTGTCATGGCGCGAAGGTCATTCACCTTTCAACATAATGTTGTGGTTAATATTTTTTTGGATTTGATACTTCATCTCATGACACACGTCAACTGTATCTTCTCTACCATACTTTAGCTTATCGTTACGATCAATTCGTTAGCTCAACGATACGATGAGAAACGAGATGCCTGAATATTTAATGGTGTACTTGTCCCGGTTTTGTCACAATACATATTCATTTATGGATTGGAGAATTATCTGCACTCGAGACTTACACAACTTAATTACGGGACAAGACATCGATATGCCTTGAGTTCAATCTTTTGCCTATCTCTGTCTATGTACTCCATCATACAATTGGATTTAGGGGTTTTACGACATGGGAATTTTGGTCGCCGATCCTTGTGATACTCGCCTCGATGAATGACAAGTGTAGCGTTGATATGTTAGGGTTTTTCCTCTTACATTTTCCATTAAACCTCTTTTACTTCATGGTTTCATCTTTCTCCTAAGTCTTCTTCCTTCTCGGCATCTTTGCAGGAGGCTTATTCAATCTGAATTAAGCGATTTCTCTCTCGACGCAATGCGTCTCCAATAACCAGGTAATTCTGTGGGTCTTCCTCACGCTTTTTCGATGTTATCTCTAAATTTTGAATTTGATTTCGGCGTCAAAATTTCTTGAGCATCCTCACCCTATCTCACAAGGTAGACGAGGGTCATTCTGGATAGAAAGGCGTAGAAAATTTTCTCTTACTGGCACCACCATGCCCTTGGTAAATTCTGTATTTTCGTCCTCAAAGATTTATGTAGTTTTTAGTTATGGCTATCGTTGCATAGTTCGCTTTCCTCCTCTCGTTCTTAACCAGACGGTGTTACTTCGTTGTCGGCCACAGAGCTTAACTCAGTTTTTCATTTTGTCTCAGGTATCACAATTTCGTTGGTTTGGTCTTCTCGGCGTCGCAAACCCTGCATGGTAAATGTTACCATTTCAGCCCCAAGCAATACCTTGATGCTGAGATTTCTTCATTGATTTTATGGATACGTCCTGCGTTGAGATTTCTCTGTTACTAATTGAATTTGTAATTTATTCGATTGCAGTTAATGTAGTTCGTTCATCATCTTGTCGCGAGTGTTGCTTTATAACTCTGTTTTGTATTTCCTTACTAACGCAGGGTTACGCTCTTCGCTACAGGTTGGTAGACATTGCTCTACCTCTATCGACTCTGAACTTATAGTGTTACTTGACCACTATCTGCTATACTTATGAGGGCTAGCTCATGCGACTATTCTAATTGGTTGTGTAATGAGAACTTCATTTAACTTTCTCGTTCCTAATAATAGAGTTTCGACTCAACTGCATAGTCTTGAAATTTGTTCATAACCCCATTTTGATGGGGACGCTCCAGCTCTGTCTATTCTCTGTTATTTTATTTGGTACATTGGTGTTGGTTTAAATATTTTGTTAACTCACAGCTGGATAGACCTATAATAGTCAATTTTATACATATAAATATATGTATGCCTTTACATTGAGTTGGTTTTTATTTTGTGTATGCACAACCCTAAGCTCGATGTAGTTGTTTCTGCTAATTTCAATCATAATTACCATTCAGTGTGACGCATATAATGTAGTAGGTGAAATTATGTTGAAATTGTCGAATTTGTCCGATAATAGAATAGGGTAGTTTAATACAATTTTGGTTTCACTAAAAATCTCTCTCGCTCAATTATTTTTTAACTATGCACCTTCAGGTTTCGCAATAGTTATAACCATTACATTGTATGTCAAGTAATATGTCTAAATTCTTCCAGTTGACTATATAATTTCTGGTCCATGAGTAGATCTTCAGTACTTACCTATGAAAGCTTTACTTCTGGTTCTAATATAGCTTATAGGAGCTAATTTTCTGTTTCCATATCATTTTGTAAAATGAGAAGATGTTATTTGTAAGAACAGAATGTTATACTAGTTATGGACCCGTCCAACATCTTATTTCCTGTCATTTGTTATCATTTAATTTTAAAAAATTAAAATTGCAGACTTTGGAAATATATATGTGTAAATGCATGTATTTGTTTAAAGCTATAAAATTTGCCTTCAGACCTACTTATAGACATTGAAAAGGGTTATTTACCTTATTTGTACTCTGGAATCATTACTATAGTTACACAGATTCAATTTTCCTAAAGAAATGGAATAAGAAAGTCAATGACTCTAATGGCTAGTAATCACTTCTCACCAGCATTTCTTTAGGCTTTGCTAATGAATCTCTGTTTTTCCAAGTAACTTCTAAATTCTGTCTATAGTTCATTATAATTTATGTTTGGTATTTTACTACTGGTTTTTTGCATGGAATATATTATAAACAGAAGATAGCATTAGTATCATGATTTCGGTTTATTCCATATACAAAGTTCTTCCAGGTTCAGTTTATCATGCAAACACCCAAACTCTTTTATGGAATCTGATGTTAAGTTTTCATTGGCATACATCTACCTCTATAATAGTATAACTTATCACCATCCATCAGTATTAATACAGGAGACTAGGTTATTTACTTACTTCTTTCTTTTTTTTCCTGAAGCAGATTAAAGTTACACTTTAATTCTTCCAGGGAAACAATTTGACTCTCTCTAGATTTAGACCACATCATGGTTTAGAGATTTTGGCTGACAGTGTCCCATGGATTTGTTCTTACTACTATACAGAGTTAGGAGAACTAATTATTCTATTCAACTCTGTTAAAAGTAAAGAAGTCTATTATACCTCAATATAAAACAACACAATCATCATAACACTTTTCACTACTGTCTAACAAGATCATATTTAAATTCCTCAACAAAAAAGTGTGCATACCACTTCTGTAACTCACCCCCGAGCTGAGATCCTCTCCTAGAATAGACCAACCTCTAATCTGTTCAGGAATAGCTTATTTAAGCTTTTTATCCCCAAAGCCTGTTTCTAATTCTGCGTCCAGAATTACAGGATGCTTTTCTTCCTGTTTGCCTAGGCTTCCAGGAAACTAGATTTACCTCTTCCCAACTACTCTCCACATCATTGGTGAAACTAGATTTTCCTCAAAGTATAATTTGGAAATAAATTCTTTCAATGATTTTTGAAAGATTTCTGGGGAAAGTATTTTCCTCTTTCCATCCTCACGGATTTAGCAAGTGATCTCATAATTCTCATTTGGTCAATATGCAAATAATTATTTTGTTTATTTTTCATAATTAAATATTTAATTACATCCACAAAATACTTATCCATTGGGGTCCACTCCCCTTTCGATTAAAGTTCAAATGTCTAACTTTGAAAGAAACATAAAACTAGGGGTGTTACATATTCCCCCTCTGAAAGAAAACACCGTCCTCGGTGTTGATATGTAACTACTAGAGTTCATTTTCCAAACAAAAATGGATATTTTTCCATCATTTAAACTTCTCCTTCCCAGGTAGCTTCTTCAGCAGTAAAGTGCTTCCACTGCACCTTTACTCTTGCTACCGTTCGATTCCTCAATTCAATTTCTTCCCGCTCCAATATTTGAAGCAGCTCTGGAAGGAACTCCCCTTCTGGTTCCACCTGTATCACATTCCAATCAACAATGTGAGAAGCATCATGCACATATATTTTTTATAATGAAACATGAAACACATCATGAACTCTAACATGGGGCGGTAAGGCCGGCTTATAAGCCATTGGTCCCACCCTTTCTAACACCTCAAAAGGAACACAATATCTAGGAGCCAATTTTGCACAACTTCCAGCATAAAGTGTGCTCTTTTTGGGTTTAATACCCAAATACACATGCTCCCTCACATTGAATTCTCGATGTACCCTCTTCTTATCAGCATAGTTTTTCTGTCGATCTTGTGTTGTCTTGTTTTTTCTTTGTATTCGTTAAACAATTCTTTCCATCTCTTGTAAAGCATCGAGTCCCAACATTAGCTTATCCTCAGGTTGGCTCCAGCTCAAAGGATTACGACATTTCCTTCCATAGAGTGCCTCAAACGGACTCATTTTAATGGAGGATTGATAACTCTTATTATAGGCAAATTCAGCTAAATGCAAGTAGTCCTCCCATTTTGATGGCCTATCCATCACATACATTCTCAACATATCTTCTAAAATCTAATTTGTTCTCTCTGTCTAACCGTCTGTCTGCGGGTGATATGCAGTGCTAAAATTCAGCTTAGTGCCCATGCCCCCAAACAGACCTTTCCAAAAGGCTGCTGTGAACTTAACATCTCTATCTGAAACAATCATATTTGGAATCCCATGGAGCCTTACTACTTCCCTCAAGAATACATCTGCTACTTGGGTTGTCCCAAAAGTAGATTTCACAGGTATGAAGTGTGAGGCTTTTGTTAAAGTGTCTACCACCACCATCACTGAGTCGTGTTCGTATTTGGCTTTGGGTAGCCCTGTTATGAAATATATAGAAATTATGTCCCATTTCCATTCTGCAATCGGCAAAGGATTTAGAAGACCAGCAGGATGTTGATGCTCAACTTTAACTAGTTGACACTCCATGCACCTAGCTAAATATTCTGCTACATCTCTTTTCATTCCTGGCCAAAACAACTTCTTTCTCAAAGCTGTTAACATTTTCTGATATCCAGGATGTCCTGCATATGGTTGTTTATGATATTCACCTAATATTTACTTTTTCAAAGTTTCTACATTGGGGACATACAATCTATTTTTGTAGCAGATCGGCCCTTTTTGGTTTTGAGTGTATTCAGCCATCTCCTTCTTTAGTATTTTCACCTATAGATTCTCATAATTTGGCTCCTGTTCTACTACCTTTCTCACTAGGTCTTCTAAATCAAAATTAGCACTACTTCCAATACTGTTTATGTTTTGGCAAGCATTTCTGCTCAATGCATCAACAATTTTATTTTCTTCCCCTCTGATATTTTTTATGTCCATATCAAACTCACTCAGAAAAGATAGGCATTTGGCTTGTCTAGCATTCAGATTAGTTTGGGAAAAGAAATATTTAAAACTAATATGATCAGTCATCAATGTAAATTTCTTTCCAAGAAGATAATGTCGCCACATCTTCAAGGCATGGATTACAACAACCAATTCCAAATCATAAGCACTATAGTTCTGTTCATGTGTCTTTAGTTTCCTAGATTCATATGCAATAACCGAATTTTCTTGCAACAGTACTCCTCCCAATCCTTCTCTACAGGCATCGGTACACACCACAAATTCCTTATTAGGGTCTACAATCTTCAGTATAGGGGCTGTAGTGAGTTTCAGTTTTAAGTGTTCAAAACTGTTTTGGCATTTTTCAGTCCACTCAAATTTGACACCTTTTGTTTCTAGTGAAGTTATGGGATATGCTATTGCAGAAAATATTTCCACAAATCTGCGATAGTAACCTGCAATCCCCATAAATGATATCACCATTGAAACATCAGTTGGTATTGGCCACTCTCTAATAGCCTTTATCTTTTCAGGGTCAACATCCAACCCTTGTTCAGAAATAATATGTCCCAAGTATTGGATTTTGTCCTTATAGAATTCACATTTGCTGAACTTTGCATACAACTAGTTTTGTTTCAGAGTTTGCAACACTATCTTCAAGTGTTATTTATTCCCCTCCTCACTTTTTGAGTAAACTAAAGTATCGTCTATGAACACTAGTACGAATTTATCCAAGTACTTGTTTAACACACCGTTAATTAGGCACATGAAGGTGGCAGGGGCATTTGTCAACCTGAAAGGTAGGACTACAAATTCGTAGTGACCATGCCTGGTTCGAAAAGCTATTTTGTAAATGTCTTCCTCCTTAATTCGGAGCTGGTGATAACCAGTCCTTAGATCAATCTTAGAAAATACTGAAGCCCCTCTTACTTGATCAAAAATATCATCAATTCGAGGTAAAGGGTATCTGTTTTTAATTGTCAACTTATTCAGCTGACGATAATCAATGCACATTCTAAAGGTTTCATCCTTCTTTTTCACAAACAGCACCGGTGCTCCCCAAGGAGACACACTTGGTCGGATATAACCCTTATCTAGCAATTCTTGCAATTGCATTTTCAGCTCCATGAGTTTAGGGGGACTCATTCGATAAGGGGCGCGGGAAACAGATGTTGCTCTCGGCACCAAATCGATTGAAAATTCAATCCATCTTTTGGGGGGGAGATGAGGAATCTCATCTAGAAAAATTTCCTTAAACTCTCTCACTACTAGCAAAGTATACATCAGGTTTGCTTCAGGTTGCTGTTCTAATTCTTCAACATGTACTGCATATACTTGGTATCCTTTCCTAGCTGTTCGTTTTAGTTGCAGTGCTGATATTTGTCTTACAGAGATAGGTTTTTGTTTTCCCTAGAGAATAAAAGGTTTCCCCTCTTCATCTATACAATGCAGGGTCTTATCCCAATAGTTCATCATGGCCTTTTTCTTTTCCAGCCAGTCCATTCCTATTAGCAAGTCATATGAAACTAATGGCAGAATGTTTAAATTCACTTCTATTTGAAAATCATTTAATTTGATTGTTGTTTGAGGTAACTTATGAGTTACTTTCCTCTTGGTGCCAGTGGCTAGCTGGACCAACCAAGACTGCTGAAACTTTTCAGTTTTAAGATAGCATTTCTCTACCACTTTTGGACTAATGTAACTCAAGGAAGCACCTGGATCAGTTAAAATTATAACAGATTGGTCAGCAATCTTACCTTCTATATCAACCATGGTAGCTTGGTGTTCTGCTTGTCGATTCTCTAAGGCTGCACTGATAGTGGGTATATTTCTTGCTATGTCATTCACTGTGGTAGCTTCTCAGTCTCTCATAATCATATGAATGTTTCGGTGGGGAGAATCCCTCAAGAGATGGGGTTCTCCACATCCCCAGCATTTCAAAGGTTCCCTCATTTTAACTGTGCCTTCCTTCTTATTTCCTTCATCTAGTTGTTTGGAACCAACTCGAGACTGAGATGTTTGGCTTTCTTTTCGTTTATTAAACTTTTTCCGCTGATGATCCCTACCAAAATTCTTTAACTAAGCTGGTTTTTGTTTTCTTCCCTTGATTTCACCTTTGTTTATCCAACCTTTTCCATGCTCACCCTTTCCTTTAAACTGATGGTAGCATAATCTAGCTTTTCTTACTGCTTCGTCCATAGCTTTTGGGTTATCAAACTCAATCTTCTCTTTGTACATAGTAGGAAAACAGTTCAAAAACCTTTGCACCTTTGCCTTCTCTTCTCGAATGTAAGGGACATATCTCAACAGATTTGTAAATTTGGTGACAAACTCATTGATAGTGAGCTGTCCCAGACTGAGTTCATGGAATTCCTTTGCTTTATCATCATAATAACGTTCATTTAAATAGTGTTTTTTTAAATTTAACCTGGAAATCTTCCCAAGTAACTGTCTTTTCATCAATGGCATGAACCATTTTCGTCTCCTCCCACCACAAGGTAGCCTTACCTTGTAGCTGGTAGACAACTAATTTGGCTTTTAGATTTCTTTCATATTCATAGACTTGGAAATATTTAATCATGTTCAACAACCAGGCTTCAACATCTTCCTCCTTTTCCCCATCATAGGAGGGAGGATTGATCTTTCAGAATTCCCCCTGTAATTTCTTTTTCTGCTTATACTGATGCCTAGTAACATCATCTTCCTCAGATTCATCAGAGAACTTGCCCTTCTTCCTCTTTCCGGAACCTTCACCTTCTTGGTTGTTCCGAGAGGTTAATTCCCTGATGAGATTTTCCTGCTCCGCACTGGCTAATGACAATCTATCATTCTAGCTTCTTGGCTCAGCCATCTCTCGTTGAAAACTGTGCAACATAGCCATCACTGGAGTGTTGGGATCTGGTGGATTATCGTCATCACGCAGATCAACATAAATTTCCTCACCTTCTTCCATTCAACTTTTCTGTTTCAGCACCACTGTACACTAAACATCACAGATCAATAATAATTTTTTTTTTTCAACAATAAATAATTTATACAGTGAGCACAACAACAACAGCCCAGTTTTATGTAACATGAGCTCTGATACCATTTGTCACACCTCCACTTACCAAATTTTTTTTTTCTATTTAAAGTATTCAACATATACAAATCAATATATGTTACCACTTTAAAGTTCTATTTAAAATATTAAACATATACAAATCAATACATGTTATCACTCAAAATTCCTCTAACCCCCTTTTTTTTGCAAATCTATAATTATATCCATAGATAGATAGTCATATTGATTTTCAATCAAACCATATTGATTTCGCATCAAGAAATATGCTTCCCTTACTCACGTTAACAACATAATGATATGACCATAAAATTTTAATTATTAATCTCTCACGATTTTTCTCTTATGTCAACACTACGTATAGACTTTACGTTGAAGTTGAATATCGTTATGTTGGTTGTCATGGCGCGAAGTCCATTCACCTTCCAATATAATGTTGTGGTTAATACATTTGGCTTTGGGGATTCGTCTAATGAACGCACGGCTACTGTCACTCGTCTACCTTACGTTAACTTATCGTCCTGATCAATTCGTTAGCTAAATGATACGAAGAGCAACGAGATACATGAATATTTAATTGTGTACCATTCTGGTTCCACAAAATACGTATGGTATTAATGGACTGGAGAATTCTCTGCCTCGAGCCTTTCACGACTTAATTCCGGACAAGACGTCCATATGCCTTGAGTGGACTTTGCCTATCTATCTATGTACTCCGTCATACGATCGGATTTATGGTTTCTGACCATGGGATTTTCGTCATCGATCCTTGTGATACCCGCTTGATGAATGACAAGTGTAGCATTGATATGTTAGGGTTTTTCCTCTTAAATTTTCCATTAAACCTCTTTTACTTCACGGTTTCATCTTTCTCTAAAATCTTCTTCCTTCTCAGCATCTTTGCAGGAGGCTTATTCAATCTAAATTAAGCGATTTCTCTTTGGATGCAATGCGTCTCTAATAACCAGGTAATTCTGTGGGTCTTCCTCATGCTTTTTTGATGTTATCTCTAAATTTTGAATTTTATTTTAGCGTCAAAATTTCTTGAGCATCCTCACCCTATCTCACAGGGCAGACGAGGGTCGTTCTAGACAGAAAGGCATAGATAATTTTGTCTTACTAGCACCACCATGCCCTGGGTAAATTCTTTATTTTCATCCTCAAAGATTTATGTAGTTTTTAGTTATGGCTATCGTTGCATAATTCGCTTTCCTCCTCTCTTTCTTAACCAGAAGGTGTTACTTCGTTGTCGGCCACAGAGCTTAACTCAGTTTTTCATTTTGTCTCAGGTATGACAATTTTGTTGGTTTGGTCTTCTTGGCGTCGCAAACCCTGCATGGTAAATGTTACCATTTCACCCCCAACCAATACCTTGATGCTGAGCTTTCTTCATTGATTTTATGGATACGTCCTGCATTGAGATTTCTCTGTTACTAATTGAATTTGTAATTTATTTAGTTGCAGGTAATGTAGTCCGTTCATCATCTTGTCGCGAGCATTGGTTTATAACTCTGTTTTGTATTTCCTTACTAATGCAGGGTTACGCTTTTCGCTACAGGTTGGTAGACGTTGCTCTACCTCTGTCGACTCTAAACATATAATGTTACTTGACCACTATCTTCTATAGTTATGAGGGCTAGCCCGCGCGGCTATTCTAATTGGTTGTGTAATGAGAACTTCATTTAACTTTCTCGTTCCTAATAATAGAGTTTCGACTCAACTGCATAGTATTGAAATTTGTTCATAACCCCATTTCGACAAGGACGCTCGAGCGTTGTCTATTCTCTGTTATTTTATTTGGTACATTGGTGTTGGTTTAAATCTTTTGTTAACTCACAGCTGGATAGACCTATAATAGTCCATTTTATACATATAAATATATGTATGCCTTTACACTGAGTTGCTCTTTATTTCGTGCATGCACAACCATATGCTCGATGTAGTTGTTTCTGCTAATTTCAATCATAATTACCATTCAATATGATGCATATAATGTAGTAGGTGAAATTATGTTGAAATTGTCGAATTTTTTCGATAATAGAATCGGGTAGTTTAATACAATTTTGGTTTCACTGAAAATCTCTCTCTCTCAATTATTTTTCAATTATGCACCTTCAGGTTTCGCAATAGTTATAGCCATTACATTGTATGTCAAGTAATATGTTTGAATTCTTCCAGTTGACTATATAATTTCTGGTCCATGAGTAGATCTTCAGTACTCACCTATGAAAGCTTTACTTCTGGTTCTAATATAGCTTATAAGAGCTAGTTTTCTATTTCCATATCAGGTTGTAAAATGAGAAAATGTTATGTATAAGAACAGAATGTTGTACTGGTTATGGACCCGTCCAACATCTTATTTCCTGTCATTTGTTATTATTTAATTTTAAGAAATTAAAATTGCAGACTTTGGAAATATATATGTGTAAATGCATGTATTTGTTTAAAGCTATAAAATCTGCCTTCAGGCCTACTTATAGACATTGAAAAGGGTTATTTACCTTATGTGTTCTCTGGAATCATTACTATACTTACACATATTCAATTTTCCTAAAGCAATGGAATAAGAAATTCAATGACTCTAATGGCTAGTAATCACTTCTCACCAGCATTTCTTTAGGCTTTGCTAATCAATCTCTATTTTTCCAAGTAAATTCTAAATTCTGTCTACAGTTCATTATAATTTTTGTTCGGTATTTTACTACTAGTTTTTTACATGGAATCTATTATAAACAGAAGATAGCATTAGTATCATGATTTTGGTTTATTCCATATACAAAGTTCTTCCAGGTTCAGTTTATCATGCAAACACCCAAACTCTTTTCTGGAATTTCATGTTAAATTTTCATTGGCATACATCTACCTCTATAATAGTATAACTTATCACCATCCATCAATATTAATATAGGAGACTAGGTTATTTATTTACTTCTTTTCTTTTCTTTTCTTTTCTTTCTTTCTTTCTTCTTCTTCTTCTTCTTCTTTTTTTTTTTTTTTTTTTTTTCTGAAGCAGATTAAAGTTACACTTTAATTATTCCAGGGAGACAATTTCACTCTCTCTAGATTTAGACCACATCATGGTTTAGAGATTCTGGCTGACAGTGTCCCATGGATTTGTTCTTACTACTATACAGAGTTAGGAGAACTAATTCTTCTATTCAACTCTGTTAAAAGTAAAGAAATCTATTATACCTCAATATAAAACAACACAATCATCATAACACTTTTTACTACTGTCTAACAAGATCATATTTAAATTCCTCAACAAAACAGTGTGCATACCACTTCTGCAATTTGACCAACCTCCCAACCTCAGAGTTCTTCTATCCTCAAGAACTCAACCCCGAGCTGAGATCCTCTCCTAGAATAGACCAACCTCTAATTTGTTCAGGAATAGCTTATTTAAGCTTTTGCTCCCCAAAGCATGTTTCTAATTCTGCGTCCAGAATTACAGGATGCTTTTCTTCCTGTTTGCATAGTCCATTTTTTGGGGACTTTTAAAGCTGCTTTCTACTTTTCCCAGTTTTTCACCTCTTCCCAACTACTCTCCACATCATTGGGGAAACTAGGTTTTCCTCAAAATCTAATTTCGAAATAAATTCTTTCAAGGATTTTTGAAAGATTTTTGGGGAAAGTATTTTCCTCTTTCCATCCTCATGGATTTAGCAAGTGATCTCATAATTCTCATTTGGTCAATATGCACAGAATTATTTTGTTTATTTTTCATAATTAAATATTTAATTACATCCACAAAATACTTATCCATTGGGGTCCACTCCCCTTTGGATTAAAGTTCAAACGTCTAACTTTGAAAAAAACTTAAAACTAGGGGTGTTACATGTAGTACTGCCGTGATTACAAAATAAGATGTTAAAAATATGATGGAACTACATTTGACAAAAATAACTTAAATATTATTAAATATTAATAAAACTTAATATATAGAGTTAAACTATTGTATAATTATGAAATTTTTTGATAAAAACATTTTAACATAAAATCAATGCAATACCTAATGTCATACTTGCAGTGACAGATATAATAATAATAATAATTACACATTTCTATCAAATTAAATTTATATTTGCAGGAACCTATTTATAAAATAATTATTTGATAAAGAAAAAGTTACAAATTTCTTTCCAATTAAATTTATATGTTACAAATACCTATTTATAAAATAATTAAATTTATATGTTTCAAATACTTATTTATAAACAATGTTCCACCAAGACTCCGGTGTGGGGAGACTTACAAAGGAGACGTGTGGGAGTACCCTAAAATTTTAGGGAAATCTAGGGGGTGCGGGGAGTCATCGAGGTATATATATATATATATATATATATATATATATATATATATAATTCAAGTTCATATTCATTGTTAAATAATGAAAGCATAAATATTAAATAGACTAATAATAATATAGTATATATTATATACTAATATAAATACCGATACATTGAAAATTGAAATTTGATCTACACATGATAAAATTTAAATTTATAATTGAATTCAATAATGACATACATTGACCCATCCTCATCATTCATATGACATACTCATTATTCTAATATTTATCGATAATAAATGATCATTCAATAAATAAATTCACTAATGAAAT
Source organism: Pinus albicaulis (assembly GCA_034641835.2). Classification (NCBI taxonomy): domain Eukaryota; kingdom Viridiplantae; phylum Streptophyta; class Pinopsida; order Pinales; family Pinaceae; genus Pinus; species Pinus albicaulis. The sequence goes on from CM076572.1 coordinate 112,436,039, forward strand.
CTTCAAATACATTGATCCATGATTCTATATCATTTATCATTCTACAATCTACAATGTACATTAATTTAAAAAAAAAAATTATCATTCATCTTTCTATAATCGAAATTGAAAGCAAAACATACTAGAAGTCTAAAAGTGATAGTACATACTAAAGTTTGAACTTTGAACACTAAATAGTAAATAGTAAATTTATAAAACACAAAGTTTCAAACTCAAAATAGTTAAGAGTGAAGATTCAATAATATGAAGTCATCAACTGAAAAGTAAAAATGTATAATGAGCATTGAAATAAAATCAACATCAAGGATGCAGAGAGGTCAAGGTCTAAGTAGCAAAGGCCAGTAGGAGGTCAAAGAGCTAGAAATGAAATGAATCATTAAATAATGAATCTTAACATTTTTTTAAACTTACCTTTTTGTTTGTTTGTTTTTGTTTTTGTTTTTTTTTTTTTTTTTTTTTGACATTATACTATATGATAATCATTTTTTTTACATCAGGTGTCATTAGACAAATCTAAGGGGATGCTAAGAAGCACTCTTTTTGGAGAGTCGGCTCCTTTCAAAAGGAGACATCTAGAAACACTTTTTTTGGAGAGTCGTGTCCTACACCAAAAGGGGACGCCCAAAAGCACTTTTTTGGAGAGTCGTGTCACCCACACTGCACCCCCTTCTTATGTCTTCCTAAAACTCCCATAAAAAAGGTAAAAAAATAGGTAGGAAATGCACTCGAGAAGACTCCCCGTCGCAAGTGCAAAGAGTGCGTGCACCCAACCCTGAGAGACGGGACCATGTGGAACAGCGTTTATAAAATAATTTATTTTATCGGATATAATTAAACCAATCATCAAATCTATACTAACATTACATTCATATTAAATTAAATTAATGAATTTTTATATTAAAATAATTGTATTTACGATTATATTGGATCCTTATTTTGCCTATTACTACTTTTAAACTATACATGAATTTCACATCTATATATTAACTAACTAATCAATAAATTACACATCATATATATGTAAAAAGTTATTTATTTAGTTTCAATTTTTAATTGCTTTATTCATATAAAACATTTCGCTAAAAATAACAATTATTTTATTATATCTATATATATACTTTATTGTTGTGGATCGTGCCAGTAGACTTCTGGTTTGTATTCATGGGTGTGATGTTTCACTTTAAACTACCACCTGAGTCATGACATATCTTCGTATTTTACGTGCTTTGACTTGCAGCATATATATATATATATATATATATATATATATATATATATATATATGCAGCATATATATATATATACACTTTATTGCTGTGGATCCATATGATATGATATAGAATCATGTGAATTCAGTGGAGAAAAACTCCATAGGTTATTTAACGTGCCAGTAGGGTTCTGGTTTGTATTCAGGGTAGTGATGTTTCACTTTAACCTACCAGTTGACATATCTTCGTATTTGACGTGCTTTGACTTGCAGCATACATATATATACTTTATTGCTGTGGATCCATATGATATGATATAGAATCATGTGAATTCAGTGGAGAAAAACTCCATAGGTTATTAATCGTGCCAGTACCGTTCTGGTTTGTATTCATGGTAGTGATGTTTCACTTTAACCTTCCAGCTGACATATCTTCGTATTTTACGTGCTTTGACTTGTAGAAGATAGCGGAAGGATGAAAGAAGAAACGATGTCTTGTACCACAAAGACGCTGATCGATGACTATGACTAAAGTATTGGTAAAGTAGATATTTTTAAATGGGTAAAGTGCATTATAGAATCTGCAATATATCAGTTTTATAGGAGGCTAAAGTATTGGTAAAGTAGAGATTTGCAAGTGGGTAAAGTGCAACCTCATAAATAGACTAGAAGCAATCTTTGAGGACACATCACTGTGATATTCTATCATCTTCTTTGAACATCATCCTAGAGATTATGATTACCAAAATGATGAAGGTAATGTTTGTTTAAAAAATAAAAATACATAGTTTCAAAAACATTCAACCTTCTACCTCAATTCTCAGACAAAACTAAACAACATTATGTAATCTAAAATGGTAGCAAGAAATTTTTTGGATTTTCCTAACTTAACAGACATAATTACTCCATGAAATTGTTTTCACGTCATAATTGAAATAGTCTTGTATCAAAATATCTATACCTAATTCTTTGGAAGTAATATTCATCATCCCCATCGTATGAACATAACCTAGAAATCTATTTGCAACTATTAAATTGTTGCATATGCAACAACCATGGCCATTCTCCATTCTCAACCTGCAGACTCCTCAATCCTTTGAAATTAAACTTGAATGTTCATACATGAAGTGTGATGGAGCAACAACAGATTCAATCATTGATTAAATCCCTCGAAATTAAACTTGATTGTTCATCTGTGCAATCCGATGGAGCAACACCAAATTCAACCATTTCTTTTGTTTCTCAACTTTCCCTATTTTTGAAATTACAATTGAGTTGAAAATGGTCCTAAATTGGTACTTAATTGACCTTATATCTAGTTAAATCCAATTTCAAAGAAGAAAAAATGCAAGGATTCGACAATTGAGATGGAATATTAAATTCATTGCATTCACTCCTCTCATAAATAGATATGGGGTGTTTCTCCTGACTTGTTATGAAACTTCTTGGTTAAACCCTTCTACGGAAGCTCTTGAAAACATTATATGTGAGTGTAAATTTTTTATAGTTGGTTGTAGTGTTGTTTATGGTTTTTCTCAATTGAGATTGTGTTATATTTAGAAACATTCAATAAAGACTTCACTCATAAAAATTCTATTAGTGGACAATGCAATAAATATTCACTTAAAAACTTAAATATTTCAAAATATGATATAATTTCAATTTAAAAATAGCATAAACAATAATATTTATTAAATTTAGATTAAAAAAAAAAAAAATTAATATCTCTATTTAAAATATTTAAATTATCCATCATTAGGGGTATGGAAAATCAATCCAAATTTTTGGAGAAAGTTGAAGTTCAAAATCAACAGATAAAGTCTTTGTAAAAAATAGAAAATTTCCCATGAACATGTGACTACATAGACTATTCTTTGGATTGTACAAGTAAAAGTTCATAACATATCACAACTTTTGACTTAATTTTATGTGTAGTAATAACAGCTATGCAAATTAATTAAATTTTAAAAAACTTAAATTTATTAATAATATATTAATTGAATAATACTAAGGTATAGTTTAATTATGAGATGTTTGTAGTTTTATTTTTTTTAATTGAAAAATATTTTAAAATGTAAAAAAAACATTTAAAGTAGACACATAAATAACATTAAAATGAAAATTTATTAAAAAAAGGATAAATGATAATAACAATTCGATAAATTGTTATAAGCATAATAATAGTTGGATAAAATATGAGTGATTTGGGTGGTGGTTAGTTTTTAATTTTAAATTTAAATTTAATAAAGAGGGTTTGAATGTGGGAGATCTTATCAAAGAAATAAAGAATCTTCCTCCATCATCACAATTTTGATGATAATAACACAATTTTATGTTTTAAAATTTTTTAATTGATAAAATTATTTTTGACATAAGTCATGAATAAGATGGAATTTGATGGGAAAATTACTTATTTACTTGGATGAAAATTAATTAAATTTGAAAAAAGTTAAATTTTATTAACAATATATTAGTTCAATAATATTAAAGAGTATTTTCATTATGAGATGTTTGTAGTTTTGTTTTTTTTTAATTGAAAATTATTGTGAAAATTGTAAAAAAAAATATTTAAATTAAACCTATAAATAATATTAATATTAAAATTTATTTTTTAAAATCTCTAAACCATAATAATAATAATTAGATAAATGGTTATGAACATGATAATAATTGGATAAAATATTAGTGATTTGCATTAGGTTTTAATTTTAAATTAAAATCTAACAATAAGGGTTCGAGAATGAGAGTTTATATCAAAGAAATAAAGTATCTTACTCAATCATCACAATTTTGATCATAAGATCCTAATTTTATGTTTTTAATTGTTTTAATTGATAAAATTAAGTTTGATATAAATCATGATGGGAAAATTACCTATCTCAAGGCAATAGGAAAATTGTTTATGATAGGGTGATTTGCCTATCCAAAAATTCTAAATATGTTGCCGCACATTTATCCAGAAAAAAAATTCCAGCCCATAACATTTTATGATAAAATGAGAAAAGAAAAAAATATTACAATTGCAAAAAAAATTCAAATTTAATAGAGGCTTCCTATTTGAATTCCACCCAAATCACCAGCACAAATTTGAAAAAAATTGTCATCACCAGCACAAATTTGGAAAAAATTGTCATCCGCACACAAATTTGAAGAAAATTGTAAATATAATATTTTGATGTGAAAGAATCATTGAACACGGACCATGGAATGGGATAATGAGAAGCCACTTAACTCATGATGTGTCAATCCTGTGGGTTGTGTATATGTCTGAAGAACTTAAACTTAGTTCAATATTTGGATGCTTTTAAGTCAAATTTATATGGGATGAATGCTTTTTAAATGTAAATTAAAAAAAAAAAAAACTATTATTTCTTAACAACATATTGAAAAGGCATTGAATAAATAGTTTTCACTAATTTACATGGGTTAATTTTTGTTCACAGGGCCTAGTTTTACCCTTAGTGAGTCACCCTCCAAAAAAGTTCCCTTATAACTGTGCGTACCGGTTATGATCATATTGTCTTCCATATACTAACTGATAGCCGAGAACCCTTTTGAATTATATGCTCTGCTTCTCTCTCCTTCAACTTCCTATTTTCTTCACTCAAGGGATAGAGGAATACATACTTATATAAAAAGGAATGGATTGGAAAGTAGAGTAAAATATTTGGATTGAGGGGAAGCTAGGCCAGTTATATATAGATAGTAATATCATGGGATATGGAGCTGCTCTTTCAAAAAAACTATAACATGGGTTTCATTTTTGTTCACCTGGCCCCATTCTTTCCACCAATATTGAAATTTATATTAGAAAGTTTTATATTGAACTAAGCGGAGACCCACATAAAAAGTAGGCTTACAAGGTCAAAATTGATTTGTATTCTTAGCATTTTGAGTGATGCATGAATAATTTGTCTTGAATGAAATGTAAATATAAATTTATGATATATACAGAGTAATTTCTGGGAGAGGATGTGTTTTGTCTATTGCTTGCAGTTGGTTGTGAGAGGCATAGAAAGTGAAAGTGGAGACTAGATGGCATGCATAAATTGTTGTCACGAATCACCCGACTGGTGCATGTATGACTAGGTGTAGTTGAAATCTAAATTCTGTGCTTTATACCTTATAGATGTCTACCTCAAATTATTTTTCATTATATATTACAATAATTTAATCTCTGCGCAGAACCATGCATTCCATTACGAGTTAGATTATTCAATGTCTATGGTAATCCATGAACTTTCTACCTATGGACCTCTTCACAGTATTTTTGGATTTAGCATATCCAGTTTGGACTTAGTGAGAATTGTTTGAAATTTTCGTGGATATAGATTTATGACTTGGTGGTTGATTTAGGTTGGAGTGGTTGATTCAAGTTGTAGTGGCATTCAGATATCAATGGGAAATTCTACTTCTCACGTAAATTCCCAATAAGTTCGCGTTCTCACGGATGTTCTAGTTTGTTCAATATGAAAGGCTTGTGTTTTACACAAAAGGATATAAATGGGTGCTTTAGCAAGGGCCACGACAATGTAAGTGTATCAAATGTGGATACGAATATTAAGGTTGGAAATCCTGATCAATCGTCTTTAGGCTCGCTTGATGTGCACAAAGGCATTGATGGTGACATTTGGTGACATAACAACCAGAAACTCTGACCATTTCTTCTGAACAATTACGAACACACAAAGAAAAATGAAATTCCTCTTCCACAACATAGAGATTAAATAAAATTCATGCACAAAGAGGTGGCCGGAGTAAAAACTTTGTTTTCATTAAACTTAAAAATATTACAAAATGATAGTCTTTAGAACTTTTTCTTTTCTGCCTTCAGGCAAGAAATTACAGTGCACACGCAGCATATTGCATTATATATATATTTCATATTTATAATATATATATCAAAATATATATAATCTATGTTTAAAATAAAATGTACTGTGGTAAATAAAAATTAACCCAAAGTTAAAAATTTAAAACATACATTGCGGAAAATTAAAAAAACATTAAAAAATTCATACATTCCGTGGCTTTCAAACAATATGCAAGACCCAACTTCTTTGCCCCATGGAACTCTTTCCATTGGTCTGGAGGAAGATGACATCACCTCCTCCGGTGGGTCAACTTCCAAGCTCGAAGCTTTTGCTGGGTGCCATCAGAATGAGAGATGGAAGCTACACGTTAAGTGATGTGGTTGGTGTAGAACTCATTGCGGGTAGGTGCTGGTTTATGAATACAGAATGGTGTGGATTGAGTGAAGATCAAATCAAAATAAAATCATTGATGCGGTACTTGAATTCCCATCAAAATTAAATTTCGGCGTCCTTCTGCTACCTGCGGGCACTTGGAATTAATATTCCAACACTCCCCCTTAATTACAACTGTTGTTCTCTTTCATTCCCAAACATTTTATTAAATAATTAAAACTCTTTTGCCCCAACGGTTTTGTCGATATATCAGCAAACTACTCTTCTTTTCTATAATGACATAAAACAATTTCTCCATTGCTCACTAACTCTCTGATGTAGTGATACATGGCATCAATTTGTTTGGTTCTCTTATGAAACACTGAATTCTTTGATAATGTTATTTCTGAGCTATTATCACAGTAAATTGTTGTGCCTTTTACCTGTTCATAACACAAACTCCTCAACATTCTTCTGATCCAAAATACTTGACACACTGCTGTTGTAGCTGCCACATACTCTGCCTTTGCTGCTGATAAAGCCAAAATTGGTTGTTTCTTAGAAGCCCATGAAATGGCTCCTGAACCCATATGAAAAACATAACCAGAGGTGTTTTTCCTGTCATCTATACTTCCAACTCAATCATTGTCAGTATATCCAATCAATTCAGAATTTTCTGAAGTGGTGTATAAAATTCCATACCTCTTTGTTCCTTTCACATACCTCAGAATTCTTTTCGCTCATTTCCAATGTGCCTTCTTTGGCCTTTCCATAAATCCGGAAATTAAACTTACAACATGCATAATATTCGGCCTATTTGCAGTAAAAAACATGAGGTTGCCAACTATTCTCTTATATAAACTTGGATCAAAATCCTTGCTACTGTCTTATTTGCTCAGTTTCAATTCCATCACTGTAGGAGTAATTGATGCCTTGCAATCCTGCATATTAAATCTTTCCAAAACTTCTTTAACATACTTTTCTTGATAAATAATTTTTTTTTTTTTCATTTTTCTCTACTTCTATTCCTAAGAAGTATTTCAGCAATCCCATATCAGTCATCTCAAATTCATCCTTCATGACTTATTTAAAATTCTTAATGAGTTAAGAATCATTACCTGTGAATATCACATTACCAACATATAAAAAAACAATAAGCATCTTACCATATTTTTACTTGATGTATAATGTGGGTTCTCTTTCACATTTCTCAGACCCATTTTCCAGTAGATAGGCATCTATCCTACTGTACCATGCACTTGGTGCTTTTTTCAGCCGATACAAATCCTTCTTCAATCTACAAACTTTGTGCTCTTGGCCTTTTTTCTCATATCCCAGAGGTTGTTCAACATATACCTCTTCCATCAAAACTCCATTTAGGAATGACGATTTCACATCCATTTGGTAAAATTTCCACTTGTGTTGTGCTGCTATGGACAACACTGCTCTTACTGTTTCCATTCTTGCAACTGGTGCAAATTTTTCCTCATAGTCTCTTCCTTGTTTCTTCTTGTAGCCTTTGACAACAATTTTGGCCTTGTGCCTTTCAATCTTACCTTCAACATTGCTTTTCGTCTTGTAGACTCATTTCACTCAAATGAATTCTTTGCCTTTAATTCCCATGTCTTATTTTTCTCTATGGCATTGATTTCTTCATCCATAGCATCTATCCATTTCTTATCTTTCACTGCTTCTTCAAAATGAATAGGATCTTCTACATGACAATATAATGAAAATAAAGAGTTAATACCTTCATTTGTTGCCTCTTGCTCATATATTTCTTTCAAACTTCTGAATATAGTTCCTCTTTCACTTGTTGAACCTGTGCTTGTAGAAGCACTCAAATCTACTCCTTGTAATGTGCTTGGTGAAGCATTGTTATCACTTCTCAAGGGTGTTCTCATACCTGCTTATGGTGTCCCGTTTTTTCCTTGTGTTGGTGGAGGTGGTGCTGCTAGTGAGAGATGTATTTCAGCCATTTCTTCCTCATTTTCATCATGAGACAAACAACTTTTAACATTCATTGTTTTCTCAATGCTTCCATCCCAAGCTTATTCCTCGATAAAGTGTACGTCTCTTCTTATAATGAACTTCTTGGTGAAAGGGTTATACAATTTGTATGCTTTGGATTATTCACTATATCCAATAAATATGCATTTCCCCCCCTTACTGTCCAACTTCTTCCTTAGCTAATCTGGAATGTGTGCATAAGCCACACAATCGAATACTCTCATGTGAGTGAGATGCTGCTTTATGCCACTCCACGCTTCTTCCGAAACTTTGTTCATGACAGATTTGGTTGGACATCTATTTAAAATATACGCTGCACAATGTACAACTTCAGCCCAATATTAATTTGGCAAATGTTTTGCCTTCAACATGCTTCTTACCATATCCATGATGGTTCGGTTTTTCCTTTCAGCAAATCCATTTTGCTGTGGTGTATACCTTGCTGTAAATTATTTATTTGTCCCACTTTCCCTACAAAAACGTATGAAATCTTTGGAGATATCTTCTCCTCCTTTCTCTGTTCTCAAGACTTTAATACGCTGCCTACTTTGATTTTCTACAAGAGCTTTAAAGTGGCAGAATTTCTCAAACACTTCACTTTTAAATTTCAAGAAATATACCCATAATGTTCTTGTGAAATCATCAATAAAAGTCAGCATATAGTGGTTGCATGATAATGATGGTGTTTGCATTGGTCCACAGAAATCTGAAGGGACTATTTCTAAGGGTGATTTTTCCCTTATGCTCTTTCTTGATGGAAAAATTTCTCTGTGTTGTTTGCCCAAGATGCAGCCTTCACATAGGCTGTCCATTTTTTCAATCAATGGTAATCCATTTAACATTCCCTTCCTATGCAACAAATTCAGACCTCCAAAGTTGAGATGTCCAAATCTCAAGTGCCATAACTAGTTTTCATCCTTTGCTTCTCTTTGGAATGTCTCTTGTGTCACTGCTGTAATGGAATCTCCTTTCTTCAAATCTACTCTCATCTTGATAGGGAAAATTCTATTCCTTGTCATGTTCACTTGTGCAATGCATTCCTTGCTTGGTGGTTTATCCATGATGGAGCATAAATCATCTTCGAAGAAAACATTGTAGCCCTTTTGAATGAGTTGTCTAATGCTCAAAAGGTTACACTTCATACCAGGCACATAGTATACATCTGATATCGATCTTCTTTCCCCCTTCTTTGTTAAAACACTCACTCTTCCTTTTCCCATGACAGAGACTTTATTGTCTGTCCCCAATGTTACTTGAGACTTTAAATTTCATAAATCATGGAAAACATAGAAATGTTTCGAGTCATATTGTTTCTACACCCTGAATATAGAAACCATATATCTTCATTCTTCTTTTCATCCATATTACATGCTAAAAACAACTTCTCTTAACTAATAGTTTCTTTAGTAAAATTAGCACTGGGTCTATTACCCATGTCACTGTGTTTCTTCCTACATTCATTGGCATATTGGCCATACTTCTTACAGTAATGACATTGGACTTGGGATTTATCATACTTTGTCCATGTGCTTGATTTTTTCCACCTTGCTCGTTTCTCCCTTGGCTTTGGTTTTGATTTTGATTACTACCCCTTCCATTTGTATTTGCTAGGCTGCTTCTTCCTCCTCGGTTTTGGCTTCTTCCTCTTCCTTTTCCTCTTCCTTGACCTCTTCCTCTTCCAAATGACATTTGGGTCTTGAAGGCATTCTCCGAAGATGAGTTTGTTGTTTTACCCAATCTTTTTTCATGTGTCATCAATGACGCATGAATCTCATCAACTGTAAACTTCGAAAGATCCGATGTCTCTTCAATGGTTGTGACTATCACAACAAACCTTGAGGGTGAGCTCCTCAATACTTTCTCCACTATTCTTCTCTCTTCTACTGTCTCCCCATGAGATCTCATTTTGGTAACCAACCCAATGAGTAGAGTAAAGAATGAGTCTATTGTATCAGACTCTTTCATGAAAAAAACTTCAAAATCCCTTCTCATTAATTAAATATTTGCAGTATTTACCTTCTCCATACCTTGGTAGGTTGTTTGGAGGGTATCCCATGCATCCTTGGACCTCTTGGCTGTTGCAATCCTTGGAAATACACTTTCATGCACTGCTCGATAGAGATAGAAGAGATATTTTGAGTTTTTCTTCCTATTACTCTTCATAAAATCCTTCTCTGTCTGTGTTAAGGCATTATATGTTTGTTCATTTACTGGTTATTTTAAACCATCTTCAACTAGCTACCATAAATCTTGAGAGGAAAACAGGGCTCTCATTGTGATTGCCTAATATTCATAGTTCTTCCCATTAAACTATGGGAGTTGAGTATTTCCCATACTCGTGCTTGTGTTGACTCTTTCCATAGCTACCTCACTGAAATATTCTTTTAAAAAAACTTGACTGTGTTTTTCAACAAACTGTCTCTCTGCGGAAAAATAAACTCTGTCTCTAAAACTCTTGAGAGTTCCCTTTTACAGCTCTTTGGACTGTAATCTTAACAGCAAATAGTAAACTCTGTTTTTGATAAATACCTAAATTTTCTTTGCTGAACCTTCACTCTGTTGGAGAAACCTTCAACAAAACTCCTTCTTCCTTCAACTTCTTTATCAAGCACAAAGAGACTAGACTAGCTCCGATACAATATTGTAATTTCTAAACAATTCCGAACACAGAGAGGAAAATGAAATTCATCTTCCACAACACAAAGATTAAATAAAATTCATGCACAGAGAGGTGGATGGAGTAAAAACTCTATTGTCATTAAACTTAAAAAATATTACTAAATAACAGTCTTCAGAACTTCTGTTGTTCTGGATTACAAAAAAAAAAAATTATGCTGCTACACAAACACAACTCTTCTCTTATGGTATATGTTTCTACTCACACAACGTTCTTCTCCTTTGGAATACACTGCTACAAAACACAACTTATTGCTCTCTGTCTTTTTCCTCTCTGTCTCTTTATTTTTCTTTTATGCCTTCGGGCAAGAAATTACAATGCACATTACATACAATGCACACATGACATATTACATCACACACACACACACACACACACACACACACACATATATATATATTTCACATATATATATATATATATATATATAATCGATTTTTAAAATAAAATGTACCTCGGTAAATAAAAATTAACCCAAAGTTAAAACTTTAAAACATACATTGCCGCAAATTAAAAAAAAATTAAAAATTCATACATTCCGTGGGGTTAAAACAATACGCAAGACCCAACTTCATTTCCCCACAGAACTCTTTCCATTGGTCCAGAGGAAGGTGATGCAACCTCCTCCGATGGGTCAACTTCCAAGCTTGAAGCTTTTGCTGGTTGCCGCCGGAATGAGAGCTGGAGGCTGCACGTTAAGTGATGTGGTCGGTGCAGAATTCATTGTAGGTAGGTGTTGGTTTATGAATACAGAATGGCATGGATTGAGTGAAGATCAAACCAAAATAAAATCGTTGTTGTTGTACTTGAATTCCCATCAAAAATAAACTTCATCGTCCTTCTATTGCCTGCGGGTAGTTGGAATTAATATTCCAACAATTTCTACAGGCTGACGTGTTGTCAGATGACGTGAAATACAAGAAAAAGGATTTCATGTCTCATTGTCTCGATGATAAAATGAAGGATAAGGTGAGAGAGCCAAACTATCTTCCTAAAATTTGTGGTTCTCATGCGGTCATATGTTAATGTTATTATTGCCAGTAGATGTAAATGAATGTATGGGTAGCACAATTGTTTTGAAAGTGTGCATGTTATGGTGTTTTGTGCAACTCTTTGTTGGATAGGATAGATGAGTTGCAATTTTTAGGTTGAATTTTTTGGTTTTTTAGTAACTTCTAAGGTAGTAAAATAATCTGCTTCTACAGGAGCAGAAAAAAATTGTGAAAAATGAATGGAATTTTGTGGTTTGAATTGTTGTGTCAATATGTTGAAACTATAATAAGTTTGGATTCAATGGCGGATTTCCTGTGTGAAATTGGTTATGAGCTTTCGCTATTAGTAATACTAGATATGGGAGGCTCTTTCAATGCTTCTGAGAAAATTGACAGGGTGGTTTTGTCTATTTTCACTGTTTGTTTATGTGATTGAATGAGATCTAAGCAGGGGAAATGATCAAATTTCCAACAGTGTGAAAGGAATAGCGTTGAATCATGAGCATAAGAATGTAGGTATTGCAATTAATAATTCTGTCGATATGAATCTCTTTTCAAATGGGCTCTATTGTGTCTATTCGTGTGGGAAAGGCCATGTTAGATTGTGTGGTCAATACAAAGTATCTATTGAGAGTAAAAAAAGAGGCAAGCATCAAGCACTTACTCAAGTTAATTAAATATAATTAACGCCCTTTTAAGTTGAAGAATGTGATGGAGATACTGGGAGTAATGAGAATTTAAGGATGATAAAGTTTAATGCCAGGTGAGGTAAGATTTGGAGTTGAGAGAGTTTAACGTGGGGTGAGGCGACAAGTGATACTATTGACATTCTGGACAACTGTTGAGGACAACGACTCTCAAGAGTGTCACGAGAAGGAACCTCATAATAGAATGCTTATCAGCATAATAAAGACAGTGTTGAGATGTACTCATCAGTTTCAAAAAAATGTAAGAGTAATTAACAACTGTAGTACTACCGTGATTACAAAATAAGATGCTAAAAATGCGATGGAACTACATTTGACAAAAATAACTTTAAATATTATTAAATATTAATAAAACTTAAATATATAGAGTTAAACTATTGTATAATTATGAAATTTTTTAATAAAAACATCTTAACATAAAATTAATGCAATACCTAATGTCATACCTGCAGTGACAGATATAATAATAATAATAATTACACATTTCTATCAAATTAAATTTATATTTGCAAGTACATATTTATAAAATAACTATTGATAAATAAAAAGCTACAAATTTCTTTCCAATTAAATTTATATGTTACAAATACCTATTTATAAAATAATTAAATTTATATGTTTCAAATACTTATTTATAAACAATGTTCCACCAAGACTCCGGTGTGGGGAGACTTACAAAGGAGACGTGTGGGAGTACCCTAAAATTTTAGGGAAATCTAGGGGGTGCGGGGAGTCATCGAGGTATATATATATATATATATATATATATATATATATATATATAATTCAAGTTCATATTCATTGTTAAATAATGAAAGCATAAATATTAAATAGACTAATAATGATATAGTATATAGTATATACTAATATAAATACCGATACATTGAAAATTGAAATTTGATCTACACATAATAAAATTTAAATTTATAATTGAATTCAATAATGACATACATTGACCCGTCCTCATCATTCATATGACATACTCATTATTCTAATATTTATTGATAATAAATGATCATTCAATAAATAAATTCACTAATGAAATCTTCAAATACATTGATCCATGATTCTATATCATTCATCATTCTACAATCTACAATGTACATTAATTATAAAAAAAAAATCATCATTCATCTTTCTATAATCGAAATTGAAAGCAAAACCTACTGGAAGTCTAAAAGTAGATAGTACATACTAAAGTTTGAACTTTGAACACTAAATAGTAAATAGTAAATTTATAAAACACAAAGTTTCAAACTCAAAATAGTTAAGAGTGAAGATTCAATAATATGACGTCATCAACTGAGAAGTAAAAATGTATAATGAGCATTGAAATAAAATCAACATCGAAGACGCAGAGAGGTCAAGGTCTAAGTAGCAGAGGCCAGTAGGAGGTCAAAGAGCTAGAAACGAAATGAATCATTGAATAATGAATCTTAACATTTTTTTAAACTTACTATTTTGTTTGTTTGTTTTTTTTTTTTTTGACATTATACTATATGATAATCATTTTTTTATATCAGGTGTCATTAGACAAATCTAAGGGGATGTTAAGAAGCACTCTTTTTGGAGAGTCAGGGCCCTTCAAAAAGAGACATCTAGAAACACTTTTTTTTTTTGAGAATAGTGTCCTACATCGAAAGAGAACGCCCAAAAGCACTTTTTTGGGGAGTCGTGTCACCCACACTGCACCCCCTTATGTCTTCCTAAAACTCCCATAAAAAGGTAAAAATATAGGTAGGAAATGCACTCGAGAAGACTCCGTGTCGCAAGTGCAAAGAGTGCGTGCACCCAACCCTGAGAGACGGGACCATGTGGAACACTGTTTATAAAATCATTTATTTTATCGGATATAAGTAAACCAATCATCAATTCTATACTAACATTACATTCATATTAAATTAACTTAATAAATTTTTATATAAAAATAATTGTATTTGATTCTTTAAACTATACATATGAATTTCATCTGTATGTTAACTAACTAATCATTAATTACATCATATGTATACTAAAAATTATTTATTAGTTTTAATTTTTAATTATTTATTATATAAAACATTTTATTAAAAATAACAATTATTTTATTATATCTATATATATACTTTATTGCTGTGGATCGTGCCAGTAGAGTTCTGGTTTGTATTCATGGGTGTGATGTTTCACTTTAAGCTACCAGCTGAGTCATGACATATCTTCGTATTTTACGTGCTTTGACTTGCAGCATATATATATATATATATATATAGATACACTTTATTGCTGTGGATCCATATGATATGATATAGAATCATGTGAATTCAGTGGAGAAAAACTCCATAGGTTATTTATCGTGCCAGTAGGGTTCCGGTTTGTATTCATGGTAGTGATGTTTCACTTTAACCTACCCGTTGACATATCTTCGTATTTTACGTGCTTTGACTTGCAGCATACATATATATACTTTATTGCTGTGGATCCATATGATATGATATAGAATCATGTGAATTCAGTGGAGAAAAACTCCATAGGTTATTAATCGTGCCAGTACCGTTCTGGTTTGTATTCATGGTAGTGATGTTTCACTTTAACCTACGAGCTGACATATCTTCGTATTTTACGTGCTTTGACTTGCAGCAGATAGCGGAAGGATGAAAGAAGAAACGATGGCTAAAGTATTGGTAAAGTAGATATTTTTAAGTGGGTAAAGTGTATTATAGAATCTGCAATATATCAGTTTTATAGGAGGCTAAAGTATTGGTAAAGTAGAGATTTGCAATTTTCGAGGACAAGTCACTGTGATATTTTATCATCTTCTTTGAACATCATCCTAGAGATTATGATTGCCAAAATGATGAAGGTAATGTTTGTTTAAAAAATAAAAATACATAGTTTCAAAAACATTCAACCTTCTACTTCAATTCTCAGACAAAACTAAACAACATTATGTAATCTAAAATGGTAGCAAGGAATTTTTTGGATTGTCCTAACTTCACAGACATAATTAATCCATGAAGTTGTTTTCACGTCATAATTGAAATAGTCTTGTATCAAAATATCTATACCTAATTCTTTGGAAGTAGTATTCATCATCCCCATCGTATTCATAACCTAGAAATCTATTTGCAACTATTAAATTGTTGCATATGCAACAACCATGGCCATTCTCAACCTGCAGACTCCTCAATCCTTTGAAATTAAACTTGAATGTTCATACATGAAGTGTGATGGAGCAACAACAGATTCAATCGTTGATTAAATCCCTCGAAATTAAACTTGATTGTTCATCTGTGCAATCTGATGGAGCAACACCAAATTCAACCATTTATTTTGTTTCTCGACTCTCCCTATTTTTGAAATTACAATTGAGTTGAAAATGGTCCTAAATTGGTACTTAATTGACCTTATATCTAGTTAAATCCAATTTCAAAGAAGAAAAAATGCAAGGATTTGACTATTGGGATGGAATATTAAATTCATTGCATTCACTCCTCTCATAAATCGATATGGGGTGTTTCTCCTGACTTGTTATGAAACTTCTTGGTTAAACCCTTCTACGGAAGCTCTTGAAAACATTATATGTGAGTGTAAATTTTTTATAGTTGGTTGTAGTGTTGTTTATGGTTTTTCTCAATTGAGATTGTGTTATATTTAGAAACATTCAATAAAGACTTCACTCATAAAAATTCTATTAGTGGGCAATGCAATAAATATTCACTTAAAAACTTAAATATTTAAAAATATGATATAGTTTCAATTTAAAAATAGCATAAACAATAATATTTATTAAATTTAGATTAAAAAAAAATTAATATGTCTATTTAAAATATTTAAATTATCCATCATTAGTGGTATGGAAAATCAATCCAAATTTTTAGAGAAAGTTGAAGTTCAAAATCAACCGATAAAGTCTTTGTAAAAAATAGAAAATATCCCATGAACATGTGACTACATAGACTATTCTTTGGATTGTACAGGTAAAAGCTCATAACATATCACAACTTTTGACTTAATTTTATGTGTAGTAATAACAGCTATGCAAATTAATTAAATTTGAAAAAACTTAAATTTATTAATAATATATTAATTGAATAATACTAAGGTATAGTTTAATTATGAGATGTTTGTAGTTTTATTTTTTTTAATTGAAAAATATTTTAAACTGTAAAAAAAACATTTAAAGTAGACACATAAATAACATTAAAATGAAAATTTATTAAAAAAAAAGATAAATGATAATAACAATTCGATAAATTGTTATAAGCATAATAATAGTTGGATAAAATATGGGTGATTTGTGTGGTGGTAGGTTTTTAATTTTAAAATTAAATTTAATAATGAGGGTTTGAATGTGGGAGATATTATGAAAGAAATAAAGTATGTTCCTCCATCATCACAATTTTGATGATAATAACACAATTTTATGTTTTTAATTGTTTTAATTGATAAAATTATTTTTGACATAAATCATGAATAAGATGGAATTTGATGGAAAAATTACTTATTTACTTGGATGAAAATTAATTAAATTTGAAAAAAGTTAGATTTTATTAACAATATATTATTTCAATAATATTAAAGAGTATTTTCATTATGAGATGTTTGTAGTTTTGTTTTCTTTTAATTGAAAATTATTGTGAAAATTGTAAAAAAAAAACATTTAAATTAGAGCTATAAATAATATTAATATTAAAATTTATTTTTAAAAAACTCTAAACCATAATAATAATTAGATAAATGGTTATGAACATGACAATAATTGGATAAAATATTAGTGATTTGCATTAGGTTTTAATTTTAAATTAAAATCTAACAATAAGGGTTTGAGAGTTTATATCAAAGAAATAAAGTATCTTACTCCATCATCACAATTTTGATCATAAGATCCTAATTTTATGTTTTTAATTGTTTTAATTGATAAAATTAAATTTGATATAAATCATGAGTAAGATGGAATTTGATGAGAAAATTACCTATCTCAAGGCGATAGGAAAATTGTTTATGATAGGGTGATTTGCCTATCCAAAAATTCCAGCCCATAACATTTTATGATAAAATGAGAAAAAAAAATATTACAGTTGCAAAAAAATTCAAATTTAATAGAGGCTTCCTATTTGAATTCCACCCAAATCACCAGCACAAATTTGAAGAAAATTGTCATCTGCACACAAATTAGAAAAAAATTGTAAATATAATATTTTGATGTGAAAGAATCATTGAACACGGACCATGGAATGGGATAATGAGAAGCCACTTAACACATGATGTGTCAATCCTGTGGGTTGTGTATATGTCTGAAAAACTTAAACTTAGTTCAATCTTTTGATGCTTTTAAGTCAAATTTATATGGAATGAATGCTTTTTAGATGTAAATTAAAAAAAAAAAAAAAAAAAAACAAACTATTATTTCCTACTAACATATTGAAAAGGGATTGAATAAATAGTTTTCACTTATTTACATGGGTTAATTTTTGTTCACAGGGCCTAGTTTTACCCTTAGTGAGTCACCCTCCAAAAAATTTCCCTTATAATTGTGCGTATCGGTTATGATCATATTGTCTTCCATATACTAACCGATAGTCGAGAACCCTTTTGAATTATATGTTCTGCTTCTCTCTCCTTCAACTTCCTATTTTCTTCACTCAAGGGGTAGAGGAATACATACTTATATAAAAAGAAATGGATTGGAAAGTAGGGTAAAATATTTGGATTTAGGGGAAGCTAGGCCAGTTATGTATAGATAGTAATATCATGGGATATGGAGCTGCTCTTTCAAAAAAACTATAACATGGGTTTCATTTTTTTTCACCTGGCCCCATTCTTCCCACCAATATTGAAATTGATATTAAAAAGTTTTATATTGAACTAAGCGGAGACACACATAAAAAGTAGGCTTACAAGGTCAAAATTGATCTGCATTCTTAGCATTTTGAGTGATGCATGAATAATTTGTCTTGAATGAAATGTAAATATAAATTTATGATATATACAGTGTAATTTTTGGGAGAGGATGTGTTTTGTCTATTGTTGCAGTTGGTTGTGGGAGGCATAGAAAGTGAAAGTGGAGACTAGATGGCATGCATAAATTCTTGTCACGAATCACCCGACTGGTGCATGTATGACTAGGTGTAGTTGAAATCTAAATTCCGTGCTTTATACCTTATAGATGTCTACCTCAAATTATTTTTCATTATATATTACAATAATTCAATCTCTACCCAAAACCATGCATTCCATTACGAGTTAGATTATTCAATGTCTATGGTAATCCATGATCTTTCTACCTATGGACCTCTTCACTGTGTTTTTTGATTTAGCATATCTAGTTTGGACTCAGTGAGAATTGTTTTAAATTTTCGTGGATATAGATTTATGACTTGGTGGTTGATTCAAGTTGGAGTGGTTGATTCAAGTTGTAGTGGCATTCAGATATCAATGGGAAATTCTACTTCTCACGTAAATTCCCAAGAAGTTCGAGTTCTCACAGATGTTCTAGTTTGATCAATATGAAAGACCTGTGTTTTACACAAAAGGATATAAATGGGTGCTTTAGCAAGGGCCACGACAATGTAAGTGTATCAAATGTGGATATAGATATTAAGGTTGGAAATCCTGATCAATCATCTTTAGGCTCGCTTGATGTGCACAAAGGCATTGATGGTGACATTTGGTGACATAACAACCAGAAACTCTGACCATTTCTGTTGGAATTTCTGAACAATTCCGAACACACAGAGGAAAATGAAATTCCTCTTACACAACATAGAGATTAAATAAAATTCATGCACAGAGAGGTGGATGGAGTAAAAACCGTGTTTTCATTAAACTTAAAAATATTACAAAATGATAGTCTTCAGAACTTTTGTTGTTCTGGATTACAAAAAAAGATATTTCTGCTGCTACACAAACACAACTCTTCTCTTCTGGCATATGCTACTACTCACACAACATTCTTCTCCTTTGGCATACACTGCTACAAAACATAGCTTGCTGCTCTCTATCTTTTTCCTCTCTGTCTCTTTGTTTTTATTTTCTTCCTTCGGGCACGAAATTACAATGCACATGCAGCATATTGCATTATATATATATATATATATATATATATATATATATATATATATATATAGATATAGATATATATCAAAATATATATAATCTATGTTTAAAATAAAATGTACCGTGGTAAATAAAAATTAACCCAAAGTTAAAAATTTAAAACATACATTGCGGAAAATAAAAAAAACATTAAAAAATTTATACATTCCGTGAGGTTCAAACAATATGCAAGACCCAACTTCTTTGCCCCACGGAACTCTTTCCATTGGTTTGGAGGAAGGTGACATCACCTCCTCCAGTGGGTCAACTTCCAAGCTCGAAGCTTTTGCTGGGTGCCACCAGAATGAGAGATGGAGGATGCACGTTAAGTGATGTGATTGGTGTAGAACTCATTGCGGGTAGGTGTTGGTTTATGAATATGGAATGGTTTGGATTGAGTGAAGATAAAATCAAAATAAAATCACTGATGCAGTACTTGAATTACCATAAAAATTAAATTTCGGCGTCCTTCTGCTACCTACGGGCACTTGGAATTAATATTCTAACACTCCCCCTTAATTACAACTATTGTTCTCTTTCATGCCCAAACATTTTATTAAATAATTAAAACTCTTTTGCCCCAATGGTTTTTTCAATATATCAGCAAACTACTCTTCTGTTCTATAATGACATAAAACAATTTCTCCATTGCTCACTAACTCTCTGATGTAGTGATACTTGGCATCAATTTGTTTCATTCTCTTATGAAACACTGAATTCTTTGATAATGTTATTGCTGAGCTATTATCAAAGTAAATTTTTGTGCCTTTTACCTCTTCATGACATAAACTCCTCAACATTCTTCTCATCCAAACTACTTGACAAGCTGCCACTGTAGCTGCCACATACTCTGCTTTTTACTATTGATAAAGCCAAAATTGTTTGTTTCTTAGAAGCCCATGAAATGGCTCCTGAACCCATATGAAAAACATAACCAACGGTGTTTTTTCTATCATCTATACTTCCAACCCAATGACTGTCATTATATCCAATCAATTCAGAATTTTATGAAGTGGTGTATAAAATTCCATACCTCTTTGTTCCTTTCACATACCTCAGAATTATTTTCGCTGCTTTCCAATGTGCCTCCTTTGTCCTTTCCATAAATTTGGAAATTAAACTTACAACATGCATAATATTTAGCCTAGTTGCAGTCAAATACATAAGGTTGCCAACTATGCTCTTATATAAACTTGGATCAAAATCCTTGTTGCTGTCTTCTTTGCTCAGTTTCAATCCCATCACTGTAGGAGTAATTGCTTCATTGCAATCCTGCATATTAAATCTTTCCAAAACTTCTTTAACATACTTTTCTTGATAAATAAAAATTTTGTTTTAATTTTTCTCTACTTCTATTCCTAAGAAGTATTTCAACAATCCCATATAAGTCATCTCAAATTCATCCTTCATGACTGACTTAAAATTCTTAATGAGTTAAGAATCATTACCTATGAATATCACATTATCAACATATAAAACAACAATAAGCATCTTAACATCTTTTTCCTTGATGTATAATGTGGGTTCTCTTTCACATTTCTCAAACCCATTTTCCAGCAGATAGGCATCTATCCTACTGTACCATGCACTTGGTGCTTGTTTCAGCCCATACAAATCTTTCTTCAATCTGCAAAATTTGTGCTCTCGGCCTTCTTTCTCATATCCCAGAGGTTGTTCAACATATACCTCTTCCATCAAAACTCCATTTAGGAATGATGATTTCACATCCATTTGATAAAATTTCCACTTGTGTTGTGCTGCTATGGACAACACTACTCTTACTGTTTCCATTCTTGCAACCGGTGCAAATGTTTCCTCATAGTCTCTTCCTTGTTTATGCTTGTAGCCTTTGACAACAATTCTGGCCTTGTGCCTTTCAATCTTAACTTCAACATTGCTTTTGGTCTTGTAGACCCATTTCACTCAAATGACTTCTTTGCCTTTAATTCCCATGTCTTATTTTTCTCTATGGCATTGATTTCTTCATCCATAGCATCTATCCATTTCTTATCTTTCACTGCTTCTTCAAAATGAATAGGATCTTCTACATGACAATATAATGCAAATAAAGATTTCATAGCTTCATTTGTTGCCTCTTGCTCATAGATTTCTTTCAAACTTCTGAATATAGTTCCTCTTTCACTTGCTGAACCTGTGCTTGTAGAAGCACTCAAATCTACTCCTTGTGATGTGCTCGGAGAAGCATTGTTATCACTTCTTAAGGGTGTTCTCATACCTGCTTATGGTGTCCCTTGTTTTCCTTGTGTTGGTGGAGGTGGTCCTGCTAGTGAGAGATGTATTTTAGCCATTTCTTCCTCATTATCATCATGAGACAAACAACTTTTAACATTCACTGTTTTCTCAATGCTTCCATCCCAAGCTTCTTCCTCAATAAATTGTACATCTCTTCTTATAATGAACTTCTTGGTGAAAGGGTTATACAATTTGTATGCTTTGGATTATTCACTGTATCCAATAAATATGCATTTCTCCCCCTTACTGTCCAACTTCTTCCTTAGCTAATCTGGAATGTGTGCATAAGCCACACAACCGAATACTCCCATGTGAGTGAGATGCTACTTTATGCCGCTCCACGCTTCTTCCGAAGCTTTGTTCATGACAGATTTGGTTGGACATCTATTTAAAATATACACTGCACAATGTACAGCTTCAGCCCAATATTAATTTGGCAAATTTTTTGCCTTCAACATGCTTCTTACCATATCCATGATGGTTCGGTTTTTCCTTTCAGCAAATCCGTTTTGTTGCGGTGTATACCTTGTTGTAAATTATTTATTTGTCCCATTTTCCCTACAAAAACGTAGAAAATCTTTGGAGATATCTTCTCCTCCTTTGTCTGTTCTCAAGACTTTAATACGCTGCCCACTTTGATTCTCTACAACAGCTTTACAGTGGCAGAATTTCTCAAACACTTCACTTTTAAATTTCAAGAAATATACCCATATTTTTCTTGCGAAATCATCGATAAAAGTTAGCATATAGTGGCTGCATGATAATGATGGTGTTTGTATTGGTCCACAGAAATCTGAAGGGACTATTTCTAAGGGTGATTTTGCCCTTGTGCTCTTTCTTGATGGAAAACTTTCTCTGTGTTGTTTGCCCAAGATGCAGCCCTCACATAGGTTGTCCAGTTTTTTAATCAATGGTAATCCATTTACCATTCCCTTCCTATGCAACAAATTCAGACCTCCAAATTTGAGATGTCCAAATCTCAAGTGCCATAACCAGTTTTCATCCTTTGCTTCTCTTTGGAATGTCTCTTGTGTCAGTGCTGCAATGGCATCTCCTTTCTTCAAATCTGCTCTCATATTGAGAGGAAACATTATGTTCATTGTCATGTTCACTTTTGCAATGCATTCCTTGCTTGGTGGTTTATCCATGATGGTGCATAAATCATCTTCAAAGAAAACATTGTAGCCCTTTTGAATGAGTTGTCTAATGCTCAAAAGTTTACACTTGATACCAGGCACATAATATACATCTGATATGGATCTTCTTTCTCCCTTCTTTGTTAAAACACTCACTCTTCCTTTTTCCATGATAGATACTTTATTGTCTGTCTCCAATGTTACTTGAGACTTTACATTTTCATCAATCATGGAAAACATAGAAATGTTTCGAGTCATATGGTTTCTACATCCTGAATATAGAAACCATATATCTTCATTCTTCTTTTCATTAATATTACATGCTAAAAACAACTTCTCTTAACTAATATTTTCTTTAGTAAAATTAGCACTGGGTCTATTACCCATGTCACTCTGTTTCTTCCTACATTCATTGGCATAATGGCCATACTTCTTACAGTAATGACATTGGACTTGGGATTTATCATACTTTGTCCATGTGCTTGATTTTGTCCACCTTGCTCGTTGCTGCCTTGGCCTTGGTTTTGATTTTGATTACTTCCCCTTCCATTTGTATTTTCTAGGCTGCTTCTTCCTCCTCGGTTTTGGCTTCTTCCTCTTCCTTTTCCTCTTTCTTTCCTCTGCCTTGACCTCTTCCTCTTCCAAAGGACATTTGGGTCTTGAAGGCATTCTCCGAAGATGAGTTTGTTTTTCTACCCAATCTTTTTTCATGTGTCATCAATGACGCATGAATCTCATCAACTGTAAACTTTGAAAGATTCGATGTCTCTTCAATGGTTGTGACTATCACAACAAACCTTGAGGGTGAGCTCCTCAATACTTTCTCCACTATTCTTCTCTCTTCTACTATCTCCCCATGAGATCTCATTTTGGTAACCAACCCAATGAGTAGAGTAAAGAATGAGTCTATTGTATCAGACTCTTTCATGCAAATAACTTCAAAATCCCTTCTCATTAATTGAATATTTGCAGTCTTTACCTTCTCCATACCTTGGTAGGCTGTCTCGAGGGTATCCCACGCATAATTGGACCTCTTGGCTACTGCAATCCTTGGAAAAACACTTTCATGCACTGCTCGATAGAGATAGAAGAGGGCTTTTGAGTTCTTCTTCCTATTACTCTTCAGCAAATCCTTCTTTGTCTGTGTTAAGGCATTATATGTTTGTTCATCTACTGGTTATTTTAACCCATCTTCAACTAGCTACCATAAATCTTGAGAGGCAAATAGGGCTCTCATTGTGATTTCCCAATAGTCATAGTTCTTCCCATTAAACTGTGGGAGTTGAGTATTTCCCATACTCGTGCTTGTGCTGGCTCTTGCCATAGCTACCTCACTGAACTATTCTTTTAAAAAAACTTGACTGTGTTTTTCAACAAACTGTCTCTCTGCTGAGAAATAAACTCTGTCTCTAAAACTCTTGAGAGTTCTCTTTTACAGCTCTTTGGACTGTAATCTTAACAGCAAATATTAAACTCCGTTTTTGATAAATACCTAAATTTTCTTTGCTGAACCTTCACTCTGTTGGAGAAACCTTCAACAAAACTCCTTCTTCCTTCAACTTCTTTATCAAGCGCAAAGAGCCTGGACTAGCTCCGATACAATATTGTAATTTCTGAACAATTCCGAACACAGAGAGGAAAATGAAATTCCTCTTCCAAAACACAAATATTAAATAAAATTCATGCACAGAGAGGTGGATGGAGTAAAAAATATGTTGTCATTAAACTTAAAAACTATTACAAAATAACAGTCTTCAGAACTTCTATTGTTCTCGATTACAAAAAAAAAAATTATGCTGCTACACAAACACAACTCTTTTCTTCTGGCATATGTTGCTACTAACACAATGGTCTTCTCCTTTGGCATACACTGCTACAAAACACAACTTATTGCTCTCTGTCTTTTTCCTCTCTGTCTCTTTGTTTTTCTTTTATGCCTTCGGGCAAGAAATTACAATGCACACGTGACATATTACATCATATATATATATATATATATATATATATATATATATATATATATATATATATATATATATATATTTAAAATAAAATGTACCGCGGTAAATAAAAATTAACCCAAAGTTAAAACTTTAAAACATACATTGCCGCAAATAAAAAAACATTAAAAAATTCATACATTCCATGGGGTTCAAACAATATGCAAGACCCAACTTCATTTCCCCACAAAACTCTTTCCATTGGTCCAGAGGAAGGTGATGCCACCTCCTCCAATGGGTCAACTTCCAAGCTTGAAGCTTTTGCTAGGTGTCGCCGGAATGAGAGCTGGAGGCTGCACGTTAAGTGATGTGGTTGGTGCAGAATTCATTGCGGGTAGGTGTTGGTTTATGAATACAGAATGGCATGGATTGAGTGAAGATCAAACCAAAATAAAATTATTGTTGTTGTACTTGAATTCCCATCAAAAATAAATTTCACCGTCCTTCCACTGCCTGCAGGTAGTTGGAATTAATATTCCAACAATTTCTATAGCCTGTCCTCAGATGATGTGAACTACAAGAAAAAGGATTTCAAGTCTCGTTGTCTCGATGACAAAATGAAGGTTAAGGTGAGAGAGCCAAACTATCTTCCTAAAATTTGTGGTTCTCATGCGGTCGTATGTTAATGTTATTATTGCAAGTAGATGTAAATGAATGTATGGGTAGCATAAAATTTTTGAAAGTGTGCATGTTATGGTGTTTTTTGCAACTTGTTGTTGGATAGGATAGATGAGTTGCAATTTTTAGGTTGAATGTTTGGTTTTTTAGTAACTTCTAAGGTAGTAAAATAATCTCCTTCTACAGGAGCACAAAAAATTTGTGAAAAATGAATGGAATTTTGTGGTTTGAATTGTTGTGTCAATATGTTGAAACTATAATAAGTTTGGATTCAATGGTGGATTTCCTGTGTGAAATTGGTTATGAGCTTTCGCTATTAGTAATACTAGATATGGCAGGCTCTTTCAATGCTTCTGAGAAAATTGATAGGGCGGTTTTGTCTATTTTCACTGTTTTTTTATGTGATTGAATGAGATCCAAGCTGGGGAAATGATCAAATTTCCAACAGTGTGGAAGGAATAGTGTTGAATCATGAGCATGAGAATGTAGGTATCGCAATTAATAATTCCGCTGATAGGAATCTCTTTTCAGACGGGCTCTATTGTGTCTATTCGTGTGGGAAAGGCCATGTTAGATTGTGTGGTCAATACGAAGTATCTATTGAGAGTAAAAAAGGAGACAAGCATCAAGCACTTACTCAAAGTTAATTAAATATAATTAACGCTGTTTTAAGTTGAAGAATGTGATGGAGATACTGGGAGTAATGAGAATTTAGGGATGATAAAGTTTAATGCGAGGTGAGGTAATATTTGTGGTTGAGAGAGTTTAATGTGGGGTGAGGTGACAAGTGATACTATTGACATTCTAGACCAGTGTTGAGGACAACGAATCTCAAGAGTTTCACGAGAAGGAACCTCATAATAGAATGCTTATCAGCATAATAAAGACAGTGTTGAGATGTACTCATCAGTTTGAAAAAATTGTAAGAGTAATTAACAACTGTAGTACTTCCGTGATTACAAAATAAGATGTTAAAAATGCGATGGAACTACATTTGACAAAAATAACTTTAAATATTATTAAATATTAATAAAACTTAATATATAGAGTTAGACTATTGTATAATTATGAAATTTTTTGATAAAAACATCTTAACATAAAATCAATGCAATACGTAATGTCATACCTGCAGTGACAGATATAATAATAATAATAATTACACATTTCTGTCAAATTAAATTTATATTTTCAAATACCTATTTCTAAAATAATTATTTGATAAAGAAAAAGTTACAAATTTCTTTCCAATTAAATTTATATGTTACAAATACCTATTTATAAAATAATTAAATTTATATGTTTCAAATACTTATTTATAAACAATGTTCCACCAAGACTCCAGTGTGGGGAGATGTGAGTGCGGGGAGACTTACAAAGGAGACGTGTGAGAGTACCCTAAAATTTTAGGAAAATTTCGGTGGTGCGGGAAGTCATCGAGGTATATATATATATATATATATATATATATATATATATATATAATTCAAGTTTGTTAAATAATGAATGCATAAATATTAAATAGACTAATAATAATATAGTATATAGTATATACTAATATAAATACGGATACATTGAAAATTGAAATTTGATCTACACATGATAAAATTTAAATTTATAATTGAATTCAATAATGACATACATTGACCCATCCTCGTCATTCATATGACATACTCATTATTCTAATATTTATCGATAATAAATGATCATTCAATAAATAAATTCAGTAATGAAATCTTCTAATGCATTGATCCATGATTCTATATCATTTATCATTCTACAATCTACAATGTACATTAA
Organism: Pinus albicaulis; assembly: GCA_034641835.2. Classification (NCBI taxonomy): domain Eukaryota; kingdom Viridiplantae; phylum Streptophyta; class Pinopsida; order Pinales; family Pinaceae; genus Pinus; species Pinus albicaulis. The sequence continues at coordinate 112,463,696 of CM076572.1, forward strand.
TTTAAAAAAAAAAAATCATCATTCATCTTTCTATAATCGAAATTGAAAGCAAAACATACTAGAAGTCTAAAAGTAGATAGTACATACTAAAGTTTGAACTTTGAACACTAAATAGTAAATAGTAAATTTATAAAACACAAAGTTTCAAACTCAAAATAGTTAAGAGTGAAGATTGAATAATATGACGTCATCAACTGAAAAGTAAAAAGTGTAATGAGCATTGAAATAAAATCAACATCAAAGACGCAGAGAGGTCAAGGTCTAAGTAGCAGAGGCCAGTAAGAAGTCAAAGAGCTAGAAATAAAATGAATCATTGAATAATCAATCTTAACATTTTTTAAACTTACCATTTTGTTTGTTTGTTGTTTTTTTTTTTTTTGACATTACTATATGACAATCATTTATTAGACAAATCTAAGGGGATGTTAAGAAGCACTCTTTTTTGACATCTAGAAACACTTTTTTTGGAGAGTCGCGTCCTACATCAAAAGGGGACGCCGAAAAAAGCATTTTTTGGGGAGTCGTGTCACCCACACTGCACCCCCTTATGTCTTCCTAAAACTCCCATAAAAAGGTAAAAACATAGGTAGGAAATGCACTCGAGAAGACTCCGCGTCGCAAGTGCAAAGAGTGCGTGCACCCAGCACCCAACCCTCGGAGACAGGACCATGTGGAAAACTGTTTATAAAATAATTTATTTTATCGGATATAAGTAAACCAATCATCAAATCTATACTAACATTACATTCATATTAAATTAACTTAATAAATTTTTATACTAAAATAATTGTATTTACGATTATATTGAATCCTTGTTTTCCCTATTACTACTTTTAAACTATACATGAATTTCACATCTATATATTAACTAACAAATCAATAAATTACACATCATACATATGTAAAAATTTATTTATTTAGTTTCAATTTTTAATTGCTTTATTCATATAAAAAATTTCGCTAAAAATAACAATTATTTTATTTTATCTATATATATACTTTATTGCTGTGGATCGTGCCAGTAGAGTTCTGGTTTGTATTCATGGGTGTGATGTTTCACTTTAAGCTACCAGCTGAGTCATGGAATATCTTCGTATTTTACGTGCTTTGACTTGCAGCATATATATATATATATATATATATATATATATATATATATATACACTTTATTGCTGTGGATCCATATGATATGATATAGAATCATGTGAATTCAGTGGAGAAAAACTCCATAGGTTATTTATCGTGCCAGTAGGGTTCTGGTTTGTATTCATGGTAGTGATGTTTCACTTTAACCTACCAGTTGACATATCTTCGTATTTTACGTGCTTTGATTGCAGCATACATATATATACTTTATTGCTGTGGATCCATATGATATGATATAGAATCATGTGAATTCAGTGGAGAAAAACTCCATAGGTTATTAATCGTGCCAGTACCGTTCTGGTTTGTATTCATGGTAGTGATGTTTCACTTTAACCTACCAGCTGACATATCTTCGTATTTTACGTGCTTTGACTTGCAGCAGATAGCGGAAGGATGAAAGAAGAAACTATGTCTTGTACCACAAATACGCCGATCGAATTGGTAAAGTAGATATTTTTAAATGGGTAAAGTGCATTATAGAATCTGCAATATATCAGTTTTATAGGAGGCTAAAGTATTGGTAAAGTAGAGATTTGCAAGTGGGTAAAGTGCAACCTCATAAATAGACTAGAAGCAATCTTTGAGGACACATCACTGTGATATTCTATCATCTTCTTTGAACATCATCCTAGAGATTATGATTACCAAAATGATGAAGGTAATGTTTGTTTAAAAAATAAAAATACATAGTTTCAAAAACATTCAACCTTCTACTTCAATTCTCAGACAAAACTAAACAACATTATGTAATCTAAAATGGTAGCAAGGAATTTTTTGGATTGTCCTAACTTGACAGACATAATTAATCCATGAAGTTGTTTTCACGTCATAATTGAAATAGTCTTGTATCAAAATATCTATACCTAATTCTTTGGGAGTAATATTCATCATCCCCATCGTATTCATAACCTAAAAATCTATTTGAAACTATTAAATTGTTGCATATGCAACAACCATGGCCATTCTCCATTCTCAACCTGTAGACTCCTCAATCCTTTGAAATTAAACTTGAATGTTCATACATGAAGTGTGATGGAGCAACAACAGATTCAATCATTGATTAAATCCGTCGAAATTAAACTTGATTGTTCATTTGTGCAATCCGATGGAGCAACACCAAATTCAACCATTTATTTTGTTTCTCGACTTTCCCTATTTTTGAAATTAAAATTGACTTGAAAATGTTCCTAAATTGGTACTCAATTGACCTTATATCTAGTTAAATCCAATTTCAAAGAAGAAAAAATGCAAGGATTTGACAATTGGGATGGAATATTAAATTCATTGCATTCACTCCTCTCATAAATATATATGGGGTGCTTTTCCTGACTTGTTATGAAACTTCTTGGTTAAACCCCTCTACGGAAGCTCTTGAAAACATTATATGTGAGTGTAAATTTTTTATAGTTGGTTGTAGTGTTGTTTATGGTTTTTCTCAATTGAGATTGTGTTATATTCAGAAACATTCAATAAAGACTTCACTCATAAAAATTCTATTAGTGGACAATGCAATAAATATTCACTTAAAAACTTAAATATTTCAAAATATGATAAAATTTCAATTTAGAAATAGCATCAACAATAATATTTATTAAATTTAGATTAAAAAAAAATAAGTACTATCTCTATTTAAAATATTTAAATTATCCATCATTAGTGGTATGGAAAATCAATCCAAATTTTTGGAGAAAGCTGAAGTTCAAAATCAACCGATAAAGTCTTTGTAAAAAATAGAAAATATCCCATGAACATGTGACTACATAGACTATTCTTTGGATTGTACAAGTAAAAGCTCATAACATATCACAACTTTTGACTTAATTTTATGTGTAGTAATAACAGGGATGCAAATTAATTAAATTTGAAAAAACTTAAATTTATTAATAATATATTAATTGAATAATACTAAGGTATAGTTTAATTATGAGATGTTTGTAGTTTTATTTTTTTTAATTGAAAAATATTTTAAAATGTAAAAAAAACATTTAATGTAGACACATAAATAACATTAAAATGAAAATTTACTAAAAAAAAGATAAATGATAATATATTTTAAAAAACTTTCCGTATTATCCACATTGCTAGAAAGCGAGTGTCATAAGCATAATAACAATTCGATAAATTGTTATAAGCATAATAATAGTTGGATAAAATATGAGTGATTTGTGTGGTGGTTAGTTTTTAATTTTAAATTTAAATTTCATAATGAGGGTTTGAATGTGGGAGATCTTATCAAAGAAATAAAGTATCTTCCTCCATCATCAGAATTTTGATGATAATAACACACTTTTATGTTTTTAATTCTTTTAATTGATAAAATTATTTTTGACATAAATCATGAATAGGATGGAATTTGATGGGAAAATTACTTATTTACTTGGATGAAAATTAATTAAATTTGAAAAAAGTTAAATTTTATTAACAATATATTATTTCAATAATATTAAAGAGTATTTTCATTATGAGATGTTTGTTGTTTTGTTTTTTTCTAATTGAAAATTATTGTGAAAATTGTAAAAAAAAAACATTTAAATTAGACCTATAAATAATATTAATATTGAAATTTATTTTTAAAAAACTCTAAACCATAATAATAATTAGATAAATGGTTATGAACATGATAATAATTGGATAAAATATGCGTGATTTGCGTTAGGTTTTAATTTTAAATTAAAATCTAACAATAAGGGTTTGAGAATGAGAGTTTATATCAAAGAAATAAAGTATCTTACTCCATGATCACAATTTTGTTCATAAGATCCTAGTTTTATGTTTTTAATTGTTTTAATTGATAAAATTAAGTTTGATATAAATCATGAGTAAGATGGAATTTGATGGGAAAATTACCTATCTCAAGGTGATAGGAAAATTGTTTATGATAAGGTGATTTTCCTATCCAAAAATTCTAAAATATGTTGCGGCACATTTATCCGGAAAAAAATTCCAGCCCATAGCATTTTATGATAAAATGAGAAAAAAACAAATATTACAGTTGCAAAAAAAATCAAATTTAATAGCGGCATCCTATTTGAATTCCACCCAAATCACCAGCACCAATTTCAAGAAAATTGTCATCCGCACACAAATTTGAAGAAAATTGTAAATATAATATTTTGATGTGAAAGAATCATTGAACACGGACCATGGAATGGGATAATGAGAAGACAGTTAATTGAGTTAATTGATGATGTGTCAATCCTATGGGTTGTTTATTTGTCTGAAAAACTTAAACTTAGTTGAATATTTTGTTGCTTTTAAGTCAAATTTTTATGGGATGAATGCTTTTTAAATGTAAATTAAAAAAAAAAAAAAACTATTATTTCCTAACAACATATTGAAAAGGTATTGAATAAATAATTTTCACTGATTTACACGGGTTAATTTTTATTCACAGGGTCTAGTTTTACCCTTAGTGAGTCACCCTCCAAAAAATTTCCCTTATAATTGTGCGTATCGGTTATGATCATATTGTCTTTCAAATACTAACCGATAGCCAAGAACCACCCTTTTGAATTATATGCCCTGCTTCTCTCTCCTTCAACTTCCTGTTTTCTTCACTCAAGGGGTAGAGGAATACATACTTATATAAAAAGGAATGGATTGGAAAGTAGGGTAAAATATTTGGAGTGAGGGGAAGTTAGGCTAGTTATAATAGTAATATCATGGGATATGGAGCTGCTCTTTCAAAAAAACTATAACATGGGTTTCATTTTTGTTCACCTGGCCCCATTATTTCCACCAATATTGAAATTGATATTAGAGAGTTTTATATTGAACTAAGCGGAGACCCACATAAAAAGTAGGCTTACAAGGTCAAAATTGATCTGCATTCTTAGCATTTTGAGTGATGCATGAATAATTTGTCTTGAATGAAATGTAAATATAAATTTATGATATATACAGAGTAATTTTTGGGAGAGGATGTTTTTTGTCTATTGTTGCAGTTGGTTGTGGGAGGCATAGAAAGTGAAAGTGGAGACTAGATGGCATGCATAAATTGTTGTCACGAATCACCCGAGTGGTGCATGTATGATTAGGTGTAGTTGAAATCTAAATTCTGTGCTTTATACCTTATAGATGTCTACCTCAAATTATTTTTCATTATATATTACAATAATTTAATCTCTACACAGAACCATGCATTCCATTACGAGTTAGATTATTCAATGTCTGTGGTAATCCATGAACTTTCTACCTATGGACCTCTTCACAGTGTTTTTGGATTTAGCATATCCAGTTTGGACTCAGTGAGAATTGTTTGAAATTTTCGTGGATATAGATTTATGACTTGGTGGTTGATTCAAGTTGGAGTGGTTGATTCAAGTTGTAGTGGCATTCAGATATTAATGGGAAATTCTACTTCTCACGTAAATTCCCAAGAAGTTCGAGTTCTCACAGATGTTCTAGTTTGTTCAATATGAAAGACCTGTGTTTTACACAAAAGGATATAAATGGGTGCTTTAGCAAGGTCCACGACAATGTAGGTGTATCAAATGTGGATACGGATATTAAGGTTGGAAATCCTGATCAATCGTCTTTAGGCTCGCTTGATGTGCACAAAGGCATTGATGGTGACATTTGGTGACATAACAACCAGAAACTTTGACTATTTCTATTGGAATTTCTGAGCAATTCCAAACACACAGAGGAAAATGAAATTCCTCTTCCACAAAACATAGATTAAATAAAATTCATGCACAGAGAGGTGGATGGAGTAAAAATTGTTTTCATTAAACTTAAAAATCTTACAAAATGACAGTCTTCAGAACTTTTGTTGTTCTGGATTACAAAAAAGATATTTCTGCTACTCCACAAACACAAATCTTCTCTTCTGGCATATGCTACTACTCACACAACATTCTTCTCCTTTGGCATACACTGCTACAAAACACATCTTGCTGCTCTCTGTCTTTTTCCTCTCTGTCTCTTTGTTTTTCTTTTCTGCCTTCGGGCAAGAAATTGCAATGCACACGCAACATATTGCATTATATATATATATATATATCATATTTATAATATATATATATAATCATATATAATATATGTTTAAAATAAAATGTACCGTGGTAAATAAAAATTAACCCAAAGTTAAAAATTTAAAACACACATTGCGGAAAATTAAAAAAAAAACATTAAAAAATTCATACATTCCCTGGGGTTCAAACAATATGCAAGACCCAACTTCTTTGCCCCACGGAACTCTTTCCATTGGTTTGGAGGAAGGTGACATCACCTCCTCCGGTGGGTCAACTTCCAAGCTCGAAGCTTTTGCTAGGTGCCACCAGAATGAGAGATGGCGGCTGCACGTTAAGTGATGTGGTTGGTGTAGAACTCATTGCGGGTAGGTGTTGGTTTATGAATACGGAATGGTGTGGATTGAGTGAAGATCAAACCAAAATAAAATCACTGATGCGGTACTTGAATTCCCATCAAAATTAAATTTCGGCGTCCTTCTACTACCTGCGGGCACTTGGAATTAATATTCCAACACTCCTCCTTAATTACAATTATTGTTCTCTTTCATGCCCAAACATTTTATTAAATAATTAAAACTCTTCTGCCCCAATGGTTTTGTCAATATATTAGCAAACTACTCCTCTGTTCTACAATGACATAAAAGAATTTCTCCATTGCTCACTAACTCTCTGATGTAGTGATACTTGGCATCAATTTGTTTCGTTTTCTTATGAAACACTGAATTCTTTGATAATTTTATTGTTGAGCTCTTATCATAGTAAATTGTTGTGCCTTTTACGTGTTCATGACACAAACTCCTCAACATCTGTCTCTTCCAAACTACTTGACACGCTGCTGCTGTAGCTGCCACATACTCTGCCTTTTCTGTTGATAAAGCCAAAATTGGTTGTTTCTTAGAAGCCCATGAAATGGCTCCTGAACCCATATGAAAAACATAACCAGAGGTGTTTTTCCTGTCATCTATACTTCCAACCCAATCACTGTCAGTATATCCAATCAATTCAGAATTTTCTGAAGTGGTGTATAAAATTCCATACCTCTTTGTTCCTTTCACATACCTTAGAATTATTTTTGCTGCTTTCCAATGTGCCTCCTCTGGCCTTTCCATAAATCTAGAAATTAAACTTACAACATGCATAATATTCGGCCTAGTTGCAGTCAAATACATGAGGTTGCCAACTATGCTCTTATATAAACTTGGGTCAAAATCCTTGCTGCTGTCTTCTTTGCTCAGTTTCAATCTCATCATTGTAGGGGTAATTGCTGCCTTGCGATCCTGCATATAAATCTTTCCAAAACTTCTTTAAAATACTTTTCTTGATAAATAAAAATTTTGTTTTCATTTTTCTCTACTTCTATTCCTAAGAAATATTTTAGCAATCCCATATCAGTCATCTCAAATTCATCCTTCATGACAGATTTAAATTTCTTAATGAGTTAAGAATCATTACCTGTGAATATCACATTATCAACATATAAAACAACAATAAGCATCTTAACATCTTTTTCCTTGATGTATAATGTGGGTTCTCCTTCACATTTCTCAAACCCATTTTCCAGTAGATAGGCATTTATCCTACTGTACCATGCACTTGGTGCTTGTTTCAGCCCATACAAATCTTTCTTCAATCTGCAAACTTTGTGCTCTTGGCCTTCTTTCTCATATCCCAGAGGTTGTTCAACATATACCTCTTCCATCAAAACTAAATTTAGGAATGATGATTTCACATCCATTTGCTAAAATTTCCACTTGTGTTGTGCTGCTATGGACAACACTGCTCTTACTATTTCCATTCTTGCAACTATTGCAAATGTTTCCTCATAGTCTCTTCCTTGTTTCTTCTTGTAGCCTTTGACAACAATTCTAGCCTTGTGCCTTTCAATCTTACCTTCAACATTGCTTTTGGTCTTGTAGACCCATTTCACTCAAATGGCTTCTTTTCCTTTAATTACCATGTCTTATTTTTCTCTATGGCATTGATTTCTTCATTCATAGCATCTATCCATTTCTTATCTTTCACTGCTTCTTCAAAATGAATAGGATCTTCTACATGAAAATATAATGCAAATAAAGAGTTCATACCTTCATATGTTGCCTCTTTCTCATATATTTATTTCAAACTTCTAAATATAGTTCCTCTTTCACTTGTTGAACCTGTGCTTGTAGAAGCACTCAAATCTGCTCCTTGTGATGTGCTTGGCGAAGCATTGTTATCACTTCTCAAGGGTGTTCTCATACCTACTTATGGTGTCCCTTGTTTTCCTTGTGTTGGTGGAGGTAGTGCTGCTAGTGAGAGATGTATTTCAGCCATTTCTTCCTCATTATCAGCATGAGACAAACAGCTTTTAACATTCACTGTTTTCTCAATGCTTCCATCCCAAGCTTCTTCCTCAATAAATTGTACATCTCTTATTATAATGAACTTCTTCGTGAATGGGTTATACAATCTATATGCTTTAGATTATTCACTGTATCCAATAAATATGCATTTCTCCCCCTTACTATCCAACTTCTTCCTCAGCTAATCTGGAATGTGTGCATAAGCCACACAACCGAATACTCTCATGTGAGTGAGATGCTACTTTATGCCACTCCACGCTTCTTCCGGAACTTTGTTCATGACAGATTTGGTTGGACATCTATTTAAAATATACGCTGCACAATGTACAGCTTCAGCCCAATATTAATTTGGAAAATGTTTTGCCTTCAACATGATTCTTACCATATCCATGATGGTTCGGTTTTTCCTTTCAACAAATCCAATTTGCTGCGGTGTATACCTTGCTGTAAATTATTTATTTGTCCCATTTTCCCTACAAAAACGTAGGAAATATTTGGAGATATCTTCTCCTCCTTTGTCTATTCTCAAGACTTTAATACGCTGCTCACTTTGATTCTCTACAAGAGCTTTAAAGTGGCAGAATTTCTCAAACACATCACTTTTAAATTTCAAGAAATATACCCATATTTTTCTTGTGAAATCATCAATAAAAGTCAGTATATAGTGGCTGCATGATAACGATGTTGTTTGCATTGGTCCACATAAATCTGAAGGGACTATTTCTAACGGTGATTTTTCCCTTATGCTCTTTCCTGATGGAAAACTTTCTCTGTGTTATTTGCCCAAGATGCATCCTTCACATAGGTTGTCCAGTTTTTCAATCAATGGTAATCCATTTACCATTCCCTTCCCACGCAACAAATTCAGACCTCCAAAGTTGAGATGTCCAAATCTCAAGTGCCATAACCAGCTTTCATCCTTTTCTTCTCTTTGGAATGTCTCTTGTGTCACTGCTGCAATGGCATCTCCTTTCTTCAAATCTGCTCTCATCTTGAGAGGGAACATTCTGTTCCTTGTCATGTTCACTTGTGCAATGCATTCCTTGCTTGGTGGTTTATTAATGATGGTGCATACATCATCTTCAAAGAAAACATTGTAGCCCTTTTGAATGAGTTGTCTAATGCTCAAAAGGTTACACTTCATACCAGGCACATAGTATACATCTGATATGGATCTTCTTTCTCCCTTCTTTGTTAAAACACTTACTCTTCCTTTTCCCATGAAAGAGACTTTACTGTCTCTCCCCAATGTTACTTGAGACTTTACATTTTCATCAATCATGGAAAACATAGAAATGTTTCGATTCATATGGTTTCTACATCCTGAATATAGAAACCATATATCTTCATTCTTCTTTTCATCCATATTACATGCTAAAAACAACTTCTCTTAACTAATATTTTCTTTAGTAAAATTAGCACTAGGTCTATTACCCATGTCACTCTGTTTCTTCCTACATTCATTGGCATAATGGCCATACTTCTTACAGTAATGACATTGGACTTGGGATTTATCATACTTTGTCCATGTGCTTGATTTTTTCCACCTTGCTCGCTGCTGCCTTGGCCTTGTTTTTTATTTTGATTACTGCCCCTTCCATTTGTATTTGCTAGGCTGCTTCTTCCTCCTCGGTTTTGGCTTCTTCCTCTTCCTTTTCCTCTTTATTTTCCTCTGCCTTGACCTCGTCCTCTTCCAAAGGACATTTGGGTCTTGAAGGCATTCTCCAAAGATGAATTTTTTTTTCTACCCAATATTTTTTCATGTGTCATCAATGACGCATGAATCTCATCAACTGTAAACTTTGAAAGATCCGATGTCTCTTCAATTTTTGTGACTATCATAACAAACCTTGAGGGTGAGCTCCTCAATACTTTCTCCACTATTCTTCTCTCTTCTACTGTCTCCCCATGAGATCTCATTTTGGTAACCAACCCAATGAGTAGAGTAAAGAATGAGTCTATTGTATCAGACTCTTTCATGCAAAAAACTTCAAAATCCCTTCTCATTAATTGAATATTTGCAGTCTTTACCTTCTCCATACCTTGGTAGGCTGTCTCGAGGGTATCCCACGCATCCTTGGACCTCTTGGCAACTGCAATCCTTTGAAATACACTTTCATGCACTGCTTGATAGAGATAGAAGAGGGCTTTTGAGTCCTTCCTATTACTCTTCAGCAAATCCCTCTCTACCTGTGTTAAGGCATTATATGTTTGTTCATCTACTGGTTATTTTAAACCATCTTCAACTAGTTATCATAAATCTTGAGAGGCAAACAGGGCTCTCATTGTGATTGCCCAATAATCATAGTTCTTCCCATTAAACTGTGGGAGTTGAGTATTTCCCATACTTGTGCTTGTGCTGGCTCTTGCCATAGCTACCTCACTGAACTATTCTTTTAAAAAAAACTTGACTGTGTTTTTCAACAAACTCTCTCTCTGCTGAGAAATAAACTCTGTCTCTAAAACTCTTGAGAGTTCTCTTTTACAGCTCTCTGGACTGTAATCTTAACAGCAAATAGTAAACTCCATTTTTTATAAATACCTAAATTTTCTTTGCTGAACCTTCATTCTGTTGGAGAAACCTTCAACAAAACTCTTTCTTCCTTCAACTTCTTTGTCAGGCGCAAAGAGCCTAGACTAGTTTCGATACAATATTGTAATTTCTGAAAAATTCCGAACACAGAGAGGAAAATAAAGCTCCTCTTCCACACCACAATTATTAAATAAAATTCATTCACAGAGAGGTGTATGGATTAAAAACTCTGTTGTCATTAAACTTAAAAACTATTACACAATAGTAGTCTTCAGAACTTCTGTTGTTCTGGATTACCAAAAAAAAAATTCTGCTGCTACACAAACACAACTCTTCTCTTCTGGCATATGTTGCTACTCACACAACGTTCTTCTCCTTTGGCATACACTGCTACAAAACACAACTTGTTTCTCTCTGTCTTTTTTCTCTCTGTCTCTTTGTTTTTCTTTTATGCCTTCGGGCAAGAAATTACAATGCACACGTGACATATTACATCACACAAACACACACAGATATATATATATATATATATATATATATATATATATATATATATATACCAAAATATATAATCTATTTTTAAAATAAAATGTACCGCGGTAAATAAAAATTAACCCAAAGTTAAAAATTTAAAACATACATTGTCACAAATAAAAAACATTAAAAAATTCATACATTCCATGGGGTTCAAACAATATGCAAGGCCCAACTTCATTTCCCCACAAAACTCTTTCCATTGGTCCAGAGGAAGGTGATGCCACCTCCTCCGATGGGTCAACTTCCAAGCTTGAAGCTTTTACTGGGTGCCGCCGGAATGAGAGCTGGAGGTTGCACGTTAAGTGATGTGGTTGGTGCATAATTCATTGTGGGTAGGTGTTGGTTTATGAATACAGAATGGCATGGATTGAGTGAAGATCAAACCAAAATAAAATCGTTGTTGTTGTACTTGAATTCCCATCAAAAATAAATTTAACCGTCCTTCTATTTCCTGCGGGTAGTTGGAATTAATATTCCAACAATTTCTACAGGCTAACGTGTTGTCAGATGATGTGAACTACAAGAGGATTTCAAGTCTTGTTGTATCGATGATAAAATGAAGGATAAGGTGAGAGAGCCAAACTATCTTCCTAAAATCTGTGGTTCTCATGCGGTCATATGTTAATGTTATTTTTGCCAGTAGATGTAAATGAATGTATGGGTAGCATAAATTTTTTGAAAGTGTGCATGTTATGGTGTTTTTTGCAACTCGTTGTTGGATAGGATAGATGAGTTGCAATTTTTAGGTTGAATTTCTTTGGTTTTTTAGTAACTTCTAAGGTAGTAAAATAATCTCCTTCTATAGGAGCACAAAAAATTTGTGAAAAATGAATGGAATTTTGTGGTTTGAATTTTTGTGTCAATATGTTGAAACTATAATAAGTTTGGATTCAATGGTGGATTTCCTGTGTAAAATTGGTTATGAGCTTTCGCTATTAGTAATACTAGATATGGCAGGCTCTTTCAATGCTTCTGAGAAAATTGACAGGGCGGTTTTGTCTATTTTCACTGTTTTTTTATGTGATTGAATGAGATCCAAGCAGGGGAAATGATCAAATTTCCAACAGTGTGAAAGGAATAGCGTTGAATCATGAGAATGAGAATGTAGGTATCGCAATTAATAATTCCACCGATAGGAATCTCTTGTCAAACAGGCTCTATTGTGTCTATTCGTGTGGGAAAGGCCATGTTAGATTGTGTGGTCGATACGAAGTATCTATTGAGAGTAAAAAACAAGCAAGCACCAAGCACTTACTCAAAGTTAATTAAATATAATTAACGCCCTTTTATGTTGAAGAATGTGATGGAGACATTGGGAATAATGAGAATTTAGGGATGATAAAGTTTAATGCGAGGTAAGGTAAGATTTGGGGTTGAGAGAGTTTAACGTGGGGTGAGGTGACAAGTGATACTATTGACATTCTAGACAAGTGTTGAGGACAACGAATCTCAAGAGTGTCACGAGAAGGAACCTCATGATAGAATGCTTATCAGCATAATAAAGACAATGTTGATATGTACTCAGTTTGGAAAAATTGCAAGAGTAATTAACAATTGTAGTACTACCGTGATTACAAAATAAGATGTTAAAAATGTGATGGAACTACATTTGACAAAAATAACTTTAAATATTAATAAATATTAATAAAACTTAATATATAGAGTTAAACTATTGTATAATTATGAAATTTTTTGATAAAAACATCTTAACATAAAATCAATGCAATACGTAATTTCATACCTGCAGTGACAGATATAATAATAATAATAATTACACATTTCTGTCAAATTAAATTTATATTTGCAAGTACCTATTTATAAAATAATTATTTGATAAAGGAAAAGTTACAAACTTCTTTCCAATTAAATTTATATGTTACAAATACCTATTTATAAAATAATTAAATTTATATGTTTCTAATACTTATTTATAAACAATGTTCCACCAAGACTCCGGTGTGGGGAGACCCGAGTGTGGGGAGACTTACAAAGGAGACGTGTGGGAGTACCCTAAAATTTTAGGGAAATTTCGGGGGTGCGGGGAGTCATCGAGGTATATATATATATATATATTATATATATATATATATATATATCAAGTTCATATTCATTGTTAAATAATGAAAGCATAAATACTAAATAGACTAATATATATATATATATATATATATATATATATATATATATATATATCAAGTTCATATTCATTGTTAAATAATGAAAGCATAAATATTAAATAGACTAATAATAGTATATAGTATATACTAATATAAATACCGATACATTGAAAATTGAAATTTGATCTACACATGATAAAATTTAAATTTATAATTGAATTCAATAATGACATACATTGACCCGTCCTCATCATTCATATGACATACTCATTATTCTAATATTTATCGATAATAAATGATCATTCAATAAATAAATTCACTAATGAAATCTTCAAATTCATTGATCCATGATTCTATATCATTTATCATTCTACAATCTACAATGTACATTAATTTAAAAAAAAAATCATCATTCATATTTCAATAATCGAAATTGAAAGCAAAACATTCTAGAAGTCTAAAAGTAGATAGTACATACTAAAGTTTGAACTTTGAACACTAAATAGTAAATAGTAAATTTATATAACACAAAGTTTCAAACTCAAAATAGTTAAGAGTGAAGATTCAATAATATGACGTCATCAACTGAAAAGTAAAAATGTATAATGAGCATTGAAATAAAATCAACATCAAGGACGCAGAGAGGTCAAGGTCTAAGGCCAGTAGGAGGTCAAAGAGCTAGAAATGAAATGAATCATTGAATAATGAATCTTAACATTTTTTTAAACTTAACATTTTGTTTGTTTGTTTTTGTTTTTGTTTTTGTTTTTTTTTTTTTTTTTTTTTTTTTAATTTTTTGACATTATACTATACGATAATCATTTTTTTTACATCAGGTGTCATTAGACAAATCTAAGGGGATGCCAAGAAGCACTCTTTTGGAGAGTCGGGTCCCTTCAAAAGGAGACATCTAGAAACACTTTTTTTGGAGAGTCGCATCCTACATCAAAAGGAGAGGCGAGCCTTATTTCTGCTGCCATAGGCCCATTAATGCGGCCAGGCCGCTGATGCCCGCCGCACGATGATCTGCACCTTTAATCCGACCGCGGGCATCAGCTGCCTGGCCGCATTAATGGGCCTATGGCAGCTGAAATAAGGCTCGCCAAAAAGAAACTCCCAAAAACACTTTTTTGGGGAGTCGTGTCACCGACACTGCACCCCCTTATGCCTTCCTAAAACTCCCATAAAAAAGGTAAAAAGATAGGTAGGAAATGCACTCGAGAAGACTCCACGTCGCAAGTGCCAAGAGTGCGTGCACCCAACCCTGAGAGACGGGACCATGTGGAACACGGTTTATAAAATAATTTATTTTATCGGATATAAGTAAACCAATCATCAAATCTATACTAACATTACATTCATATTAAATTAACTTAATAATTTTTTATATTAAAATAATTGTATTTACGATTATATTGGATCCTTGTTTTCCCTATTACTACTTTTAAACTATATATGAATTTCACATCCATATATTAACTAACTAATCAATAAATTACACATCATATATATGTAAAAAGTTATTTATTTAGTTTCAATTTTTAATTGCTTTATTCATATAAAACCATTCGCTAAAAATAACAATTATTTTATTATATCTACATATATACTTTATTGCTCTGGATCGTGCCAGTAGAGCTCTGGTTTGTATTCATGGGTGTGATGTTTCACTTTAAGCTACCAGCTGAGTCATGACATATCTTCGTATTTTACGTGCTTTGACTTGCAGCATATATATATATATATATATATATATACACTTTATTGCTGTGGATCCATATGATATGATATAGAATCATGTGGATTCAGTAGAGAAAAACTCCATAGGTTATTTATCGTGCCAGTAGGGTTCTGGTTTGTATTCATGGTAGTGATGATTCACTTTAACCTACCAGTTGACATATCTTCGTATTTTACGTGCTTTGACTTGCAGCATACATATATATACTTTATTGCTGTGGATCCATATGATATGATATAGAATCATGTGAATTCAGTGGAGAAAAACTCCATAGGTTATTAATCGTGTCAGTACTGTTCTGGTTTGTATTCATGGTAGTGATGTTTCATTTTAACCTACCAGCTGACATATCTTCATATTTTACGTGCTTTGACTTGCAGCATATGCACATATATATACTTTATTGCTGTGGATCCATATGATATGATGTAAAATGATGTGAATGCTGTGTTGAAAAACTCCATAGGTTATTAATCGTACCAGTAGGGTTCTGGTTTGTATTGATGGTAGTGATGTTTCACTTTAAGGTACCAGCTGAAAAATCCTCGTATTTTACGTGCTTTGACTTGCAATATATATATATATATATATATATCGTGTGAATGCAGTGGAGAAAAACTCCATAGTTTATTAATCTTGCCAGCAGGGTTCTGGCTTGCATTCATGGTAGTGATGTTTCACTTTAAGCTACCAGCTGACATATCTTCGTATTTTACGTGCTTTGACTTGCAGCAGATAGCGGAAGGATGAAAGAAGAAACGATGTCTTGTACCACAAAGACGCTGATCGTGACGTCGGCCGTTACATTTTCTATCTGCCTCCATTTCATTTGAGTTATGACAGCCTCATGGCCCGGCACGCCCTTCTTGGCCGTGCGCTGGCAAACTCTTTTGTGAAAAAAAGAAAAGAAAAGAAGTATATATCGCAAAATCAAATCATGCGTCATACTGAATTTGTTATTACACTGATAGGTATGTGTATTTTCTTTTGGAAGAGAAATCGCTATATATAATATTTTAGAATATTTATAACAGTAAAAATAAATAAACTAAACATGAAATTTATGTCTAAATTTTTTATTTTTTATTTAATTTAATTAATTTAAAAAATTATTATATGACAAAATTTTATATGAGAGTTATAGTATTTTGGGCATGTATTATTGATAAATGTAGTATTTTCTCATAATATTATAATAAAATCTATTTATTAATTAAGAATTTTTTCAATAAAGTAAAAAAATATTTTTATGATTAAAAATATTGTTTTTTGTTATTATTATTTGGTAAAGTTGTTTGTGATTCTCTGGCCTTAACCTGTGGCTGGATGAACCACGATGCAGGGTGTCACGGCCCTATACTTGTGGTAGTTTTTCAACCACTTATAGTAGGTTAGGGGATGCGACACCACTATAGTTTTTCTTTTTACCAATACTATAGTGTGTGGAATACACATACTTCAACACTTAATTAAATTAATCTTCAAGTGTTCTTCTTTAATGCAACAGAATAACATGAAATTCAATTAAACATTCATCACACAAGTACACTAGTACATACTCGGGAGGGAAACTCCTGTGAAGTCTGCCTTATTATAGAAAATAACAATTTAAAATATATTACAAATACAATTCTTCCAAGTCATGCAACTGAGAACTCGGCCTCTGGACTTACAACCTGGCGTGTCAACAATACTACCACTGGGTCACTTTTTGGCCTTTTCTGCAAACTACTAGAATTTTGTTCAGGTCCTACCATTTTCTACACACGGGTCACCCTGCCCGTATTTCTCTCGACGTTCACTGCTCAATCGTTCAGTCTTTAAACCGAATATTTGAACAACCAACATTTTGACCCTACCCACAGCTTCGTTGTAACAGCCTTGGGTTGCCCAAGTCACAAAATTGCTATCTCCGCCCGAACTATCGTGTCACAAGACACGATCCGTATGCTACATGCTATACAGTCACCCATCCTGCACGGAGCGTTGCCCGCGAGTCTGCATGGTATGCCCTATCCAGTGACATGACCTAGACACCTTTCTTCACGTCGACCCGTTCGTCCGAGAAACCCCTAACATTCGCCTTGACGTTGCTCCAATCCACCTATTGCCTTAGGTTCTTGCTCGCTTTCACTCCCTGCTTGAATGCTTCAGCTTGATATTTTTTTTTGGTCGAGTTCGGTGATGATCCAAATACCATCCACCCACCCTATATATATATATATATGAGTTGGGGTGGACCCGACTCCTCCAATTGCCATGACTTTTCACCATTCCGACATGGTCAACCCATTGTGTGTTAAGTCGGCCTGGATGCTTATGTGCGTCGACCTAGTCATAAATTGAATACCGTGAATGTATAACATGTTTCCCGGTCGCTCACGTCATTCGGGTCAGTTTTTCCACCCACTCACCTAGCTCACTCATCGCGTTCGCCACCGCCCGCCAGTCTCCATGCAATAGGACTGTCGTCCATTGGTTTCCATACTACGACACGCTCGGTCCACGCCCGCTAAGGGTGGGTGCTTGCCAAATGCGCTCATCATGCACACCCGTTCACCAAGAAACAACTCACCCATCTCGTCCATGACTCACCCAAGGTGGGCGGCCGCCAACAAGGCGGTCCTACTATACGTGCACCCATCACCGTCGCACTTGCCGAATGTCACACCGAGTTCTCGTACAAGATGAATTGGTCAATAAAGGCGCTTGTTGCACATGGGAACACCTGTTATAAAATGGTCACATAACTCCATGACTCGAAGCCTTGGAATCCTCCAGCACTCTAAAAATGTTGTCGCCCTCAACAACACCATCATATTGTCGCAAATTTTCATTGGCTCCAACATCCAAATTTCCATGCCATCAACTCTGCCATATCTCAGATGAACCTCCAAAATGCAAAAAATATCATGTCGACATCTGGATAGCCACACATGTGATCTGCCCCATGCCCAAAAATCTATCACAACTCTTTAAGAGTATCATGTGATGGATCGCCTTGTGATGGAAATTAGTTGGGTATGTAATCCAACTATAACATCGCCTCCATAAGAACTGTAATGTTCCAAATGGGGAAAAATAGGCATAGTAGGGAATATCTTAAGATATTTCTCTATGGATTCACAGCAGTATAGAGACACACCAACAATTCTAAACAAGAGATAGACTCGTAGGGCATTTACTCGTTATATCACCTCTAAAGAGAGGGTGAAAACCAGAGGCTTCCTGGCCCATTCTAGACTATGTCTATAGGAAGCTGATGAAACACAACACTTAGGACTTTCTCACTCTCCCTTGGAGCTTACTGCCCTTGGGATCCTTAGATCAGAACATCTAAGATTAGGACCCAGAAGAGGAGCAAAAACGAAATAAGTTAGGAGTGATGAAAATCGCAGATCAGGAAAATCCACAAGGGGCTTAATTAGAACGTTGTATAAGCATATCAGTGTGGAAATAGTGCAGACCAGGGCTGTGTTCCCATAGCTTAGGATGTTTGAGACTTATGGGTCAAATTCCAGCAAAAAAAACCAGCTGAAAGGTATTAAAAATATCTCCCACGAATAAGACTAACTAGAAATCAGCCAAAGGGAAGGGTTGCAGTAACTTCAAACACTGTATTGGAGTATCAGCAAGCTAAAAGCTCTGATATGGGTCTGAAAACACTTCCGCAACAAATATATACACAAAAACAAGAAATAAGGTTAATTCTCTTCACAAGGATGGGGGAAAAGCAGTGATTTTAACCCCAAAATGCATAAATTCATAGGTATTCGTAAAAACAAAGGAAGGGGATGATTTTATATGTTATCTTAGGTCATTAGGAGCCAATGATCCGAATTTGGGCTCGAAAAAATAACCCTAGCTCAGTTAAACGGTTTCTCCTTCTCAAACTAGGCTTAAAAACCCTAATTCCCCATGACTTACTTACTGTAGAATTTTACTGAAACATGAGAGCATACTTGGTTGAAGACTTTAGCTTCTATAGGGTCTGAACATTGATGAATCAGATCAGAGACATTTCCCATACAATTTACATGAAAAGACAGAGAATTTGATGAAGAAATCCCTTAGAGAAAGGGGCTGCAACAATGTATTGAACTGCAACAAGAAGGTACAACGTTATTTTTCAGATGATTTAGCTGTAGTAAATTATACTATAGATCTATTCCAAATACATAGGTAAAACATCAGATCTAATATAAATCTGGAAGCTATAAGACTTTAAGAACAATATCCCTTTGGAATTACATCAAAATATTGCATGAATAGCCGTAGATCTGAATTACAAATTACAGTGCTACAGAAAACCCATAAATTTCTAAAGATAAACTTTATTACTGAAGAGATCAAATCCACAGAGACATGGATCAGCCACCCAATCCACAGTTCACCAAGGGAAGGCAAGCCTAACACCAAGAGATCTTCTCCAATCTAATTATTAAGCTGAAAGAAGAAACCTTCTTACACAAATAACGTAGTATTGAGAAGAAATTGCGATGAGGGTGAATGAGACTCACTAAACTGAATGAAATTGTAGATATTATACATAATATGGATCAGCTAACTCTTTGGAGGCTGAAGAACACACTCCAATAGAGAAAGCCTCTCGAAACAAGCTATATCTAAGAAGATCTAGAACACCACTTGCTACAAAAGATAGCAGCTGAAAAACCCTCAATGGGCCAGTGCTGCTCATGAAAGATAGAGCTTGGTCTCAAACCAGATAGTGGCCAACTTCAGCAAAGACTCCTCCAATGATCCTCAAGGGAAGAGATGAAACCCCTAAATAGGAATTCCAATCACAATCCTCCACTAAATAGCAGAGAATGGTATTTGTCTAAGCAAACAAATACTTCAGAAATATAATTCATCAATAACCATTTATTAAGCCCTCTCCTCCTTTTTATAACTTGAAAGGGTGCGCAAACCCTAAACCACTTCAATGGACTTAACCCCTTTCACATTGGATCCCTCTTCTAAAACTACGATGGTTCTCCAAGGTGGTCCAATTTATGTTCACACACAAGTGGATTTTGTTACAAAAGGCCCAGATTTATCCCTTTTCACATTGGGCATGTATTTATTCTTTGGCTTAAGGAGCTTTTCTTGTCCTCCTTTACATTTTATTCATCAATCATGAAATACAAAAATGAGCAAAGCAAAATTAATGTTCCAATTAACTGAAGCAAATTAAGGAACATTACAGTCTCCCCCTCCCAAATGTTGCTTGTCCTCAGCAACTGCAAGGAAGAACCATACTTCTCCTTCCCCTTCTATGGCATCATCAATGGATCCCACCATGGTTGAAAATGGTAAGCAATGAATCTGCCCTCCAATGACCTTCTCCAAGTGTAAGATAGCAAGTGTACATCATGAGAAATCAGGGTACAAGTGGTGATCTTCTTGTTGCTCAATGGCCTCATCAGGTAGGTGTGATGAAGAGCATGGGGAAAATTTTTCCCAATCAGTGTCTCCCACACCCATGCTATCATCCAAATAAAAGGAGCCATCCTTGATAGCTCATAAAAAAATCATTAATCCCCATGATGTGCATTGAGTAGGGGCTACAAGGCTAGAAATTAGGGTTGAATATATCCAACTCACGCTGTCCCTATTCCCACTGTTGATGGATGTGGAGTTGAGGATCCTGGGATGCAAAAATGTGGCCGCCATGAAGCCAAAAGGAATATGAAACTTCATGATCTCCTCCATTGATTTCAGTGAACCTCCTTGCCCACCCTCTTATGCATACAGTGAACAATTTATATTCACCATATGTGCTCCAAAAGACATGTGGACTAAGTGCCATATGATGTACTGGATGGTTACAATAGTCCCTCCCTTGAGACCAGCACTTTCCATCATCTTTCTGCCTCAAGTCATGATACCATAAGTGCCCATCCCACCACTTTCTTGCTGAAATAAGCTTCTTCAAAGCTTGGAAATGATAGAGGAAAATAAGTGTTGGTTGAATGGAGATCAAGTGAAACATGTCTTGCTCTAATTCCTCCCATGTGAGAGGCTCCCCTTCATGATACAAACTCAATGCATGACCCTTTGTAGAATATGATACAATGCACCATGCAGCAGCCACAAAAGGTTTCCTCCTCTTCTTGAAATACAAATGAATATGGGAGAGTGCATTCCCAATGGATACATTCATCCAATGTATCATTCCTCCTCTCCCACATATGCTCCTCATAAAAATAGAAACATCAGCAACATAGGGAGCAAGAATAGAAATCATGTTGGCTGCCATATGCAACAAATGTGAATGGAAATTATCTCTCATATGCAACCAACGCAGTTTGGATCTCAACTGTAGAAGAGACTGCTGAAAAATGTGGTCTCCCGACCACTTGCATGCTGCCCCAATCTCTTCATAATATTGGAGGAACTGAATGATAGATGAGGCAATGTAAGTATGTCCTCCAAATAAAAATCCCTCCCCAAGTCCTCCTAGGGAGAGGTCAACAATACTGCTCATGGTCTCAAGTAGACCATGCAACCTCAAAGAAAGAATGCTCCTCCTTGGAGCAACATTCTACACATGTATGGTTAAGGAAGCAATCTGTCAATCAACAAGTAAATAAACAATGTCCTTACCATAGCTTTTGCTCATGCAAAGGGAGTAGCTCATAGATGAGCCTCCTTTCATCCTCAAAGAGAGAGAGGAGACTGCTTTAACTCTTCCCAAGAGTCATGTGCATGCACAACTCCCATGCCAAATGTATAAGTGGAAAGGTTGTTACCCTTCCCCTTTTTCTCTTGCCAAAAAGCAGAATACG
Organism: Pinus albicaulis; assembly: GCA_034641835.2. NCBI lineage: Eukaryota > Viridiplantae > Streptophyta > Pinopsida > Pinales > Pinaceae > Pinus > Pinus albicaulis. The sequence goes on from CM076572.1 coordinate 112,485,879, forward strand.
AAAAGAGAGTGGGGGTGGATGATATTCAGAGACTGTTTCTCTCCTCCTTGAGCCTACCCAAGAGTCTCAGCATTGCATCAAGACCTTACAAGGTCTTCGCTTCCCTGAAATCAATGAGAAATGCCTCACCATGTGAAGCACTCACCTCCTCTTGTTGATAAAGTGGCCTCCATGGTGCAATGTCTCCAGGAGATGAGACATCATCCAGTGGTGACTAAATACATGAATGGAGAAAACCCTCCATGCTTCCACTATGGAATCCAATCATCTCTCTAGGTGCATCAACCTTCTGCAATAGATAGGAATGAGATTGGCCCTCTTCCCTATCTCCTCCTTGTGTCTCCAAGGTTCCAGACTTCCTCAACAATGGCAGAGATGAATCATGTGTTGTGCCTTGATCTCCATATTTGAGATCCTTGGGATTTTCTTTCCATGCCACAAGAAACCCTATAGTTGGAGCAATAGCTCCCTTCTCCTCTGCTTGAGGTGCTAGATCAGATCGAGATCTAACAACATTGTTTCCCTTTAGCTCTGCAACAAAATTGAGCAACCTTCCAATGGAATGACCCACCCTTGAAGAAGAGAGATTTTTGTTCTCTTGTGCAAAGGTGTGGAAAGGTAATCTTGTATCCAACAAGGCATGATGTCGAAATTCAGCCTCTCCCACGGGCTTCTGAAATGGATTTGCGTTTTTATGCAGTGCCTTACAATGCTTTGAAAAACAAAACTAGTTTCAAAGTTTCAGGGCTTGAGACTCATCTTCTTTCAAAAAATCACTAAGAGTTTCCCTCTTAGTCACTCCTCCTTCTGGTTCTATCTGTCTCATGGCAGATCTGAGTTCATGACTACATTGTATATCAAAATGTGTGGCTGCATGCTCACACACACTCTGTGAAGATTTAGAGTTTGATTGAAACTGAAACCCCTTTGGAGATTTTTCAGACATCTCCCTTCTTGCTTTCTTAGGATCTTCATGAATGCTCTGCACAGATTTAGGAGGAAGCTTTGTGAACCTATATTCCTTCCTCCTCCTGCTTCTTCTTCTGTCTTCTTGATTAGAATAAGAAGTGCAGGGTACTTCCTCTTCTATTTTCTCACACACATCATAAGAAGTACTAGGTACTCCTTCATCTTCCTGAAATTCTTTAGGAATTTCATTGTAGCTTCTTCTGCTTTCAAATGCTCTTGGAGTTTCACTACACCCTTCTTCTTACATTGGTTGAAACTCCTTGGACAGGCCCTTTTCTGATCTGAAAATGGATGAAAGGAGCCTCATCCTCTCCATCATTGTTATATTTCTCTACTTATATCTTGATCTCAAAGGCTGTGCCAGAGATCATGCTCTGATACCACTGTAATGTTCCAAATGGGGAAAAATAGGCATAGTAGGGAATATCTTAAGATATTCCTCTATGGATTCACAGCGGTATAGAGACACACCAGCAATTCTAAACTAGAGATAGACTGGTAGGGAATTTACTAGTTATATCACCTCTAAAGAGAGGGTGAAAACTAGAGGCTTCCTGGCCAGTTCCAAACTCTATCTATAGGAAGCTGATGAAACACAACACTTAGGGCTTTCTCACTCTCCCTTGGAGTTTACTGCCCTTGGGATCCTTAGATTAGAAGATGTAAGATTAGGACCCAGAAGAGGAGAAAAAACCAAATAAGTTAGGAGTGATGAAAATCCTAGATTAGGAAAATCCATAAGAGGCTTAATTAGAACACTGTATAAGCAGATCAGTGTGGAAACAACGTAGACCAGGGCTGGGTTCCCCTAGCTTAGGCTGTTTGACACTTATGGATCAAATTCCAGCAAAAACAAATGAGCTGAAAGGTATTAAACAGATCTCCCACAAATAAGACTAGCTAGAAATTAGCCAAAGGGAAGGGTTGCAGTAACTTCAAACACTGTATTGGAGTATCAGTGAGCTAAAAGATTTGATATGGGTCTGAAAACACTTCAACAGAAAATATTTATACAACAGCAAGAAATAAGGTTAATTCTCTTCACAAGGATGGGGGAAAAGCAGTGATTTTGACCCCAAAACGAATAAATTCATATATCTACGTAAAAATAGAGGAAGAGGATAGTTTTATATGTTATCTTAGTTCATGAGGGACCTATTCTCTAAATTTGGGCTTAAAAAAATAATCCTAGCTCACTTAAACAGTTTCTCCTTCTCAAACTAGGCTTAAAAACCCTGATTCCCCATGACTTACTTACTGCAGAATTTTATTGAAGCATGAGAGCGTATTTGGCTGAATATTTTAGATGCTTTAGGGTTTGAACATTGATGAATTAGGTCAGAGACATTGCCCATAAAATTTACATGAAAAGAAAAAGAATTTAATGAAGAAATCTCGTAGAAAAAGGGACTGCAACAATGTATTGAACTGCAACAAGAAGGTACAACGTTATTTTTCAGATGATTTAGCTGCAATACATTATGCTATAGATATATTCCAAATACATAGGTAAAACATCATATCTAATACAGATCATGAAGCTATAAGACATTAAGAACAATGTCCCTTTAGAATTACATCAAAATATTGCATGAATAGATGTAGATCTGAATTACAAATTACAGTGCTACAGAAAACCCAGAAATTTCTGAAGATAAACTTTATTACTGAAGAGATCAGATCCACGGAGACATGGATCAACCACCCAATCCATAGATCACCAAGGGAAGGCAAGCCTAACACCAAGAGATCTTCTCCAATCTAATTATTAAGCTGAAACAAGAAACCCTCTTACACAAATAACGCAGTATTGAGAAGAAACTGCACTGAGGGTGAATGAGACTGACTAAACTGAATGAAATTGCATATCTGATACATAAAATGGATCAGCTAACTCTTTGGAGGCTGAAGAACACACTCCAATAGAGAAAGCCTCTCAAAACAAGCTAGATCTAAGCAGATCTAGAACACCACTTGCTACAAGAGATAGCAGCTGCGAAACCCTTAATGGGCCAGCGATGCTCATGAAAGATAGAGCTTGGTCTCAAACCAGATAGTGGCCAACTTCAACAAAGACTCCTCCAATGATCCTCAAGGGAAGAGATGAAACCCCTAAACAGGAATTCCAATCACAATCCTCCACTAAACAACAAAGAACGATATTTGTCTAAGCAGACAAATACTTCAGAAATATAATTCATCAACAACCATTTCTTAAGCCCTCTCCTTTTTATAACTTGAACGGGTGCACAAACCCTAAACCACTTCAATGGACTGAACCCCTTTCACATTGGATCCCTCTTCTAAAACTGCACTAGTTCTCCAAGGTGGTCCAATTTATGTTCACACACAAGTGGATTTTGTTACAAAAGGCCCAGATTTATCCCTTTTCACATTGGGCATGTATTTATTCTTTGGCTTAAGGAGTTTTTCTTGTCGTCCTTTACATTTTATTCATCAATCATGAAATACAAAAATGAACAAAGCAAAATTAATGTTCCAATTAGCTGCAGCTAATTTAGGAACATTACAAGAATGCATGCCTCCTACATCATCATGACTCGAAAAGCATCATGTTGTCGATTTAATCCCTTCCACATTCATCGTTGTCAATTTACACCCCGTTTTCATTACTTCCACAGTAGGAATGCCTATAGGACCATCATCCCATCCATCGTAAATGTACAACTTCTTTATATGTGATACAATCATAGCCTCATATTGTTTCATAAATTCCATCCCCAGCATAACTTCATAATCATAATTTTGTACAACCATGAAGTCGAAATTCCCATGCCACTCCCCTATGTGTACCTGCACATTCTCAATCACACAAATAACATGATCTGGAAGAGAATTCACTTCTTTCATCCGAGCCTGGATTGGCTTGGGCTTCAATACAATCTTCCTCATAGCTTATTCTCTAATGAAGTTAAAATTTGCACCATTGTCCACCATTGTGAGTAGTGTACCCTACCCAATATTTGTATCCACATACTCGAGTTCGTTCCTTTCATGATCGTGCCTAGGGATAGCTTCCACAGTTGTTACAGCTCCCAATACCTGCATCATCCCAGCCGTTGGTTCCTCTTTCTTCTTCTTCTTAGTTTGTGCCACTACTTCCACTACTGGTCTTGAAGGTCAATTATTCATCGTGTGATCTTCCCCTCACAACAAACACTTTAGAGGTTTCTTCATCTTTGGCTTGCCTTTTGATCTTGAAGGCTCCTCCTTTTTAGTCTTTTCCTTGTGTTTATCAGACTTGCTTTTCTTCCATTCAGTCCCTTCATCATAATTTTTTTTTAGCCTATCAACAGTAGAAAATGCTTCTTCCAATATCTTGATATTTTGTCTCTTCACCTCATTACATGGCTAAGGTTTCAATCCAATAACTAAATGAAGACCTTGTCTTTCTCTGCCATGCCAAGTAGCTCCAAGATCACATTTTGGAAATACCATTGATACTATTGCAGACTCCCTATTTTCTTAATATACATAATCGTTTTTCATGCATCCCAAGTCTAATCTTGTGGGCTAAAATGAGTCTGCAAATATTCCTTCATTTCTTCCTATGTAGTGATATCATTGGCTTCACCATGAGAAATCTGGTCAGCCTTACTTCTCCACCACATCTTAGCATCCTTCGTCATAAATTGAGCAACTACCTTCACTTTACCTTCTTCACTAGGAATTTCCAAATGCTCCAAATATTGCTCCATATACCATAAGAAGCTACGAAGTGTATTTGCACTCCTTGTCCCGTCACAAGAATCGGGTTGCTTCACTTTCTCATAAACAACTCCTCCAATAGGTCCCTGCCCAAAACCTCTCTTCAATATTGCAATCTCGTTCAAAGCCTCACTCAGAATTTTCTGCAGCTTAGTAATCTTGTCCATACGAAGATCCTTGACTGATTCGAAGTCCTTCACATCCTTCGTTGTTTTCCCATACTGTCACTTGGTGTATTCATATAGTACTTTGAGTTATTTGTGAGCTTCTTCCATCTTGACATACTTATCCCTAAGTTCTTCATTCTCGGCTTCCAACGTATGCACTTTTGAATCAAACTAATCCATACGATTCAACAACTTATCCATGAAAACCCTTTCAGCATTAGGGGTAGACTCATGTGTCACCCGAGGTTATTCCACATTGTCTACCATTAGGTTTTCCTTTGATCGTGTTAGGACCATATACTATCATACAACTTCGACCCTACAAACCTATCTTTGTCAAACATTCCCAAGCTTCAACCTCAACTGCAACCCTTCCTATTGTACATGTCAGCTTTAATCGTCAAACTTCAACAAGGCCCAGCTCGCTCTGAATCGAGCTCTGATACCAACTATCACAACCCTATACTTGTGATACTCTTTCAACCACTTATAGAAGCCGTGACACGACTACATTTTTTCTTTTTACCAATACCAACCCTTAGCTAGATGGATTTTTAAGATGTCTCCTCCCCATAGCACATGACACAACCACCCCATAAGGGTTAATATCTTGGGTCACCTTGCTGACGAGGCCCATCCTCAACTAGTTGTGCTAGAGGGACTTGACTTGTTTTTTTATTTATTTTAAATATATCTATATTTTGTTAATTATTATGTCTTTCCTTCGTTTAATTTATATAATTACCCTAGTTTTATCAACTAAAGAAATATAAATGTTTATATAATTACCCTTGTGTTATCAACTAAACAAATATTTTGTTTTTTTATTTTTATTTTTTAATGACATAGAAGAATCGAGACAGTTGGGCCTCACACTTAATTGCCCCTAAACCTCTTAGAGACTAGGATTTGTCTTAAATTTCTAATGGGCTAGGATTTCTCTTCATTCCTATAATACTCGGGTTAGGATTTGTCCTCCTCCAAGTAATCCAAATCGCAAAATAAAATTGAACCAAAATCTCTCGTGTTTCAACATTTCTCATATTACCAAGTGAGCTACACCAAGACAATTAAACAAATATTCTCATTAGCAAACGTTTTCAGACTTTTTATTGTATGTGAGTGGGAAAAAGAAGTTGGAAGATGTATAATGTTTTCAGACTTTTATGCTATGTAAGTGGGAAAAAAATAGTCGGAAGAGGTATAAAACATTATATCTAGAGTGAGAAGAGGTGTAAACGGTATATCTACTTAAGATGAGATCCAAATCACGATACCTAAATCATGTACAAATGTATTAAAACAGGAACTTAGGGCAGACAATAAATTTGGTAAATGGTTCATGGGAAATCGGAACGAATATACTACTCAACGACCTAGTTCGCCCTACCTTCAGTTATTTTTGTTTTGTTAAACATCTACGGGTACCCGCTATAGTACCTGTAGGATTCCCAGGTAACATCAGTCACATTAGGATTGAAAAATAATGAATAATCACAAGAACGCTCTTTACATGCGGCATCCGTGAACATTAAAAATACATGCACTGTTGCATGTACGGAAATGAAAAGGACAACAACAAACTGTGTGCGCTAATGGTTGTCAATTCATGGGCTCCGCCGTGGAGCCTTTCATGATACCAGAAGGCACGTTCACCTTGAAAATTCACTACATAAATCAGCCTCCTTGACCGGGGAGAACACAAGCCTCGGGATTATATCTGCCCACGTTTCTAGATGAGTTTTCTTTCTTTGTATCGTTTCGTGATATAGTTTTCTTTATATAGTTTCGTGCTGGCTGAATACATCTCTGATTTTTTGTGCTTCCTATAAATCAGTCTACTATTTCACACAAGAGGGAAGCAAACTCTCATCAGGTATGTTCATCGACAGAGCCGTCGACCTGAGTTCCTGTTATCTGATTAACTTGCAATATATTTATTCATTATTATTATTTTTTCATATTTTTATTTGTTATTTTTTGTTTGTTAAATTGTTTGTGATTTTCTAGGTTTGAGATATTTATTGATTATTATTTTTATTTCATATTTTTATTTGTTTTTTTGTTTTTTAAGTTGTGTGTTTTTCTAGGCTTGCCCTGTGGCTTGAAGAGCTAGGTACCTAAGTCTTAAAGTTAGACATTTTTTATGTCGATTGCTGATTCTCAAAGTGGCAACGTAGGCTTGGCTAATTAGTTGAGAACGCTCATGTCTGTCTCATTGCAATCAACATAAATCAAGAGTCAAAATTAATAGCTGAATTTTTTAACATGTATCCTCCCGACAACCACCACCTTGAAATTTGTTCCTAGTAAAACTTGACCTATTTTTATCTGTTGTTATTTACTTTGCTCGTTTTCATTGTTTTCAGTGATCATACAAACAGAAGTAACAATTTCAGTGCCAAATGGCTGCAATTGCCCCATCCTCATCCTCATCCCCATCTGCCGAAGGTCCGGATGTCAGCGTTTCGATTCCACAAGGAACGCTTCAGCAGACGGGAAGGATAGAGAAACTGAGAGAATATTCTGAACAAAGAGGGCAGTGGCTTCGGGCTGCAGTGCTGGGAGGAAACGATGGATTGCTGACCACGGCATCGTTAATGCTAGGAGTGGGAGCAGTGGAACCAAATAAAAAGACTGTGGTCGTATCAGGGCTGGCAGCTCTGGTGGCTGGCGCTTGCAGCATGGCCATTGGGGAATTCGTTTCTGTGTATGCTCAACGTGATGCCCAAGTCTCTGACATGAAAATAAGAGCAAATAGGCTGGCCGAGGAAACGTCCATAGAACTTCAACTTGTTGAAGAGCTCTCTGGCGATTCATCCTTTGCATCTCCCACTACAATTACAACACGTCAAAGCCCAGCTACATCTACAAATTCAAAATGTGATGATGGTCAGAGCCTTCCGAACCCCTTCCAAGCAGCGCTTGCATCGGCCATGGCATTTTGTGTGGGAGGAGTGGTGCCCTTACTCTCCGCAGCATTCATTACCAATTACCTTGTGAGAGTTGGAGTTGTGGCAGGAGTGTCGACCGTTACTCTCGCCGCTTTTGGTGCTATTGGAGCTTGCTATGGTCGTTCTCCCGTGGTGAAAGGAACCCTCAGAGTATTGGTCGGAGGGTGCATGGCCATGCTAATAACCTATGGCTTGCTCAAGCTACTTGGGAGGCGACTATAAATTAAGTGCATATAGGATCCAAATATCGTCGACATCCCCATCCATTTAGATTTATACTAGCCACTAACTGCATCTCATCATGTAATTTATGCATCTAGTCACTCTACGTGCGACTGCGGTTATGTTTTGGTAATATAAATATATATTAGCAATTGTCACGAAAAGAAATTGATAGGATTGATAATTATTTTTTTATTTTTCTTATATTTATTTTAAAAAAATCAATTTTTTTTTTAGCATATAGCTAAATGTTCATGTAGAAATATACAATAGGAAAGTTATTTTTAAACAAATTTGTGTGAAATTTGCTAAAAAAAAAATAGAGATTGAAAAGTTTTAGGTCATTAGATTCACAAGTACATAGTTTTATATATACTTTTTATAATCTTAGTTATTATTATTATTTTTTTAATAAGTACTTAGGTTTTAGTGACTTTTAAGTTTAAATGATGTTATTAAAAATTTGTTATATTTAAATAAAATTTATATCATAAAATTAAACTCCACACAAACCTATTAATTTAAATTAAATGTATAAAAAACACTATTAAAAAGGAAAATAACTATTTATATATTTAAATATAGTACATTTTTGTGTCACGTTGCTCTGGAACAAAGAATGATAGAAATGTTGTTATGCCCTGTTTGACATTTTGACTATGTCAAATTACACAAAAATAAAAATAAAAGTAAATTAAACAAAAAGAATGACATAATGTAATGAACACTTTAACTGGGTCAAAATACAATTAAAAATAAAAATAATAAAATAAAATAATAATAAACTATAAAACAACCCATGGTATAGCCCATGGTATTGACCCATAGCATTCATGTTAAATGTAGTTTATTTAAACGGGGAAATTAAGATAAGTATTTAGTTTTTGGTTACTTTTAAGTTAAAACGATGTTATTAAAATTTGTTAGATTTAAATAAAATTTATATCATAAACTTAAACTCCACACAAACCAATTAATTTAAATTAAATGGAAATTTGTAGAAATTCTTTCGGTAGTAATCACATGCAAAAGAACGAGGTCGACGCGTTTCGAACCAACCAGTGTGGTTCATCATCAGGACATAGTCGTGATGATGAACCACACTGGTTGGTTCGAAACGCGTCGACCTCGTTCTTTTGCATGTGATTACTACCGAAAGAATTTCTACAAATTTATATTATGGATCACAGAAACTTAGATTCCAAAAATTAAATTAAATGGATAAAAAACACTATTAAAAAGGAAAATAACTATTTATGTATTTAAATATTACATTTTTATGTCACGATGCTTTCCACAAAGTATGATAGAAATATTGGTATGTCATGTTTAACATTTTGACTATGTGAAATTACACAAAAATAAAAGTAAAAGTAAATTAAATAAAAAAAATGACATAATGTTATTAAAAATTGGTTAGATTTAAATAAAATTTATATCATAAAATTAAACTCCACAAAAACTAATTAATTTAAATTGCATGGATAAAAAACACTATAAAAAAGGAAAATAACTATTTATGTATTTAAATATTACATTTTTGTGTCACAATGCTCCCCAACAAAGTATGATAGAAATGTTGTTATGCTATGTTTAACATTTTGACTATGTCAAATTACACAAAAATAAAGATAAAAGTAAATTAAATAAAAATATTGACATAATGCAATGAACACTTTAACTAGGTCAAAATACAATAAAAAATAAAAATAATAAAATAAAATAATAATAAACTATAAAAATAGCCCATGGGTCAATGACCCATGGTATTCATGGGGAATGTAGTTTATTTAAAGGGGGAAATTAAGATGGCCTAGATCAATCTCAAGAGCCAAGAGATATAAAATGTCTTGATATGCAAATCTCTTTTAGAATGAAAAGAGAATTGATCCATCTCATAAATAGTATATATTTAAAGTAATTATTTAATAAATTTATTTTTAAATGTTTATAACCATTATTCTTTTAAAATTTTACTTAATAGAATACATCTAAATTTTAATACATCCAAATATACATAGCTTTTCTTGTTCTATATTATTTTTGTTACAACCATTTTATTATTCCAAAAATATATGGTTTTATATATATATATATATTATTTGTGTTACAACTATTTTATTATTCATGAGTAGTATTTCTTAATATATAAGCTAGTATTTGCACCAAATATTGCAAAGGAAACGTAGTAAGTAGTATGCTATCTCAATAAAATATAGAAGAAGAGTGTAGATGAAGGCAGATGTGATATGTAATGTTCTCTAAAGGTGCAAAAAATTTTCTCTAAAAAAAACTATCAACAATATGCTTAGTTGTAAAAATCAACAATACTCCTAGCTATGAAGTATATATTTGTTCTCTTATGTGAAATATAAATTTCGTTTGCATGATATGATCAAGTTTTTTTTAATTTTTTTAGTTTAATATACTCTTTTGTACATTTCAACCTAGAAGTATATATTTGTATGTGTGTGTAGGTGGTCTTATTTGAAGCGTCAACAATATCCAAGATGGGCCATGCTTGATAGTAAGCTTTGATATCATCATTACTATTTGTATAAATAGTGTCCCCATAATAAAAGATCATAAAACCCCAATTTACTCTCCAATTTTTGAAACTCCCACCCATGCTGGGGATATCATACTATAAAATCAAATGTTCCAGTGTAAAATAAAAATAATAAAATAAAATAATAATAAACTATAAAAACAACCCATGGTATTCATGTGGAATGTAGTTTATTTAAAGGGAGAAATTAAGATGACCTAGATAAATCTTAAATCTGGATCTACCAAGAGCCAAGAGGGATCAAATGTCTTGGTATGCAAACCTCTTTTAGAGTGAAAAGAGAATTGAGCCCTCTCATAAATAATATAGATCTAAACTAATTATTTAATAAAATTGATTTTAAATGTTTATAAGCATTATTCTTTTAAATTTTTACTTAATAAAATGTATCTTAGCAATAATGATGAATGTTCGTAATTCTCATTTCTTAAATAACACTAAATTTACCTTTAATTACTTAATTGTAATAGTTTGTAACTATATAACATTTTGTAGCTACATACATACTCTTTTGGATTTTTTTTGTTAATGAATATCAAATTTCTCCCGTTCAAAAATATATATATACATATCCTTACTTACCTAATTTTAGCTAAAAATATCTTAAATGTTTTTACTTTATAATCATAAACAATTTTTATATTATATGATGTCAAACTTACTCAAATTTTTAGTCTAAATTGTAAACAAAGTTTTTCACTACATAATTTTAGCTTTTATAATTTTTTTTTATAATTTTTCAATTCCAAACAAAACTTACAAAAGAAAAAACCCATTCAGTCCTTACTATAGATTATAGTTTTAAAAAATTGACACTATGCACGATTAACAATAGAGTAAGTTGAGACAACCCCAAGGGGTTTTTTATACAAGTTTTATCATAACCTTTCCCTCCATCCAAAATATATTGTAGAGTCTTTTGAAGAGAGAGTATATTCTACTTTATAACATGTTCCACAATCAAAGAAAATGGCTACGGATTTCACAAGTTATTATTTTATAACTTCATCCAGAATCAAAGAAAATGGCTAGCGATGTCAAAAGTTATCATTCACATAGTGATGTATTAATGTTCTCAGTTGAAATGGTGGCCAGGGACACTAAAAATTTCAAAATAGATATATGTTATGGCATCCATATTGTCTACAAACCATCCAAATTTTCCATCTCATACAACAATTTCTAACAATAACTGTTCAATTTACTCTCCAATTTTTTAAACCCCCACACATGTTGGGGACATTACAGTGTAAAATCAAATGTTCTTGTGGCTTTTTTAAAGGGTTCATAATGAAAACAAGTAATGAGAAAGTCAATCTTGTGGTATAATAGTTGATTTTTGAATCATTGTGATAAACAAAACATCACTTTAGCTCACATAATATATCTAATTCTATAAGGATATGAGATGATAAAAAAAATTGAATCATGATAAATAGGTGACAACCAAAACTAAGTTGTAGCCACAAACAAAAAATCACAACAACTCATAGAATATATCCAAGGTTTCAATGAATCACATACATAGTGATGGACCTCATGGGAATTTTAGTGCACATAAAACACCACCCTAAAGATTCTATACTCTCGATCAATTTAGAATAATCTAATATTTCTATATTGGATGTCGAGGTGGGTGGTAGAGTAATTGATGATGCTTCTTAAAGGCCAAGGGAATTTATATACTCTATCCTTCCATCAAATCTATAAAAGGTGAGACTTGTAGATTATAGTTTTAATAAATTGACACTATGTGATTAGGAATAAGTTACAAACATAAGTAATAAGAGGAATGTACATGAGGGCCATGGTAATTAATGTTTTCTTTGTACTATTTTATTTAGAATAGTTCTATTTAAAATAGTAATTCGTATTTGTATTTTTTTAAATGAATATTGTTAAACTTGTAATTGAGTAAAATGTATTAAATTGATATTCTAATTTTTAAGATATTTATTTCAAAAATTCAATACTCTAGATGAGTTTTGTGAGTTTGATATGGTGAGTTTTGTTTTATTAAGCTTTACTCTTGATGTGTAGAGAATGAATCTATCTCAAGTCCCAAACAAGATTCTTCTTTCTCTTCTTATTCTAGCTTTCACCTTAACACTCCTCTCCCACTCCTTGCACAAATTTAAACTATGAGGCACAAGGTAGTTGTTGCATATAGGAACATTTAGATATGATAAGAAAAAAATGATAATATATTGTAATTTTCTCTACAAATGTGATGGAAAGAGTGCCCTAAATGTTGACAATTTCATGGTTATGTAGTATAAGCTACATGAAAATTTACATTGTTGTATAAAATATCAATAAATCTATGCCCAATATCCAACACAATAGAGCAATACATGTTCACCAATTCAACAGTTGCTTCCAACTCTCTCTTAGTACTAAAGTTGTTTTCTCAATAAAATTGTTTGTTCTGCTCTTGATGAAAACCATTGTTGTCGCATATAGGAGCATTTATCTCTGATAAGAAAAGTGTGATAATGTGTTGTAATTTTCTCTACAAATGTGTTCGAGTTTTTTCCTCAATAAAATTGTTTTTACTGCTCTTAAGTGATGAAATCCATAGTTATTTCATATAGGAGCATTTATCTCTATAACAAAAGTGTGATACTGTGTTATAATTTCCTCTACAATTTTTTTGGAGTTTTTTTCGCAATAAACTTGTTTTTACTACTCTTAAATGATGAAATCCATCGTTAAGTCATATAGGAGAATTTAGCTCCGATAAGAAAACTGTGATACTGTGTTATAATTTTCTATACAAATGAGATGGAAAGTCTGCCATGAATTTTGGAAATTTCATTGTTAATGTAATATAAGCTAAATACAAATTCATTTCTTATACACAAGGTATCCAACACCATAAAACAAGCGAAGTTCTCCAATTCCATAAATGCTACTGAATCTCTATCTGTGTTGGATTTATTTTCTCAATAGCCTTATTTTTACTTCTCTTGAAGTGATGAAAGCCACCTCTCCATAAATTTTTACTATCTTCACAAAGAACAAAAGAAACCAAATTCATATCAGTGATACTGAAAAAACAAGAACATGGTAAACACCAGGGAGATTACTTGTAAAGAACAATGTGATCTTTTGAATATTTTCAAAGATAATGAAGAAACTAATACATAGGTGACTCAATAGGAAGTGATCAATAATAAATATGGAGGATCTGCACCAAAAATATCTTTGATTTTGAAGGTAGAACATCACGATCTATTTCTTTATTCATGAGACATTCATGTTGGCATGATCAGACAAGGTCTTTAACTTAACTTCAACATAGGCCTCATGATTTGTAAGGTTCAAGGAAGCAATATTGGAGTAATATTTCACTATAGCATGGTCCTTGCCTTTTCTGGATATAATTATTTTTTAAATTAATAATTATTTATTTAATCTATTCAAATAAATTATTTTTTTATTTTTAAATTAAATTAAAATACACACACACACACACACACACACACACACACACACACACACACACACACATTCTCTTCAGCTATATATTATGAGTTTAGCGTGTTTTCAATCAAGAAGAGGCTTCATAGTTTAAGAACTATATCTTAGATCTGAGCACATGATTCTATTAAAATATGTGAATCAAATTCAATTTTTACAACTTGTATGTTGAAATAAGTGATTTTGGAAGTGATGATGGCTTCTTTAGAAACTTGATTAGTGTTGTGAAAGAAATTTGAGTATATCATTAAAGACTATGAATATTTATAAAGGAGTTTAATATCCTTTCTTTTTGATACATAGCACCTAATCCATGAAAATTTGTAACCATGTCTGCAATGATATATGCTAATCATTTTAGTTTTATGTTGATGCCAACATGCATGAAGATGCTTCTAATTTTCAATGAAGTAGTCTTCAAAAGTTCCTAGCTCTATTTGAATTACATAAATTCATTGAAAACCATCTGATAGTATTTACTTCAGTTGTTTTATTTGGACATGTTGGACGTTGACATATTGTGCCAAGAAGTTTGCTATATCTTATCAGTTTAGTGTTTTTTCAATCAAGAAGAGGCTTCAAACAAGAAGTTTGTTATATCTTATTAGTTTAATATTTTTTCAATCAAGAAAAGGCTTCGGAGTTTAAGAACTAAATATTTCTGGTTGATAACTCTTATCGTCAATATCTTTGGAACCTCCATGACCTACTTCCATGGAAGAAAATTTTTCCTTTCATTCCTTCATGATGGCACCTTCTTTGTAACATCTTATTTCTTTTAGGCCACTCTTTCCTATTCTATTGCCTTAAGGTGTTTCTTTTGCAACATGTGGTGCAATTGCTAGTTTATCTTCTTTGCAAAGAGAATTCAGATGTCAAAAACAGGCCTTTTTTTCCTTAAGAGTAATTAATCAAATCTCTTAATGAGAGGTTGTCATAGAAAAATTTTACTGCAATAGTTCAATTCAAAGCCTATGTGTGGACATCAATAAGAATTCCATGTAAAACAAGTGTGAAAATTATATTTTTGGTTTCAAATTTTCTGTCAATATTGAGATATAGCATATTAATCACAACAATGTAACATAATAGTTAAGATTTTATCTTTAAAATTTTTATTTGCGACATCAAGTTGTCAAAAGATCTTATAAAGTTACTTATGTCTTGTACATATAAAAAAAAAAAATCAATAACTCCATATGTAAGCAATTCAATAAATCCATATGTCCATATTGTCCATGTTCACTTCATATAAAAATCTCCATAAATATTATTAAAAAGATAAGGCTCATACCAAAATTTCTATGTAAAAAATCTCTCTTTGTGGAAAATAATCCTTAGTCATTTTTGTATGTAAAATAGAGAGTAGGGAAAGAAAATTTATGTAGAAATTATTCAACATGTATGTATATCTTGGATTCACCCGATCTAACAATGTACTAAAGTTAAATACTAAATTGGTTCTACAAATCTTTTGCGGAATTAAAAACACAATCGCTAATGACATGAACATGAAGAAAGATCAATCACAGATAATTTCCCAGGGAAAGCTTACAACTAAAAACCCCACTATCTTCTATTGTATATTAAGCATGGATCATGAAATAATTACATACAAAAATATTCTCACAAGAGCCCTCCAGTACTCAAATAACTGTCTCACACAGTGATATGCAAAATTGACCAACACATAGCCAATTCTCAGCCTCTAGACAACCTGCCTTGCTTGCGCAATCCTTGATGGTAAAGATCCCTAAAAGATAGGAATTCTTGCCTGCCTTGGCTGCACAAGTATCATGGGCACTCCAATGGGTGTTTTCCTGGATGTGTGCAAGCAAGTTATACTACAACTGATAGTCAACCTCCCTTTAACTTAGAACTCAACTGGGTCTCCACTGGATCTGACATGCATGCAACTAATAACAGTAAATCCTCAGTTGCATGTTAGATGATTGATTTTGAATTAATTAATATTTAATTCACTAAATCTCTCACTAGTGTATCTCCATCTACAACTAGCACAACTGAGTTTAACTCACTTAACTAAGTTAAACTTATTTACAGCTTGCAACAACTCATGCACCACTGAACTTCATACTCTGTTACAACTAGAATTACTCTCCATGCCTCACCAACAACCTCTAAATCGAAATCCAATAGCTAAATTACTTTATCACTTTTAGTTAACTCATTCAAGTCCAGATTGAGAAGAGATTATAGCTTAATGTCCATCTTAATTAACAGATAACCAAAATAGACATGCACCCAAAAATAACACTGTGGGCCCCACCCTACTTTGGGTGCTTAATGCACTAGGTGTGGGTGTTGAATCTTCTTGTTGAATCTAAACACTCCTTCTCAACGAGAAAGGGATTGTCCTTCACCCCAATCTTGTTTCTATGGTATTCGAATTTACTCCTGGTGAGCGCTTTTGTCAGAATAACTTCATCCTGATCTTCTGTGGGAATGTACTGAAGAAACATGATCCACCTCTGCACACAATATCTAAGATGATGGTACTAGATATATATATGCTTGGACCTATCGTGAAACACAATAATAATCGAGAATTTAATGCAACTCTCATTATCACAATGAATCATTTTCGGATCCATATGAGAACCAAACAAACCAATCAAGATATTTCTGATCCACATAGCCTCACATGTAGCTTGACTTGCTACCATGTATTTCACTTTCGTTGAAATGAGTGCCACGAATCATTGCTTCCTGCTATATGAGGAAACTATTATTGATCCAATGCTAAAGATTGCCACTGATGTGCTCTTTCTATCCGATGGACTTCCACCCCAATCTACATCCATGAATCCATGCAACTTCATTCGATTTGTTCATCTATACCATATACCATAATCTGATGTGCCCCTCAGGTATCTCAGGACATGCTTCCCTGCCTTCCAAAAGAGCTTGGCAGCCTTAACCATAGCTTGAATCATCTGATTAATTGCATAGGCTTAACCCACTAACTGTCAATAGGCAGTAGCATCCACTACCTCTCCAAAAGTAGCATCCTCTTTCCTCCAATTTCGTGGAAGAGGAGTATCCATAGGTTTGTGGCTCTCCATGTTAAACATACCTAGTATCTCCTTTCCATGATTTCCTTGATACACAAAAATTTTACCATCCCGCTGCCATATTTCCAATCCAAGGAAATAATGAAGGAGTCCCATGTCCTTCATTTCAAACTCCCTTGCAAGATCCTCCTTAGATGGGTGTATCATCTGCTCATCACCAGTCAAAACTAGATCATCAATATAAAAAAAAATGATCAATAGCTTACCCTCAACAACAATATGGTACAGGTTTACATCAGATTCACTTTTGGTGAAGCCCAGTCCAGTGTCTATTAGAGTGTACCAAGCACGAGGTGCTTGCCTCAGCCCATATAATTCTCTTTTGAGCTTGCACACATGGGACTCGCCGTTGAAGATTTGAAACCTTAAAGCTACTCTATGTACACTTATTCCTCAATGATCCCATTGAGAAACACAATTTTCACATCCATTTGATGAATGCGCCAGCCCATCTGTGCTGAGAGTGCAACGATGGATCTTATGGAAGAGTACCTTGCAACAAGTGCAAAAGTCTTATCATAATCTATCCCCTCGATCTGTGAGAAACCCTGGGTCAAAAATGTAGACTTGTATTTCTCCACACTCCCATTAGTAGTTTGCTTTACCTTGTAGATCCATCTTGATCCAACCAACGATTTGGGGAACGGTCTTGGGAATATCTCCCATGCACTGTTCTTGACAATGGAGTCATAACCCTCCACCATTGCATCAACCCAAGTAGGTTGTTGTACTGGTTCCTGGAAGGAAGATGGTTCAGTCAGAATATATTTTATCATAAGAGCCATGTATCCAATAAATCAGACAGGAGACTATCTTTGTCTGCACTGTGAAGTAGGGGCTCCTACATTCTGTGTAGCATCAAGTCTCAGCCTATTAGCTTCTGTGGTGCATCTTATGTGATTTCTAATGGATGGCTCTGCATGAGTGTTTTCCTCCACTCCATGAACCTCCTCATGTGGCTGATCCACATCTTGAGACTCATCCTTGGGAACCCACAGTTCTTCTCTACATGCAAGTCTAGCCTTCTCTCAAGGGACAACCACATGGATTTCTCCTCATCAAATTTGATATCCCATCGCACAACAAACATTATGTTGTTTGGAAAGTACACACGATAATTATAAGGTGTTTCAGTGTACCCCACAAAAATCCCAACCCAAGTTGTTGGATTCAGTTTCTTCCTAGCATCCTTGGTCACATGCACATAAATAGATGAGCCAAAAATATTAAAGTGTGAAAAATTAGGTTTATTACCAGTGAAAGACTCTTCGGGTGTACTCATGCCAAGTAATCTATGAGGATAATAGTTTTGCACATGTGCAGTTTTATTGCATGCTTCCGCCCACAAATGCATCGGTAGGTCTTGATCTTGTAACATCCCTCGTGCTGCACCCAAAATAGTTCTGTTCTTCCTCACCATGACCCCATTCTGTTGTGGGTTATGAGGTGCTATGAGTTCTCTTTGAATTCCTTCTTTCTTGAAGAAGTTCTTGAATTCATTAGAGATGTATTCTCTGCCATTATCGCTCCTAAGAGCCTTCACTTTCTTCCCCGACTCTTTCTCCACCAATGCCTTAAGGTCATATAACTTAGAGAATGTTTGATATTTAATTTTCATGAAGAATATCCAACAATTACGAGAAAATTCATCAATAAATATTATATAGTACTTATGTTTTGTTGTTGAAGCAATAGAGAAAGGACCACACACATCTGTGTGAACTCTCTCAAGGATCCCCAAAGCTTGATTTTCCTTCTCATGAAAGGAAGCCTTTACATATTTTGCCATAGTACATCCCTTTCATGTATCTGAGTGCGTACGTGTACCCCTGGGAAGACCAGTAGAAATATGTTGCATGAATTTCAAGGCTCCATGGTGAAGATGGCCCAATTTCCTGTGCCATAATTTGCCCTCTGGCTCAACACTTGATCTACCTTGCCCATCATTGTTGCGCAACCATATACCTCCAGCTTTTAGAGATTCTTAAATATAATCCCTATCCTCTTGGCCTGAACCATTGTTTTATGTCGCATGAAAGCTTTTCCATCACTAAAAACAACGTCATAGCCTCTATCCTCCAACATTGCGACTGAGACCAAATTTTTCTTCAGACCTGGTACATGCATCACATATTTTAATTGAAATGGTTTACTTGACTCCTCTGAAAGGTAATGATACCAATCCCAATAACACTATATCGTCCATCGTCACCCATTTCAATATGCATCTGGAGGTATTTCTCCTTCAAGTCACTAAAAATTTCCTTATCTCCCATCATGTTAAAGTAAGTGCCACTATCCAATTACCACACAGATCCCAATGAACTTGACACCATGCAAGCGATCAATGAGAATTCAATCTCAAATTGCGAGGCAAGTGCCTCACGAGCTGCGGATCCTCCAACCTTATTATTCTTCTTCTTTTTTGGATGGTTAGTATCAAAGTGCCCATGCTCGTGACATTGAAAATGCTTCACCTTAGACATGTCCTTCTTCTTGTTGTTCTTGCACTCAGATTTTGAATGAAATTTATTCCCCTTCCCTTTCCTCACCTTTGTAGCGAAAGAAAAATCATCTACATCCTCATTCTTAAATGAAGATCCAACTCTAGTGTTCGATCTGAGCTCCTCCTGCACCAAATCCAACCACAGTCATTCCCAATTTGGCAAATTTTCCCTTCCATTAACATAGTCTTGATAATTGTGCCAACTCTTGGGAAGTCCTAGGAGAGCCAAGCTCACCAAATCTTCATCAGCAACTATTATTCCAACGCTCCCTAGTTCATCCTGACATCGGAAAAAAATTGTTAGATATTTTGGAATGGCGTCGTCCTTTTCCATATTGATCTTCCTGAGTTTATCTTTGAGCGCCAATTTCCTAAGTTGCTGCTGCGTTGGAATAGATCCACTAAAGCCTTCCACATTGCATATGGTGTGCCTTTCCCATGGAGGCTTGAGACATGTCATCTCATACTCCCTCCAATAGGATCCTCCTCGCTTTTGCCACTTTATTTTTCCATGCATCAAGATTTGCTGCATCTACATCATCGGGTTTAGGAACATCTTTTTCAATGAATTCCTTCAACCCATTTTTTTCGAGTACTGCCTCCATCCTGTTCTTCCATGCAATGTATTTTGATCTGCCCTCGAGTGCATACTCTAACCTTGATCTATTTAAATCCATTGTGATCTCAAATAAACTATAGCACCAAGAAAGTCTTTCTGCAAATTTGAATTCTATCCAGTGACAAACTCTGCACCTGCTTCACTTCTGCAATTTCCTGTGCTCTGATACCATCTAGAAATTATACAACATGTATGTATATCTTGGATTCATCTGATCTAAAAATGTACTAAATTTAAATACTAAAGCACTTCTACAAATATTTTGCGGAATTAAGAACATAATTGCTAATCACATGAAGATGAAGAAAGATTAATCACACACACCACATGTAATTTCCTGGGGAAAGCTTATAGCTAAAAACCCCACTATCTTCTATTGTATATTAAGCATGTATGATGAAAAAATTACATACAAAAATCTTCTCAAAAGAGCCCTCCAATACTTAGCTAATCGTCTCACAACGTCATATGAAAAATTGAACGACATATAGCCAATTCTCATCCTCCATGCAACCTGCCTTGCTTGCACAATCCCTCATGGTAAAGATCCCTTAAATATAGGAATTATTGCCTGCCTTGACTGCGGAAGTATCATGGGTACTCCGATGGGTGTTTTCTTGCATGTCTGCAAGCCAATTATCCTACAACCGATAATCAAGCTCCCTTTAACCTAGAACTCAACCATGTCTCCACTAGATCTGACATACATGTAGCTAATAATAGTAAATCCTCAGTTGCATGTGAGATCACTAATTATTATTTAATTAATATTTAATTCACTGAATCTCTCATTAGTGTACCTTAAGTTACAACTATCACAACTGATTTTAAGTCACTTAACTGAGTTAAACTGATTTACAACTTGCATCGACTCATGCACCACTGCACTTCGAACTCTGTTAGAAGTAGAATTACTCTGCATGCCTCACCAACACCTCTAACTCTAAATCCACTAGCTAACTGAATATATCACTTTTAGTTAACTCATTCATGTCCACATTGAGAATAGATTAGAGTTTCATGTCCATCTTAATTAAGGGATAACCAAAATAGACATGAACCCAAAAATAACACTATGGGCCCCACGTCTGGGTGCTTAATGAAACCAAGTGCTGAATGCAACAAGGTGCTTAATGCACTAGCCGTGGGTGCCAAATATTCTTGTTGAATCTCAACAATCTATATTGGAATTAGGAAATGATAAAATAATAAATAAGGAAATAGTTGCTAGAAAGTTGGAGGAAGATCTCAAACTTTATTCTCTTATGAATCACTTTTATAAATTTCCACACAGTAAGTTTTACAAGGTGTAGATGTCAAACCTAGTACAACTAAATACAAGTGTGACACTATTAATTGCAATATCAAGGAGACGAGTCCAGTATGGATGACTGATGCTTGGAATATAAGAGAAATGAGTGATAGAATGAATCAAGCCAAAGGAGTTTTAACTATTGAGATTCAAGAATATGCCCAAAAATACATGACTAATAGAATACTCAACACTCAAGTGCAGCAATGGAAAAATGAATACCAAAAAAAATCATGACTAATAGAACAAGCAACACTCAAGTGTAGCAATGGAAAAAAAATAAGATTCACTTGAATATGAATTTGAAATGTCATGCATATCATCCATTGTTGTCAACACATTTCTATTTTAGAAAAACTTCTTGTACACAAAATATTAACTTTTGAGCTCTTTAATGTACTCCACCTAAAATAGAGCCACATACCATGTCACATGAAGTTGAAAGAGATTAACTTATATGAATTTAATTAGGCACACAGTTTCCACTAACCACATGTCACTTTCCATAAATTGTACCATATTGTTGTAAAATAAAAATGATGTATTCAACAACTTATCTAGCTTGCAAGTCCTCTCTTACCATTAAATTGTTGTTATGAAGCTATTATTGGAGTTTGAAGTTCCTCTCTTACCATTAAATTGTTGTTATGAGGCTATAATTGGAGTTGTGTTGTGTATTTTTACAACATCCATTTTACCGTAGCTACCACTCTATATTAATTGGTATCAGAATTAGGAGTCTCATCAAACATATTATATTATTACTCTATTGTTTCTCAATTATTATTATAATATAAGATTTTTTTCATTTTTTCATTTTGTTTATTTTAATTACAGACCGTGCATGCATCACAATAAGTACTAGAGTGAATGTTTTTCATGAACAGGGTTGGATATGGTTATTCACAACAAAAGCAGGACTTTTAGAGTTGTAAGTGAACAAGGATACAATCAGAAATTTTTTTTAGTAGTGCAACAATGTTTAATGTAGAAACTAAAAATACCACTCTCTAAAAAACTTGGACAAAAATTCCACGGTGACACATTAGAGGAAGAATAAATACAATCAGGAGAAGCAGTAAAAAAAACTGAATTCGAATTAAAAAGTGAATGAAAGTCAGAGCTTGAAAATAGTACTGATAATTCTGTTCCTAGGAACCATTTAAACATTGAAATGAGATTAAGTGTAACACTGCTCTGTAAAAACCAATAAATTATTTTCATCAATAATGGCTAGATATATTGTGAATACTTGGGCAAAGAGCCAAGCGATTATGCTAGAAATACTTCCTAATGAACAGTCGAACATTGTTCCAACTAGGAGTAATGAGTGAAGGAGCTTATTATTCCTTTCTTATGTTGCAATTAACACCAGAAATGAAGTCAACCATGAGTGATTGAACTATTTGTGCCAAAGTGACTACTTGATTCTGTATAATAGCAAAACACATTAACAAATTTTCTCTAACATAAACAGGGAATAATTTCCTCTAAGTAAGAAGGAAATGGTGACAATTAGTAGCTAAAAACTGGTTGTGTATCATATTCCATATTTGTATTTGTATCTCTTAGATCGAAAGAAACAAATTGTAATTAATCGCTCCATTAATTGATCCATTGATGCAGTTTTGGACTCTATTATTTTATATATACCTAGTGGAATATAGGTTGTATTGTATGTTCTTCTTTTATAATTACCCAATAGATTATACTAGGATTTTGGACTCTATATTATTTTATATATATCTATTGGATTATAAATTGTATATTGTGTTACTCTATTAATTTTATAAATAGTAATAGCTTATGGATTATAAAGTGTGCACTGTGGATAGTTGCATCAATCTAATCTCACTCCAAAAGATATGGGTGAACCTAAGGAGCTCATCAAACTACTCATGCCTACCCCTATCCAACCCCATTCATATTGAGACATGAGCTTGATGATGAGAGAGAGCACCCAGATTTGAAACTGCTTTGGAGAAAGGCATGATTGAAACCTAGAGAAATTAGGTCCACTCCAGTGAAATAGTGGACAACATCCCAACACAAGACCTTTATATACTCTAGGATGAATTATCCAAGAAATCAAAGTGTTGAAGATGAATACATGGTAGTGATTGAAAACAAAGAAAAGGTGAAGTACATAATCAATATGATTGAATATCGAAATGATACAAGTGATAAATAAATAACTAATTATATTGTATTTAGATTATTTTTTTAATTAAATTACAATAAATTTTGATTATAATAAGGTCATATTTTTATCTTACAAATCTGATTTCATATTTTGATTGTAGTAGGGAAAGATTAAAATAGCATATAGACATCTTTTCCAAATTAACATGAATGCACACTAACCATGCTACTTGTCCGATATGTAACATGAATAAGCATGAGATGTGTAAAAAGTTTGACTTCTAAAGACAATAAATATCTCCTTATCTAAAAGCATGTTTGATTATACAAATACGTATGTTTGAAAAGGCTTTGCACACATCTTTTCCAATATGAAATTAATAAACATTGTGTTCCACAGCCTTCAAACTCCTTAGAGACATATGAAATCTTAGTCATAGTAGCACAACCTCCAATTATCTCTCATATTCCAAACCAACTCCAAGTTTCTTACTACTACACTACCACTGAAAAATTCAACACTATTACAGAAGCTAGGAAGCTCACATACCCCCATAAAAACTCTAAATAAGAGGTGTGGGAAAAATATAAAGGGGAAAATTCTCTTTATAGCAAAGTGTAAGGGTTTAGGGAGGGAAAGTCCCCCTTTTTAATAAAAAAATAGCTTATAAATCCATTTCAAATCCACACATGTGGGGTTCGTGAGGCCCAAGATTTTAAACCAGTTCAAGATGGGACCAGCCCATAAGTCTCCATTGTTCGGCAATTTGATACTTCACCCTCTCCAATTGACCATTTTGACTAGTTCCAATTCAGACCAAGCCAGGTTTTAAAATTACGTGTTTTCTTGTTGACAATTCAATTTAATAGATAAATTTCTCATATGGATACCCTCCACCAATGAGAATGATATATTCATAAATTGTATAAATTAGAAGACATGCGAAGAATAGTGGTCACACTATTCTTTGTTCTTTAGAAGCATATGCTTCTGAACTCTCATTCAGGTTTGTGAAAATCCTATCATTGGTTTCTTTGGTGGTAAACACTTTTGCCTTTCCATATTTGATGTACACTTAGATATAAGGATTTCAATATTTGTTCATAATTTTGTACGATAACATTCTTATACCTCTTTGAATTTTTAAATTTTAATTCTATCATATAGAGCAAGACTGAAATCCATATTTATACGAAACCAATATGTTACAATACCACAGGTACAACTTTTCCCATTTCATCAATGACCCTTGTAAGTTGAATATCAATTGATTATTTCTAGAATACATAATCATTTAATCAA
The DNA here is from genome assembly GCA_034641835.2 of Pinus albicaulis. Classification (NCBI taxonomy): domain Eukaryota; kingdom Viridiplantae; phylum Streptophyta; class Pinopsida; order Pinales; family Pinaceae; genus Pinus; species Pinus albicaulis. The sequence goes on from CM076572.1 coordinate 112,510,949, forward strand.
TAACATAAACATGGAGGGATTGAAATAAATATACTTATATAAAAAATGGGAAATGTAGAGTACTTATTTTCTCCCTATGAGTCTCTTGAGACATTAAGGATGGTATATTCAGGATTTTTCCTAGCTTCGTTTTAGGCAGGTTGTCCAATCAACTTCTCATTATTTATGAAGTTTAGTCTTCATTGTGGTATATTTAGAGATGATTTTTTTTTTGTTTATAATGGTTATGTGATGAAAGAGTGCAAATTTGTTAGGATGTTTGGAAATGTATAACTAAATATAACCTTCTATTCGTTTCTCCACTTCAATCGAAATAATTTTTATTCAAGCCCATGTGAATGATATAATAGACTAGTAGAAGCATTAACTAGTATTGCTTTCTTCTTGTAATAGAAAGATTGATTATTTTTTTAGAAAGATATAATGCTCTTCTAATGAGATGAAAGCTTGTTTATAAAAGTAGGGGAATTTCTTGTTTTCATCCCGTGACGGGGACAAACAAAATGATAATGTAATATATGTAATAAATTTTCATAGTAAAAATAAATGAATTAGATAAGGAATTTATTAAAATATATAGATAGGATTAAAATAGTGTATAAATAGGTTTATTTTGAATTACTCCAAAACATATGGGGTAACATTTTCCAAATTCCACCTATTATTCTAGAAAAAATTGAAACAATATTCTATTTTTGTGTGTTTTCTTGTCATATTTGGTGATTGCATCTATATTTACTCCAATCACTCCTTTCTAGGACTTAGAGCCAACAAATATTTTGAGGATCTCCTTATCTAAAGGTATGTTTGAAAAATATTTGCACACATTTTTTCCAATATAAAATTAATAAACATTATGTTCCATAGTCTTCAAACTCCTTGGAGACATATGGAATCTTAGTGATAGTAGCACCACCTCCAATTATCTCCCAGATGTTAAACCAACTCCCATTTTGTTACTGCTAGACTACTACTGAAAAATTAAACACTATTACCGAAGCTAGGAAGCTCACATAGCCTTAAAAAAATCTAAATAAGAGGTGTTTGACAAATATAAAGGGGAAGGTTCTATTTATTGAAAAGTGTAAGGGTTTAGGGAGGGAAAGTCCCCATTTTTAATAAAAAATAACTTATAATTCCATTTCAAATCCACACATGTGTGGTTCGTGAGGCCTTAGCTATTCAACTGGTTCAATATGGGACCAACCCACCAATCTGCATTGTTGGCCAATTTGATACTTAACCCTCTCCAACTGACAATTTTGACTAGTTCCAATTTAGACTAAGTCAGGTTTTAAATTTATGTGTTTTCTTGTTAACAATTCAATTGAATAGATTGATTTGCCATACTCATACCCTACATGAATGAAAATGATATATTCATAAATTGTAGAAATCAGAAGGGATGTGAAGAATAGTTGTCACAATATTATTTTTTCTTCAAAAGCATACGCTTCTAAACTCATTCATGTTTGTGAAAATCCTATCATTAATTTCGTTGGTGGTAAACACTTTTGCCTTTCCATATTTTTTCTAGACTTAGATATAAGGCTTTCCATATTTGTTAACAATTTTGTACGATAACAATCTTATACCTCTTTGAATTTTTTAATTTGAATTCTATCATATAGGGCAGGAATGAAATCCATATTTAGCCCAAACCAACATGTTACTTTACCACAGGTACAACTCCCCATTTCATCAATGACCCTTGTAAGTTGAATATCAAGGCGTGGATTGATTATTTATAGAATACATACTCATTTAATAAATAACATAAACATGGAGGGCTTCAAATAAATATAATTATATAAATAATGGGAAATGTAGAGTACTTATTTTCTCCCTATGAGTCTCTTGACACATTAAGGATGATATATTCAGGATTTTTCCTGGCTTGGTTTTAGGCACACTGTCCAATCAACTTCTCATTATTTATGAAGTTTAGTCTTCATTGTGGTATATTTAGAGATGTTTTTTGTTTTTTTTTTTTGTGTTTATAATGGTTATGTGGTGAGAGGGTGAAAATTTGCTAGGATGTTTGGAAATATATAACTGAATACATTTTTCTATTTGTTTCTCCACTTCATAAGAAAATATTTTTATTCATGGCCACGTTAATGATATAATAGACTGGCAGAATCATTAACTAGTATTGTTTTCTATCGATTATTTTTTCAGAAAGATAGAATTCTTTTCCAATGAGATGAAAGCTTGTTTATAGAAGCAGGGGAATTTCTTGTTTTCATCCCCTGACATGGAGATACAAAATGATAATCTAATATATGTAATGAATTTTCATACTAAAAATAAATGAATTAGATAATGGATTTATCAACGTACATAGATAGGAATAAAATAGTATATAAAGAGGTTTACTTTGAATTATTGTGGTAACCTTTTCCAAATTACACCTATTATTCTAGAACAAATGAAATAGCATTCTATTTTTGTGCGTTTTCTTCCCATATTTGGTGATCTCATATATGTTTCCTCCAATCACTCCTTTCAAGGACTTCGAACCATCAAATATTTTGAGGATATCAGTTTGTCATTGGTTTACATAAGGCTCATACCCAAAGCTTTTCCACTTGATTTTTCTTCAACGTCAATGCCCAAATGTGAAATATTTCTCCAAGATGACAGTTTAGGAGCTGAAATTTGAGTGGCCATTGACTAAGAAATAGGATATTGGAGCCCTGTAAAATGCTTTTGCAACCAATATAAAGGATGAGTAGGAGTTATTCGTGCTTGGGGTGAGAATCATGATGATGGTACTGCCACCATTGAAGTAAATTTCTCATTATTATAAAATTTTTCAGGACAACCCAATTGATGTTCAATACAATAAGGAATTGGTGAGAGGCCACTTCCTTCTTATCCTTGCAGTTCATTGGTGGGGTTGCATAGCTGAACAAGAGTAAAAAACAATTCATCAATCCCTATGTTAGCGATTTCAAAGCATGAATTCTATAGGAAAATGTAATAATATTAATTATAATGGATTTTATATAAAATAAAAGAAACTATGATTTTTCAAAGGATTTATCGTAAGTAAAATAAATAAATGAAAGGAATATTTAGAAGAAGATGAAGGGTTTATATTTTTCGGTACACATTTGTATTAACAAAAGGCATGAAGCATATTGTTGTTCAGGGCCTTGTAATTAGGAAATAAATAGGACACTCTGCTGCACGGGCCCCATTGTTCCAATGTAAAGTCTATAATGTGATCTTTAGGGCTGGGGAGCAGTCTCAATGGATCATAATGGAGATGTACTTAACTTGGTTTTTCTTGGAATTTAAATGATGAATTTGATACTAAAGAAAAAATGTAAATGGCGATTTCCTACCCTGGCTGGAAAAATTCTACCTATCTTGTAATCCAACACATTGGCCCAATTGTGCATATGAGAACGGTGTTTTCAACTGAGTTTATCAATTTTCATCTTCTGACTTTTTAATATTGTTTTCCAACTAAGTATGGTGGCATCCATATTTTGATTTTTCAGTATATCCAAACAATGAAGAACTAATTCTTAATAACTTCTTATGAAAGAGTGGCCTTGAAATTTATAAAATACTAAAAGTTTCAGCCAACATAATTCATCTCATCTGATGCTAGATTTTTCGATGGAAAAAAGAGAATTTTCTGCACCATATGGGATAAGAAACTCAACCAAATTCAAATTAAAACAATTATTGAAAACTCATTGTCAAAATGGAACAAAAATATCTTTTCCTACTCAGGTTCGACAAGGAAATGGATTCAGCGGGTTCCAAAGATATTCCCAACTTCCTAAGATAATGACTAAAGTGTGGATTCATGTAACCATCTCTATCAAAATGAAAATCAATACTAAGAATCCAATACTATTTAAATTTAAGACAATACAATGTGTGAATACATCCTCACTCGTTAAGACAAAGTAATTTCAAAGGATTATCACGAAAGTTACCGGAGTAGAATTAGGTACAATACAAAAAAAAAAGCGGAAATTAACTGATGTGTGCCACACAAGCTTCTTGGCTTGATACAATGAATGTAACACTCAAACCTTATAATAGTGACCATATTATAATTGAGAAATAATTTCCATAGTATCATACCTTGGCTAAAAGCTAGGAAGTAGGAAAATGGCAACGATCTAATAGGGTTTTCCATTATTACATATCGCGTAATAGCTTCTGGAGCAGTGTCTGGGTGATAATGTAGTATTTTCCAAATAATTTCTCTAAGAAACAAATAACGAGGATTTAAAATTTCTAATTTCAATTCATGGAACCCAATGTTCACTCTTGATTTGACAAAAGAGGGAAGGTAGGCCAACGAAGAGCTACAACTGACGTAATCACAATCACAAAATAAAAAACACATACACACTAAAAAATCCACAATAGAAGTGTCTCCCCAAACTTCCCTCTCAATATCCAACAAAGAGAAGATACAACTACTTACTCTTAAACTTCATTTATTTCTTACAGATCTGCTAACATTGATAAGACAATATTCATGCATGTGCCAATCGGTATTTGAGGCTTTGGGTGTTTTTCTAGCATAGAAGACAAGAGGGATTCCCACTCACTTCTTCCCTCTTTTGGCAGTGATGGGTATATCAACACCTGTAACTTTCCGATATCTAGTAACAACAACCATGTTGGGCTTAGATCCATTTCGTCACTTTATATCCAAGGGAGTGAAGAAGTACTATTACTTCTCTCAGAACATGGAATTTATCTCTAAACCAAAAAGAAAAGAAAAATCTCTTTAACAAGCCATGAATTTCATTTATATATCTGATCTAGAATCTCTTCATAAATAGGGATTATAAATTATAATGGTTAGGATGGGAAAACAAAGAAACACACCTAGAATCTGCCATGGATATGATCCAGATTTTATGCAGGAACGCAACAGAATACAGAAATAACCATGAACATAGAGATGCAGTGGAAATAATGCTTCATTTCATTAATATCAAATAACAGAAATATGCTTACAAGCATAATGGAAATAAAATAGCTAGGGTGCTGGTAGCGAATCTCTAAGAAGAAATGTGATGGCTACAGACCTCTGAACTGTGTTAAAATGAGGCTCAAGGGCATATTTATTGTTGAGAAACAATGTAGAATCTGAAACATCCAAAAAACTAACCGTAGGAGATGAGGCGCAAAAACTGTGGGCGCCCGTTTGGGTAAATTGGTGGTTCAACTTCCCGGGGGCGTAACTTTGGCATCCGATCTCTGTTTGATGCGCTCAATAGCTCGTTAGAAAGATCTATTCGAGGAGTACAATCTTTGAACGAGAAACATCGGTCCATGGTCCCATGTTGCTCTCCGTTTTCCCAAAAAACGTCGTTTAGGGCCTCAAAACGGCTCCGGAAGTTCAGGCCTTGAAAAACTACTAAAAATAGTAAGTTTTGTTGCAACTTGAAAACTGAAAGAACTGATGGTGGGGGTTCAAATGGAATAGGTGGGTGGCCACCAATATCCACCTGGATCATTAAGGCCCCAAAACGGCTTCGGGAGTGGAGGACCAGAAAACCTGCTAAAAATAGTAAGTTGTGCTGAACGTGAAAAACTGCAAGAATTGATGGTGTTAGTGCAAATGGAATAGGTGGGTGGCCACCGATATCCACCTGGATCATTCTTCCATCCTTACGAAGCAATGGTCCCCATTGCGTTGAGATCCTCCATGAGATGAGGCAAATTCTGTTGAACTGAGTTGTAGACATGTTGAAGATGTCAAGGACATGCAGGTGGACATGCTGGATGCATTTAGTAAATTTGGTTTCTTTATCAGCCTCAGACAGTACATGTTTGGATTCTGTATGTGTAGTTGCAGGATGTATGGCAACATCAAGTGGTGGTGCGTTGGGAGTGAGATGAATAGAGTGCTTGTCCTGACAGTGTAGAGGAACCTCTATGAGTGAGGGGAAAACTTCCTCGTATTCCTCCATGACTTTGTCCATCTGCTGCAGCCGTGCAAGGGAGCCCTGTTTCGAGGTTGTGGCCACAATATTCTTCTTTCCATATGAGTGAGTAGTAAGGAAAATGAATTTCCTGGTTTGGGAAAGAATCTTACTGCGTTGTTTTGCAGTAGTCAAAGAGATGACAGGAGGCGGTACTACCTCCGGTATCGTGTACAAGTTATTTCCCAAAATAATAATAACATCACGAGGCCTAGAATCATACACAACATGTCGCCTCCAGAAGTATGGTTGGCCCAATAATACATCAGCTACATCAAGAGGAGCAACATCATACAATACCTCATCTGTGAAAGGCTTGATACTGTATGGAAGGCGGCACTGCTGGCGGACGCGGAGATCTCTCCCTGGGTGGATCCACCCGATGGTATATGGCTGCGGGTGTGCTATGGTTGGTAGGCTGAGCCGCTTCACAACCTCTGCTGAGATGAGGTTCTTTTGGCTTCCGCTATCGACAAGAAATTGCAGCGGAGAACCCTTCACCCACATCTGCGACTGGAAGAGGCGCTCCCCCTCCTCTGGATCCTCTGGACCCTCCTTCTAGATCTTGGTGGTGGCAACAATAGCACTGGGATCTGCATCAATGATCTGTTTCCATTTGTCATTGCCTTTGTCTGGTTCTAACTCAGGATCAGAAAACGCATCTGATTCGGGTGCCTTTAGTTCGGCCACCAAAGACTGTTTGACCCGACACTCGTTTGTGCTGTGAGTGGGGCTGTTATGAAATTCACACCACTTCCATGTGTCCTTCTTTGGATTTGTGGTTTTGTTCTAAGTCGCATTGCTTTGGCCTTGCCCCTTGTTCTTCGGTTCGGGGGCACCTTTTGGATTCGTAGATCCAAAGTCTCGCTTCTTCTGCTTAAATTTCCGCTTGATCTTGGCGGCATAGCGATATGCCGTGCCAAGTGATGTAATGTCGAGGAACTCCATTTCCTCTTGAATGTGTTTGTGTAGACAGCTGCGGTACTTGAGCACCAAATGTCTCTCTTAATCTTTAATACCCAACTTTGTGCGCAGGGTATGGAACAGATTCGTCAGTTCGTGCACATCTTGATCCTTTTGTTGCCGCAACGTGGTCCATTAGATGTATTTGTGCTCATAGCTCCCCACGGGGTAATATTGTTTCTTGATGCCATCTCGAAATGAATTCCAAGTGGGTGTGGCCGAGAACAGAGAGGGTTCCCCTTCGCCCTCTTGCTCACGATAGGTTTCCCACCAGTCTTTGACATGGGGGGCAGCTTTGAAGAGTGAAAAAATAATATTTTCTCGATCAGAGAAGTCATGGACCAAGAAATACCCTTCCAGCAAATTTAACCATCTGTCTACAGCGTCTGCATCTATTTTTCCTTCAAATATAGGAATGTCAAAGTTTACCTGTACCTTGAAGGGAGTGGCGCCTCCAGAGTGGCTGTTGGATGGAGATGCGCCATATGTGGGCAGTCGTTGAAGGATTTGAGCAAAGTTATCCATCATCACGTTCCTTTGTTTCTCGAGGGCCTCCTCGAGTAGTATTTTGATAGAACCAAAGACCCTGAAATTATTTACCGAATGAATGTGGCCATGACACATTTATTAAGGAGTTTTCTTTTTTATTGCATTAGAAGGGAAGATATTCTTTACATACAAAGCAAATAGAATTGCATCAGCGCTGTTATCATTGGAAAATTGGACAGGAATAGAAGACATTATTTAATGTTAGGCAAAAGGAATTATAGGGCTAAGAGACATTAGAGAATCTGAAGTATGTAGAAATATCTAAGGTATACAAGGAAAAATCAAATTGCACACAGAAAGAATCAGTTAAATGTGCCTTTGCTAATTCTTCAATAAGCGCACCTTTGCGTGAATTTTCCTCAAAAGCCACTTGGTCCTAACAGTGGCGGAAGCCAATTTTTGGGACCACAAGGACAACTCCAAGATATTGATCCCACACTTCAGGTCGCCTAAGGACAGCCGCCCAAGCCTCCTTTGGACCTCAAGGGAGCACACAATGGAACCACCCTCCTCTCTTGGCTCACCATCCACAATGTACCAAGAGAGGGAAGGAAGATTTGAATTCTCCTATAAAAGGCCACCAATACATGAGAAATAAGAGAACACATTGTTATCCTGGCTAGAATTTCCCCAAGAAATACCAGAAGTGTGTGATCCAGAGCAGAGATAGAGGGGACTTAGTTCTTGGCCATCCAACAACTCCAGCCCACCATAGTAGAGAGAGGGAGACTTTGTGCCAGGGAAACACGGAAGTAAATACATCCTTGATCGAGACTTGGAGCTCCATAGTTCCAAGGGCCCTTTGGCAAGTGGGTTAAAGTTTCATCCTCATTTCCTACCAACACTCAATAAGAGGGGACGTAAGCGTTGTCGTTTGGATTATTGATGTTTTTTTATTCTATTTAGAGATTTTTTTTAATTGTTTCAGTTTTAGTTTAGTTTTAATGTTTGAATATGCATGCTATTTCTCTATATAGTATGTTTATGTTTTATAATGTTCCACTAACTTGCTTGAATCCATCTATTTTTTGCCTATTACCAATAACTTAAGAGGGAAAAACCACCCCTCCTAAGCAAGTGTGATTTGGTACATTCGTGCGTCAAACACACTAACACAGGATTGGTGACTCCACTAACTTTGATTTCTAAGTTTATGTGGTTGTGCCTTTTTGCAGAGAACTCTGTCTTTACTATTGAGTTGGGCTGGAACAACCCCCTTCTATCCATCACTGCCTGGTTCATCCCAAGTGACAGACTGAAGCTGAAGAGCTCCAAAAAATTTATTTTGCAGAAACATTGCACAAATTTCTTACAGATAGACGCACCCTAGTGCGCGTGTTCAGAGGTAACCTATGCATGGCCTTCACGCCTGTTTCAGTTTTTTCTACGTGGAAACCAGAAGTTGGATTTTTTCCACTATTTCCATATTTTCTTTCTTGTAAAAAGTGATTGGTAGCCCATAATACATCTACCAGCACTGGTTGAGGTGCCCTGCAACTTTTTAAAGCTCACTTTTAGCTGCTCTTAGTAATTTAGGTGTTAGTTTTATTTCAAGTTGATTTTCGCAAAGTTAACACAGTTTAACTAGGAGGAAAATCAACTTGCATTCTAACATAATCTATGTTTTGTGAATTTAGATACCAAAAAAACTATTTAATTAGCCAAAAGTAAGTGGCCCAAGTCCACACATGCTTAGCTAGTTCTCTTTCATTTTTCTAGTGTAAAGGTCATTAGTTTAGTTCAATTTTTGCACTAGGATTTCGGGACCATGATCAAATTGTCAGTAGAAGAGCAAGTAATCTCTACTGCCTTTGCACCCTTGGGTGATCCTAGGGAAGCATATTAACACTCTCTATTGACAACTCACCATCTCCCTATAGTCGATCATATAGATTAATAAGGAAAAATTGAAAGTGGCACATATCCGTGCATGTTTTTCTTTTGAGTAAGGAACAATAGAACATAGTTTAAATAGGGGATTTTGAAAAGGATCATCGCATATCCAAACGTTAAAAAAATGCGTTTGTTCACATTTTTTTCACACACATCCACACCCTAAGTGAAGTAAATACACATAAAACTAGCTTAACAAAACTCACTAAATTCTCCCCACAGGGGCCACAAAATAATTTATAGTCTAAGTTAGGACCAAGGGGGTAGGCATCTAATAAGTTTCCTTGGTTAGTCTTGATCTTGAAACATGGTAGCTTACTTTTTAGGGAACTTTCAAATCCACCTATCAACCCATGGAAAAGAAAACCAGAGCACAACAGACACCCGATTGAGAGGGCGTTAGGCTTAGGCCCAGTGTGTGTGGTATTATTTGGGGCTACCTGACCTGGCTGATACTCGGTACTGGTATCTGAACTACCGAGAAGCCCAAGAGTTGAACGCTCATGTGGGATGGTGGTGCTTAGTGGCCAAAATTAGGGCATCCTTTCCGTATAGGTGACGGTATAGGAAGCACTAAATTCTTTATCCTTACCTTGGTGGATTTTCTTTGGTAGACTGGGGGTGTCACCAGTTCTTTCAGGACTTTGTGCCAACATTCGCAAGATATATTGTCAAGGCTGAGTTACATTTGAGTGTGTTAGGACGATTAGGTATTATAGGATTTTAGTATCATATGCAACAACCAAAAACCATATTTTTTTATTGATTGATCACATAGGATTAATATAAAGGGGGGATTTTTTTTTTTTTGCTTTGTTTAATGCATGCGAGGATTTTTTCTTTTATTATAGTCTCTATTCTCTCAAATATTTCCAAAACCATACCTTGTCGATGCCATAATGGACCTCATGGGACCTTGTTGATCTAGATGTCTTTTGGACCTCGCCCCATTACCAGGAGGGTTTCCAGGTATTTTTTCATATATGCGTGAAAGACAGAACATGGCCACCATTATTGGCTCATCCTTTATTAGGGCCTCTTCAGTTGGGAACCCTAGTCGGTCTCCCAATGCCACACCATTGAACACCCCCATAAGATCACCACACACCGCTTCTCCAACAACCCCTAGTGGGCAGAGGAGTGCTACCCATTCGGGAAGCCAGGTGAACACAAAGAAGGGTACGTCACATAAGAACCCTATTCCTAACCAGAACATTGTGTTTTCACAAGTCCGAATGGCTACGACCTCGTAGTCACCTTTTCTAGCTTCGTTAAATCTACCAGATTTAACCAATTTAACAAACGACCCCATTGCACACAACCACATATGCCTTCCCATGCCCACGAAGCTCCCTTCAGACATTCCAAAATTTGAAGGAAGAAAGCGGAAGACCCCAGAAATCATGTTATGAATTTCCACCTGTGGTGTTCATCGAACAATATCGTTGATGATACTATTCGACTAAGGCTGTTTAAACACACTCTAGCCAGAGTAGCAGCGAAATGGTATATGGAGCAACCCTTTGCTACACATGGAATATTTAATGCCCTCACCACTCCGTTCCTAACCTATTTTCAGTTACCCATCCACCATGATTCCAGAATGGAGTTACTAACCCACTTTAGGCAAACCGCCACTGTCCATATCTCAGACCATCCCCACGAATATCGACGGCGTTGTAGTTTGTGCAAATCCAAACTCGAAGATCAAGTTCTATTAGACATGTTCCTGAAAATTCTTAGTGTAGAGATTTCAAAGGATGTGGTGCAGTAAAAGCCCATATCCGAAGAGGATTTCATCACTAAGGCCCAACAACTCGAGCTAATCTATACATAGTCAGGGTATATTTACGCTATCCTGCCAAACGCCTCGCACCTGCAAACTTACAAAGAATTGCCAAGCTCGTCGAACTCTACAGACAGTTTAATTAGGTCATTGACCCAAAATCACCTAAGTAGCAGCGTTCAATACCCCAGTTACACATATGATTCTACCCAGAACATACCACAACCCAACTACCAAATTCATCACATGCCTCCGTAAAATTTGACCAGTAGGGCATCATCGTATCACCATCGGCGTGGAGGACTCTATCCTCTAGCTCAGGGGACCCAATATGCAGATAGACATGCTGGTGGAAGAGCTACCGCCCAACAACCATTTACAAACCTGGGACTGGAGTACACCCAATCCCCAGCATAGGACTCGCCCATGAAAAATAATGCATAGGTGAAATTTGTGCAACCATTCCAAAACCAACCGCGCCAACCATATAACTAGGAGAACCCAGCTTATCCTCCTAACGCGGTTAAGAAAAAATTAAAAAACAAGCCTAAAGGAAATCTTGAATAGGGGAGCAATAATCAACAACTCCCTCTGCAATCTCAAGCTGGAGGAAACTCCGAACAAAATCAAAACCAGGAGCCAAGAAACTCCTAGAGGCATAAGAAAAGGCCAATTCTTCGAACAAACCACTCTAGTTTGATATGTGAAGAGTATGGACATTACACTCACCACTTTGCCGACCTCCTTGAGTTGAAGAAGCTAAAAAGTAACCGTGGACAGGGGGGATCCTCCTAGCAAACAACAGTCATGCAGGAGCCTTTCCCCCATCAAGGGACAATTAGCAAGCAGCAAAAACTCCTAACCATTCTAGAAAAAACAGCCATGAAATCTACATGACTAGCAAAGAAATATTTTTTCAGACACGGAATCAAAATTACGATGCCCCACCAGACACGAATGCATCATGGGCTAGTACCAATGCACCAAGAACACCTTTGACCATATGAAATATGCCTATTGAAACTTTTCCAAATATGGCTAAAGGACCAACTATGCGGGCATGAAACTATTCCAAAGCGGCCCATAATAATATCGTTGTGGATGATATAGCTCAATCTCCTGTCGCTATGTTAGCTTTGGAGGTATTGAAATCATTCCCAAAGTAGCAAAAAGTGTTACTTTCCACATTAGATGCCATCGACCATGCCGATTCATGCCTGATGGATTTTGATTTAGATAAAGCCACCCCTACGCTTCCTTCAATGGTCACCTTTTAGATACCAGTCTCGGTCCAAAACATTACCATTCACCAATGTATCAATTATGAAGGTGAATCGACATGCATCATGTCAAATAACGTTTCGCAGAATTTTGGGTCTCCCGAACTAAAGCCATCAGAAATCACGCTTAGAGCATACGATGGTCGCCCTTCAGCCCCCGTCGGTCACTACCAAAACGTCCTGGTCTGCTTATCCGATAAGATGGTCCTTATAGACATTGAAGTCTTGGACACCCAATTGGACTACAATATACTCCTTGGCTAGAGTTATATGTATGCCATGTTAGCCATTGCCATTGCCTCCTTTTTCTTCCAAACTATGATTTTCCCCCATGAGGACCACATCGTTATTGTCGAAAAATTGATACATAGTGAGAACTGACCGCAAACAAATACCGATGTCATTCTACCCTATGTAGACACATCTGTTGACACGCTTACACGGTACCAATAATATGGCCCCGGCCAGTTCAAACTATCATCCATCATAGGGTCATTCCTGGGAGATCCCCCTGTTATACCTGAGTCATCACTTGATGTCACAGGGGCTCTCGTGTGCATGATGTCCACATAAAGCACCAAAGCCAGTAAGGAAACGGAGATAAGAAATAATGACACCAATTCTTTGGCAAGGACAACCTCTCTAGCCTACGCCACCTTCAAAACTCCTTTCCTCTTCCCCCCAACTAGTTTTCTATCACAGCAGGTGATGGCCAGAGTGGTCCTACCAAACTTATCATTTGTAATACCAGTTTGGTACCTTGTCCCACCCAATATAATAGGAGTCGTGCACATCACCTCTACATGGTTAATCACCATCAATCTTTAACTGGCCCCAGCCGTTCATGAGACTGTCACAAACATCCCTAGAAAGGAAATCCCCATTGAAAAACCAATGATTACGACTAAGAAAACCGAGAAAATAGGAAATAAGGTGGAGACTCCCACCACACAACGGGAATCACCACGTTCCACCATATGTGATGTAGGAGGACACCCTATCAACATCTGCCTAGAACTGGAGGAATTAAAACCACTCCTTAGCTCTATGGTAGGCATCACAACTCCAAGCTCCCATAGAAAGGAACCTACCACCAAAAGCCAAGGCAAAGAATTGTGTACCAATCACACATGCGCTATCTGCAGCAGTTATGGACACTATATGCATCATTTCCCATAGATCCCACAATTTAGGGACACCTTACATGCCATCAGGCAATCTTATCAAGAGGATCTCTCCGCCCAATCTTTTGGAGATGAAACTCACGCTATTCTATACATGCAGGAGGAACGAGAGTCGCCTGAAAGACTCCCATTCCTATTTCCCCCTCCTATCATACACTGCACGTTGTGCGATGAACGTGACCACTTCATCGAGGAATTTGTAGCCCTGGAACTCATCCACATATGGTATCCTATCAAGCGCATTTATTATGTTGGTTTTCCAGTAGCACAATTCACTTGCCCTCTATATGCCGGCAACCACATTTTAGAAAATTTCCACTATATCCCCTGATTCCACTTAACACGAGCTAGTTTCTGCTCAGCTATAGTTTACCTCTCCCAAGACGATGGCTCATACTCGAAATATATGAATAGCTCGACAGCCCAAGAATACGTGACTAGTAGATCCATCCTCTTTCTGTCAGCTAAAAAGCGACCAATCAGGGAACCCTTAGTTACCTCCAACCGCTCTCTATAAAGAATACGAACATGTGCGTTATGTAAAATTCCCAATCATGTGGTCGTCACTTGCCCTGACTTAGAAGTGCTATGTCGCTGGTACCCAGTCACGCCACCAAGTGTGCAGGACGGAGACCCCATATCTAGGCTATTTTTCCTAGTATGTCAGGGCAATCACCATGAACAATGTTGTACCTATATCTCGACAGTTAGTCCTCTAATTGATATGATAAAAACATTAGAAAAGAAACGTGATGATCTCCTCAAGCGTTATAAAAGGTATAACACCCCTAGGAGAGCAACCCCATACCCACCTTAGCATGATGGGAAAACTAAGACGACGCACCATCCAAGAATGACCCAGGTCCAACCTAGGATAGCATGTGGACTATGCGACTTGATTGGCCACTAGGTCAATCAGTGCGAAGAATTGAAGCACCTAGCAAACATTTTTCGCATAGTCCCTTCGCTCCCACAGAGAATTATCTCTAACCAAGAGAAAATCACACATACTTATTGTCCAATTTGTTCACACTTTCATCATACAATTAAATGTGAACATCTCCTGAAGCTTAGGGAGGAAAAAATAGTGTTGAGTCTACACTCCCCAAAAGAGCTAGACACACCCACACCAAAAACTCGGAAATGGAATTAGAAGCTCTCGTCTCCTCCCGCAGATCCTTTCCAAGCATCCACGACTGGGATGAAGAGTAGTGTTGATTCCCACACAAAATACTCAGTTGGCCCAGTGGTACCATGCACCATCTGCACTGGCCATAACCATGAACCAGGAGCATGCCTCCTAATGGAAACATTCAGGCACCTCTGCACCAGGCACAATTTCCATTGACAGGAAATTGACCATCCTTACAGGGGACCCTACCTTGCACTCATGCAAGCTCCCATCACGAATATTCTCCCCACACCAAATGCTAACAACATGATACATCATATACGATTCATATCATTATATATTGGAACTAGGACTGAAGTCTCCCCCACATCCCAGGTTTTCAACCATGTGCCTATCATAAAAAACCAGGGTACCCTACGGATTTGCATTGATTTCCGTGAGATTCAAAATTTACATGTCACCATCAAACTCCTCAATAATACCCAACCTCTAGAACAGTGTCTAGTACAAATATAGCTCGTAGACAAAAGCCGACGACAGTCACTGCAACAGAACGATGCCCACAAGAAATGAGTAAAAGCATCGTTCAACCACCACATCAACCCTCACTCATTCACTAAGGGAGAGATATTCCTCTGCTATGATGTTGTAATAGAAGCCCTAGGGCCAGGAAACTTTGAAACGTTGTGGAAAGGACCCTACATCATAAAAAAATTCCTCCTCAAGGGGGCATACATCTTAACTAAACCAGACGGAAAATGCCTCAACAACCCCGTCAATGGCCTTTACCTAAAGAAATTCTACCCATAAGGGCCAAGAAGAACCTACACTAGAGTGAGCGTAGACAAACCAAACCACTTTAAATTTTTGACTAAAGACTTGTTACAAAACGTTCTCGAGTGTCACAATGGATTACCAACCCGACCCTTACTTCAGATTTGCTCATGGAGCATCAAGATGGTCTCAAATCTTAGCAGCAGCCGCCTGGGTTATCTATCACCCTGACTGATCACCACTTTGCACCAATGGGGTTTGTATCGATTCAATAACAAAAAATCTGGCAGAATATGATGTCCTCATCGGACTTATGTGCAACGTCCTCAACTAGGGCATACACCATATGCATCTCTATGTTGATTCCCAGTAGTAGTTTCATATTTAAACCAAACATTTGAGATATGAGATTAACATCTATCTAGAAAATACTTTCTTGCAAAAATATTAAGCAGACAATTTAACTACATTACATTCACACATGTACCAAGGAGTCAAAACTAAATAACTGATCACATAGCTACCAATATTCTAATCTAGAATGCTTCTCGGATAAACCAGCATACATAAAAAACAAAAAATAGAAAATATAGATATCCATTGAAACAACATAATCCATAAATAGAAATAGGGGGCACACCATGTAGAGTCGCAAAAAATATCTCTCGCATATACATCCAAAAATGTGTGTGTTTGAGTACAAAAAATAGTGTCTCTGACCCATCAGGTCAGTCGAAAAGATACACATATAAGTCGACAAAAATAAGGGAAGAATTATCATAATTGGCACTTTCCCCATGTACAACAAGACTCTAGAGCAGTGCTCCCTTAGGCGTGGCACCTAGACCCACTGTCGCTCATGGTACCAGTACTGCAGCTCCCGTCAACAAAAAGATCGCCACCCAATGTAAAACAGCTGAAAGCCCCTCTCCCGGGCCATCAAGGTCTCCAGCCATACATCCTCGAGGTCATCCACAAAGCCTAGAGTAGGCATACCTCGGTTCAAGTGGTTCACTCAACCCCAGGAATCCTCTAAAGCTGCCACATGTTCGCTCATCTCAGCAACACGAGCCTGTACCACATCAGCATGAGCTCACTCACTAGTAGTCTCAACAACAGCCGAGCTAGTACCCTCTCTGAAGGGTCCAGCCTCATCACCCGGTTCTCCACTCAGAGGCTATGCAGGAGCTCCTCCCTACCCCTGAGAGCTCCTTGAGGTCTCCAAATTGGCTGGTGCCCAACCAACCGAGCCACAAGATGACCAACCTTGCCAACATCTGCAAGAGTAACCAAAACTATGTTAGTGTCATCATAATACACATATAAAAATAAATACTCAAGTAAATGTAGAAAATACACAAACATACCTGCTTGTCCACAACCATACCCAGCAAGAAGACCCACGTATGGATCTCCCTGAAAGTCCATCCATACATAAGGGAATGGCAAAAACATCTGAGGGTTGGCCTCAAACCAAGCCTCTGTGGTCACATTCCAATAATGCCCCACCCTACCCCCACCTCATCAGGGCATCACGGGAGCCCACCTCCTCATGAGATGCTCTTGTTGCCCCCCAGTAGGCACCGAAACCGTAGGTCTCAACAACACCACCCACTCATACATGATGTTGCATAGGATGCTGCCATAGGTAAACAAATTTGATCCATCTCAGACCTTGGAAAGTTGTGGCAGCATCCCATCGTAATAGAAATGAGTAAATTCAAAAAAGTATTGGGCCTTCAGCCGACGCAAGACACCGATCTACGGACTTGATGCTTGATGAAGAGAAGAGGACCTCGCCAGTCACAAAATAACTGCTAAAGCACACCGATTGGCCAAGTCTGTCACTATAGCAATGGCTATACATCCCTCCGTAAGGGGCGCCCCACCACAATGAAGCTCTCGAAATCGCTCAAGATCCACCCTCCCAGAGGGAAGTGGATACAGAAGAAACTCAGCTTGAGGTAGTAGCTCGGTCACAAAATATATATCCGTCTTGGGATGGATAGTAAGGTCGCACCCATGTAGCACCATCACCTTGCGCTGCTTGTTCCAACATCAGATCAGATAGTGAAAAATTGGATCTTGTGATCAAAGAAGGTCATTCTCCATAAATTTAAGGAGACCCCATCGCACCAAATGTTGGCTTGCGTGACCATCAGTAGCTAAGGAAACACAGATATCTGGCCAATCCCTCTCCCTCCACAACATCCTGTCAGTAAAACAGGAACACATCAATAGCCTGAAGATACCAAAAATTGACAAAATTCCGAAGAATTTTTCAAAAATCTGTGCCTCGGCTCTTCGTGCCCTTGTTCCTCTGACAGGGGAAAGGAAGTCGCACCTGTTCTTCTCACAATAGCGAAGAAGTTGAACCCAAATCTAGGACAGTCATGATAAAGGCATACAAAACTGTATTTTTGTGTGCAAATGTCACGCCTGTACCTTGATCACCCGCATGGTCAAAGTAAAAATTAACCTAAGGTCCATACAGACCCATCTTGTATGGACCCCAGCACTCACATACTAAAAAAATTAAAATTCAGGACATCATGGAGTTTACCTGGACAAAAATTTGCTAATGTCACATATTCATGCTTATCACAATGACAAGAATGGCTCCTCAAAAGCCTCTGACCTCTCAACACTCAACAGACACAAATGAACTGAATTGAGCCATATTCACCTATATGTCGCCCTTTTCAGAAAATTTGGAAGACCACAATGAGAGTTCAGAAGGCCTAGTCACCGGACCAAAAGAAACACTATGATCAAAGCTCCATAGTGCCCAAGTGCAGTGCCACACATTCACACCCCCGAAAAAATAAATTTTCAGCGTCGGCAAGTATGCCCTCTCTCATCTTCTTTTTTAAAGAACATGTCTTTCAAAATAATATTTGAATAGAGAAGATGTTTTCACTTGGGGTACTTTTCTTTGCAGGTAGCATTCAAACCATCCACAGCTCCATCCACTCAAAGTTCCAGGAGCAGGTATCATTCTACCCCCAGCATGATAGAGTCCCAGAAAAACTTTGCCTATCCTGACATCATTTCTCCATAAAAAATTAACCATAGGTTCCAAACACCCAACCATCTTTATTATCACCTCACCTTGCACATGATAAGCATCCTCGTTAGTCGGTAGAGCCTTCCCTCCATGGAGCTCATCACCCAAAGTAGACCATATATCACAAAAATGGTGACACCATGGCCATACCACTGTAGTCCGGGAAGCACCTCATGCCCATTCACTCACCATGCATTAGGTCAAGTTTTACCATATCGAAATAAAACCCTTTTCTCGGATGACCAGGTTTTGCAAGAGGATCTAAAGCGCACTACCATGCCTCGCATTTGGCCTACCATACCTCCATTAGCACAACCCATCTATGACATTTTCCATAAGCTTCATCAACCTCACACATGAGACAAACCAATGGGTCCCCCACCCTCAACGAAAACACCTTCCTCACATCATCAATAAGAAAACTCTTTCATGTTTTGGGGCACCCGTCTCTATGTTTTATACAAACCAAACCACATTATTTTATTCTTTTGGTAAGTGTACAAAGATCATAAATGACGCACTATGGCCCCCACCCACCCAATCATGTTTTCTCCCATGGCAGCAGTCTTTGGTCACCCTTGGTAGGAATATCACACCCTCATGCAAAAGCCACCATGACATTCATAACCAGTTTATACCCACCCTAGAAGTCCTACCGAATCCAAGGATTTCCCAATCAAAAATAGTTATGACTACGACCAAGATGCTTTTTATACTCCGAACTTGGGCCACTGAATCCCCATTATAATTTTTTAGTCACCCCTTGCCATCATGCCTATGTTAAACCCATCACACCCAAAATATTAATCCCCTGCATCAGTGACTCCCTTGTTCGGTTAAGGCTTCTTTTTCGTTGACATCAACACTTCTTTTCCAAAAAGGAAGCGGTACCCTGGATAACCCCTCTCCACAAAAAGAGCATCCTCGAGTGTCACTGTGGGTGACATCATTGCCCACAAATGTCATCAATCCTCGTGACATTTGATTACAACAAAAGCTTTCATGTCAAGATGGTATCGTACCTTACAACCATTGCACTTTGATTAAATTCGAAGACCCGTGGCTTTATAAGCATCTCTTTTAGCAATGCTTACACGGGAAGGTCCCATCCAACACCTATTCGTACAATGCACATTTATAGGCCATACCAAGTTTACACATATGGGTAGCAATTTCCACCTATCATCAAAGAAAAATTCCCCTGAGGGCATCAACAGTCTTTGTCATCAACCAACAGATCACTACCATGCTAGTGACACAGACAGAATCTCTATCTATCAAATAGATTTGTTTAACTAGCCTAAGCATCATGAGTATGGGACATGCCCACCTCGTAGATAATTTGTATATATTATATTGTACCATTACTTGTAGGGATACCACAAGACATGTTCTCTCTTCGACCCGGTGCAGGGTGTCTCCAACTCCGAGCTACATGGAGGTCTCTCTTTCTCTCCACACAATACAAAGAAAAGAAACTATAATGTATTTCAGCTATACAGTTCTTCCTAGACCTCACACGTTATGGGGAAACTGTTATCACTGGAAAATCGAATAGGAAAATATGACATTATTTAATGTCAGGAAAAAGGATTTACAGGGATGAGAGACATTAGATAAGCTGAAGTATTTAAAAATCTCTAAGTTCTGAAAGGAAAAATAAAATTTCACACAAAAGGAACCAGTTAAATGTGGCTATGTGCACATAATTTTTCAATAAGCACGCCTTTGCGTGGATTTTCCTTAAAAATCTGTGTGGTCATGAAAGTGGCGGAAGTCACTTTCTGGGACCACAAGGCGCACTCCAGGACATCGAGCCCACACTTGAGGTCGCCTAAGGACAGTTGCCTAAGCCTCATTAGGACCTAAATGGAGCACACAATGGAATAAATGTCGCACACAACGGAATCACCCTCCTCTCTTGGTTCACCATCCACAATATATCAAGAGGGGGAAGAAGGATTTTAATTCTCCTATAAAAGGCCACCAACAGATGAACAATATGAGAACACATTGTTATGTTGGCCATAATTTCCCCAAAAAATACTAGTAATGTGTGATCCAGAGCAGAGATAGAGGGGACTCAATTTTTGGTCATCCAACAACTCCAGTCCACCATAGTTGAGAGAGGGAGACTTTGCGGCAAGGTAGCTCGGAAGTAAAGACATCCTTGCATCGGTACTTGGAGCTCAATAGTTCCAAGGGCCCCTTCGCAAGTGGGTTAAAGTTTCATCCTCATTTCCTCCAACACTCAATAAGAAGGGATGTAAGTGCCATCGTTTGGATTATTGAATTTTTTTTACTCTATTTAGAGCTTTTGTTTTATTTGTTTTAATTTTAGCTTATTTTTTATGTTTGAATATGCATGCTATTTTTCTATCTAGTATTTAGCATGTTCCACTAACTTGCTTGACTCCATATATTTTCTACCTGTGACCAATAACATAAGAGGGAAAAAACACCCCTCTTAAGAAAGTGTGATTTGGTACATTCGTGTGCCAAACACGCTAACACAAGCCCAAAAAATCAATTTTACATTCTTGAAAAACATCATGGAGCGAACCATATTTAAAATTGTCCTATTCACTCTTTCAGCTACACTGTTCTATCGGGAATTATAGCGCATGATTGTTTTATAGTTTTCAAACTCATTTGAAGTGTATTATTTTCCATTATCAGTGTGCAAAAATCCAATATGAGTTTGTGCATTATTTTCAATCCTTGCTTGAAAATTCTTGAACGTTTGAAAAGCATTAGATTTGTTCTTCAATAATTAAACCCAACACATTCTGGTGTAATCATCAATAAATTTCATCATATAATATATTTACATTTGCATAAGCAACATGCATGGCTCCACATAAATCTGAATGCATAAGCTCAAGTTTTCTATGTGCTCTGTAATGTGAATCATGAAAGGACTATTTGATATGCTTTCCTAGAATAGAAGCATCACATTGCTTAAGTTTCCTAGGAATTGTAGGCAATACAATAACACCATTTTACTTCAACAATCGAAGGTTGTCATAGTTTAAGTGTCAAAATATAGCATGTCATAAAATTCTTGATGGGAATGTACCTTCATCATAATGAGAACTAAATGATTTTTTTTTTTGCATGAGCAGAGGTACCTTGCAGCTTTAGGAGTCTTCCTTCTTCTATTCCTCTCATGACAAGTGAGTGATATGATGATTTTATTACCTCAACCTTGCCATAAAACATGTGAATGGAGTGTCCTTGCTGGTGGATGTGGATCAAGGACAACAAATTTATCCCCAACTCAGGGAGGAATAGAACCTCATGTAGAAGATGGTCTGGAAGACCAGGCAAGTTAAGCCTGATTGTGACAAGCCCCGATGGCTTGAGTTCAGATTTTTCTGCAAAGTATATTGCTCCATCAACCTCATTAGTAAATTACTAAAAAAGATTTTTTTCTAAAATTCATGTGACATGTTGCTCCTGAATCTAGAAACCAATCATTTCTCCAAGAAGTAAGTGAAGCGATAAACAATTATTCAGTTACTCCAATGTTACAATGTGCTACAACATAATGAGTAGATTTAGGTGCTTTACCTTTGTCTCTGTCATGAGTTTTACCTTTTTCTTGATTTCTTTGCTTCTAAATTATGTCCCAAGGAATATTACATGTAGATGCATCATGCCAATATCTATTGCAATGTATGAAATGAAGGTCAGATTTTTTAGTTTGAGCTTGTCTACCCCCCCTCCCTTCCTCTGAAATGTCTTCTTCCTCATCCTCTTCGGCCATCTCTTCCTCTAGTATAATCTTAAGCATGATTATTCTCTCTCTATGTGAAACATACATATTCATTATAATAATGATGGGTTTTCTTCTTTCCAAAATCCTTCTCTCTTTCTGCAAAATTTTTCTCAAGGGAGTCAAAGGTGACCTCCTTGAGGTTTCCACTTGCTTGCAATGACTAAAGGTAGTGTGAGTAAGTGGGATACAATGCCTTAACATAAGCTATGAGAGGTATCTAAACTTCTACATGAGTATTTTTATTTTCATGGATGATAGATATTACTTTTGATGCTAAAGAAAGAGGATCATCATTTTTCAATTCAAGTATGAATAGCTTAATCATTAATTGAAAAATTTCATGCTATGAATGTGAGTCGTAGAGTTCTTTTAATTTCCTCAAGGATTCATACACATTTTAAAATGGTGTAATATGGTGACTCACCTATTCATTTACAGAATCTGCAATAAAGGCATCGGCCTTGCAGCTCTTGTTTTCCAAAATGGCGATCTCCTTGTCTAAGGTGGGCTTTGTCGGTGCATTATCTCCTTTTCCTTCACAAATTCCTCTCAGCAACTCATTAAAAATGAGAGTGTGCTTGATTTTCCGAGACCACTCAGGATAGTTCTCCTTGCCAAAGATAACTACTGCCAAAATATATATGAGTGAATGAATTGTAAATATTTATTGTAAGAAAAATATAGTCTACTCGAAGAAAAAAAACTCAATTCTAGTGTTAATTTTTTTTTTTTTTTTTTGCAAAGGTTTTATCTGGGGGAGTTCGGACCTGGGGGAGATCATACTTGGGGGAGGATGGACCTAGGGGAGGTTGGACCTAGGGAGGTCGAATATGGGGAGGGAATAGCTATATGAGGTGATGGTGGAGGGAGGATGGAGGACGGAGGGTCGAGGGAGGCGAGAGGAGGGAGGGTCGAGGGAGGAGGGAGGAGGGACGACGGAGGGAGTTGTGGGAGCACATCAATGGAGCTATGGGAGTACACAGAGGGAGATACTATATGGAGGGGATCCTATAAGTTGGCTAGCAGTGGCAGACGTGAGGCTGCTAGGAGATGTTGCGGTGAAAGGGAGCAACTGTGTATAGAGGGGAGCAGCTGCGTATGAAGGGAGAAGTGGGACAACGTGGATGGAGCTTTACTGAGCAGAAAATGAGCTGATGGAAGCCAAGAGGAGGTGGGAGCTGTTGACGAGATGAGGGGAGACAACAGGTGGTTGAAGGGAGCGCTGCGAAGGGAGAAGCTGTGAACTATGAGGCCGATGGCCGGAGGAAGGAGCCCAAGGCTGAAAAAAAATAAAATTGAATTTGGAATGCAACATATTTGAGAAGATGTAGAAGTTTTAATGGTTAGTTGGATAATTCTTCTAGGAGCAGTCTAAGAGGAAGGTATTCCAGGAGTAGGAGGGAGTTACAGGGGCAGGAATGTTAGAAATAGAGCTGCCTCTGATACCATTTTAGGCCAGGTGGTAACTCCACAAAATAAATTATATGAATTGATTGAGGGTGCTTATGAATATATACATGGAGGTGAGACTCTTGGGATTCATTTCCCAATGTCTCTTAGACTTCCTTATTTCCTATTTTACACTAATGTACAATTTCTCCCAATCCCTTAGGATTATGTGTCAATACAAATTATTGATGATATTTAAGTCAAGCGGTTCCTCACATCATGAATTTTTTTAGATAGTAAGTAAAAGAATTCACTTCCATTTATGTTATTCGAAAATATATTTCTAATCCCACAATGTATTTGGAACTTTAAATATACCCTAGGTGATTAGAAAGAGAAATTCCAAAAATATCATCTAATGCAATTAGAAATTTAGTGGTTGAAAATAAGAATATTCATTATCATTTTTTATTTTTTTTTAATTTAATTATTTTTTTGTATTATTCGACACTGACTGAGAGTGAGAATGAGAGTGTGCAATGAGATCATCCATAATCCCCATGAAAATATGTGAATATATTTAATTGGTAATTATTTTCATCATATGGAGAGTAAGTACTAATAATAAAATGAAAGTAAATGATGACATGAGGTTAATTATAATTTGTCACTTATAATAAAAATAAATTATTTATTTATTATTATTTTCAGAGATGCTTTCTAGTTAGTATGGGGGAGATGATTTCATGAAGTCTTAGATCAATAACCCTATAGATTAAAATAAATAAATGAAATCTAATTCCATTCACATTAGTTATATTGTAGGGTAGATGTTGTAGTAAAGTGTTGAATAAAATCAATCTATATCCATCTTAACCCTAGATTTTTCAAGCATTGAAAGGGATCAAATATTTGAAGTTGCTAACCTTTCCTCAGATTTTGCATTAAAAAGTGATGTTTGCACCTTGAGATATTTGATTCCTTTCAACACTTGATAGATCTAAGGTTAAGATGGATTTAGGCTAGTTTTAACCCACCTAAAAAGATGATTAATTTTTTTTCACATACTTACATTATGCCTCAACATCTCCCCCATCTCCCATATTGGGCTATAATGTGTCTCTTCGTGGAATTAAGACGTATGAATTCATCATTTAATTTTCTTTTGGATTTTCTTCTATATAAATATTTACCTGCATTTAATTTTTTTTGGCATACTTACGCTACATTACATTATGCCCACACACCTCTCTCACACTGGGTAGAATAGTGCCTTTAAGCAATTATGTGGATAAATATCTTCATTTTGGAAATATTAAGCCTTGATATTGACCTATAATATTGTAACAAATTCTATAAATAAAAATTTTCTATAGTAAAGTAAAAATAAATATAAATATATATTAATTTATAATTATATTAATTATTTTAATAATAATAATAATAATAAAATTATAATTTATTTATAAACTTATAAACCTCTTAAGATTTGCAAAATATTATGAAATATGTTTAAAAACTTGTCGAGGCTAATGGAAACGTACCTAAAAAGTGGCATAAATGTATATTTAGAACCCTTATGAGTATCGATCCTTATTGGTTTTATTGATAACACACATTAATTCCACTTGGGCTAAGGAAACATTTTATATAGAGAGAGAGATATTCAATGCATTAACAGGTATGACATCCTTGACACTATTCCATCTCGGTGATATTGTAATGGTTTTTGCTATGGCTTACAAGATACATGCATAACCTACATGGTTCCACCACACCTCACCCATGTGACTAATATGAAAGGAACGATCAAGATTCCTTGTGAATAATTTGATGATGGTCACAGTCTACCCTCTATGGTTACGGTACCAACCCCATCCACTTTGCTAACCTAATTGTCACTTGCACCTGGAGTTTTGGATGTCGGAGCTATGCATTCTTGAAGTGATGATGGTTTTCCTTCTTACATTTCCTAGGTGCTTTAGCAAAAATATTTTTTTATAGGTAAACTTGCCATCTTCAACCATTGCACATTTTCTTGTTACCATGACCTTTAATATGTCTTTTCAGTGGCTTGCATAATATTTCTGCAATAGGTAATACAATATGCAATTTTTTCTTTTCTTATGAGCTACATATTTAATATATGAGGATTTTCTTCCTTGATAACTACTGATTTTAATTTAAATTTCTGGGTCACCATAGCTTAGTGTTTGCATCCATAGTTTTGTTCTCCTTCTCATAGTCAAGACATTGTCTATTTAGTTTCTATTTTAGGAAAACGGTAAAATAAACCCACCCTTGAAATTTCTTCCACCACTTTCACAACCTGGGTTTGAAGGTTGGAGGTCACGGCTACAGGGTTTTGAAGGAAATTTTTAAATTTGTAAAAACCCATGTATTACGCATCCTTCCTTGTTAGTCCCAGCCGCAGCCACGATGGGAAATATAGTAATCAAAATGGTGGAGAATAACATTATTTTAGCTGCTTGTTGTCACGAATAGTCAAGAATAAACATTTTTTTTGATAATTTTTTTCGCCATATTATTCCCCCTTCAGGTGGCGGAGAGGCAAAACCATATGTTATTTTTATCTATTTGCTTTGCATTTTGAAATGGGTTAACTAATGCCATAATTACTTGAAGGTATTAAATTCTATCTTATTTATGAAAGAGCACTAGTGAGGTATACTAATTATTAGAATAGGATGAAACAAACATTATACCATATGGCCATACTGCAACTTCCTAAATAGCCATATGGAACGTTGCCTAGATCACACGTTCATGGCATAATTGAGATATACTAATTATTAGAATAGGATGAAATAAACATTATACCATATGGCCATACTGCAACTTCCTAAATAGCCCTATGGAATGTTGCCTAGATTACACGTTCATAGCATAATTACATAAGGCTCCTTTCCTAGAAAGATGTTCTCCTTATCAGTTTGCAAGCTTTGTTTCTATTTTTTTCCTTCGCTACCGGCAGGGACAAAATTCCTTCTCTCCAATTCGCTCTGCGGAGAAACCGAATTACTCTACTCCAATGCACCTCGTGATACCAAGGGAATAGGTGATCTAGTGTACGAGGAGCTGAAACTGAATTCCTCTACTCCAATCGGTCTGGTAATAACAAGGGGACAACTGAGATAGTGTATGAGGAGGTCCCACATTGAAAATATAGTTTTGTTGCTTCTACGAGCTGTCTTGAGATAGTAATTTACAAGGAGCTCCCACGAATTGCAAATATAGTTTACAAGGAGCTCCCACGACTTGCAAATATAGCTTTGTTGGTTCTACGAACCCAGCACTCAGAGCTGTCCTATACCTGCAGGTAGAAATTTGAATATGTACACCTATCCTTTAATATAGGAAAAACAAATTCAATGATCATATTGCATGTATTAACTGATCTTTATTAGTAATCCATTAGCTTATTTTGTTGTTAATTACCTCTTTTGTTGTTAGCCCTACATGATCGTGCTCAATAAGATTTGGATAAATAAGTGTTGCATGATTACCATGCATCAATGGAAACCAATTAAAGTTCTGGCCCAGAAAGGTATACTGCTCCACAAATTCAACGAATGGTCTTTCCACCATTTTGAAAAAAGTTATCATCTTGAAATAAATTGTAATTAGATATTGTGTAGGAATTTAATATATTCAATTCTCTCCCTGTATGCTAAATTCTTTAGGTCATATAATTATTTTGAAAAAAAGTTTCGACAATGTAATGTTTGATATTTTATATAGTGCCCTCTTAAAATCACTATTTTCTTTTTAACCATAAATTCTTTGACAATAAGTTAGCTAAAATTAATCATACACAGATTTAGATAACTGGATGCCTATGACGAGATCAGTGGATGAGATTGGTTAGATTTCCAAAAGTAAAGGTGTTGGAATTTAATTCCAACTGCCCGCATAGAACAACAGGACAACGAAGTAAATGTGATGGGAATGAAGAAGCAACAGGACGACAGATTAAAGTTTGATGGGAGTTTGAAGAGCGGCGACATGAATGAAAAGGCGGTGCTTTCTCCATTCTTATCTGCAGCAACCACCTGCATAACCACCTGCATTAAAATTCCACCAACTGCATTTAAAACAAAGGCAGCAACATTCCGAAAGGGGGCAGTAAGCTCAAGCAACACGGGGAAGGGAACTCCTGGAGGCGCTGGCGTCAGTCCTCCCCTGGACCCACCTCCTCACAAAACAAAAGAGTTCCAGGGGGTGACGGAACTCACGTGAATGAACTTCATGAAGGCCCCCAGAAGGCATGAAAGGAATTAAGTTTCAAACTTTAGGACAAAGTTAAATGTTTTAATTTAATTTTAAGTTGCCGCATATGTTTTAATTTTAACGTTGGTGAATTTTAATTTTACTACGGTAGATTTATTTTGACTTTGGTTATATATATATTATAAATAAGAGATATTTATAATATATATATTGTAATGTCATATGTGTCGTAGTGTGAATTTTGTGAGCTACTGTGTATTGTGTAATTACTTGCCCGAAGGCATAAAATAGAGAAAACAGAGAGACTAAGGAAGTTTGTTGTAACGTTGTGTCTGCAGCAGCCAGTGAATTTTGTTGTGAATCCAGAACATTGTTCTAAAGAAAGATTACATCTTGTAATAGAGTTTTTATTTTTAATGAAATATAAGTGTTGTATTTCATCCTTCTGTCTCTGCAATTTATTTTTTATTTTAACCTTTATGTTGGGGAAGAGGAATTATTTTCTTCTCTTTTTTTTGGAATTGTTCAGAAATTCCAACACGGTATCGGAGATAGTCTAGGCGCTCAGTGAAAGAAGCAGATATTTCTCTTCACTACAAAAGCTGTAAGAAGTTTTTTATTGAATCGGATTTCTCCAACAGAGAAAACTTCTGTTTGTTCACACAATCAAGGAAATTGTTTGGTTTGCACAGTCACGATGGCAGCAGCAGGCACCAGTCTGAAAAATCCCAAACTTCCACAGTTTAATGGGAAGAACCATTAATATTGGGCTATTAATATGACATATATGTTTACTTCACAAGACATATAGGAGCTAGTTGAGAATGGCTACCCAGAACCAACAGATGCAGTAGTGTTAGCATCTTTGACAACAACAGAAAGGGATTTGTTAAAAGATAATAGGAAGAAGGACTCCAAAGCCCTCTTCTATCTTTTTCAATCTGTACATGAGAGTATTTTCCCAAGGATTGCAACAACAAAAAAATCTAAGGAGGTGTGGGATATTCTCAAAACAGCCTACCAGGGCATGGAGAAGGTGAAGACAACAAAGTTGCAAATGTTGAAGAGAGATTTTGAAACTCTCTGTAGGAAAGAGTCAAAAAATATAGACTCATTTTTCACTCATGTTATTCAGTTGGTTACCTAAATAAGGTCTCATGGAGAGACACTTGAAGACAGGAGAATTGTGGAGAAAATATTGAGAAGTTTACCCTCAAGATTTGATGCCATAGTAGTGGCAATAGACGAGACAAAGGATCTCTCACAATTTACAGTGGATGAGTTGAGTGCATCCCTAATGTCTCATGAACACAGACTGAACAGAGGAACATATTCCTCATTAGAACAAGCTTTCAAGACTCAAATGTCTTTTGGCCGAAGCAGAGGTCAAGGAAGAGCAAACAACAGAGGAAGAGGAAGAAGCCAAAACAGAGCAAGATACAACCCTTCAAGTTCGAGTGCAAGGGGCAGCAATCAAAACCAGAATGAAGGCTCAAGCCAACAACAAGCTCATGGACAAAGGTATGATAAATCCCAAGTCCAATGTCATTATTGCAAGAAATATAAGCATTATGCCAATGAATGTAGGAAAAAGCAAAATGACATGAATAATAGGCAGAATGCTAATTTTGCAAAAGAAAATAAGAACGAGAGTAATGTTTTGTTAACACGTAATGTAGCACAAGATAAACAAGATGATGTATGGTTCTTAGACTTAGGTTGTAGCAACCACATGACTGGAAACATAGCAATGTTTGCCAATCTTCATGAAGATGTTAAATCTGAAGTAACAAGAGGAACTGATAGTAAGATCTCTGTCAAGTGAAAAGGTAGAGTCTGTATCTTGGCAAGAAATGGAGAACATAAGTTTGTGCTGAATGTATATCATGTACCTGGCTTGAAATGTAATATTTTGAACATTGGACGGCTCATTGACAAGGGCTACAATGTATTTTTTAAAGATGATGTGTGCACAATCATGGACATACCTCCAAGCAAGAAATTCATTGCAGAGGTGCAAATGACAAGCAATAGAATGTTTCCTCTCAAGCTCAAACCAGATTTGAAGGAAGGAAGAAATGTAGCAGCTATAACACAAGAAGTCTTTCAAGAGGAAGTGAAAGATGAAAACTGGTTATGGCACTTGAGATTTGGACATATCAATTTCAGAGGCCTGAACTTGTTGCACAGAAAGGGAATGGTAAAGGGATTACCACTGATTGAGAAACCGGATAGCCTATGTGAAGGCTGCATCTTGGAAAAAAAAGACAGAGATAGCTTTACAGCAGGGAAGATTATAAGGGCAAAGGCACCCTTAGAAATTTTCCACTCAGATTTGTGTGGACCAATGCAAACACCATCTTTAGCTGGAAAAAAAAATGTTTTGGCATTCATAGATGATTACACCAAAAATACATGGGTGTATTTTTTGAAACAGAAGAGTGAAGTGTTTGAACAGTTATGCCACTTCAAAGCTCATTTTGAGAAGCAAAGTGGGCACTACATAAAAGTTCTGAGAACTGAAAGAGGTGGAGAATACATCTCCAAAGAGTTCCTACGTTTCTGTAGGGAGAATGGCATACATAAACAGTTTACCACAAGGTACACACCTCAGCAAAACGGTGTTGCTGAAAGGAAGAATAGGACCATCATGGACATGGTCAGAAGTATGTTGAAGGAAAAACATTTTCCAAATGAGTATTGGGCTGAAGCTATCAATTTTGCAGCGTATATCTTGAATAGATGCCAAACCAAAGCTGTCATGAACAGAGTTCCGGAAAAAGCGTGGAGCGGCATAAAGCAGCATGTCACCCACATCAAAGTATTTGGATGTGTGGCTTATGCACATGTCCCGGGTCAATTGAGAAAGAATCTTGATAGTAAGGGGGAGAAATGTATCCTTGTTGGATACAGTGATGAATCCAAGGCATACAAACTCTATAATCCATCCACCAAGAAAGTTATAATCAGCAGAGATGTGCAGTTTATTGAAGAAGAAGCTTGGGATGGAAGCTTAGAGAAAATGGTGAATGTGAAGACATGTGTGTCTCACGAAGAAGAAGAGGAAGGGACAGTAGCAAATAATCCCTCCACGGTGGCTCCTCCTCCACCACCGCAAGCACAAAAAACCACACCACAAGCTAGAAATAGAACAGCCTTGAGAAATCAAGGAAGTGCTTCTTCAAGCACACCACAGGGAGCTGAAACTCCATCAAGCTCAAGTGGAACTCCAAGTACACCAAGAGGACCAAGATTCAGAAATATGAGTGAGATTTATGAACAAGGAGAGGTAAATGATAATGCCAATCTGAATTATTTATTTGATTTGTATTGTCATGTTGATGACCCAATTCTTTTTGAAGATGCCGTAAAAGAAGAAAAATGGATTGAAGTAGTGGATGAAGAAATTGGTGGAATAGAAAAGAGTAATACATGGGAGTTAGTGGATCTCCCTAAAGGTAAAGAAGTCATTGGAGTAAAATGGGTTTACAAGACCAAGAGCAATGTTGAAGTCAAGATTGAAAGGCACAAAGCAAGACTCGTTGTCAAAGGCTACAAGCAACAATAAGGAAGAGATTATGAAGAAACCTTTGCACTAGTTGCAAGGATGGAAACCGTGAGAATAGTGTTGTCAATAGCAGCACAACATAAATGGAAGGTTTACCAAATTGATGTGAAATCTACATTTCTGAATGGAGTGTTGAAAGAAGAGGTATATGTTGAACAACCTCCAGGCTATGAGACTGAAGGCCAAGAGCACAAAGTATGCAAGCTGAAGACATCTCTTTATAGGCTGAAGCAAGCACCGAGAGCATGGTACAGCAGGATAGATGCTTACCTGATAGAAAATGGATTTGAGAAATGTGATGAAGAACCCACACTCTACATAAAAGAAAATGATGGTAAGATTCTTATTGTTGTTTTATATGTATATGATTTAATATTTACTGATAATGAAGTTTCTCTCATTGCTGATTTTAAAGCAGTCATGAAGAGTGCATTTGAAATGATTGATTTGGGTTTTTTGAGATGTTTTCTTCGAATTCAAGTAGAGCAAAATGAAAATGGTATTTTCATTACCCAAGAAAAATATGTTGAGGAAGTGTTGAAAATATTCAACATGTAGAACAACAAAGGAACTGTAACTCCAACTATCATGGGGTTGAAATTAAGCAAAGAAGACAATAGCAAGGTTTTTGATCTGACATTGTACAAGAGCATAGTTGGCAGCCTCATGTATTTGACTGCAACTAGGCCGAATATAATGCATGCTATAATCTTAATCTCCAGATTTATGGAAAGGCCGAAAGAGACTCATTGGCAGGTAGTCAAGATAATTCTCAGGTATGTGAATGGAACGAAGGGGTATGGTACTTTCTACTCCTCATCTGAAAATTTTAAATTGACTAGTTAAACTGACAGTGATTGGGCTGGAAGTGTAGATGACAGGAAGAGAACATATGGATATGTGTTTCATTTTCGATCAAGAGCCATTTCATGGGCTTCCAAGTAACAGCCAATTGTGGCTTTACCAATAGAAGAGGCAGAATATGTGGCAGAAACAACAGCAGCATGCCAAGCAGTATGGCTGAGAAGAATGCTCAGAGATTTATGTCATGAGCAGGACAAAGGAATGATAATTTATTGTGATAATAGCTCAGCGATAACTTTATCAAAGAATTTTGTCTTCCATAAGAGAACAAAGCATATTGATGCAAAATTTCATTTTATATGTGAACTGGTTAATAATGGAAAAAAAATTTTGCAGCACTGAAGAACAGAGGAACAATTTGTTGATATTTTAATAAAGCCATTAACACAGTAGAGTTTTAACTATTTCAAAAAATGCCTGGATATGCAAGAAAATCCGGCAGTTGAAATTAAGGGGGAGTGTTGGAATTTAATTCCAACTACTCGCACAGAACAACAGGACAATGAAGTAAATTTGATGGCAATGAAGAAGCAGCAGGATGGCAGAGTAAAGTTTGATGGGAGTTTGAACAACGTCGGAATGAATGCAAAGGCGGTGCAAGCTCCGTTCTTATCTGCATCAACCACCTGCATTAAAACTTCACCAACTACATTTCACATAGAGGCAGCAACATTTCGGAAGGGAGCAACAACCTCAAGCAGTAGGGGGAAGGGAACTCCTGGAGGAGCTGACGTCAGTCCTTCACTGGACTCAACTCCTCACAAAACAAAAGAATTCTGGGGGCTGAGGGAACTCACGTGAATGAACTTCATGAAGGCCCCCAGAAAGCATGAAAGGAATTAAGTTTTAAACTTTAGGACAAATTTAAATGTTTTAATTTAATTTTAAGTTGTTGCATATGTTTTAGTTTTAACGTTGGTTAATTTTAATTTTACGGCGGTAGATTTATTTTGACTTTGGTTATATATAATAAAAATATGAGATATTTATAATATATATATTGTAATGTCATATGTGCCATAGTGTGAAATTTTTTGAGCTACTGTGTATTGTGTAATTACTTGCCCGAAGGCAAAAAATAGAGAAAACAGAGAGACAGAGGAAGTTTGTTGTAGCGCTATGTCTGCAGCAGCCAGTGAATTTTGTTGTGAATCTAGAACCTTGTTCTAAAGAAAGATTACATCTTGTAACAGAGTTTTCATTTTTAATGAAATAGCAGTATTGTATCTCATCTCTCTGTGTGTGCAATTTAATTGTTATTTTAATCTCTGTGTCGGGGAAGAGGAATTATTTTCTTCTCTGTTGTTCGGAATTGTTCATAAATTCCAACAAAAGGGTCAACTATTACGAAAAATAAAGTGATTAATACCTGGATCATTTTGTACTTGATTTCATGTGCATGTTTTTCCTTCTTATAGGAGGTCTCGGTCTCTATTTCACTTACCATGGTCTAATTATCAAATTGTTAGAAGCGTTTCTATTCCAAAGCGTCTCTGCTCAATAAATATTATAGACTTGTCTTACACAACTACGAATATGACAGATAGTGTTAGATCGCTCGCGAGAAGACCTCAGATGAAGGTAGGGCAGTACCTATTGTGTTTCTTACTCCTCTGATTCATCATGAGATATGGAATTCAAGTGAGGATTCACTGACAAGCTGCGCATGCTCCATGCACAACCAATAGCAGAAGTGTTTCATTAATTGACAAAAGCAACTAATCGAGCCCCTCACTTAGCCCCCATACTTTCTGAGATAGCCATATTTCGCCGAACCATGCAATGTGTGGGAATTGATGCTTTAAATTCATGTATAATGATATTGATGCAATTTAGACTTGTTGTGGAAAGCTCACCAGAAAGTATTCACTAGCATATATGCATGACAAATATCAAAATCTTGGTTTCCTTCCATTTCAACCTATAAATGTAGCTCCATGTGTTACTTATATAACTTGTATATTTTGACGTGTGTTCATATGGTCTGGAAAATTCATGAATAAATATTTGTTGGCATTCATGCATGAGAAATATCTAAAACATGGTTGCATGTTTTGACGTGAGTGCATATTGCAAGATTTTATAGAACTTACGGTTTGGTTTTAAAAATGAGTTTAGCTGGCTTGACTACACTAGTGGAGAAAAATTCTAAAATCCTTAGATACGATATTATAGTTATTAATGACGACCTAGCTAGGGCTACTATTTGTTTATCAAAACATACAAAACCACGCTAGCCTCTCTACTATGAGGAAAACATGTGAATCTGTTGGAAGACAATAAACCAATAATTTAATATTAAAGTGTTATGAAGAACAAGGTAGCCAAGTATGTTAGTCTTAAATAGAATGAGACTTAAAACTGTTCTTATATGTATTTTATTCTAATTTATATCTTTTATATCTAGAATCATAATTTTACTAGATTTATTCTAGGAAAAATAATTAGGACTTACCGAAATATATCTTCCAGCGCTCAAGGATCAGAACTTCCTTGCATTGTATAGATCCAATAGGTCTCACGCCATCAGTACCTCCTTACAATAGCTCTCATGCCCCCATAAAGGATTACTGACAATAGCCCTCATCTCCCTAGCTATCTAAACAAGAGATAAATCTATCTAGACAAGCAATAGGTACGTCTCACAACTACCCTCCCCTACTATTTCTCTCGGAACGCTCAATAGTACAAGCATACTTACTTGCTTATATTAAATTATTCTAAAACTAAAATATGTTTTTCCCCGTCGGGAAGAATGAATCAATACTTCCATAAATACATCCATTATGGTTAAAACTTCCCTTACATTCAATAGTTCCTTCAGCCTATGTAAATATTTCCCTTCAAGCTATCAAGGATCAAAACTTGCTATGAGTGACAATAGCTTTCATCAATACTTCCAACTGAAATAGTTACTTACTTGTTGCTTATAACATCTTATATGGATCTCAATAACTTGTTGAACGGAAAATTGGATGATCTACGAGATCTATTGGATCAAATGTTGTTGCTCTCTCTAATGAAGCCGCCATCTTTGTTGCTCAAGTTTCCTTAGCTGGTTTTGAAGCTGACTGTGAAATGGAAACTGCTACGACTTAATATAACAATTACCACTACAATCGCTTCTGCATCTCAATGTGTTTCTTACACTGCTTCTGGTGGATCTACGAAAACTGGGATTGTTTCCTTTATATATGATTTTCTTTCTTGTGCCATTATATCCACCTCCTCTACTAGTGATGCTTCCACTGCACCAATTGATGGTTATGCAATTGGTTTGGATGTTGGTATCATGATTCAACTATGATAAAATTAGATATTGATCAAATAGCTCTCCAGGTGAGAACCTGGAGAGTGTATACACACACACACACACACACACACACACACTGATCATTGAATCAGATGAGCCTAAATTATATAGGCTTTCACACTAATGGGATGGTTTCAACCACTCACTCGATATCAGGATATGAGATCTATGATTAGAATCTCAATCCTATATTTATGATAACAACAACCTAACTATGTATTTCTCCATTAATTCCAACACTCCCCCTTAATGGAGAAAGGGTACTAAACAATAACATATGCTTGCTAGTCTAGTCTCAACTAGGCTTACAATAAAACATAAAAAAAAAACTTGACAACAGAGAATTTCATTTTCGTCTTTATGCTTCTGAGTCCATATTTGTTCATTCTATGTCGAGGCTTCATCTTCACTTTCCTCAACATGAGGTAGTGATGTATTTTCACCTCATTTCTTCCCCAGTGATGGAAATCTTGAACACTTATCCTCGCCCTTTTGAAAATTATGACAGGCTTAATAGGAAACTGTTTTCTCTCACCATTTTTGGTGTCACGCATGTAAATTTCAGCAATATTGTCATCTACACACACATAAATATTCATGAGATTATCACATTTTAAATTCTCTCCAGCTCTGTCTTCTTCCACCACGTCTTCGCCATCAGCTTCATGTGGCTCATCCAATTGATCTTCAACACTTTTTTCATCCTTACATCCTTCCTGAAGATCAAATTTTGACTCTTCAATATCAAGATCTTGCACAACAGATTGTGCCTCTTGTTTCTCGTGGTCATCAACAGAACCACACTGTTTTTCTAAAAAAAATCTAGACTTAAAAATACTATTCATGCTAATGCCTCAAAATGAAACACGAAAATATCATCATTATCGTCATCAGAATCAAAAATATCTAGAAATATA
This sequence comes from Pinus albicaulis, assembly GCA_034641835.2. Lineage (NCBI taxonomy): Eukaryota > Viridiplantae > Streptophyta > Pinopsida > Pinales > Pinaceae > Pinus > Pinus albicaulis. The sequence continues at coordinate 112,547,632 of CM076572.1, forward strand.
GACATGTTGTTAACGATCCATCTTATTTGGTTTTATCTTGCTTCCAGATTTTGACTCCACTCGGTCCTCTAACGAGCTCCAACAACCTCATTACCATGCAGGCAGGAATCATCCCTTTCGTAGCTCTTCAATAGTAGAACCTTGTAGACTGTGGCTTCTATGCCACACAGGGCTTAGTGCCCTCAGCTCTTACGACGAGCAACAAATGACCTCTCAACAAACTGACAACACTATCAATGTCTAATTCTAGTGCATGTAATTAACAATTTCTCATATGAGACACATATTTATGAAAAAAAAAGTAGCAATTAATTATTCACCTCAGGCTCTCAAATCTCCCCCACTATGTTGCTACTTCCACCGCCAAGCCTAAAAAAACATTACGCAGGGAATAGATTTTCTCTAGATCTCCCAGGCTGCATACACGAGATTCAATTCACCCTCTCAACGCTCCATGAAAACCACCATAAGTGACGCAACAACTAATTTAAACCATAAGTGACCCGATCATTCATTCATCAGGAGTCCCCAGGATTTGATCGTCATTCACGAGAATGAAAAAAAGGTCGGGGTGATGAATTCAGAGCCTAAAAAGATCCAGAACATGAACTTGCAAGAACGATGGTGGAGCGCATATTTTTTGGTGCGGCCATGTCCAAGAGAGTTATGAATAGTAGTGCAGTACACGGAGATGATACGAGAGATTCCAACATTGTTGACCTTCCCTTGAACTGTGGATATAAGGAATGTAGTATAAGCAGCGACAACATTATTAATGCAAAATGTAATCTACTAATGTGTAACGACAACACCGTATGTTATGGAGTATAATTGGTCGGTCATCATCGACTAGTTTGAAATGGGGATCTACCCCTTTGGTTTTGAATTTAGAAAGCAATTGTCAAGCTCTATGCCAAAAAAAAGAACGCGAGCGATCAGAAATAAACAGAGGTATGCAATCCTCCAGAGCTGAAGGACGATCAGAAACCAGTTGCGACTAAATCTCGAAAGCCCAAACAGGAATTTATAATAAGCAACAATCAATTCTTTGGCTGCGTAGGTCTCATGAATTTCATTGTGGCCGTCTCAGAGTCGGAAAGGCTCACTCTGTTTAAATATTTGCTATATGAAGCCTGTGGGAGGACTGTGAATCCCGTTCATGGGGCCGTGGGAGGGTCTCTGGATCGAGCCCTAGCCGCTATAGTGGCAGTGCAGGGTCGGAGGATCCTGGTAGCGTCGAACGCAGGCTCTATTGCTTGCTGCAGCAACTAGCATGACTTTAAGCTTCACACACTTAGATATTTACATAGCTTCGACCTGAAGCTCTAATACCATGATAAAATTAGCTATTGATCAAATAGCTCTCCAGGTGAGAACCTGGAGAGTGTATACACACATACACACACAATTTGATCATTGAATCAAATGAGCCTAAATTATATAAGCTTTCACACTAACGGGATGGTTTCAACCACTCTCTCGATATCAGGATAAGAGATCTATGATTAGAATCTCAGTCTTATCTTATGATAACAACAACCTAACTATGGATTTCTCCATTAATTCCAACAAACTATTATTGAATCATCTGGTTATAAATAAACAACGTTTATGCAATTGGTTTGGATGTTGGTGTCATGATTCAACTGTTATTTAATCACCTGGTTATAAATAAACAACGTTTACTAAAAAACTGGCTCAAGCTCCACTCCTCGCTCAAAGCGGTGACTAGTTGCCATGAAACCTCTCTTGTTCCTTTTCATTCTACATCAACATTTGGTCATTCACGTATCTCAGTTCATTTATAATGGTAATATCCTTAGCCTACTTCTGATATGGTTGGGGTTTTTATGTTTCCATTATTAATCTTTCCCGTTTTCTAGGCAACACATGGAAATAGTAATTTCTTTTTATATTCTTAGGTTTCTCGGAGAGAATTTCCACTCTTTTATATTTAATCGTTCATGCATAGTTTTATGTGTTCATCATGATAGGGTTTTATTATAGCAGTGACATTTTAGGAAACTGGAATATCTCTATCATAGGAAAATTTAGCAGAAAAATACTCTTTTCCTATTCAAATTAATCCATTTTCCTCATTATTGCTTCAATATTTAATATAATTTGACCCCACTATTTCTAGGCCAGTATTGGAGTTTTTAGTACTGGAGTTGTCAAAATATTTTCAAGGGGAAATATTTTAGGTTTTTTACTTCTACATAACCTCTAGATACTCAACAATTTATTCTTTATTCTTTTTATTAGTTATTTATTATAGGAATCATCAGAAATATACGAACTAGGCTACACCTAGATGAATCTTCCATGATAAATGTGCACGTGTAAAGTAATTATTTGGGTTGTTTGTACATTGGACTCGCATTTGAGTCCATATTTATTTTACTGTCATTTTAAATATTCTCTTAATTACATGAGCATAAATATACAAATATAGACATATACACATGAGCATAAATATACACATATACACATAACTATACCTTAGCATAAATATAAACATAAACTTTCCATTAAAACATATCTAAAACAACCATTGGGTTATTCAGAGTTTCTTGTATAAAGTCACTTCCACATAGTTCATTATTACACGGTTAACCATTTTTTTACAACCAGAGACTTATCCCCAAAAAAAACTGACAGTTACTCCTACTTCTTATTTAGAATAAAAAGAAAACCTTAACACACATAAGTCAACACAATATTATAGGTAATCCTCATTACTTAACTAAATATACAATAGGATTTGTTGTGATCCTTTCAATTGATGAATTTTTGTCTCAAAAGTTCCCCTCCAGCTCTAGACTCCTTTTATTTTAGGAAACCAATCAATAATTTTCACAAATTGACCTCCTCAATCCTTTAACAATGTCATGTTAAATCTGGGAAGAATACTTTATTTACACAAGTCTAGTCTTTTTCTTGTTTTGGTAAATGAGGCTAATCTATATAAATTCAAAAAAAGAACAATACATATGCTATAGGATGAGTTGGTAAGCTTCATTTAACTAATCCTAGCCTTCGTTGCGCAAGTATGGGGCTGCCTCCGTGGAGGAAACTAGCCCAGAAAGAAAATGAAACAGAAAATTACAAAATGTGTCATAGCACCAGTGAAAATAGAAGTTTTGTGATAATAACAATCATGAAAAAAACTGAGAAGAGTTGAGCTGCAGCGTAGTCATGAGTCTTCTGCGTCATCATCATTGTCTGGATCTTCCTCCATGATGGGACAGGCATACGCTTGCACAACAACTTCCTCTTCAGTAATGGGTTAACGCAAAGGCCTGGAGATAGGTGTGCAGAGTATGGGTGCCACCAAGTACTCGACATTTGGGACTCGCGTCCAGGCTCCTTTCGAGTCCATTATCCAAAGATCTGTATCAGTGCCCTCATCTTGCTATGCCGGAAGAGGTTCAGTCTTGTAGGGCGGGGGGTGATCTTGGTACAAAATGGTGGACTTCCTTGGTCCGCTTTCGACTCTCTCCATAACATGAGTGGGGACCTAATCCTCCTGGTCGAGTTCGGGGCTCTGGGGAGCCTCTCTGATTTGACTTCCTGAGAAGGAGCCTTCAACTGATTCCACGCAATTATGAGGCCCCCAGTGGTAGCGACTAGGGAGCGCACCTCTTTGGCCTCCACTCACGGTTCTTTAGTACAATATTTGTGCCAAGGTCAGATGAAGTGGAGGATACATAAGGGACTGAGAGGAAGGGAAGAGAAGTTCAGACTTGAGGTGGGAGGTGCGCAGCTAGGTGCTAGTGGATAGGGAGGTGCATTAAAAGGAAATGCATGGTAGGGGGCGTAGGATATTTGGAGTAGTCAAGATGAGGAAACTAGCAGGGTAGAAGGAACCGAGGTGAGTCACGCAATACGGGGGGAGCGTAGCCCAGGGGATTCTGTGTAGTGCAACACTAGGGGGGAGGCTGCACGACAAACTGGGCGCGCAGGAGGCCTGGAACTGACACAATAGGAAAACCAAAAGGAACAGACTCTGAGTCTCTTTGTGCTGAGGATCCTTCCCTTTAATAGGCTTGTGACACATGCAAAGTTGTTGAGCATTGTTATGCATCACTCGTAGTTGCATGTTGTAACAGTTTTCATGAGTAGACGTGTGTGTAGAGTTATGGCCCAATGTCATATCCATCTAGTGGATCATTCAAAAGATTGCGAAAGAGAGGAGCCCCGGAGGGGATGATGCTGTATTAGCATGTCTTCATTATGCCTGATCTCTGTCATCTCATACGAATGATTGCAGGGGTGTGGTTCCACATCAAGTGAAGGCCTGCGCTGCCGATTCACGTCATCTCTAGAGTGGGAGAGAGAGTTTTCATGCGTACTTCTACTGTCACCCACATCCGGGGACACAAGTCTAGTCTTTAATTCACAGTGGAACCTTGATTTATTTCCACATTTCCTCTCTCTCCCATAATCTTGTTTTTTTTTTCTAAATTATTTTCTATCCATGGCATTTCTCTCCACTGATCATTCTTTTGGTGGTAGGGAAAAATAATTCATGCAAGATGGAGGTTTTTTTTTTTTGGTTTCTCTATCCTTTCTTTGACGCTAGCTTATTATAACCATTTCGTGACAGTTGAGAGCCCAACTACTCACGTCATGGATCCTCTTGTATCTCCATAGCAATAAGTAAAAATATTTACAATCTCATAAAAATGTTCAGTCTACTTTTTAGTCTTTCAACCCTTTTTCAAACTTATCAAATCGTAAAAGTATAAATAGAAATTGAATTGAGCAAGGCATTACAAGCCTCAAAAGAGGCTTAATTATTATTTTCCATAGGAATTATGTGGATTTTTAAGACAAAAAAAATCATTGAGTGAGGAGGTTAATGGAAGGATGATACATGGTATGTTGTTAGGAGATGTATTAGCTAATTATCCAGAGATTGTTAACAAATTGAAATATAGAACAAATATGCAAAAGCAATATAGATAAAGCTTCTTGGCTTATTTAAAAAAGGGCAAAGGAGAAAAAAGGAAAAACAGAGGAAGAAATAAGAATAAGGTTGAGGTAAATCCTCTTTATAAATAAATTATTGTAACAAACAAATGAATATATAGAAAAGAAAATAAGAAAAGGATGAAGTGGCTCTCAAATATGGGCATTGCATATACAATATAATAATATAGGAATGAAATCGAAAGATGAAGATCCAGTGGAAAATAAAATAGGAATAATTTCTACAAGCTAACTAATTAGAATTGTAAAGACAAAATTCAAAGACAGTTTAAAAAAAAACCCTAATTCTCTAGATAAAAAAAACACCATTCCACATTGATCTAGGCATAATCACAAATAAGTGAAGAGGGGTGAAAGAGAATAAAATAAATTGATTCCAATAGTGATGTTGAATAAAAAAATTCTCGAGAAAAAAAATAAATATATTATTTAATACCTTTATCAAGTAGAAATTCAAAGTGATAGCCAAAAGCCTTAGCTCTTAGTTGAATAACTTGATTCCAATAGTGGTGTTGCATAAAACAAATTCTCAACAAAAAAGAAAAGTTATTCTAGTACCTTTATCAAGTAGAAATCCAAAGTGATAGCCAAACGCCTTAGCTCTTGGACAACCAAGTGGAGGAAGATTCCATATATTTTAAGGGAGAAGTATAGAAATTGTTGCTAGATATACCTAAACAATAATCTTAGACTTAAAAAATAGGCACATTTAGTCATTAGGAATAATGATTTTAAGCCTAGACGTGAGTTAAATGAATGGCTGTTTTACAAGAAAGGACTTGGCCATGTTGTTCGATTATTTTTATTGTTTAATTCTTCTAATAACAAGGGTTGCAAGCAATGGTAATCCCTACCTATTTGAAAGGCTAGTAGACTGTAGCATAGAGTTTATAGAGTTTAAATATAGTTATATAGTTCCATGTTGCCTGAAGGCTTCATGTTTTTCAGTTAAAAAAATTAGCAATTTCATAATTCATAAAAAAAATCCATAAAATGTTATTAATATTATGTTCTTAAGAAGTAAAAAAAATTAGCAATTTCACAATTCATAAAAACATTCCATAAAATGTTATTATGTCTAAAAAGAACAAAGATGGTCTCATCAGTCGAGTTTATCCGCTGGATCAAGTAAGACCAATATTAAAGTTTGTGTTCATGTGCAAATAGAACGCCCCCGCTTCTTGGTGTTGTCTGCAGGTTTGACCTTATGCTAGTCTAGTTAATTAGGGGTACAGGTAAGACTAACAACAAGGTAAGACTAACAACAGTACTAATGTTTTTTTATTTGGGCTTGTTTCCATGGGGCACTGGAAAAGTCGTTTTAGAGGTGAAACCGGGCCCAGTGTGTGCCGGAATTCAAAATTACTTTAACTCGGAGGATTTCGTTAATAAAGGATGTCTATATATAGGGTTGTAAAATAACAAAAGCAGACTTTCAGATATCATAAATAAATAATCTATTGCAACATATTTCTAATATCATTTTTTAATTTAAATAAAATATGAGTGCTTTTATGCAACAAAAAAAATTACATACTGATAAGCAATTCCATGGTTTTCTGCATGCAAATTCCGCTTCAGTGGTAGATTTCAGCCCCGGCTTTTTTATCATCACTGGCAACCTCACGAGCCATTTTTTTTTTCTATGTATAACATCTTTGCTATGACCTTAACCGAGTAAGAGCATCAGTGGAAATGCATGGGTATGGAGAGCTTAAATAGTTGAAATGAGAGGCCTGGAAACATTCCGGAGTAAAAAACATGAAATAGGAGGCGTAGAAACATCGCCGTTAAATTGCATATATTCATGAAAATAGGGGTAAATTGGCTATTAAAGTCAGCATTCAGTTAAGGTTTAGATATAATAAAATCTTATTATCATAGAATCGGGGTAATTTGTTTTTAGTATTTTAAGATAATGCACCAAACATTATAGCACGGAATGAGAGGAGTATGGCATGTACACCTCTTCTCATTGATACCCTACAAATTATTCACTGGAATCATATATTTCCAGAAAGTTTAACGACGATGCGATACACAGACAATATTTATGTTATGAACAGAGGTGTAGCCAATAATAAATTTTGCAAGGCATTTGTCGTGGCCAACTATATTTTAAATAGGTGAGGCCCCGATCATAGTTTTGTATGTTACAAACTTCCCAATGCGTTATCTTATTTCTTCCATTTGATGACCTCTTCATGGGAGCGTAACATAATACCTTCTTTCTCAGTCTACTTTTCTTTGTTGCTTTTCTTTTCTTTGTTGCTTATCTATTTTGGGCAAGACGCCTCAATTTCTACATCCAAAAATGTGAATCATTCCTCGTCTATCACAACACTTTTAATTTTTCTAACACATTATTTCTAGAATCTGTATGTAGCTCTCAGAATTTGCTCAAATAATCGTTGAAAAGACTGGTGGGACTTCTAGAATGTGTATGAAGCTCTCTTGGCGAGCCTTATATCCCAGTCTATATGAATTTTCTCAAATAATCGGTTGAAAAGAGTGGCGGGACATAAAACTAGAACTCTGAATTATACCTTAGCATCGAGTGCCTTGGATGCAACCTCATGTTCCTTGTATGCAACATCATGTTCAGCCTCGTGTCTTGGATGCAGCCTTAGACCACAGGACGTCAACCTTGCATGATCTGTTCTAACTCCAACGCCATTTCCAGTTCCAGTCTCGGTGGAGCTCCTGAATCTATCTGAGGAGAGTTATGGAAATATTAGACTACTTTATATCATGTTAATGAAGGACAACTTGTTCCCTCCAGACCACCATCTATTACCTGTGAGCCTTGCACATCGTAGGGTGCTAACACCCTAATTGAGGGGGAAGAAATGACAGATGGCCTATGATATAATCACATAAAGATAGCACTAATCCAAGACTAGACTACTCGCACAGCATAGAAAAATAGAAAAGCATTGTAACAAGAAGAAAAACATTGATGGGCTTGATTTATTAACCACTACCTCAGTGTATTGCACTTGCAGCTATGTTGTTTGATTGTTTCACAAATTGATTATTGCACGTCATTTTTGCAGGATGTAGAATGATGTTTCTTTGTATTGCAGTTGCAGTGCTGATGCAGTTGCCTGCTGCAGATGGTAACACCTCTCTCGTTAGATGTGGGCGGTCATTCGTCCGTTTTACCAGCCATCTCTCGTTAGATGTGAGCGGTCATTAGTTCGTTTTACCAGCCATTTCAAATACACACCCAGGCCGTCTTACTTATGGAAAGTATAAAAGAGAAAGCCACTATCCACTCAAAAACGTGGTCGAAGAAATAAAAGGGTCACAAAGCAAACTCAAAACTCCTAAAAAAAAATAACAACCTGGTAGTAATATTAAAAACTTTACCTGCACAGGAATTACAATTGCATGGGTTTGGAAGAGTAAAAAGGATAGGGTTTCCGAGAGTTGCAAAGATTTCTTCTTCCTGAACACTGCTTACCCACTATTTTCTGGATGAGATCAAAGGGCAGGGGCTAATTGAGTTGAAAATAATTATATTATTTTGTATTAATGGAGACAAGGTTACATAAGTTGTAACGTATCTCCTTAGTTTACGATTTGTTCCTAGAGTTTAGGGGTTTGGTTTCAACTTCCTAACTTCTAGTATTGTACTTAATGATGTAATCTTTCATTCATGAAGGTAGAGTGTACGAGAGTGATCTCTCAGTTCTGAGTGTAGTCTCCAGGTGCAGGCCTCACTTGTGAGCTACATCTCCTTCTTTCCAATTCTGTTCATATTTTATCTTGGTATCAGAGCTCAGATTGGGTGAGTTTGATCTTTTATCGCCTTTGTGGCTGAAGTGCCTTTGTGGCCAGCTTGCCTTTGTGGCAGAATCGCCTTTGTGGCTTGAGGTGCCTTTGTGGCCGCGTGTACACGAGAGCTTTGTGCTCAATTGAGCAGGTGGACTGCAGAACACCTGGCTCGGACTCAGATGATTTTTTAATTTTTCTGAGTAGAAGGGGGTTGGCGCACTTTTCACACTGACAGTCGTGTCAGGAAGCGCAACTGGCGCGTCTGTTCGGCCATTAATCGCGCCACCATGCCAAAATACCAGATTGGCGCGGAATCGCACGGAAAAATCGCGCCAAGTGTTTTGCCTTGCACCATTTTCATCTAGGCGCGGATTTTTCGCTCGGGAGGGTGCCAACTCACCTTCAAGGGGATCCACGGGAAGCCTCATCTTCATTTGACGATTTGCAGAGAAGCAGATCGGAGAAGTTGCGGAGCTATCTGGGAGAGGCAGATCGGATCAGTTTTGATCAGATCGGTTTTGTGGCTGTATTGAAAAACAACGAATTTTCTCATCGGAGCGAGATTGAATTACAGATTTTGCTAGATCTGAATCGAAGATACAGTGGGTGGATCAGGAGACCAACAGATCAGTGGCAGAAAAGTGGCAGATCGGGCATCAGGATTTGACAGGTATCGATTTTTTTTACTATTGGGTAGATGCATTTTTTAGATCTGTTCAGAATGAGTAATACGATGGAATATTACATCCACGAGTCTCGAAAACTTGATGGATCTAACTTCACAAATTGGAAGTTTAAGATTCAGAGCTTGCTTGAGGGTGCGAATGCTTGGTCCATAGTTACAGGTGATGAGCAGAGGCCGAATTCGAACATAGGGACACAGGAGAAAGAATGGGATAAACGAGAAAACAAGGCGAAAGTTTTTCTGAAGATGTTTGTGAAAGACAACATTATCCCTCACATCAGAGACTGTAAAACGTCCGCGGAGATCTGGATGACCATCAAAAGTCTGTATCAGACCCAGAACACAAGTCGAATTATGGCACTTAAAAGAAAGTTATTTTCAATGAGGATGGACGAAAGTGAGACTGCTGCTGCATTCATTGCGTGAATCAAAGATGTAAAAGACAGATTGGGGGACATCGGAGAGAAGGTGTCTGACTCTGATCTCATCACAATCACACTGAATGAGATGAGAGATGAATTTCAAATTTTCATCACAGGATTTGCGGCAAGGGAGAAAGCGCCCACATTTTAAGATCTGACAGGGATCTTGCTGCAGGAGGAGGAGCGACAGCAGAACTTGAACCCCCAGAGTGATGATCTTGCGTTGATGGCGAAACGACGATCAATCAGAGGGAAGCAGCCATAGCAGCAATCACAGAAGAAAGGAGGTATATCGCAGAAGAGTCTGTATAAAGGAATGCTTGCAAATAATCCTATAAAAAAATTTTATTATTGTGGAAAGAAGGGTCATGTACAGAATGTATGCTTTAAGAAGCAGGCTGATGATGCAAATAGGAAGCTAACAATCGCAAAGCACAGAGGATACTTCGTTGAAGAAGATGTTGAAGAAGATGTTGAAGAAGATGTAGATGAAGATTTCAGTCATGAATTTCGACTGTTCACAGTCGACTGTGCCCTTTCATCATCTAATGAGGATGACATCTGGTATGTTGATTCCGGAGCATCCTCTCACATGACAGGTAAAAAGGAATATTTTGAAAGTCTTGAAGAAAGTACATATGGATCAAAAATATATTTAGGAGATGATAGTGGATACGAGATTAGAGGTTATGGGGTTGTTCCAGTCAAGTTACCAAATGGAAAAATCAGTTATCTTAAAAATGTTTTATATGTACCTAGAATTAAGAAAAATCTGATATTTGTATCCATGATAACTGATCAAGATATGCAATTCAAGTTCCTCAAGACTCATTGTGTCATAAAGGATTGCAGGAAAGAAATTGTTGCAACAGGTGTGCGCGTTGGAAGCCTATACAGATTGGATGTAAAGAGTATATCAAAGCGAGCCATGGTTGCAGATGGATCGACAGTCGAACAAATATGGCTTCAGAGATTCGGTCATTTGAATTTGTAGGACCTCATGTTATTGCAGAGAAAAGGTATGGTTGAGGGGCTCCCTATCTTTCGCAATACTCAGTTAAATTGTGATGGTTGTGCCTTAGGTAAAATGCATAGAGAACAGTTTCCTGTGCATGATAGGAGGAAGGAAACAGATATTTTAGAACTAGTGCACACTGATATATGCGGACCTATGCAGACAAGGTCGCTAGGTGGAGCATATTATTTTCTGTTATTTACTGATGACTGCACTAGATATTCATGGGTTTATTTTCTGAGTAAGAAAAGTCAGACTTTCCAGTGCTTTATAGAATTTAAAACCTTGGTGGAAAAATAGTATGGTAAGAGTATAAAAATTGTCCGATCTGATCAAGGGGGAGAATACAAGTTAGGGGAATTCATGAAATTCTGCAAATCTCACGGGATTGTACAGCAGTTTACAGTGCCACACACACCACAGTAGAACGGAGTTGCAGAGCGTAAGAACAGAACCTTAGTGGAATGCGCAAGGAGCATGTTACAAGGTAAGGGTCTATCTAATATTTTTTGGGCAGAGGCTATTAATACTGTTGTATATTTAAAGAACAGAAGTCCTACCAGGTATCTTGGCTTCAAAACTCCTTTTGAAGCTCTATATGGATTCAAACCAGCAGTAAACCATCTAAGAGTATTTGGGTCGAAAGCATTTTCCCATATACCCAAAGATGATAGGAAGAAATTAGACCCTAAAGATGTTAAATGCATCTTTGTTGGTTATGGCACATAATTTAAAGCATATAAGTTGTTCAATCCTCAGTCTCGTAAGATATTTGCAAGCAAGGATGTAGTGTTTCATGAACAGGTTCAGGAAGAGAAAGATGACATTGGTGATTATTGGCACATTCCATTGTTGATGGATGAAGGCAGCGAGGATGAAAGAGAGCTGGAGCAGGAGCAGAAAGAAGAACAGCAAGAAGGTGATAATGCAAGCCCAATTAGAGTTGAAGAAAACAAATTTGAGGTCCGTCCCCTACTAAGGAGATCAAGTAGGAAGAGTCAAATACCATTAAAACTGAAAGACTATGCTTTGATGTCAAATGTTTTGAACATTGTAGAGCCCACTAATTACAAAGGAGCTAGTCAATTTAAGGAATGGAGGGCTGCAATGAATGAAGAGATAGAATCTATTCTTAGAAATGACACTTGGGACTTAGTTGAACTGCCTAAGAATAAAACACCCATAGGATGTAAATGGCTGTTTAAACCAAAAATGAATGCAGATGGAAGTATTGAAAAACTGAAAGCTAGGTTGGTTGCAAAGGGGTACTCACAGTAGGAAGGTATAGATTTTGATGATACCTTTGCACCTGTAGCAAAGTTAAATACAATCAGAATGCTTATTTCTTTAGCTATAAACATCTCCTCTGCCTCATGTGCATGATCCTAGCTCGGCTGACCTCAGCCTTCCCTCCTATGTACTATCCATGATAGAAATAGCTAAAAAACACACAGTTACTAAACACAATCATATATTATGCACAAATGGTGTATGTGTAAACACACTCACACACACAGATTTAAATTCAGATTACTCTATTAAATAGAGTTTCTGAGATCCAACTTATTCCTAAATTAGACAGAGAGAGGTTGAGAGAATTTCTCAACCATCAAACCAACTTCTCAAATATGGAATGTAAGCATTAACTCCAACATCCCCCCTTAATGATTACATTACATAAAAATAACAAAATAATCAAGATTATCAGTAGATGCTCCATCAAGTTGCCTCATAACCCTCAGAAAGGTGTAGTTGGCAAGTTGGATTCCCTAGTTCGCTTCCTCAACTCCTGAATCGAGGACCTCCTGAAGTCAATTACTAGACAACATCCCAATATGTCGCATAACCTCATTAGGAGACCACTTCCATGTCTACCACTAACGAGGGATCCTTCCCTAGATCCGCAATTGCCATACTATCTGGACAACCATCCATATTGAGCCTTACTGTCACTTGATCTCTTCAAACACAATTTATTGAAATCACTGAACTCCTAGTCATTCTATGGACGAGCTCCCATCCACCGAGATACATGGGTTCCAACTGCTGTACTCGCCATTTATCTAGAAAAGACATCTAGATACAGAATGTATCTAGAATCAGTGTTACAAAATGACTATTTTATCTAAGTTTGAAAAAAAAATTCATCCTCATTTAATTTACAAACAATACTACAAAATCAAAAAAAAATTCAACACAACAGATACAATAGATTCAACCAATACTGTAGCATAATTTATATAACGCATTGCCTATCACTTCCTTCTTCCAATCCACAAAATCTCTTCCATGTCCAATCACCTCAGCGTCCTTTTTACTTTCTTCGCTTTTCAGAAGTTCAGCTGTAATAATTAAAGACAGAATCTCTTCCATGTCCAATCACCTCAGCGTCCTTTTTACTTTCTTCGCTCTTCAGAAGTTCAGTTGTAATAATTAAACTGAATCGAACGTGAGATGTTTTGAATCTGACCTCTTTGAGAACCACTTCCACCATTCGAACAATATCTTTGACTATGTCCAATTGTTGAAGCCTTTCCTTCTGCTTCACATACTTCAAAAATTTGGAATCTTTAGCCTTCACTAAGACTTCAATTAATTCCATGTACTCGCGTGAAGGGCGATGCAAGGACAGTTCACCCCTTTCTTAATACTGTAGATCATGAAAAAACCAGTCGGCTGCATAATGTAGACGTAGAGATGCGCGAGAGAAAGAGTCGCGCAAAAGATCAAGAAACGAATTCGTCAACTGTCTACCCAAGCGCTTTCATCCCCCGCCTTCAGTGCCCAGTCATTTTGGGAATTCACACTCATGACATGTCTTCCCAATCATGATGATGGATCAGATCACTCAACAAAGCACCGTGCAGGTTTAGGAATTTTACACAACACAACACACAGACCTCTGATCCTGTGCTCTGATACCATGATAGAAATAGATAAAAAACACACAGTTACTAAACACAATCATATATTATGCACAAATGTTGTATGTGTAAACAGACTCACACACACAGATTTACATTCAGATTACTCTATTAAATAGAGTTTCAGAGATCCAACTTATTCCTAAATTAGACAGAGAGAGGTTGAGAGAATTTCTCAACCATAAAACCAACTTCTCAAATATGGAATATAAGCATTAACTCCAACAATCCAAAGGTCCCTCCCGATCCTGCACTTCAGCTCCCCTGACAAGTATGCCTTGGTGTCATCGTCTGAGATGCAGAAGATAAGGAGGGCGTGGCCTCCCCTCTAGACCTCCTTTGTCGCACTCCCTGGTCTGAGACTTGAATCGTTCGATGGGCTGGGATGAGCAGAACAAGAATTCCCCTGTCAATATGTCCACTCAGCTATCCCTGCAGCTTCCCGCTCCCTCTCTGGTGCCTTCCAGCTCCCGCAAAAAGAAATGACCATGTAAATCAACCATTCCACCCAATCCTTCTTTCATCCCCCGTAAGATGAAGGCTCTCCTGGTGCAGAGTTCCTCAAGCAACAGCCAGGACACCAGCGGCAACACAGGCAATAGTGATGGAAGAAGCTCGGATTTTGAGGTAGAAAACAAGAATGAACACTTGGGTTTGCAAGTTTCCTCCTCTAAGAAGCTTGACTCTCCAGCTTCGCCACAGCCCCAGACTTCATGCCACGTGCTAAGCAAGGAGAACGATGACACGTTCTATGTATTCAGGATTGAAGAAGAAGACCCTACCTCCAGAAAAAAGAATGAAGGTCCTCCCTAGTTTTAGTTATAGGGTTTCCTCCTGTCATTTAGTTTCTTAACACTCTCTAGTCTACTCATGTTTTGGAATTTTTTTCTATATGACTCCAGTTTACTTTAGGCTACTATGTCTGTTGGTTTCCCTCTATGGGCAGCATGTTCACTACGGTTTTTGAGGACTGGTTTCCCCAGACGAGGCAGTCCAATTTCTATTTGCAAACTCATGAGACTTCCCTCTGTATCTGGCTTGCCAAGTCGAGAGGAAGAGACCTGTAACTTACTGTTTTATATGATATAATAGAAGTAGTCAAACATAGAAAAAAAAACTATTAACATCAGCATAAATTGGTTGAAGTACAAGTTTCAAGTTTCAATCCTTCATCCTTAACTTATATTGATTCTTCGATAGGAACGATTTGTTTACTAGGGACTTAGACTGATACAAATCCCCCAGTGTATTCCATGATGTATTTTTCATAGTTTCTACTGAAATATTTAACAATACTAAATTTGAGAGGCACAATCGCATTGTGCTCTACACCTTTCGATCCAACTTAGTATAGATTTTTCTTAACATCCTCATCATTGCAATACTCAAGTCCATGGTGATCCACTAATTTTTTCCCACCAAAATATCTTCCATTTTGAGCTTCCATAGTGTAAGATTCTCTCCATTGAATTTCTTGAACTTTATCTCTAAACTGCCAGTCATTTCCTTTGAGCACAAGAATCGATACCGTAGATATCCCATTGTAACAAGATATTCCATAATACTAAGTCAAAACCCTTAGCAACAAATGCTTATCCTTGAAGGCGCTGCTCAGGATGGTCGTAGCGATTGTTAGAAATGGATTATTAATAAAATTAAAAAGCATTCATTGACACACACATTAACATAGAGATTTTATCCTATAAATTCAAAACTTCAAAACTATAATGATTTTTTAGTATATTATATCTTTACAATGTTACAATACATATTCCACAAAGCACCAATCCATGAACTCTAGATTAGAATAAAACCAATCTACTTGAATGAAATTATAAAACTATTTGTTGAACCGCTATTCACCACAAAACCACTAAAAATGAAAATGATATGAAAAAAACCATATTTTTTTTATTTTTTATTTATTTATAGCTACCTTTGCATAATGAATCACATATAAAGTACTTAAACAAAAGCTATAACAAATACCCAATAATCTGAAACAATAATATCATATTCCTGAAGATCATAATTCATCCATTTTCACAAACCTAATTTCCTCTAAAAAAAATATAATAAAATATCTCAAAAATAGATAGAGAAGAGAGTTGTGTGGAACCATTTTTTTAAATAATACAAAACCAAACCCAGAAACTCAATATTTCTAGAGATATACACAATTAAAATATTAATCGGCAAGAATAATTACAATATTCCAACCATGTATAATTGCAATGTACCTATATCCTGCTGTACAATGTATAACCACATTAGCTATTGGTTTTTTGTATGTGAATTAAATAAAAGGTTATATTGGACATAATGTCACTCACATGCCACGTGGTCAATCAGCTAGAGCACCAGTGTAACTCCCAGCTTTTACAGACAATGCTGTTGTTAATAAAAAAGTTTGGACTAAGATAAATATGATTAGTATCGTTCACAGTAACCATTCACCTTGCGGAAAATCAAATTCCAACACTTCTCCTTACGAGGAGCAGTTTATAGGTTACTATTGAAGTTCCTTAAGAAAACACAAAGCATATTTTCTAATGGCATCGAACTCCCTTTATACATCAAAGCGAATTGTATATCTTGGCAAAGACAAAATTGGAAGATCACCTCCACGCTCAATACAGACAACATACGTGAAGAGTAAAATATTGTAGGCTTAATGACGCTTATGAGCTCCCACTTTACTAAAATGTCGGTCAAGTTATATTTGGTTTAATATCTTTAATCTGTTCACACTACCTACGCCTATTCATCATCCTGGAATATTTACAAAATGCCAGCAGCATGCCGAGGGATATCGTTTTGAATGGATATATTTGAACCTTAAACATCATTGAATGTCTTTGAAACTTAATTTTTAGTTTAAAAAAGGATGTTAAGAACATCTATAGCATCAAAAAAAAATTAAAAAAACAAAAAGTTTTTAATTAAGAAAAGGGATTTTTTTTTTTTTTTTAAATAGATCTAGGACAATCGGTAACTGGTGAGAGTTGTCTGAGCAAGGCCCGGGTTCAAATCCAACTGGCTGCCACTATAAACCTAGGCTAGGTGCAACACCCTGCAAGCCGCACACAACAGCAACAAGAGCTGAGACTTCTACTATGGGGTCGCCTACTCTTCTAGCCAAGACACAACAGGCGTATGTCTCCACAGATGTTTGATTCTGAGTAGATCTGCTGAAAATCAAGTGCTTTCACCATTTGTCTCCGCTTCACGGACTTTAAGAAAAAGGATGTTAACGATATCTATAGAATCAAGCAAAAATACATTTTTTCATCGATCCATAGTGTTAGTGTCCTCGAGGACAACAGGAACCTTTATTGGCTAGACTGTCATTAGCCGACATATGTTGGTGCAAAACATGGTGCAATTCATACATTTCACATCTTTTAATATTAACTCGTATTCTCCTATCAATCATTTTCAAATGCATATTTTTTTGGACAAGAGCTTATGACCGAATTGGTTAAAGATGATTATTGTTCCCCCGATGACTAAAAGACACGTTATATTTCGAGCACGGGAGAAAAGAAAGCCCTAGAGAAGAGAATGTAACTCAATTTAATTTTTCGATCTCGATCTTTGGCACCATTCATGTGTTAAATATGTGATCCATTAGGGAAAGGAATAATCTCCCCGGGTTTATATATATATATATATATATATATATATATATATAAATGTTTTTTTGAATTTTTTCTAAATTAAAAATTTTTATCTGAATTTTTATGGTATGTATCGAATTCGAATTCGAACTTGGTAACTATGTATTATTCTTCAATGCACCATCGGAATAAATAATATGATAGGATTGAGAAGTAATCTACTAAAAAAATCCAAATGAGAGAGGTTAATCTACCATGATGCATTAGATACAAATGGGAGAGGTGAATCAACTATGATGCATTAAATGAAAACATATAAGGAGAAGAGGAGGTTTTAGTTGGTTGAACAAAATGACACATCCACACCTTTTCCATAGCATCCAATTCTTGATAAATCAAGGAGGAAGAGGATAGATACTTCCAATTATTTGTAAATAAAGAGAGAGTTTGTAAGGCCACTTCAAGAGGCTGTGAATTTTGGTCCTAAAAGATAAATTGTTTTTCTAGCAAGCCATATCTTCCATCAAATGTATTTTGGAAGTGACTAACAAGCTTGCTTGAAAGAATATTTTCCTTGGAAATACCTAGCATAATTCACATTCCAAGAATACTAATTTTTTTAACATAATAGCAAGATAGTCAAGTTAATCCCATAGATAATGATTGAATTTTAAAATCTTGTTATTATTTTTGAAATTGCAATTCAATGAATAAATGTTAAATAGTTTCCTCAAAAGGAAGGTAAAGATAGAACCTTGAATTACCGCAAATTCCATGCTTTTTGAGATTTTATGTAGTAAGAATATTCTGGTGAGAAAGGGATAAAAAAAAGATAATAATTTTAACTGAACCATTAGGATTCAAAATATCAACCCAAATACGAGATTTAGGTGCATATCCATGAGGGAAAATTAAGGCAGTATGATATTTTCTAATAGTGTTGTCAAACATTTCAAACCTCCTGAGTCTCCATCTTCTTGATGACTGATAAAGTATCCATACATGGTTCCTTCTAGGATGCACACTAATCAATTTAATTGATCAGAGACTCTTTGGAGATCCTAGCTAATCCAACTCATTTTCATCCCAGTGAGAAATACCCACCAAAAATAAACACTATGATATCTCATAATTAAAGAATAAACATGATTTATTTGAGTGGGGTATGGCTTATGATTTTTCATTTGCAAATATTAATATTCCTTCCATTTCCCAGTATGTTGGTTAGGTGGTTTCTTATGAAGGTTGGATGAGTTGATAAGAGTTTCCAAATTGGTGATCCTAATATCACACATGAAGGTGAGTCAAGAATATTCATGTAGTCTCCTACAAAATACTTATGATATATCATAGATTTCAGGCATTCTCTTTTTTTGTTATTAATCTCTTGAAACAATTCTCCAATAGATATGGTCATCAAAGAAGGATCTATTATACGCAACTCACCATGAGATTGGGGACTTTAGATATAATACCACTTAAGTATATGGAAACATTTTATGTTGGATTTACTCTCTTTCAACAATTATTTTTTATATTACCTAAGATTTTTGTCATAAAATACTTGAATATGTTAACAAAATCGACAAACGAAAAAGAGGAAAATTGGATAAAATTAATTTAATTAAGGTCACCCTTCTCTATGGCTTCAACCAAAGGGCACCCCATTATTCAAATTTCTTTTTAATTTTGGATAGAATGGGGGACCACAATGAATGGGAAAATGGTATTAAAAGAAGAGGAATGCCCAAGTATTTGAATTCCTTCCAAGCATATAAAACAAAGAACCCCAAGGTAGTCATCAGCCTTTAATTCTTTTTGAAGCATTATAAGTATAAATTAAATTATTTTCCTTTTTTATCACACAACTCGAAGCTAAACAAATTTATCTGAAACATGCTTGAAGTGAGGCGATGTAATAACTAAACCACCACCCCCCTTGCCCCCCAAATAAAAAAGTATCATCCACAAATAAAAAATCAATGATTCTTTTGTTTCCTATGAAATATATTATCCTAGGAAATTTTTCATATATCCCTTCTAAATCTAATAATTTTCTAAGAAAATGAGGCATTAAAACATAAAATTTGGGATATAAGGGGAATCCTTGTTGCGGTCCTCTAGAAACATTAAAAAAATGAAATACTCTGCCATTTACTAGGGGAGAATCCACGAGCTCATGATACAAGAAAAAATCCATTTGATTACACTTTTATCAAAGTAAGTACATTGTGAGACATCGAAAAGAAGTTTAAGGTTTACCAAATTAAGGGAATTATCCATATCCAATTTGATGATCATCCATTTTCTACCTTTCATTTTTCTCAAGTGAGTCAATTCTTGAAATAAGATGATATTGTCAAAAATCTCCCTATTACTAACAAGCGTGCATATATTTCTGGATATTAGCTTAGGAATAAGTTATTTAATTATAAGACCAATGATTTTATACTGATTATCTTGTAAGACACATTTCAAAGGTCTATAGGTCAGAAATGAGAAAATGATGAAGGATTTACTTCCTTTGGGACCAACACTAAAAAGGATGATTTAATTCCATCCTCTACATAACAATTCTTATAACCATAATCAACCATTCAATAAATATCACCTTTAATAAATACCCAACATTTTTTTATAGATATCAGAAGAGAAACCATCCAACCCTAACACTTTATCCAATCCAAAGGTGATCAAAATTTTCCAAATTTTCTCTTTTGTAATAAGCTTAAGAATTGCATCATTGTATTCTTGAGATACTTGGTGTGGAATGTATTCCAACATATATTGGGTTGTTTCATTCTCATAAATGACCTATGTATTATATAAAATATAAATATGCTAAATTGCACCTTCCCTGAATTCATAATTCTCTTAGAGAATTGTTGTTACTTCAAAAAACACCCTCCAAAATTTTGCCTATACTCGAATTTTGGAGCCAATTATGGATCTTATGATCGATCATTCCACAGTCCCTTCTTCGTCAACTGATGCTTTTGAGCTCCCTTGTTGGATTGGAAGTCTCGAAGTCACTTACTCACACATGTTTAGTTTGCAAAAAAATCATCAGTGCATTATTTTATGCAAGCTTGGAAAAACATAGAACATTCCATCAAGATTGTTCCTGTGCAATTCCCAATCCATTTCAAGAGTAAGGGCGCATTGAAAATGACCGTTTCTAGCAGAATAGCTACATTTCTACTTATATTTTGGTTAGTTTTGCAAACTTTCACTTTCGTGGACCTTTGTTTTCAGGAGTTTCGTTATGTTTTTTTGCCGTCGCTTTCACTTTCACTCAATTAGCATAATTAGTGTCATTTTCATGTTATATTTTCTCTGGCATGTGTTAATTTCACTATCGTCCACATATTGCAAGAGTCATTCACACTTAAGCAATACTGTACGCGCTAACCAATATCGAGAGTAGTTCATCATCAGGATAATGAAGATAGGTTGATCGAACTAACCATATAAATATCATGCAGAGCAAATCAAGGGTCAAAACCCATGGAAAAATAAACATTAAAAAACGGTCAACAATGAAAAATAAATATAAATGAATGAAAATGAAATAAATCTCATCCTAAAACAATAAAATAATAAAAATAAAGACCAAGTCAAAAAACAAATAAATAAAATAAAATAATTAGAAACAAAATAGTCAAAATCATAAAACTAATAAAAAAAACTAAGTCAATAAAAATTAAATTAAAAATAAACATTAAAAAATATAAAAATAATAAAATAGATAAATAAACTATATATCTAAATAAAATAAAATCAGAATAATACTACCTAAAATGAAAATAACCAATAAATAAATGAACAAAATTGAAGTAAATCCTATCCTTAAACATATATATATATATATATATATATATATATATATATATATATATATATATATATATATATATATATATAAACAAAATAATCAAAATTATAACTAAAAAAAAAAAGCCAAAATCATAAAAATAATAATAATAAAGACTAAGTCAATAAAAATAAAAATAAACATTAAAAAATACAAATAATGAAATAGATAAATAAATAAATTAGATATCTACATATATATATATATAAATAGATAATAAAATCAAAATTAAATTAAAGAATTAAATAAAAAAAATTATAAGAATAATAATACTACCTAAAAGTAATAAAAGAAATAATAATAATAAACATTAATGTTTATTATTAATATTAATAAATATATAATAAAATAATAATAATATTATTAAAAAATAACTACTATAACATATTCTTATTAGTTATTTTTAATATGATTTTGATATTAAATGTATTTTATTTATATCTATTTTATTTATTATTATCATTCTTATTATTATTTATAATTGAAATACAATAATATATTTTTTATGATAATAATATTATTATTATATATTTAACAATACGAATATTTATTATTTATTTATTAATATTTAGTCAAATTTAATATAAGCTTAAAAAGATATTGACATAAATTAATAACTATTATTAATTTTGATATTAATAATATTATTAATAACATTAACATATTATAATTAATTAATAAATAATACATAATTAGTTTGTAATAATAATAATAATAATAAATATTAAATTGATTAAGATAATAATAAATTAACAATAATTAATATATATTATTAATTATTGATATACAATAATGACAAACACCTTAGTATTGTATATTAATAATTAATAATTTATATTAATTATTGTTAATTTATTATTATCATAATCAATTTAATATTAATTATTATTATTACAAACTTTTATATATATATATATATATATATATATATATATATATATATATATATATATATATAAAATAATTAAAATTAAACTAACAAAAAGTCAAAATCATAAAAATTATAATAATAAAAACTAAGTCAATAAAAATAAAATAAACATTAAAAAATACAAATAAATAAATAGATAAATAAATAAATTATATATCTAAAAATATATAAATATATAATAAAATTAAAATTAAAAATAAAAAAATTAAATAAAAGGAATTATAAAAATAATAATACTACCTAAAAATAATAAAATGAATTATAATTCCTTTTATTTAATTCTTTATTTTTAATTTTGATTTTATTATCTATTTATATATATTTGCATATATAATTTATTTATTTATTTATTTCATTATTTGTATTTTTTAATGTTTATTTTTATTTTTATTTACTTAGTCGTTATTATTATTATTATTATTTTGATTTTGACTTTTTTTTGTTAGTTTTAATTTTGATTATTTTGTATATATGTATGTTTGTTTATTTTATTTATTTGTTCAAGGACGAGATTTATTTTATTTTATTCATTTATTTATTGGTTATTTTCAATTTAGGTAGTATTATTCTGATTTTATTTTATTTAGATATATAGTTTATTTATCTATTTTATTATTTTTATATTTTTTAATGTTTAT
Organism: Pinus albicaulis; assembly: GCA_034641835.2. Lineage (NCBI taxonomy): Eukaryota > Viridiplantae > Streptophyta > Pinopsida > Pinales > Pinaceae > Pinus > Pinus albicaulis. Next base: position 112,570,516 of record CM076572.1, read on the forward strand.
TTTTAATTTAATTTTTATTGACTTAGTCTTTGTTCTTAGTTTTATGATTTTGACTATTTTGTTTTTAATTATTTTATTTTTGTTTTTATTTTATTTATTTGTTTTTTTTACTTAGTCTTTGTTTTTATTATTTTATTGCTTTAGGATGGGATTTATTTTGTTTTCATTCATTTATTTTTATTTTTATTTTTCATTGTTGACCGTTTTTTAACATCTATTTTTCTATAGGTTTTGACCATTGCTTTTCTTTGCATGATATTTATATGGTTAGTCTGATTAGCCAGTCTTCATTATCCTGATGATGAACTACATTCAGTATTTTGAAACGCATCGGTTCAAAATTTTCTCGTGTGATTTTCCAGAAGATTTATTTTAATTACCATATCTTTTCATCTTAGTTGTCACACAATGTATGCGTGCTTGTTCAATGGGTTATATTTGTGTGAATGAGTTTTTATAATGATGTAAACATCATTCACACTCATTCCAAAAAATTTAAGCGTTGTCGCATACGTGTCGTCACAGTGGTCATAAAGTGTATCTTTAGTGTCACACTTGTCATGAATTCATTACAAGGTTGTGACATTGAGTGAAGTATGTTTTCAATGTGTCCTAATGATATACATTGTTTTGTAATCAAACTGTTTCAAGTGTATGATCACAGTCAAGTCACATCATAGTTTACTTCATTCTCTTCCATCCCACATTTAACCAATTTTTAGAAGTTCCCCAACAACCTAGCCTTCTCCAACCTTCCTTAATTGCGCAGTTCATATTTCCAACCCTCAAGCTACATCCTTATCCCTTGACACTATGCAATTTACAGTTTCTGATTTCCAATACTACGCACTTCGTTATTTCATTATTGAAGCCCCACCTTGCCTCCAAGAAATCTGCTATTCATCTTCCCAACCTAGCCTCAACTGTGCACTACAGAAACTATAGCCTCAACATCATCCATTGAGCTCCTCAACTGCGCAACTAGGAAATTTCCCAACCTCCTCTTCCTCCTAGAACTAGAAAATTTTCCGAAGCAGTGCAAAACCCCACAGATGAGCTCATTAAGTCCAACAGCTGCACATTTTGTCTCCCCAATCCTGTCGGAACTGCACACAGTGCAGTGTCAAGGGTCAAGCCTCATCCTTGAGCTCTTGAGTTGTGCAATCATCTAGGCTCATTTTACCTCCATAAATGCGCAATTTGCTGAAGCAATGCAAAATCCCTCAACCTGTCACCCTGAGCTCCAAAATTCTGTAATCTTCTTCCTCATCCCAGCTTGAACTATGCATTGCGTAGTCTCAAGGCTCAAGCTTCACTCATGACTTCCTGAGCTATGGAACTGCGCAGTTAGTAATCCTATTTCCTATCCTATCACTTAGTTCTAGTTCAATGAGTGGATCAGTGTGCACCATCTTATATTAATGGTTTATCAGACTCATATCATCTTGTTGTGACTGAATTATAGATGCAAGAACTCTATCATGCTATGGTAAGGTGATGAAGAATGAGGCGGAGAAGGAAGACATACTAGAATGCACATATTTATTTGAAGATATAATTTTATCAACATGAAAGAAGAGAAAGGAACATCGAACTCAAGGAGAAGGAGAAGATCAAGATCAAAATCACATGAAATACTCCTCATATTCAATTAATAAGGAGGAGGAATAATAATAACATCTACCATATGTTAAAGAGGACACAAATAAAGAAGAAGTAAGTAGGATAGCTTGGTATGGTCACATCATCATGCAATCCATGTCATCATTGTCATGTCATGTCTTACCTAAAGTCATTATATGCCACATCGCTATTGTGTATCTTGTAAATTGTATTCAAAATGTATTTTAAAGTTGAAGTACAAAGGACATACATGGAATATGAAGAGTCATGTAAGTTGAAAAGTCATAGGAAGTCAAAGATTCATGAGAGTAGCCAAAGAGTCAATGAGGGTGAATCATCATCCCTTGAATATATATACACCCTCATTGTATGAGTAAAGGAATTTTCACCTTGGCTTCACCCACAATGCATTAGATAGATAAGATATTTCTTTTGTGGACAAAGGAGTGGCTTGAACGCTCCACTATTGGAGCTACTGATGTTCATTGTATACTTTTGTATTTTACCTTTTACTTAATATTAGAAGTCCTATGGGCCAACATGTTCTTCATGCATGGATTATGGATATTTGTAAGAATATTCTTCACATTCTTGTGTTTCATGTTTGATTTCACATGTGCTAAGGTAATTGAATTATTTCGATTATTTTAGTACTTATCTTATTGAGGATTTGTCATAACGGTTGTTATTTTTGTCACATCCTTGTGGACAATTTTGCTAGATATTAGCCAAACCTTTCTCATTCATTGATCATCTCACCCCTTGTGGAATATTTTGCTGGATGTTAGAATGATCCTATTTCTTTTTTCTGACTCTTCTTGGGTGGTACTATTAACTCTCTCTTAGAGGCTCACCTTTTTCTCTCCCCACAGTAGAAGGAATTTGACACACATACATTAGAACACTCACCAAGCACACCACCCTTTATTTTTGAAAGAAAATTTTCAGTCCTCTTTATTGATGACAGATAGAGCCAAGGCATATATTTAAGAATACATGGGAACTAGGCCGATATTAAAAATTGGGCTCCTACCCCAAACAATGTGAGGGATAATTGGAACTTTACATTGGGAAGACCCCTTCGCTGAAGAATTTAAAACACTGTAAAAAATGGTGCTAGAAGGAGGGCTAAATGAAAAGCTAAGGCTGTTAAATCTAGTTTGAACCTATTATCTAAAATGGCTCATCCTCAAATATTTATCCTAGGATGTTTCTCTAATTTTCCCTATATAAATTTTCAATGCCCGATGAACCTCTCTATCTCTTTTATGAGTTAAATTTTGATGGTGAGTACATAACATCCATAATCAAGCACATTTTTTTATCTTATTAAATTATGTGAATGTTGCGAAATCGATGATGATGAATTTGCTTGTGTGATTTTATTCCTCACCCTTAAAGACCATGTCAATCGATGGTCCCATACCTTGCCAGATATTTCCATTCATACCCTTCGTCATTTCCTCAGTGAGATTCCTTAAGCCTTTAGTAGGTATAAGATCACCGAAATGTTTTTAGAAGAATCAATGTATTAAGAATGAATCCAAATGAATAAGTTGAATATTTTTATGATTGATACCTTCACCTTTAGTATGAAATTCTAGAATAAGATATGAATTGGTATTTCTTAAAAAATGAGTTTGAGCGCTTGGTTCTTATCTCTTTAAACAGTGAACCTGAACCCCCCTGATTTTCCTACTCCCGCAACACTTTTGAATCATGACACACCTCTAATTTCAAAGGATGAACCTACTATTCCTTTTTTTCCTTATCCTCCTCCTTTTCTAGTTTCGATGAGGGTTCATCCTTGTGATGATAATAATGTTGGTAGATCTGTTAATCAATTTCCTAATCCATCTTCTCATTCTTCTTTCACTTTTCATGACTCACATTCAATGGAGGAAATTCTAGAATGGCTCATGAAGCCCATGGTGAAGACTCTCCTCCATTCTGCAAGATGATGTTACTATTCATAACTCTAGTCTCCAATATTATATGTATTTCTAACATCATTTATAATATACAGCCCATGAATATTTGTGCCATGATCCACTTGAGAAATATGTTATGTCATCTATTTTTTTACGTCATCTATTTCAAGCTACTAGTCCAAATTGTGATTAGATACAAGGCAGCCACATTACACTAGTAGAGGAGCAGGAAGGTGAAGATTATTTCAAAATTCCTTATATTTTCCAAAATACTCCACGTGAATATGATGTGCTTCCATTATTGGATGATTTTTAGTCTATTAATATCAGGAGTGAATCAAATGAAATTATTTATTTCAATCAATATGTAGTCCTGGGAAACAATCATTCTGATGAAGATGATTTTTTTGGTGTATGCAGTGACAAATTCCCAAGTGCATAAGCTCATCTTTCGATTATTCATGGAAATTTTAATTTATATTTAGAATATGTTTCAGTCAAATAATATGTTCTTATCAAAACTCACCCTTCATATCACTATTCCTCGCGTTCTACTTTTTTTTATGCATATACTTGTGATGTAGATACTCCATTCCCTTCACGTTCTCCATCCGAAGAGTTATTTTCTCAATTGACACAAGGAAGTGAGATTATCCATGTTGAAAATGAAAAAAATAAAATCATTGAGTACTCCTTCCATCCCTCATCATCTCTTCTCTTGCATGAAGGAAACTCTCCAAATCAACTTCCTCATGAAATTTCTCCAATTCAAAAATCTTCATATTTTTTATCAGATGAATCCTTTGACATGAGTAATATGTTTTCTGAAGTTGGAAAATCTGTTAAAATCAGTGACAGAGATGGTTTCCATCTGGTGGTAAATGGCCTTAATGAAAATATTGGTAGCAATTATCCTCAAACCATGCATGATCTGGTACAATCTTCAAAATGATATTTTACAATTCTGGAAAGTTCTGGGACCTTCTAGCGAGTCGAGGAACTTCAAATTCCATTAATGGTTATGTCAGGATCTTGTGACTTTGGTAAGCCCCCTGAACTAAGCCAGATCTGGGTTCTCCCGCACAATCCTTCTCTTTGCATGGTTTCACTCGATGAAAAAATCTTTTTGAAAAATGTTTGGAATTCTTGGTGTGATATTACAAATTTTTCATATTTTACTTCTGACCAGATTCAAGAATCTATTTTAGTTCACTAATATTCATGAAAATCTCTCACATCAAACTTGGGTTTGGAATGTATGTCTCTCACAGTGTGATGGAATTGCAAAGTTGATCATTCCAAGGACTATATTTGGCTGAAGGAATTATGCTTATCAAATTCATTCCTTAATAATCAGCTCCTGGTTCTTCTTACAAATTTTATATTGCAAATTTTTCCTTTCATCACACTGAAAATCTTCTTGAATGATAATGAATGCACATGTTTTTCACGAATCAAATTCTTCTTCATTCACTGCATCTTGATTGATATCATGTGTTTTTTTATTAAAATTCCTTTTGACTTCTTTTAATGATTATGATGCTTGTAAAGTTTGTTATGAGTTACAGGAAAATGGTTTGTAACATTTGGCCTGCAAGGAAGTTGGTTCGCTTTTTCAGAGCATTCATAGAGATTTTAAAATTTATTTAGCTTTTTTAATTACAAATTGGGAATTTGATTCTTTAATTATGCCATATGATCATTATTTTCTCACTGATGACTTTCATTCATCATATCATGTTTCCATGAGAAATTCCAATTATTTTTGTTTTACATACTTCGATATTCATCATTCAATATCTAACTATTCATATTTATTTTCGAATAGTTGAGGCATTCCAACCTTCGGTTATGGTTATGTAAGGTATTCTCTGTCTTGACATGACTTCTTAATATTAACAAAAATATTTTCCGTCATAATATTCCCATAGTAATCCCCTGCCTCTAATTTAAAATTAATATTTTCAAATATTTTAGGGTTTTCAAGAGGAATATCATGAATTTTGCGATCCAATCTTTGAATGGTTGGAACAGTCTTACCTGGCAAGCTCCATTGTAAATAATAAGTTTTGATATCCCCTTGCGCTTGCTGAGGAGTTCGATGTAAATGGAGATGCATCCATGAGAATATTCTAAGGTTTCTATGATTATGGTTTCCATCGGAAAGGTAATAATGTGAATTGAGTGAAAGTAGTGTTTGTGGCACACCTTTCTTCCCACAGGAAAGATATTCCTTTTTTTGTGCAAATTATTCAATCTCTCATATTTTCTCTTGCACAATACTTTATATCTATTTTAATTGTTCGTATATTTTTGTATACAGGTCAGGACCAACTATGGTGTCCTCACTGGAAATTTCATTATATGTGACCTCGAACTTCTAGTTGTTAGTTAGGAGTAGGATTAGCTGCATATTATTTTTCCCTCTCTTGCACTCATCATGTGCTTATTCTATTTATTCTCTCTTGTATTTTATTACTTTTCTCTTGCATTATGATTTGGTTTAGCTTTTTTTTCTTGTGATTTGTTTTTTCTTTCCTTTTGTGTTGTTTATTTTCCTTTTGCTCCATCAATAAGACCTTGCGTGAAGATTCTCTATTGGATCGGAAGCGAATGTGGAAAAATAGAAAAGGATTTTGTAACACTGCAACTTTTTTCTAACTCTTCCTCTGTGTTCCTTGTCTGGGTTACATATTTTGGTTGAAGATGCTCTGAAGGAAAATATGATCCTTACATTAAGAAAGCCTTATGTCAAACAAATACCTCCATGTTTATTTTGGAAGCCTCATTCCTGCACTCGGGTTTTATGTTTCGGTGTTTTCAAGTTCATCCAATCAAGTAGAGAAGGAAAAAGGGAAAATATAAACGAGAAAACCATTATCAGAGGTATTATATATGCTTCTTTTAAGGGGCAACATCTCCTCCTCTTAGTAAGTCTAGATCCCTCTTCCACCCTTGAAATAAACAAGTTACAATGCATAGTCCTATATAAATAAATAAATAAAGGTGAAAGAAGAGAAACCCTTCCTGCTCAAAGAAGTGAAGAAGGAAACTCCACTAGGGTATTGTCTAGGCTCATTGGCAATGAAGCAATGTTTTTATTCCTAAAGTGACTCTGCCAGGGTACTTTCAAGGCCTGCTGGTAGCAAAGCAACACTAGATATAAAAATGATAATTTGAAAATCTAAAGCTTGTGGAATTTCTTACCTTATGCTCATTTGAAGCATTGTGTGATCATTGATCTTATGTTGGTGTTTAACTAAGTAAATAAATGAAGGGGACCATGTTTATGCACAGGTAATTAGCGAAGCCATGGTAATTTGAACAATGAATCAATACTTCCTGAGACCCTGCATGAAAGAATATACCAAGGAAAATAATTTTGAGTTCCACCAATGTGTCGCCAATGTTGTCGTTGCGACAAACACCCTCCAAAATTTTTCCCATACTCGAATTTTGGAGCTTACCATGGATAGTCACTTCTTGGTCAGCTAATGATTTTGAGCTCAATTCTTGGATTGGAAGTGTTGAAGTCACTTTCTCACACATTGTCAGTCCATAAAAAATTCTTGAGTGCATTATTTTATGCAAACTTGGACAAGAATAGAACATTCCATCAAGAATATACGTATGCGACGTCCAATCCATGTCGACAGTGACTGAACACTAACAATGATGATTTCTAAAATTATAACTATATTTTTAATTCTATTTCGGTGAGCCTTGCAAACTATCGTGTCTATGCACCTTTGTTTTTGCGAGTGTCATTTTCATGTTTTCAATTGTCGCTTTTGCTTTCTTTCACTCTAAATATAGTATTTTTCATGTTATCTTTTCTCTAGCATCTGTTACTTTCATTGTCATTCTTATATCACAAGAGTCATTCACACTTTAGAAATTAGCGTTTTTTTTCATGTTAGTTGTTTTAAAATGTATGCATGCTTATAATTCCACACTTTTGTGAAATTGGGAAATGTGATTGACATTATAAGCTATACACTTTTCTTGTTTGTTTATGCATTTTTCTCATCTTATGAATTTTAATCACAAAAACAATATGTATTATCTAATGTATTATAATTAACTAATTTGAAATCGAAGTTTTTAATATTATTCAAATTCCATTTCCTACCAAACAATTAAATATAACAAACAAATTCTATTTAATTATGATCTAGAAGGAGGATCAAAATAACCTGGATTCATGTTGTTTTCATGTATGTCACATTTTTATGTAGTAGGGTCCATTGAAAGTATGAAACATTGGTACTACTTATATGAAAAATTACATTACACATAAAACGAGTGCTCCCACTCAAAATTTGAGTAAAACCATAGGGAGATAAGTTGAAAATACAAATTCAAAAAGTATATTTTTTTGTTTTCTATCCAAAATTTGATAGGCTAATATAATATTATTTTATTATTTCCACTATTATTTTGTAATATTACTTAGGATTCCCATTTTAGACCTCAAAATTTCACTAATGGTAGATGCTGTGAAGGTGATAGCAAGGTAAAGAAATATGAACTTCAAGGTTTTAGAATGCAATTCGAGTCTTTGAAGATGAATGATGATGAAGATATTTCAAAATATTTTTAAAGAGTTGATAAGGTTGTGAACATCATAAGAGGCCATGATAATAATTTGGAAGAATACATAGTAGTTCGAAAAGTGTTGATATCTCTTCGTAAGAGATTCAATCCCAAGGTTTCTGCCATTGAAGAGATGACCAATATGAATACTCTCACTCTAGATCAAATACTTGGCACACTTACTGCTTATGAGATTAGAATTTCCAATGGAAATCCCAAAGCAAAAGAGTCGGCCTTTAAAGTAGACCAAAAGCCCAAGGAAGAGCATGATGGTTTATGAGGAAGCTCGAGAGAGGCTTATGTAAATATAAAGGCAAGTTACCTTTTAAGTGATTTAATTACAGAAAATTTGGTCATTGTGTTTCAAAGTGTCTTGAAAATAAGAAGTACTATGATCCTATAGAAAAAATTAGGATAATTCAGAAAGATAGAAAGAAGGCTAAGAAGAGGAGTCTCTATATTCGTCAACTCCTCCAAAATTGAAGGAAATGAATCCTCATATGAGGATAGAGATGATGAAATTCCAAACGAATTGATTCTCATGGATATAGACAATATGCAAGTTGAAGCCATTACTTATGATGAAGATTAGGTAGAATTTGTTGAAGTGGATCTAGAAGGAGAGTTCTTAAGCACTCTTGAAGAAATTAAAATGATGATAAAGAAAAAAAAAAGCCCAAGAGGAATCACTACTCAAAGAAAAGGCTGAAGTTGTTGAACCATTTCTCCTGAAAATTTATGAAGACAAGAAGATTCAAGAATATTTAAATCAACATCTAAGTGAGAAGAATCAATCTTGTGAAAGGATAGAGGGTGAATTTTTTTTTCTAAAAAAATAATTAGAAAAGGAAAAATACCAGCTAAGCTTCAATCAAATGTTTTTAAGGGAAAAAGAAAATTTTACTTTAAAAATCGTATTTTGAAATTATCACCCTATAGTTTTAATTGAATTTTGAGTTGGAGGACTTGTTGGATGTGGAATTTAGTTCCTCATCCAAGTAGTACCCATGTTTCATACTTTTGATGGAATTTTTACATGGAAAATGAGAAATACATGAGTTCAATGACATTTTTTCATGTCTTTCACATTTTCTTGTAGTAGGGTTCCATCGAAGTTATGCAACATGGGTACTCTATGGATTAGGAATTAAATTTCTCATCGAACAAGTGATCTTGCTCGAAATTTGAGTAAAACCGTAGGGAGATAAGTTGAAAATTCAATTGTAAAAATTAGTTTTTATTTTCCCTTCAAAATTTGATGATCTAATTTAATATTATTTTATTATCTCCACAACAATTTTATATTGTTCCTTATGAGGCCCTTTTTAGAACTCGAAATTTGTCTAATGAAAGCAACAAACAACTTCTTCAAGAACCTAGCAAAATTATAGTTTTTCAGGTAGGATTAATTTGATGGAACATGCATTTTCCTCTACCCTCCTTCAAATAAATGAAAATTATTTATTGGAACATACAAAGCCTCAATTTATTAGGAAATTTGAGGCTTCTTAAGAATCGTCTTCAGCAAGTCATGCCTAATATTATGGTGATATAGGAAAATAAATGTTTCCATGAAACAATGTCATCTATTGTGTCAAAATATTGAAAAGGTGTTCCACCCATAGCCATTGGTTCTAATGGGAAATCTAGATGATTAGCCATCTCTTGGAACATATAAGAGGTATTAATACGTTATTTTTGGGCCAAAAATCACATTTTAACAAATAAATCAATGATAATATTCTCATATGGAGAAGGATACATATACAATGTCTATGGGTAACAAAATCCTACTGATAACTAAAGCTTTATCCATATGCTCAAAGGATTATACTCAGTGTTGGATGGTCTCCCATGGGTAATAGGAGGAGACTTTAATATAACTAATTCCATTGAAAAGAAAAATGGATTCATCAGTATACTAGATCAATATTATGACATCTTCAAAGAGATACTGCATTCATTAAAAAGGGAGAACTTAGAAAGATTCAATAATGCATTTACCTGGAACAGTTGATGCAAGGGCTCACACTGGATCATCTTTAAACTATATTATTTCCTAGTTTCTGAAGAACATCATTGAAAAGGAACTCTTTTTAGAAGCCTATATTTCATAACAAATGTTCAAATCACTAGAAAATTTGTCTAACCATAAAAATAGAAAATTTCCCCATCAACTCACCCTTTCGCTTTGAAATATTTTTCCTTTCAAGCTCATATTTCTTTGAAAAAGAACAAACTTGGAGGTTATAAGCCCCCTCAAAATCGTGCTCAATAATGAAATTATTCCATAAAAAATTAAAATACCTAAAATGGTGCATGAAAACCTATAATAATTTAAATTTTAGGAACATATATCTATTTTAAGGGATCTTATAAGAACACGTGAAAGAAATACAAAAAAAATTCATCAAAATGAAAAGATATAAGGCATTGGTAGTAGAAGAATAAAATCTCATCATGCAATTAGAATATATCTGAAAGTAGGAGTAAGTACAACGACATAAAAAATATTACATAAGATGAATTAAGGAAGGCAAGAGGAACTCCAAAAATTTCCATCACTTTCAACTTAACCATCACAATATAAATTGAACCTCTTCTTTAAAAAATTTGGAAAGGGCCAGGATTTTGAAGAATGAGGATATTGAACTAGATTTAGTTTTTAATTATAAGTATCTCCTTTTTTAACCTCTCCAGTGAATAAATGAATCTATAGCCAAGATTGCGATATTTATTCTATCATTGTTTAGTTAAGCCCAAACCAATGCCTTAATGCATCCAATTGCAATGGAATAGGTAAAAGGGGATGTCTTTGGAGTTCCAAAGAATGGTCTCTAACTTATATCACACATATTGGTCATTCATGAAGGAATAAATTATGGATATAGTTAAAGAATCATGAAAAACCATCATAGCACTAGCAGGTCTTAATCTATCTCTTCTAGCCTTCATTCGAAAAAAAGGTTAACTCTAACGATTGCAGTGGTTTCCACCTAATTTCCATTTTCAATACCATTCAAAAAATAATATTCAAATTCATATATAATTTTTTGAAGCTCATCTTCCATACCTTTATCCCTTCAAAGTAGATATGCTATGTGGAAGGCATATAAATTCTAGATGAAATAGTAGTTTCCTATGAGCTCATCCACTTGTTTCATCTATTCTCTAAAAAAACTAGCATGCTCATCAGGTTGGATATTTCTAAATCATTCAATAAATTTTAATCATCCCCAAGGGATACATTAGGGTGACTCTCTCTTCCCCTTCATTTCCATATTGAATATCAAACGTCTCAAGAGAGCCTTGAAACAAGTAGTAGTGATTGGTGTTATAAAAGTTGTTTTTTTCTCTATTTCAATAGAGAAATCCGCGTATCAGCAATTTATGGATGACACAATCCTCCTTTGGTATCACACCATACAAGAACCAATGGATTTTTGTAAAGACTTGGAGGACTTCATGGTAGAATCAAGTATGAATCTCAATCGAAATAAGTTAGAAATATATTTTCGTAATATCCCTCAAGTTATCCAAGGTCACCACACCAAACTCTTGGGTTTATAGAAGTGTTCCTTACCTTATACATACCTTGGAGACCTTCTAGGTGGTAATTCCTTGCAAACAAATATTTGGAAAACAATGATCTAGAAATTCTCTAATATATTATCTACCTATACTTTTAAATCACTAAACATTACAGATATTTGTAATTTAATGTGTTTTTGATGTTGAGAGTCGTGACCATTTTCACATAGATAATTTACTCTCCTTTCACTTTTCTTGATCTACTATTTTTTTAATAATTTAAATGACTATTGAAATTGATATTATTTTTATTTTGAAGACACAATTTGTATTGATCTTCATTTCCTCTTCCTTATAATGATGATGTCATTTCCTCTTCCTTGTAATCATGATGTTAGGCATGGATATTTCTTATAAGTATTAATATATGTGTTATTAGATATAGTATTTTATTTTCGAAATGACACAATAAAAAATTTCCTCTTCTTTGTAGTGATGATGATGTTAGGCATGGATATTTCTTATCAGTATTGATATATGTGTTATTAGATACAATATTTTATTTTCCAAATGACACAATAAAACATTTTATTTCAGAATGGATACATCAGTTTAAACTTTTGCTGGTGGTATCTACAAGCAAGAAAATATAAGAAAAAATTTAATGTAATGAACCAGTGAGTCACATCAAGTTAAATTATTATTATATATATAATGACAAAATAAAAGGAAATGTCTATGCAAGGGGATCCAAACCATATAATTTACTGAATAACATATAAGTGAGAATTTTATTTTTTTTCAATCAATATTCGAGGTTTCTAGGAAAATTAAAATTTGAAGGATAGTAATTAAAAAAATTTCATAAAAAAAGAACAATTGCTCAAACGTTAATAGCATTTACAATTTGACAAGCTTGAAGAGAAGCGATAAAAATATTTGGGAGAAAATTTGAAAAAATATTCAATATTTTTGGGAAAATGAAAGAAAATGACCAAAATGGTGAATATTAGATATTATTTCATGTGCAATAACAATTTTATTTTAGGTTACATCATGTACCAGAGTAATATAAAGTTAGATAATCTAATCCCAAACACCTACTAGGTGTCGAAACCGTCAGTCCAACTGTCACAGTTCAATTTGAGTTAGTCCAGATTACTTGAGTTACACTCCAGTCATTTATTTTTGATGTTACCAATGTAATCGTATTTAAGTAATTCGTAATAGTGAGAATAACAATCCTCTACTCCGCATATTTTCAGTTTTCAATTCTTGTCATGGTATCAGAGCTAGTTTGCATAAGACTTCAGAGAGAGCAGGAAGAGAGTCAAGTTGGAGCAGTAAAGAGGGGAGGCGAGCATGCATAAGACTCTTTGACAGAGTAGTAGAAGTTTGAGAAAATTTGAAGATGCCTCCTGCGAAGAAGCAGAAGAAGAACAAAAAAAGCCAGGCGAAGCCTGTAAAGGCACCAACGAAACAAATTGAAGAAAGCCAATTCGAAAAAAAAGCCGAGTTTTTTTTCTTTTATGTGCATCTAGAGTAACACACTGTTTTATTGAAGGCTCAGTGTTATTAACGCTGCCCATCTATTGGCAAAGCGTGTTAATGATTATTAACGTAGACTAGAAGATTAAGAAATGCCTTAGTCGGGGGTGACTTACAGAGATTTCAAACTCACACACATTTGGTGTGGAGTACTAGAATTAAGGTGAATTTCATTTGGTTAAATTGATTCACACAAAGAAATTCAATGCGTATGATGCTACTTCGATTTATTTAATCCTTTTTTGATTGTTATATGAGATTCATATGAATTACATGATGGCCATGTAAGTTTTTTTTACGCTTCAATTGATTTGAAAAAAGGAGGAAGCCCTTTTATATAAAGAAAGAAAGTTTTTTTATTAAAGTTTTTTTTTAAAACAAAAACTTTAAATTTGGAAAGGTTTTATAAAAGGAGAAAAGGGTCTTGTAAAAGAAGGGGATTTTAACTTTTATGGCATAATTTATTTTTGAAGTTAAAAAAAAAAAAAAAAAAAAACTTAAAGTTGTCATGTGAGAAAGTGAAATTGAATGTTTAAAAGGAGATTTTTTTCAATGGAAATTTAAAAAGAGCATTGTGAAAGCCCTATTGAAGTATTGCCTTCGTACAATTTTTTTGTAGTTTTTTGGAAGCAAGATATTTGATGTATATGTAGACCCATCTGTTTGTGGAAGCTAGGCAATGAGGTCATGGGAAAAATGTTGAGGATAAAAAGAAAATAGAAGATGTTCGAGATTATTTTAGATCTGGAAATAAAAAGGCAAAAAGATGCCTATGCATTAAAATTCATAAAATAATCAACGGATGAAAGTATTATCCCCTTAATTTCAGATTCCAAGATAGCCAAGGAGGCTTGGGATACCTTTCAGAGGTGTTTTGGTTCAAGGGGGATCATTGTATTTGAAGATGAAGGTGGATCTGTAGAAGTCGATCTAAAGAAACTTGAAGATTTTGTTGAATCCCACTATGCTCAGTCACAAGTGGATGATGTCTGCAAAAAAAGTGTAGAAGCATCAAAGAAATAGCATGAATATGCTCGTGAACCCCACTGTACACATCTACGAGTGGACGAAGATATGATCAATCCAGCAGCAGAGCTTTCTGATAAATATATGATGAATCCAACAACAGAGCTTGGAGACGAAAAATTGATGATTCCAGCAACACATCTCGCTAGTGACGACTTGGTGATTCCAGCAACACATCTTGTTGATGACGACTTGGTGATACCAGCAACAGAGCTTGCTGATGATGATATGGTGAATCCATCAACAAAACTTGTTGATGATGTTTTGATTAATCTAGCAACACAACTTGTTGATGACAACTTGATGATTCTAGCAACAAAGACTGCTTATGATGATATGGTGAATCCAACAATTGAGCTTGCTGATGAGAGTGAAACTACTATGGTAAATCCAAAAGTTAATATTGTATATGAAAACTTCGATCAATATTTATTGGCTAATGAGGATTGGTTGCAAATGATGCAAGAAAAACATGATGTTATTTGGTGAGATAATCCCACCTCTGTCAGTGGAAGACAACCTGTTTGGAGTAGCACATGATAGTGATGAAAAGATAGAGACTAAGATAGAGATAAAGGCACAGATAAAGACAAATATAAAGATAGAGACAAAAATAGAGATAAAGTCAGAGATAGAAAGAGAGACAGAAACAAAAATTTTCAAAGAGAAAGTAGAAACAGAGACAGAGGAAGAAGAAGATAAGGAAACACAACATGAGAAAGCCCTCATTGCAGAGTAGAAAGACCAGAACCAATGTTGTTCTACAAATATATTTAATTCTAACATTGATTTCAAGTGTGCACAAGTTAACGAAGAAGAAACAGAGATGAAAGATGCAAAGAAATAAGTTTGCAAAGGGAAAGCAGAAACAAAGAAAGAGGTAGACGAAGAGAAGGAAGCCCACAAAGAGAAACCAAATTTAGAGGAAGTGCAACAGGAGAAAGCACTCTCTACAAATATTTTTAACTCAAACATTGATTTCTAGTGTTCAGGTACACATACTCATTATGAAGAAGAATAAAATTTCCTTGAAACATGGCTTGCAACACCATGTCTAGATGATGTCTACACAGAAGCTGTAGATATGAATGTTGAAGAAGACATGCATGATGATCAAACCAATGAAATTTTCAATTATTGGAGTTATGAAAAGATAAAATATCATTCTCATCTTATGTTGTAGCAGATTGATGACGAAAATCAAAATACAAAAGACAATATGTGGCAGCAGCCCACATACAGGTCAATTTTTGAAGAAGTCCAGGACATGCTTAGATAGTCTGGAACAATAGAAGACCCGCACCAGCAAATGAAGAATTTGAGGTTTGAAGAATACAACAAGAGGAAAATTATGCATCAATTTAGAGGCTACAGAATTTGGAAGAAGAGAGGAAGAAAATCAAATCTAGTTGAAGTCAACTTTTTTTGTAAGTCTCGCTGAGACATAGACAAAGATGCATCTTAATTAGATTTTTATGTGGTTGTAATTAAAGGGGATTGTTAGATAATTTAATACCAACCACCTGCTAGGGGTTGAAACCATCATTCAAAGTGTCCCAGTTCAATTTGAGTTAATCCAGATTAGTTGAGTTACACTCCAGTCATTTATTGCCGATGTTTCCAATGTAATCTTATTTAAGTAATTCATAATAGTGAGAAGAAAAATCCTCTGCTCCACTTATTTTCAGTTTTCAATTCTTGTCATATAAATACCATATAACCATTTCATTAAAAAATAGGTTAATTTAACCGCATAGGTTAGGGTTTACTATTGTCTTGATAGCACGTGGCTTCCCCACAACTTGGCTACGCAGGTGTTGATTTTCTGCCAAGATGAAGCAGTACAAAATTATCCTTTTTCATTTAAAATGATATGTATTCTTAAATTGCAAGCTATTAGAATCATTGGCATAGATTTGGTTACCTTTGATTAGTAAATTGTGAGCATGATTCATACCAATATTGTTGCATCACAAATCTCTATTTAGCGTAAATACTATATTAACCAAAAGATTCACTGGACTTAGTGAGTACTAGGAAAATTTGGAATTGCTTTAATAAAAACCACAATACATGCAACTATGAAATTGAGGGATGTGCGAAAATTTTCATAAAACCAGTCGTTATTAAAGGGCCCGCAACAAATATTATTAACATTATCTATATTTATTGAAATTAATAAGTCTAAGCATGATAAGATAATATTCAATGATAGGTTAGGCTTACAAGTAAGCAAGACTTACAGGTTCGAAATTGAGGTATCGGGACCCACATCTGCAAATCTCTTCTAAAAAACATTAATGTAAAAGCCTAAAAACGAAATGCAAGTAAATAATAATAAAAAACAATAAATTTTACAAAATGAAAGTTTTTTTTTTTATCAATTATGAAAATCCATTAGCAAAGGTGATAATTGGCACAACTTGAAATGTTTGAACCTCTTCCAGCTTACAAAACAATTGAAAATTTGTCCATACTGAGATGAAGGATTGTGACAGTGGAGCCGCTGGGGTTTTTTTCGATTTTCTTCATATGCAAAAGCGTTTAAGAGATACAATGAAATATAGCCCTTTTAATAACCTTTTTATTTTCACCCGACTATGCATTCTTGTTAAACTGGTTCAACTTATTTCCACTGTATAAATTCGTAAAGTTTACATTGCAGGAAAAATCTATGCAAGTACCAAATAGCACGGAAAGAAGGTCGACAAGCAATTAACGTCTTGTTCGTGTGAGACAACGTGAATGTAGAAGATAAAGGTAAGGAACAGAAGAAAATATATAACCATATAAAGAAGAAAATGGAAGCACCATCTCGACTCACTTCTCTTTGTGTGTTGGGGACAGAGCAACACAACAACAAAAAAACAAACAGACACAAAGGAGAAATTAAAATAAACACACAGATAAATTGGAGAAATTAATCACAAATTTGTATTCTAGGAGGCCTTGTCTTGCTTGGCTTGACTCTCTTAGGTAGAGGCACAAAGCACAAATTTATAGTTTCCGAAGAGGGCTAATTCTACATGTGAAAAATAGATGATTACATAGACAATCACGGTGGTAAACAATCAGTTTCTTTGAGCGGTTCGATGCTGTTGTTTGTCAGAGGTAAGTGAGGTCAGTGGTCAGAATATGAATATGGCTTCATATAAACATTATCCCACTTGAATCTGGATGAAAAATCTTGAATCAAGTCACATCGATGCCTACCATTACTCTACATAACTCATGCTTACTTCTTGGTAGAATCTTAGTGAGCATATCAGCAGGGTTCTTATCTGTATGGATATTTTCCAAAGATAACTACCCTCCTCCAACAAATGTCGGATCCAATGGTACCTTAAGTCAATGTTCTTGGTTTTTGAGTGAAATGTTGGATTTTTCGCCAAGTGAATGGTACTCTGACTATCAGAATACAACACATAATTGTCCTACTTGATTCCTATCTCTCCTAGGAATCATTGCATCCACAACATTTCTTTAAAAGCCTCTGTTGCATCTATGTACTTTGCTTCTGTTGTAGAGAGAGCTACTATTATTTGTAGCCTTGATACCCAAGATACAACTGCACCTACAAATGTGTACAAATACATTGTAGTGGACTTTCTGGTGTTGATATCTCCAGCCATATCTGCATCTGTAAAACCTTCAATCACAGTCTCATTCTGACCAAAACATAAGCAATAATGACTAGTACCCTTAAGATACTTGAAAATACATTTTATTGCTTGCCAATGCCATTTTCCTGGATTCGCAAGGAATATGATCACAAATCCCATTGAATATGCAATATCTGGTCACGTGCATATCATGGCATACATCAAGCTGCCAACTGCTAAAGAATAAGGAATCCTTCTCATTTATTCCTTCTCTTTGTCATCACTGGGACATAACTTAGCACTCAAATTGAAGTGCCCTGCAAGGGGTGTACCAATTGGCTTGGCATCCTTCATATTAAACCTTTCAAGAACCTTCTTGATAGAATTTTCTTGTGACAGCCACAACCTTTTCTTTTCCCTATCACGCATGATCCTCATGCCCAATATATGTTGTGCTGGACCCAAATCCTTCATTTCAAACTTGCTGCCTAAATATTGCTTCAACCTATTGATCATATTCTTATCATGCCCAACAATCAACATGTCATCCACATATAACAATAATATGAGGTAATTTCCTTGATCACACCTCTTGATATAGACACAATGGTCATCTTCCAACCCGTGAAAACCATGTTCTAACATGAATGAATCAAATTTCTTATACCATTTTCGAGGTGACTATTTGAACCCATAGAGACTCTTCTTCAACCTGCAAGCAAGGTCTTATTTTCCTTTTTCTATGAAGCCTTATGGTTGCTTAAAATAAATTTCTTCCTCTAATTCTCCATGAAGGAAAGAAATTTTTACATCTAACTGTTCACATTCTAAGTCTAAAGTAGAAACAAGACCAAGAATGGCTCTAATGGATGACATTTTGACAACCGGTGAGAAAATTTTAGTGAATTCAATACATTCCTTTTGTGTGAATCCTTTCACCACCAACCTTGCTTTATAACTCTCCTTATTTTCGTCACCTTCATGCTTAATTATATACACCCATTTTTTTTGCAAAGCCTTTCTATGTTTTGGGAGATTTATGAACTCCCAAGTTTTATTTTCCAACAAATATTTCATTTCTTCCTTCATTTCTTTCTTCCATTCTTTACTGTGCGCAAATTTAGAAGCCTCTTCAAAACAATTAGGCTCACCTTCCTGAGTCAATAAGATATAGTTTAAAGGAGGATAAATTTGTGAAGGCTTATGAGGCCTAGAAGATCTACAAACCAAATGTGGTGGTGCATTATCAGGTTGAATCTCCTGTAAATGTTCCTGCAAGATTCCTTCTTCTTGGTGTTCATCACTTTCCCCTTGATGTCCTTCCCACTCTTGAATTTGATGCCCATTTTCCTACATTGGTGGGATGTGTTCATGTTATTCTTAAAACCTGTCAATAACTTTCTTGACTTCCAACTCACCTACATTCCTCTTAAACATTTCTGACTCATTAAATATAACATCCCTGCTTCTAATAATTTTATGTTTGACTGGATCTTATAGACGATAACCAAATTATTCATCCACATATCCCAGAAAAATGCATTTCAAATATTTATCATCTATATTAGTTCTATTTTATTTGGGAATATGTACAAATGATTCACATCCAAAGATTTTCAAAAGAGAATAATTAAACTTCTTACCAGTCCAAACTTCTTCAGGGATGCCTCCATCCAAGGCTGTAGATGGAGATATATTTATGAGGTAGCAAGTTGTCCTCATAGCCTTTTCCCAAAAATGTTTTTCCAAACTATAATTGGACAACATGATCCTTACCTTTTCCATAATGGTACGATTCATTCATTCTGCAACACCATTTTGTTGCGGTGTACCAGACACACTCTTCTCATGCATTATGCCAAACCTGTTACAATATTCTTTGAATGCATTTGAGCAATATTATCCACCATTAGTTTTTCTTAAGCACTTGAGAATTTTCATAGTCTCTCTTTCGACAACAACATGGAATTTTTGAAATATTTCAAACACTTCACTTTTACTCTTCATGGGATAGGCCCAAACCTTCTTGGATGCATCATCTATAAATGTTACAAAATATGATGCTCCTCATAATGACTTGATGTTAACTGGTCCAAACACATCTAAGTGTATCAATTGTAACACATTTTTCTTTTTTTCATGACCACCTCTAAGAAATGAAACCCTTCCTTGTCCACCATGTATACAATGATCACAAAGATCAATATTGTAGGATCTCAAACTTGGTAGTAAATTTTTACCAACAAGGATTTTTAAACCCTTCTCACTCATGTGACCCAAGCGCTTATGCCATGGATCTGTTGAATTTCCTTCTCTTCTGAGAGAAACCACATATGAATTTCCTATCATTTCCTTAAATGTGTATAGTGTTCCTGTCTTGGTTCCTTTGGCCACAACCGATGCTCCTTTGCTAATTTTCCAGCCTCCTTTTCCAAAGCTTGTGGAATAGCCTTCATCATCCAGCTATCCCATAGAGATCAAACTCATGCGCATTTATGGTACATGCCTAACCTATTTCAACAATATATCTTGTCAATTATTCATCTTCATCTGGACATCTCCCACCCCTACAATACTGTAAAAATGATTATTCTCCAAATTCACTCTACCATAGTCACAAGAATTATATGCAACAAAACTACCTTTGCATGGGGTTACATGGTGAGATGCCCCAAAGTCAAGGATCCAATAAAAGCTACCGCTAGATGTATATAAACATACATCCTCTACTGAAATAGTAAACAACACATCACGATCTGTGACTACAACAATAGTCTCACCTTCATTTGTGTTGGATGGCTTGTAATTTGTTCTAGCAGATCTTTGATCCTTTTGTGCTTTCTTCAAGGCTCGACATCCTTTCTTCATGTGCCCAATTTTTCCACAATGAAAGCACATGATCCTGCCACTCCTTGATTTTGATTTGCCTCTCGATCTTGATTTCCCTTGTCGGCCTCAATAAATCCTCCCACCATGATCAGCTAGAGATAGAGCCTCTCCTCCCTGGTTTTTCGCAATTTACTTGCGTCGCATATCCTCATCCATTAAAATGCTACTAACATCATCAAACATCAGGATCCCTGCAGGTGTTGAAGTACTCATAGCCACAATTAAATTTTCCCGGTTATTTGGCATAGAACACATTAACAAAATAACTCTAATTTCATCATCTAGAGTTATTTTAACAGAGGCAAGCTGACTAGTTATAATATTGAATTCATTCAAATGCTCAGCAGCTGAAGCACCCTCCTTCATCCTGATATTGTAAAGCTTCTTCATCAAGAACATTTTTTTTGATGTCGTGTTCTTCTCATATATATCATGGAACTTCTTCCATAATCCTTTTGTCTTCTTTTCTCTGAACACATTGAAATACACATTCTTTGCTAGAGATTGGCGGATTGTCACAATCTTCTTTCTATCTAGCTTATCCCTTTCCTCATCTATCATTGATGAGGGTTTCTTTGTTACACCCTCAATCGGAAAATACTGATATTTTAAAATCATTATATCCTCCATCTGTGATTTCCATAGGGAAAAATTAGTTCCACTCGACCTCTCCATATCATTAACTATTGTCTCCATTTTCAATAATTTCACACCCCAAAAAATCAAACTCCTCTTACATAATAGAACTTTAATTATTCCACATTTTAAAAAGACAAAAATTAATCTCTTTAAAAATTTGATATAACAAAGTGAACCTTTCCGCTTTTCACTTTAAAGTGTCCACACTTAACACTTTTCCATAATTACAAAAAATATATTTACATGTTTTACAATAATTATAAAGCATATAAAAATGCATTTCACTCCTCTTTGTTTTTAATAAAACTATCCACGTCCTTATTAAAAAAGGTAAATAAAAGTTATGACAAGAAGAGGAATACAACCATTCATCGACCATACCACCAATTTTGAAGATCTACGCTTGTTTCCCATAAAGCGTTCTTGAAGGCAACAGATTCAAAATCAGCAGATTAGAAATCCCCTTCTGCAACACAAATTTCTGCTGAACCTTCTCTTCAACAAAATATTTCGCTCTGCATCTGTTTATCGAGCTCCCTTCTCTTATGGGTGATGAATATAGTCACAAGACTCGCACTACATCCAATATTGTGAGCTAATCGACCACCATATGGGAAACGCAAAGGAGAATGCGATAGGAATGGTGGTGAGGGCATAACAAGGCTCTAATACCAGTTGCTGGGGGACAAAGAAACAAAACAGAAAAAGGAAAACAGAGACATAGGAGAAACTAAAATAAACACATAGATAGATTGAAGAAATTAATCATAAATTTCTATTACAGGAGGCCTTTCCTTGCTTGGCTTGACGTGCTTAGGTAGAGGCATGAAGCACAAATTTATAGTTGCAGAAGAGGGCTAATTATGCATGTGAAAAACAAATGATTACATATTCAATCATGGTGGGCAGCAGTTGGTTGCTTTGAGCGGCTGGGCGATGTGTTAGGTTCGGTGTCATTGTTTGTCAAAGGTTAGTTAGGTCGATGGTCGATGTCTGAATATGGCTTCATATCAACACTTAGCATCTCCTGCGTGGGAAAACATGTAGATATGTAAAGGTCATTACCTCATAACTAATTTTCGCTATTAAACTGTAATCCTCTTTTTGGAATTCAAACATATAGATGATGGAAAATCAATTCATAATGCCCTATCGAAAAAGGCTAAATGAAATCACTACCATCCATGTCCTCTTGAGACCCAACATATTCCTTTTGGAAGTTGATTTTAAAAAAAAATATTAAAAATTAATTTTTTGCAAGCCTAAGTTCATCTCGAGTGGAAATAGATACACCTATCAACTTAATTAGTATTAATTATGTGTAGCTATATCATTTTGTGAACGAATAACAACATGAACCTGAAATAAAAATTTAGTTTTGATATAGCTCTTAAAAATGAAAGATAACCCTCTTATGATTTGATAAATAACTTATATCACTCATTTTAAAGATTAAACCCCAAAGCTTGGATAAAAATTCCACTTATTTGAACATGCGTCAGACAACCTGTATTGACAAATATTACTTCGCAACGAATCCACTTTCTAATTATATTAATTTATATAAGTATTTGAAACATTCTTCCATTTAAATTAGAAACAAAAAATTAAATATCCATGGATAATATAATTTCATTCCTTCACTTGATTAGTAAGTATGGAGATATTAACTTAACAAAAAAACAAAAAATAGCTAGCATCGCTTTTTACCACGTTTTGTTCGCTCAAACCCTACTAAGAAATGACTGGGTTTTTAAGGAAATGTAAACTGACATTTTTCTTTGATGAGATAGAACAACCAACCACTTTATCAGCATTCTCTCACTCTTATTAATTAATAACTAAAACTTGTCCCTGTCCCTGTAGATTAGCATTCCCAATAGATGTCATTGTTTATGCTGTGATTTCTTCTTGTCTAGTTATTGTTTATGCTCTAGTTTCTTCCCGTCCAGTTTAAGTAAGGTTGCATATTGTAATAAATCTAAAACATAGAGAGTATGAAGGGTAGCACACCCAAACATTATTTCATGGTTTACGGTTTTCGATTTCGGTACGTGCAGCGAAGAGGGTTGGAGGGCATCGAGTCCATAGGTGGGTCCCTCCACTGCCTAACGATGTTGATTTTTTTTTTTGCTAATTTCTCCCTTTAATCATGGCAAACCAGTGCCATTTTAATGTAAGTGAGGTTTCAAATTTTTTTGGAAAAATATGTAAATTTTGGTAGGATTTTGATAAAATTAGGCATAAGTTTTTGTAAATCTGGGTTACAACTATTAAGCTTCATCATTTTGGCCCAGCCATTTTTGATGGGGCTGAATCTATTTCCAAATGATTCTAACACTTACTATCATATTTTTTGAAAAAAATGCAAGATATGTGGATTTTTGGTCATCTAGTGAAATTTGATGCCTGGGTAACAACAAAATATCTCTGAATCTCAAAATCATGATAAAAACAAATTGTTTGATCTCTCATTAATGTCAAATTCTAGAATATTCCAAAAATTTGCAATAAACATAACTTCATTCAACCCATCAACTACTCATTCCCTAGTTGAGCAAATTCTAGCAGGACGAGAATGTGGGAACATGAATGTGCTTTCTCATTGGTGGGAATACTACTACGTCTCTCCCTCTTGCATAATTCCAACTTTGGTCATCGACGCCAGTTTTCTTAGTGAGTAACAGTAGCGAAAACAAACACTAACAATTTAGCAAATCAAATATAACCATATTAATGAGCAAATCCAATGGAACTACTAAATTTTGGAATTCTTCCGCCGAATTTGCTAACTATGATAATTTAAAACTCCATTTGGTTTGGTTCTTACACATTTTATTATGCAAAATAGTTTATCTTCCATTTGAATCCTCTAGCATAATTTGAAGCCTATGATCTCATGAATATTATAGATTTCAAACCCTAAAACCCACCTCATTTGAAGAATATGTCTTTAAACCAATATTGTATGCCATAAATCTAATATTTCATCCTAATGCAAAATGTAATTCGGTTTTTTTTAGCGTGCGGGGTAAGTTTAGATAGTCATCACGACACACAAGCAAGGATTAGTTTATTCCATGACCAAAGGTGATGGAAGTTATGGGGAGAGTGCTATTAATGAAAATGTTAGTAAATTCCAAGTCATCTAAGTAGGGTTGAAACTCTTCCCTTTAGGAACATCATGTCATGCGATGTATATATTTGAACCGTCGTCCGAGAGTTAAAGGTTATTGGATTTTTGCACCCAATTTCATCCCATGGTGAAACATAAAAGAAATCCGACCATCTCCTAAATTGAGTGCCTACATCAATGAAAGTTATAAATGGGTGTGAAGGTCACACAACGTATGTTGTGTAAGATTATAAATGTTGAAAAGTTTAAATTGAGCACATTTTAGTGTTCTAATTAGAATTGCTAGTAATAAAAAACATTGAGCACAACTAGATATGGATATGCAACATTTTATTTATATTATTAATTGAAGAAAATAGTACATTCTCATATAATAATAATGGAGCTCCTAAAATGGAATGCATGATTTTTCATCAAAAGAGAAAACAAAGACACTGAAGCAGAATCATGGACCCTCGATGGATCCACTAGAAAAATTACACCCAACGGGTTTTCATCACTGGGATCAAACAGGAACTCGTCAAGCCAAGTTCTCATGAAAACAAAATAATATAGAAAAACTCACGATGATGGCAATGTCTAGCTCTGATCCCTTTTTATAGGCATGATGAACTCTATAGAAACTTTATTTTATTATTTTCCCTTCAAAAACGAAGGAAAATAGCATGTGTAGACTCTGTCCATTTTGATCATATCGAGAAAATCTTCCCGCCCAAATATTGCTTTCACTCAAGAAATCCACTTTTATTTTAACTATAAGTATATATACATTGACCTCTGAATCCCATACAAACTAGTGTGTTATCCCATGCCTCCATGTTAGATGATCCTGAATGGATCCTTCGATACGTGGAGCCCAAAAAATCCTTCAATCCTACCCTCAATAGATCCATTTGGATCTCAATGCCACCAATGTCCTCGGGCTTGTGGGTTATGATACCATCTTGGCCCTCTATTGTTGTTAGTGAATAAGATTCCAAACTACAATATTCCCTTGTCTAAGAGTATCGTCCTATGATTCATCCCATTCATAGAGTTTCACCTCATAAACTCTCGCCAATTCATCTAGCGGGAAGGATTTAATGCATGAATGTTTGCACATGGAATAAGTCTACTATGTTAATATTGTTCGATGCTCAACTCATGTTGCTCCACTCGGACACCCAACATGATCTATTTGGAGAAATATTCCCTACTCACCCTAATTTATTTAAAGATGTATTGGTAGTGTCATAAGCCCTATCTATCTACTCTTCTAGACGGCTACTCTGAAACTCCCAATTGTATTCCTCTTGTTTCCTTGTGAGGGACTTGAGGCGTTCCTCTACACTAGACAACTTTGCCGTTGACTCGATACATACTCCTATGAGCTCCTCAATTTTTTAGTTCTCTTGTAAGATAGTGTCTCAGGTTTTCGAGGCTTTATGCTTCAACATCATAAGATATGTCTTGATGTGCTTGATCTTTTCTCGAAATTCCCCTACTAGAAATTTTGGTGCTGTGTTAAATGTATTTGTATTTATTTGCACTAGATTCCTAACTATTACACCTCCAACTTGAGCATTTGACAGGCTCTCTGGGAATGGTTCGTCCTGTACATTATGTCTGTCACGCTGATCCAGAGATAAAAAAGAGACAAAAAATGAAAGTGCTTAGAATCTACCGAAACCAACACCATATCATAGTGTTCAACCTATTGATTCCAACGCCACCTAAATCACCTCAATGTGATGTCGTATGAGAAATTTATGACACTCTGTAGTTTTTTCCCAGCAACTAAAAAGTCAAACAACAAGGTTGGTTGATTTGTTGACTCGGTAGTCCGTATAGATGATGTCATCAATAGAATTTGTAGGGTATCATTTCATATGGGCCAACCTCATGCTAGCATGCGGCAACACCGTACATGTTGGGATGGCACTATTTCATTGGCTGGTTTAGTTGTGATGTGGGCCAATTATGAGGCACCACGTGGCCTAATGAGAGGGCACCGCATGGCCCTCCCTAGTTGGTCAATTTTTTTTTAAGGGCAGAAGGGCCTTAGTGGACTTCGAACCCTAGATCTCCCCTAGCGCAATACAACATCTTACCAATAGTCCACCGCATTGGTTCTTGACCTATATGGAAAATCGATTTTATTTAAAGTCGAATGGCTTTAACATTGGGAGAAGGAGGTGAAGCACTTCGCCCCAGCTGCAACCCATATGCAGTCAAAGGAACTGTGGTGGAAGATCTTGGTGAAGAGGGTGGGGATAGGCCCCAGCCCTGGTCTCATGCATTACCCATATGACCATAAACTGAGGTTCCAGCAGTGGGGGCAGGCGGTTAGCCCCAGCCCCTGGCCATATTAATGCCCACGAGACCACTAGCGAAGCAGAGCTGGCGAGGGTGGGAAGTTAGCCATGGAGAGCAGTCTTATGTGAATTCCATGAGACCAATAACATCTGGAGTGGATGATTAAGCCTACGAGGGTAGACAGGCATCCCTCATCTCTGACTACATGGTGCTTCATGTGACCCTGACCTACCGCTTAGCGGTTATGGCGCATTTCAAAGAGGCAAAAAATTTCACTTTTTGCGGTAATAATCACTGGTCAGAGGCTAAATTATCGCTCAACGGATTATGTAAAGGTGAAATCCATAGAACAGTTAGTAGTTTTTCCCAATTTGCAGGACAGATAGCATATCTTGGGTCCAAGAGGCATATTTTGCTCAGTTTGTAACCTTTTGGGGCTCAAGAAGAGCCTAGATAAGGGTTTTTGAGTGTCCAAAAGTAATTGGTAGCCTAATATTTCTTGTTTTAGCATTTTATGACAAAACAATTGTAGAGTCAAGTTATTTAGTGTTAGGGATTTGAAGTAAGATGGAGGTATATTTGAGCACGGAAAGAGCCTAGTTAAAGGTTTTCCAACCTTCCAGTTTCATTTGAAGAAACTGTTACTTCAGTAGATCAACTATTTTAAGTCTTTTATCAATGTGCTTATGAGAGAAGCCCTTTTCAACACTTCATTTTGAAATAATTGTATTTTAATGGTTTTTCATTTCAGGTTGAGTACAAGGATCTGTTGTGAGAAATTCCTTTTTATGTTGACAATTGTGACCTATTATAGGGAGTCATGTTTTTGAGTGAGAATCCTTTGTAGTGAGAATCCAAAGTCAACAATTTGTATTGTGCTCATTTGTTGATGAAATCAATATAACTATTTAGCCATTGGAGCAAGGCATAGAGACATAATTGAGGAGGGTTGAACTGTGTTATCACTTGTTGGATTTTTCTTTACAATATTATCATATTAAGTTGTATATGAATTTGTGTCACTTGTAAGTTCATGGGAAAACTTAACTCATCATCTTTGAAGAGGTTTCAAAACTAATTTTACTTTTAAAAGCCCAAGTTTATTAGGCTTGGAAAGTCCCAGAGGATGACCAAGATTCCATTCATTTTTAGATCACATTGTATCAGAGCGGTTTTTGACCATATTACAAGTATGGGAAATAAACTGAAGTGTGAAAGACTCCAAGAATCGGAGGAGATAAATCTATCTCTTCGAATGAAGAATGTCAAGCTACGGATGTTTATTACATTTGAAAAGGAGGAGAAAATGAAAATTCTCCTGCAGTTGCAGCATATAGTGGACGAACATACTGGTGAGTATTTCATCTCAGAAACATTATAGAGTCCCTAAAATATGAAACTAATTTGCAGGCATGGTCAGTACATAGGATATGAATCCTATGATAATAATGGTGCTTTCAATTTTGTCCAGAATCTGAAATATTCCATCCATGTTTCATTTGGTAAAATTGGTTGGCTAGAGACATCATCCACTTCTTCATCAACAATTGAAAAGAAAAATATGGATGGTTGGCGAAAGGAGGTAAAATTATTATTTCTAGTTCTACTCATTTATCTAATGTTGATAACATATCTTTTGCATCTTTTGAAAATCATACCAAGGGGATTGATATGAATTTTTTAGCTCATATGGGTTATGATGGAAGATGCCTCGAAGCCAATGACGAAGGAATCATTAATCCGATCGAAATAAAGGAATGACCATGATATGAATGATTTGGTTATAGTCGTGAATAAAATGGAGGGTTATCCAAAATTGATGAGGCAAAGGAATCGTGAGGTATGGAGTTCATTCCAAAAGGGATCATATTAAGTGATGGTACAACACACCATGATTATAGTGATAGGGAAAAATTTTCTCCGCAAAGAGATGAACGTTCCAAAGGAAATTTCATGTCGAGTTCTCCTTGTCAAATTCCCAACCAAAAATATAGATATAAGCATCATGGGGACTTCAAAAATGTTCGTTCTTATGATCATTTATGGGAAATTTTTCCTTGTACATTTTGCGATGCATCTGACCATTGTGTGGGCGAGTGTGCACAATGTAAGGCGATGGTTAAAAAAATGGATCAAATCCGTTGGACAAGATATGAGGAACCTCTCCCACGTATGAAGAATTCCTTGTTAATGGGAAAATGTAAGAATTTTGGTACCCATTGTAAAATGAATGGGCACCAGATTCAAAAGTGTTGTAAACTCGATCTGGAACTTCGTCCCAAGAACGACAAAAAGGTCATGTGATCCTATACAAGGGAAGTGACATGTGGATAAGAGGAAACTTATGTAGTTCCTGAAGCAACCTTTGAAGCAGAGTAGGTGCAGAAAGAGAACCCATAAGCTTGGTTAGGGAAATAATGGGTAGACTATTTTGTACTATTAGCTTGCTTTGTAAAATTGTAATTATTTTTTGTATATTATCGTTTAGGTACTTTGTAAAGTGAAGTCATGTACAAATCATTTATTTGCAACAAGTGTATTTTCGTGGGCATGTTATGTTATTTTGGATTTTTGTTAAGTGAATTTGTATGGGACATTTGGGATGACCATTTTATTTTCATCCAACATGTCTACAATAGTGTCACGCACTCACCTATATAAGTATTTCTATGTGAAGATTGTTTGTGAATTTGATCTTTGGTAAAGATTGTGAAGAATATGACCATAGAAATGTGGAAAAAGCCAAGAATTTCATTGAAAAAATGCATCTTCTGCATCAAATAGTACAAGTGAATCGTGAGGACAACAAAGAAAATTACAAAGAAATGCATGGCAAGCATTGAGTTGCTTATGATTTCTAGGTGGAATATCAAGTTTGGTTTCAAAAACGAGAGATGTCAAGGTCAAGTTTGTTTGAGCCAACGAAATATGGTCTTGAAGAGAATGATTAGATTCCACCAAATGAAAATTGTTTTCCTGAATGTTTAGGAGAATTTCAGCAAGCCACAATTATTGTCATGAGGTTAACGACTTCACGCAGAGGCGATGTGGAGTACCTTGAATGAGGCTCAAAGGAATCAATTCAAGAAAACCAATAAGGGTTGAGAAAAAAAAATTAAATGACTTGTTTCCTCAGTTATTTACCAAGTGAAGATAGGCTTTTGGATGTCCAAAAGTTCCTAGTGAGGACGTATGATCTAGAGATTAAAAATACGTTAAAAATGAAAATGCTTAGAATCTCCTGAAACTCGTGCCAGATCGTATTATTCATCATCCTTATTCTAGCGTAACTTGAATCGCCTCAATCTGATGTCGTATAAGAAAATTATGATGTTTTGAAGTTTTTTCCCAATAACTCAAAGTCAAATAGTAGCGTTGACTAGGTTGTTAACTAGGAAGTTCGTACAATTAACATCATCAAATTACTATTTTAGGGTATGGTGTCATATGGTCCAATTATGTGTTAACACGTGCAAACATCGTACAAGTTGGGATGGTGCAATTTCACTGGTTGGTTTGGTTTTTATGAGGGCCAATTATGAAGTTCCATGTGGCCCAATGAGAGGGTCGCCATGTGCCCCCGCATTGTTGGTTAATAGAAAAATTATAAGGGTTGAAGGGCCTCGACGAGGTTTTACCCATAGACCACCTGAGTGCAACACAATGTCTTACCAACAGTCAACTACATTGGTTCTTAACCTATATGAACTATGAGTTTTATTTAAAGTCAAATGGTTTCGGAGTTGGGAGAAGGGGGCAAAGAGCTTGGCCCCAACCCCAAGCCATATGCAGTCAATGGAACCTTTGCTGGAGAGAGTGGGCACTAGGCCCTAACGTTGGTCTCATCATTACCCATATGAACTCATATGGACGCTTCGACGATGAGGGCGGGTGGTTAGGCCTAATCCACAGGCACATTAATTCCCACAAGACTACAAATGGAGCAGAGCCAATGGGGGCAGACATTTAGCCCCGACCCCTAGTCTTATATGAATGAAAAATGTCCAAAAACCTCTGGAGTAGAGGACTTAGTTAGTGGGGGTGAACAGTTAGCCCTGAAAAATGACCACATGGCACTCAACGTGACCTTGAAACGACACTTAGGGTTTATGGCGCATTTTAAAGAGGTGAAAATTTTCACCTTTTGCAGCAAGAATCACAACGGTTCTAAGAGAAATTGTTGCTCGACCGACTATGTAACAATTCAATTCATAGAAAAGTTAGCATACTTTTCCAATTTACAGTACAAATAGTAGAGCTTGGTTCCAAGAAACATATCTTTCTTAGTGTTTAACCTTTTTGAGCTAAAGAAGAGATTATACAAGGGTTTTTTAGTGTCCTCAACTCAATGACAACCTCATATTTAAAATTTGAGCATTATATGATGCAATTTTTGCACATTCAAGTCCTTTAGTACTAGAGGTAGAGAGAGTTTTGAAGCAAGATGGAGGCATATTTGAGCATGGAAAGAGCCTAGTTAGAGGTTTCCCAAACTTCTAGTTTCATCTACAGTAGCTTTTATTTCAATACAGAAGATATTTTCAATCTTTTCTCAATGTGGTTATGAGAGAAGTCATTTTTCGACACTTCATTGTGAAGCAGTTGTATGTTTATGTTTTTTTATTTCATGTGGGGTACAATGACCTATTGTGAGAGAGTAATTTTTCTATTGACAATTATGACATGCTATAGGGAGTCATATTTCTAAGTGGTAATTATTTGTAGGATAATATTTATTTGTAGGGGAAACAAGCCACTCTAGAGTCAACAAGTTGTAATGTGTTCATTCGCTGTTGAAATCAATATAGTGGTCTAGACATTGGAGCAGGTCCTAGAGATGTAGCCCACGAGGCGTGAACTCCGTTATCACTTTCTTGATTCTTATTTGCATGATTATCATATTAAGTTACATATGAATATGTGTCACTTGTAATTTCAAGGGAAAAATTAGCTCATCACCTTTGAAGAGGGTTCAAAAATAATTTTACATTTGAAGACCTAAGTTTATCGAGCTTGAAAAGTGTCAAAGGAAAATCAAGTTTCATTTTGTTTTTATATCACATGCTCCCCCTCGTGATAATGCTCATCATGCTCGTTCATTGTTTTTGGCTTCTCACTCAAGTTTCCCTGGCCTCCTCCACCTATGAATATAATATGTTGTTCATCCTCTCTAGTTTTCAAACTGAAATGCATTGGTGGACTTATTTCTATACTTGACTGTTCATATTATTTATGGACATCCTCCTAGATACCTATGGAATCTGTTGTATATTATTCTAACTCATAAATACCATTAGGTATAATTTTTCGATGCACTTATGAATATGTGTAATCCTTCAATTCTCTCTGAATAATATCACATTGTTGCTCATCATTTTTAAAATCAATATATCCAACTATAGAAGACTCGCCATGATCTGAACCAATCTCCTTTTGTTCTGTCCTTGTTGCCTCTTTCCTTTCACTTGGAAATGAATGGTTAAGTTCCCAAGGTCCCTTGGAGATAAAACATAGTATTCTCCTTCTTATTTCATTCTTATTATAGGCTTTATTTCCTTTGTTATTTCTTCCTCCATCAATCGTCTTTAGCTCCTTCCTAGACGACACCCTTCTGAGCAATTTTTTGTTTTTCATAACCAATTTTTCGGCTAGATCATAAGTGGCTAGTGATAAAACTAGCTCCTTTCTCCAAATGGTCAACAATTTGGATATTAGTGTCTTGTAGATTTCAACATATCCTTCTAAGAACAATGACACAATATTTTGAATGCATGTTTTGACATGGTCTATATGAGCTGATGTAATGCTAGTGTAAATTTTTTGGAACAATTGAAATATCAAGTTGTCACATCGAGATTCACCGTGAATGTGCTAAAGTTGAAATCTACCATGATCTCTAAAGTTTTGTGTCACTTTTGGAAGGTAGGAAGTATGATGTTTTTCCACCCTTGAAGGGTTTCTACTATCAGTTGCAATATCTCTCTCATGACAGAATTATTGTAAGGTGGTAGTGGTGATATTAAAGCTATGATCCTACTGAGACAAGAGGTCACTTTGAGTATAACCTTTTCACAAGAATGCTCCAACAACATGGGATGTATCAAAGCAAGCATGGATGGCTTCAACGCCCAACTTGACCCTTTCCAATCTGATTGATCTATCACTCAAAGCCATATCTAATGTGTCCAACTATAGGAGGAAATCTTCAACCTTGCATCATGTAACTTGGATCCAAGTTAAAAGAGATGCTTGCTTTTTACATATTCCTTTTAGATAGTTTTGACTGTTGAAGGATAACATGGACATTCCGAGAGAAAGTCCAGTTTTTTTGCTCTTGCCTCTTATATGTAAGTTGTTTCCATTTTATATACACAAAAGTATTGTAGCCAAGAGAATCGACTCATATATTACTATATCGATTCCTACAATGTTTCCAAAAGTTAAGGGATGACGTTATGGCTTGGCATCAATGAATTTAAATACTTAGCTTTCCTTATCTCTCCCCATATTTCTTCAATAAAATAGATTAACCCCTTTGATCTATACTCGTCTTGAAGTTTAACTAATAAAAAAAAATTAATAACCCAATGAAAGAATTTATTTTTCAAAAATAATCGGGAAGACACTCTTCAAAATCGTTCCGTACAATGGTTGGTGGATTATTATTTTTTTTAAGTTTTCTTTTGGATCCAACACTAGATGTTGGTTAATTTTATTAATACAAAGAGTTTACAAAGTGATACAATAAAAAACTTGATCCAAAAAAGAAGACAAGGCAACTTTACCGTTTAAAAAAGAAGGGGGGAGTCATCCCGGCAATTATTGGAATGATTTTCCTCCACCAACGATTTTCCCCATAATTGGATTCAGTCTCAATGAAGGAAAGGATCGCTCGAATAATTCCAATGATTAGTCCTCTCAGAATAAATAATTACACTCAAGAAAGCTTTAAGATCAGCCCCTTCGAATAACAATATCAATCTTCATATGAATCAGCAGACTTAACACAATATAGTGTTAGAGGTTCTCGGCCTTATATAAAGAGGAACAATCCTCAACACTTGGCAATTTGTACTGATAAATTCGCTCCATCAAAAAAAGGGGATTATTTAGCTTCAATTGATAATAAAATCCCTCTAAAATTCACCTAAAATTTAATCCCTTTTCCTTAATGGCTACTTGGTGTGAAAAGTCCAGGAGTAGCCTTCAGGAACTCGATCTTCAAATTTGACCATATGGATCTCCAATTTGACTTTTGTACATGTAAATTTCTTAGTGAAAATCACTCCCTTCTGATGTTAAACAATTTGGCTCATCATGAAATAAAAATCCGGCCTACTTTGGATTTAAGAATTAGACTATCCCAAGTACCTATCGGTGGTTGCTCCTCCTTGTAAAAATAAATGATGTCCTGCCCAACAATGAGACTCGGCCTCCCTATTTGACATATTTGACCCCGAAAAATTAGAAAATTGGTCAAACTGGTTTTACTAATGACGTTAATGTTGACGGTCGTCTTTCCCTTTTCTGCATCTGGATCACTGACCTCTAGATTAATTTAACTGTGTTTCCACTGCTCCGCCCTCATGTCATGTTGTCCCTTGGCCCTTGTAACGACGGTCACATGTACTGCCAACGGTCCACAACTTTGCAAATTTCCCCTATTTCCTAGCGACAAAAAATATGGCGAGATAAAAAGAAAATCTTCCCAAACTCTTAACACCCATATGTTTTTTTTTCATTTTGTTTTATTGGAATATAGGAGAAAAAATAGTGAATTAACATTCCCAAGTGTATAAGCTAAAAGCCATACAAAAGACAAAAAATAGCATCGATATTTATTTAATCATGATGACTTGTGAAGGTGATGTCACCCAAACTAAAAAACACTATATCCACGACCCATACCAAGATAACAATTCTAATATTATTTGTTGTAGATGCGTATGCAGTTTCAGTTTCTCATTTCAAGTACGACGCCTACTCTGTGTGTTAACTATAGAGATCAATATGAAAACCTTAAATTATGGCAACCCCGACGAGTGATCAAGAATAAATACAATAGCAAAAATTGACCAAGAAATCAGAATCCCAGAAAAATTTATGTTTTTCTTAAAGCCTTCTACCCCAACATATATCTAGATTTATTGCTTGAACAGTAGGAAAAAATCAAAAGAGACCAGCTAGTGTAATATTAAATATCACTGAATATGGAAATGCCTACTAGGGTGAGAATAAATCCCACCTAAGTTTCGTTCGTGTTTGCGAGATGCACAAATTTGATATTACTATAAGTTCAAAAATTTCAGCAAATATAGCACAATTCAGTGTTCTAATTAGAATTGATAGCAATCGAAAACACTAAACACAACCAGGATATGGGAATGAAACCTTTTATTTATATTATTCACTGAAGAAAATAGTATATGGATATACAATATTATTTGATCCCATGTAATGGCATGTATGACTCTTCATCAAAAGAGAAAACAAAGGTAGTAAAGTATAATCGTGGACTCTTGATGAATCCACTTACACTTACTGGGTTTTCCGCCCTTGGATTAAATTGGAACTGCCCAAGCCAAGTTCTCATGAAAATAAAATAAGATAGACAAACTCAGGCTTGATGGACTCTATAGAAACTTCATTTTATTATTTTTCATCGAAAAACGAAGAAAAATACCATAAGAAAATTCCATGGTAAATACCATGGGTAGATTCCTTCCATTTTGACCATATTAAGAAAAATGAATATTACAACAAAATTTTACAATTTTAATGTTTTTTCCTTCTATTTTTGTTTTTAAAACATTGTTACATCAATGGTTTAAAATCTTATCGCCTTTTGTTTCGTTAAAATAAATCAATTTAATAGAATATGTGACATAGCAATAACATTTGTTTTACAATAAAACATTTCCCCAACATTATAGCTTTCGCCTGACATTACTCACTAAACATTTGAAATCTTATTTTATTTTAATATATTTAATAAAACAAATTTATGTTTGTACAAAATTATATAAATTAAATGGTTAATAAATGTCGATAGCATCAAAATATTTATGTGACATTTAGTTCATTAACTCTTTAATTTATGTAATTTGAGAATTTGCAAGAGATGGACAAAGTGGAGGTCACAAACACACAACATAGGTTTTAAAACATAAAAGCCATTTGTAAACCCTTCATCTGATGCATAGATTGTCTATATGACAACAAATATTCTCGTTATTAATTGTAGAGATCAAATCACAACCAAATGCCTATAAATCTCAATTCATAATAAGCATCAAAACACATGTTTCAGAAAACATATCACATTTCCAATGTAAAAATTAAAAGAAAAATCATAAAAATTAACTAAATTAAATGTCACCATCATTATTAATAAAAAAATTAATTTATAAATTACAATATATATACATTTAAACAAAACATGTAACATGATTTTTAATCATGGACACTCAACAATATTTAACCATGAATACTATGGTTTGTTAATATAAAATAACCAAAATAATATCAAGTCATTTTATATAACATTGGTTTATATGATATTAATAATTATTCAATTTAATTAAAAAGAAAAAAAAACAAAAACCTTTGATTTTTTATTATTATTACAAATATTCCAAAATATTTCATCAAAATTAATGGTTTTCCATTCACCAAATAATTATTAATAATCAAGTTAAACTTTTAAGAACTCAAATACAAATGGTTATTGCACTACACAATTAGTACTAATTCGAAAATTAGTACAAAATTGTTGTGAAGTGGTATATGAAATACATAATATAATTATCCAAATATAACTAGCACAACCACATTAACGAATGTGGTTGAACCACATTTATAAATACACATCAATATTTATACACATTTATATGAACTTCTATATACAATATTGTCCATTTATATATGTGAAATGTAAATTATTGTGCACATTAGTATATTAATGTATTTAAATGTAAATTAGTATATTAGTGTATTTAAATTTACATTACTCTACATTATTTCATATTAGTGCATATTAATATACTTAACTCTATATTTATTAATGTTATGCACACTAATGAATATTAAATAAACTACATTGATGTACAATAATCTATATTAACATACATGAAAGTGCTACCAAAACCACATTAAAAATATTAATGTAGTTGATATAGCAAAAAGCTTCATTTAAAACCCTAGGGTTTATATTCCCTTACATTTGATTAAATAAATAATTTATTCATTCATTAAATAATTTATGTATTCATTACTAATAATTAATTAATTCATAATTATATTATAAATAATAATAATAATTAACTAATTATTATTATTATATAATATTCTTTTATTAATATAAATATAATTAATATTATTAATATTATTTCATTTGCTTCAATAAATAATTTATTTATTCATTACTAATAATTAATTAATTCATAACTAATATTACAAATAATAATAATAATAATTAACTAATTATTATTACTATATAATATACTTTTATTAATATAAATATTCTTGATATTATTAATATGATGCTTATTGTTAATATTATTAATATTCATTAAATAATTAATTAATTAGTTAATAATAAATTAGTTGTATTTATTATTATTTATTAATATAAATCTAAGAGATTAATTCTAAAATCCGGGGTATTTTAAACCCATTGTTGGACATTGCGACGTTGGGAAATTAAGACAATCTTTGTAACAGTGCAACATTGGACCATGGCCCATCATGCATGGTCATGGATGTCACAATGTGACATTGGAACAAGGGATTGATAAATCGAAGGAATATCAACCCTTAGATTTATAAATCCAAGGGATTGGTATTATAAAATGAAGGGAATAATTTTAAAACCCTAAGCTATTATAAACCTAAGGGAATAATATTAATCGTATGTAAATGAACCCTTAGATTCATAAACTTGATGTATTAATATTATAAACCCAAGGGATTAATATTAAAAACCTAACGGGTTATAAAACCAAGGAAGTAATATTAAACCCATCAGATAAAGCCAAGGGATTAATATTATAAACCATGGGTATATAAACCCTAAGATAAACACTCTAAGCCCTAAATAAACATGGTGGACCATATGTTACCATGTTTGATTTTCACATTGAGACAA
The DNA here is from genome assembly GCA_034641835.2 of Pinus albicaulis. NCBI lineage: Eukaryota > Viridiplantae > Streptophyta > Pinopsida > Pinales > Pinaceae > Pinus > Pinus albicaulis. The sequence goes on from CM076572.1 coordinate 112,608,478, forward strand.
TGTTTCTCACAATGTGGCATTTGACCATGATTTACCAAGGTATATTTTCATATTAAGATAATCTTTGTCACAATGTGACATTGGAGCATGGTTGCATAGGGGTTACCATGATTATAAACCTAATGTATTTATATTAAACCCTAGTATTAATTTTATAAACAATTTGAATAATAATATACCTTAGGAATATGAACCCTTACATAGATAGACCCAAGAGATTCATACTATAAATGCAAGATATTAATTCTAAAACCCCAAGGTATTATAAACCCAAGGGAATCATATTAAACCTAAGGAATTATATTATAAACCTAAGGTATATAAACCATAAGATAAATATTATAAACCCGAGGGAATAATAGTAAACCTAAGGGATATATATTATAAATCCAAGATGTATAAACCATCCAATAAATATTATAAACCAAAGGGATTTATATTATAAACGCAAGAGATTTATACTAAATCATATGATTATAAAACCAATGGATTTATAGTAAACCCTAGGATTCATATTTTAAAACTTATGAATAATACGATACCCTAGGAAAATGAAGCCTTAGATTGATAAACCCAAGGGATTGATATTATAAAACTAGGGGATTAATTCTAAATCCCCAATGTATTATCAACTGAAGGGAATAATATTAAACCCAAGGGACTAATATTATAGACTGAAGGTATATAAACCTTAAGATAAATATTATGAACCCAAGGGATTAAAAGTACAATCCCAAGGGATACATATCATCAACCCAATGTATATAAAACATAAAATAAACATGGTTGGCCATGGTTGAAAATGAATTATTTCATAGTGACACAATCTTTGTCACAATGCGCCATTGGACTATGGTTGACCATGATTGATTTTCATATAGAGAAATTCTTTGTCACAATGTGACGTTGGACAATGGTTCACCATGGATGACCATGGTTGTCACAATGTGATGTTGGAACAAGAGACAACCTTTGTCACAATGTAACCATGGTTATTGACAATGGTTGGCCATGATTGACCATGGTTAACCATTATTGACCATCGTTGACCATGGTTAATTTCCATATTGATACAGTATTTGTCATAATGCAACATTAGAACATGGTTGACGATGGTTGATTTTCATATTGAGACAATCATTGTCACATTGTGACATTGGTTTTAATATTGAGAAAATATTTGTCACAATGTGATGTTTTACAATGGTTAACCACAATTATAAACCCAATGGATTTATATCAACCCAAATATTATTATTATAAAACCTAATAATAATATTATACCCTAGGAATATGAACCCATAGATTAATAAACTCAATGGATTTATATTATAAACCCAAGGGAATAATATTAAACACAATGGATAAATATTATAAACCTGAGATATGCAAACCATAAGATAAATATTATAAATTCAAGGGATTTATATTATAAACCCAAGGGATTTATACTGTAAACACAAGGGATATATATTAAACCTTATGATTATAAACCCAAGGGATATATATTAAACCCTATGATTATAAACCCAATGGATTTATATTAAAACTTAGTATTAAATTATAAACCTTATGAATAATATTATACCCTAGGAATATGAACCTTTAGATTGATAAACTCAAGGGATTAAAACAAAAAACCCAAGGTATATAAATGATAAGATAAATATTATAAACCCTAAAATATACATGGTTGACCATGGTTAACCACGATTGATTTCATATTGACATAATATTTGTCACAATGTGATGTTCGAATATGGTTGACCATGTTTGATTTTTTTATTGAGACAACATTTGTAAGGATGCGAATTTGGACAATGGTTGACGATGGTTGATTTTCAAGTTGAGATAGGCTTCGGCACAATGTGACATTGGACCATCGTTTAGCATGGTTATCACAATGTAACATTGAACCAAGAGACAATCTTTGTCATAATACGACCATTATTGTTGATCATGGATGACAAGGATTGGCCATTGTTGACCATGGTTGATTCCCATATTGAGACAATATTTTTCACAATGCAACATTGGAACATAGTTGACCATGCTTGATTTTCATATTGAGCCAATTATTGTCACAATGTGACATTGTTTGATTTTCAGATTAAAAAAATATTCGTTACAATGTGACGTTGGACCATGGTTGACCATGATTATAAACCCAATAAATTTATATTAAACCAAAATGTTAATATTATAAACCCTATGAATAATATTAAACCCTTCGATTAATAAAACTAAGATATTGATGTTATAAACCCAAGGGATTATAAATCCAAGGGAATAATATTAAAACCAAGGGCTAAATATTATAAACCCAAGGTATAAAAATCCTAAGATAAATATTCTAAATAGAGTTGACCATAATATAAACATTAAAATAAAAACCCTAAGATAAATATAAAATCCATAAGATAAATATTACGGTATAAAGCCCTAAGAGAAACCTAACAAAAAAAACCTAATATAAACACCAAGATAAAACCCTAAGATAAAACCTAAGAAAAAGATAACACGATATAAAAACTCTAGGATAATTATTATAAACCAGAAAATCAACATGGTCGGTCATTATTTACCATCCTTGATTTTCATACGGAGACAATATTTGTCACAATGCGATGTTGGACCATGTTTGATTTTCATATTGAGACCATCTATGGGACAATGTGAAATTGGACCATTGTTGGCCATGGTTGACGATGATTATAAACCAAAGGGATTAAAAATAAATACCTAAGGGATTATAAACCGAAGGGATAAATATTATAAATCCAAGGTATATAAATGCTAAAATAAACATGGTTGAACATGGTTGATTCTCATATTGACATAATATTTGTCACAATGCAACGTTATATTATTGTTTACCATTATTGATTTTCATATTGAGGCAAAATTTGTCATAATGCGAGGTAGGAAAATGGTTGGCCATGGTTGATTTTCATATTGAGACAGTATTTGTCACAATGTGACATTGGACCATGCCTTACCATGGATGACCATGGTTGTCACAATGTGGCGTTGAAACAAGAGACAATATTTATCAGAGTGAGACAACGGTTACTGACCATGGTTGACCAGGGATGAACAGGGTTGATTTCCATATTGATACAATATTTGTCACAACCCAACATTAGAACATGGTTGGTGATTGTTTTTTTTCATATTGAGACAATAATTCTCACAATTTGACATTGTTTGATTTTCATTTTAAGAAAGTCATTGTCATGGTGTGACATTGGACCATGATTGGCCATGATTATGAACCAAATAGATTTATATTAAAATGAAATATTAATATTATAAACCCTAAGAATAATATTATACCCTAAGAATATGAACCCTTCGATTCATAAAATCAAGGGATTAATATTATAAACCCAACGAATTAATACTAGGAACCCAGGGGATTATAAACCCAAGGGATAAATATTATAAACCCAAGATATAGATACCCTATGATAAATATTATAAACTCAAGGGATTTATATTATAAACCAAAGGGATTTATATTTAAAACCAAGGCATTTATATTAAACCCTATGATTATAAACCCAAGGGATATATATTAAACCCTAGGATTAAAATTATAAACCTTATGAATAATATTATACCTTAGGAACATGGACCCTTAGATTGATAAACCCAAGAGATTAAAACTAAAAACCAAGGGGATTATAAACCCAAGGGAACAATGTTAATCCAATAGATAAATGTTATAAACCGTAGATATATAAACCCTAAGATACATATTATAAACCCTAAAATAAACATGATTGACCATGGTTAACCACAATTTATTTTCATATTGACACAATATTTGTTACAATACAATGTTGGACTATGGTTGGACATCATTAATTTTCATATTGAGAAAACATTTGTCATAATGTGAATTTCCACAATGGTTGACCATGTCTAGTTTTCATGTAAGACAATATTTTTCACAATGCGACGCTAGACCATGGTTGACCATGGATGACAATGGTTGTCATAGTGTAACGTTAGACCAAAAGACAATATTTGTCACAATGTAACCATTGTTGTCGATCATGGTTGATCTGAATGGGAATATTAGTGTTTACTACACTAAATTCCAATTCAGAATATAAAGAAAGATCTTGAGGATTATGAGGTAAGTTGCAAGGTTTTCATGAGTTTTTATGTGACTTTCTTGATCAAATTAACATAAATAAAACAATGAACAACAACATCTAACAGACATGAACATCACCATAAATAGTAACACAATAGCACATGATGAAGGATTTCACCTTGCTTGGGCCACGTCTCCTTGGTCTAGTATCCAATGGCTTGGCCCTCTTCTATTATGCTCAAAAGTGTGATTACATATGTTTGCAATGCTCAAAAAACTCTAACGCCTGTTCCATTAGCGACAGAATGCCCAAAATTTAATGTTTAGCCTCTTTTTTCCCAAAATTTTGTAAAAAAATTCATCAATTTATGATCTCCCCTAGTTCCTCCAATATTCATTCTACAAAACCCTCAAAATCTAGCACCGAACCCACAATTTCTGCCCCAAAAGTGCTGACAGAGTGCCAATTCTGCCAAAAACCTGTTCAAATTGTGAGGGCATACATTTTCCCTATAACACCTAAAGTTAGTATTTCTAACCATATCGAATATATGTGTGTGTGTGTGTTGTGTGGTTACTATATCGCCTTCTCCGTGGTTTTGGGTGGACAAATGTGAGCATCTAATGTGGTGGTTTATGGTTAATGACTGTTTGGGGGTTGTTTGGGGCGGGGGGGGTGGCACGAATAGACCCAGGCCCCCTCCTCCAAGCGTGCAATACATGTCAAAAAACAAAAAACATAAGATCTCATCTCCACAAGCCAAAAGTATTTCCATTTCTCCCTTCTCTTTTTTCCTTACTATCCATATGACCTTAAAACAAAGTGGAGTCCAATGTATAGTAAGGAAAAAAGAGCGTGGCACTACGTTCATTTTTTAGCATAATTTTGAGCACGCAATCACTCCTCTCCACTGGAAGCTTTTGGATCCAAAAATATCTTTCATTACTGAACATGTGGATGTGGTTACAAAACCCTCACCCTTGCAGTCTTAATCCACTGGAATTTTTTTGAATTAAACAATTTGAGATTTTCATAAAAACTGATCTTTTTCCTTGATTTTGGAGACCCTATCTTGATGTTATTGATACCATCATATTGCAATTTCTCAGAATTTGTCGAAAAAAAAAACTATCATTGAAGAAATAAATTTTCTCCCATCTCAGCCGTCAAACAAAGGAAACTCGAGTAACTTTAAAAATTTCTCACCTCGAACACTATTGACAAGTGATTTTTAGCTTCCCTTGCCTTGTACTTGTGTCGACCTTTGACCAAGTGTTTTCACCATTGCCATGGACCATTTTGAAGCCAAAAAGAAGTACTTTTGGAATCTATGCCTTATTTTTCATCTCTCTTTGGTCCTTCTTCTTTTATTTTTGCACCATTCAACACCGACATCTTATTCTAATCACTATTCAACAATGATGTGGAATGTTGTAAATATTTCACAACTTTTTTACCTCTATTCAAAGGAAGCATGTTAGAGCCCTGAAAAATCTTATTACAATCATTAGAAACTCCATTGAAATTAATTTTTCATTTGATGCATCTTCTTGAAAGGTCTCATTCAAAACATCACTATGCTTGAACATTAACAAAGCCAAATTTTGACTTGCATTCTTTATTCTCTTCATTTGTCCTGCATGTATACGAGGAAAAATCATCTTCTTCCTATGCACTCTAGATATGTACTCATTTCTCTTCTTAAAAAAATGGTACTTATTCTCATGGCGACGAAAGACTTCCCTCCTATCATAAAGATAAGGACTTCCCAAAACAAGACCTGAAATCTCAAGTGGAACTACATCAAGTTCAACTTTGTCAAGAAAGTTTGAATTTATTGCAAACCTTAGGATGCACTTCGTTGTTATGTGAAATTTTTCATTCTCGCATATCGAGCCTAAAGGATAAGGTCTTGGATGTGTAACAATTTCTACATTTAATGTCTTAACTAAGTCTTTAGAAATCAAATTGGCTTGAGAACCACTATCAAATAGTGTGTTTATTTTGGTATGCTTTGAAACAACTCTAATATGAAAGATTTCAATTCTTGTATCATTATCTTGAGTTACATTAGAAAAAGTTCAATAACTAGTGCTTGCTATGTTCTTACTTTTCAAACCCATTGATATAATCTTGGCTTCATCTCCTGAATCTGAACCTAAGTCATGTTCAATGATTGCAACTATTTTCTCCTTCTATTTTGTTTTAAGTTTGTTTGGCTTCAACTCTCGATGGAGTTTCCAACAATAGTATTCATCATGGCCATTTTTTGAACAATTTTTACATGAGTTTATGGTTCTATATTTTAATAGAACCATTTTTTTTTCCTTTTCCATTAAACTTACCCTTTCCTTTACTTTCATACTCAAGGAAAGTATCACTTTTTTCATTTGCACTATGTTTCCCACTTACTTCTAGATGCGTGGATTGAACACAAACCTCATATAAGTTTTTTGGATTTAAAATGAGAATAGTATGTCTAAGATATCTATGAAAACCCCAAATATACTTTAACAAAGTGTCCTGAGAAGATAAATTGACACCCAAAAATAATGCTTTTCTCCTAAACTATTGTGTATAATTTCGAACACTTTGTCCCTTTAGTTGTCTAAACTTCTGTGAGTCCATTATGGATTTCTAAAGATATGCTAGAGGGTAAAGTTTCCTTCTAATTTCATCAAGGCAATAAAACCAAGAGATTGATATCTTACCATGGTTTTTCATCTCTTCTTATGTCTTGGCTTCCCACCATACTAGTGCTACACCCTCAACTCTCAAGAAATATAGCTAAATTTTTATGTCATCATGTTGAAGGTTTTGAATTCAAGCTCACAAACCAAATTTTCAAGCTTATCTGCATTCACTTCATCATTATGCATAGGCGGCTCAAATTTATTATCAATTTTTAACAAGGGTTGTTTACCAATTCCTTTTGAGGTATGATGATGAGTATTAGTAAGGGTTGTAATAGTGGAAGAGGATGAAGATGAAGGTGAATATGGTGGTCAATATGATGGGTGAGTGGATGGTGGCCTATCACCATTTTCATTACTTCCTCTTATTGGAGAACCTTATCCTCTTTATGTCCTGGAGCTTTCACCATGCAACCTTCTATTCCTCTCTTCATAGAGGACCTTCACCATCTCTGCATGTCAAAGAAATCCATCCTAAAATCCTTCTCATCCTCTGTCATGTTATCATTCCCTCCTTCATGAGACGTGTTTATTGAAGCCTTATGTACAATAGGAGGTGAATTTTCTGGTGGAAATGGTGGCAACTATGACCTCCTTCTCCTTGCTCCACTAGAAAACCTTCACCTACAAGCTTTTCTTCTCCTCTCTTGAGCTTCAGCCTTGTAAGAATTTAACCACACGAAAAATAATTAAATCATCATTGCACAAGTAAACCTAGTGCTCTTATACCAGCATGATCTGAATGAGAATATTAGTCTTTGTTGTGCTAAGATCCAATTCAATATATAAACAAAGTGCTTGAGGATTATGAGGTAAATTGCAATTTTTTCATGAGTTTTTATTTTTTTTTATGTGAATTTCTTGAGCAAGTTAACATAAATAAAACAGTAAACAACATCATGTAATAGACATGAACATCACTATAGATAGTAACAAAACAAAAAATAATGAAGGATTTCACCCTGCCAGGCCTATGTCTCCTTGCTCCAACTTCCAAGGGCTTTCCCCTCTTCTATTATGCTCAAAATTATGATTACATATGTTTAGAATGTTCAAATAACTCTAAAACCTATTCCATCAGCTCCAGAATGCCCAAAATTCCTGTGTAGCCTCTTTCTACTTCGAATCTGGTCAAAAATTCATCAAGTTTTGATCTCCCCTAGTTCCTCCACTATTCGTTCTACAAAACCATCAAAATCCAACACCAAACCCACAATTTCGCCCCCAAAAGTTCTAATGAAGCTCCAATTCCACTAAAAACCAGGTGAAATTTTCGGGGCATTAATTTTCCATATAATGCCTAAATTCCAGATTTGTAATGATATTGGATATGGTTAGAAAAAAATAAATTAGATAAAAATGTCACGTGGTTATTTGACCACCTTATCCGCAGTTTTGGGTGGATATATGTCGGCATATAATGTAACGATTTACGGTTAATGACTGTTGGGGGAGGTCATGGGGCTAGCCTCCCTCCCATGGTCCCGCCTCTAGCAGTGAAGAGGGTTGTGGCTAGACCTCAACCCCCACCTCCCATTACGCAACACATATCACATTAAAACAAAGCAGATTCCAATGTATAGTAATGAACATATTGTTGGACGCAATGGAAATATGTTCGTCTTGTGGCGATGAGGTCTTTTGTCCGACCCCTATGGAGTGTGATTTCACCCTTAACATAATTTTGGTGGTCCTAGGGCTGCCATGTGGTGGCCACTGGTTGGGCCACATGGCACCCTTTGATTGGCCACCAAATCAACCAATTACAAAATGCGAATTCAACCCAATAACAAAGCGCCACTTGGCACGATCCCATTTTCCAAAGACAATACATTGACCAAGTCAACCTGCATATTCACCCTGCCACGTAGGCATTTCTAGTCATCTATACAAACTACTCACTAGGTTTTCTTACATTTTTTTTAATTCATGTTTGAAAAAGTGGACAGAAAGTGTTTCTAGGAGCATACGGGATCGGTTTTGCATAAAACTAGTTCCATCGGATTCATAATGACGAGATATACATGATCGTTTAGGTTCCACACCATTCCAACAAATTTCGTTTTCGAGCATAATTTTTCAACACCTGATTAATGGTTGACCATGGTTGATTTCCATATTGAGATAATATTTGTCATAATGTGATGTTGTTGGCATTACGATGTAATATGTTGTCCTTGATGGAAACCTACACAATGATTTTCCTTTTGATAGCAACCTACTTGTTCAAGATGAAAAATTGACATATCTACAGGTCAGTTCAGATGTGATAGAGAAAGGAATTTCGTCAGTGATAGAGGAATGATGAAGGTAAAATTTCAAGATGTATACGAAATTTTTATGAAGGGAACCTGCCTATACCCAGAGGTTTGATGAAGGGAACCTGAGTATGCATCCAGACTTTGTGTATATGTAGTTTTGGGGAAGAAAAGTCACATATACATGCGAGTAAAAAGAAGGAGAGTCGTGTATGTGTTGGTGCACTAATTTTAACTATACCAAGGGTTCTTACCATGGTATTAGCCCACAATATTGAGCGCAATAACGACTATTTGATCTTGTACAAGAATACCATAGGAACTTGTGTGTTTTTTGGCTCATGGTATTGTCCAAGGCTCAAACTATATAAGGAGGAGAAGATCATAGTGAAAGGGTGTGCATGTGAATTGGAATTGAATGAATACTTCAGTATTAAGTATATCTCCATGGATTGGGTTATATTCAATAGATATATTTGATATTTTTATGCACTCATGAATACAATAATGGATCGGGATCTTTAGATCTGAAATGAATATGTATTTGCATGATCTAATTATGAGTTTTTTATATTTATGGTCTCGCGCATAAGTGCTTAAGTAAATGATATAATCTAAGCAATTTTATTGATTTGAAGTATTATGCAGTCTTATACAGATCTATACGTAGGTTCGAATCATCAAATGTGTGTATACATTCAGTAAAATTATTGAGATATATATTCAGGTTGGTCTCGTAAGAAGCACGCATAGTCACGGATTGGTATTATAGAATTTGTGTATGCAATCTAGGGTTTTGTTGAAGAATGCTGAAGGAAATGTATGATTCGTTTTGTTTTTTTTGTTGTTGTTTTTCATTGATGTCTTGATATAGATCTGGGTTGTCTAATAACTGATTATGATGCTAGTTGATTATGTATAAATATCAGTGATTGATTTATTGTTGACGTTGCGTACATAAAGGAATGGTTTCTGCTTATAAATGACCGATCAATCAGATCAGTGTTGTTATATTTCTGTTGTTTTTCAATGACGTCTTCATGTTGATCTGTGTTTAGTAACAATGGATGAAGTTGAAATTGACTGCATGTTGATTAGTTGAACATGATACTTGATGCTACTAAGTGTACGAGGGTTCAAAGATCTGTAAGCTATTATAATACTTCAGAATGTATCTTCCCAATTCTGTGACTAATTTAGAGTAACAGTTTTTAAGAACTTAGTATATTGAGATCTGTATGCAGGTTTCTCTATAGAAAAGTGCGCATACACACAGTTTGCCTTAAGTAAAGTGGTGTATACATTTTTTATCAGGGTTGCAGTTGATTCAGTGTGTTGATGCAATAGTCGGGGTTTAGTTCTAATATTCTATCTCATTGTTATGTATGAATTGAGTTGGTGATTGGTTAAGTGAATGTTCTCTTCATGGCTGATTTAGTATTTGAGTGATTGGTGATTTTTTGGTTCAGGAATTGGATGAATATTTTGGGTACACTAATAAATTTATTTTTTGATAATTGACTTATCTGATGTTAAAGGGTTCAACATGGATTATAATAGGTCTACAAGTTGTAATGTATTGAAACCGATGGATCTAGTGAGAAAATTTATGAAACATGGTCTACAGTGGTTCTGAGGTTGAAGCCTTCAGTGTAGAAGTCGAAGCTTCCTACAAGTAGAAGTTGGTGATCATTTTAGGGGGTTGTATCTCCCTTCCATTAGTGGTTGGTAAATGAGAGTAGGGTGTCGAATCTCCCTTCCAATGGTGGCTATTAAACGAGATCAAGGGGTTGGAGCTCCCTTCTAGTAGCAGCTGGAGAATGAGAGAAGGTTGCAGCCTTCTGTAGGTGGGTGGATGCATGCTAGTGTGATCTTGTTCCAGTACAAAATTTTAACATGTTTTCTATATAATAAATATTGAAGAAAGAGACAACAGCAGTGGTGTTTTTCTCCCGACTTGGTTTTCCGCCTTAAATCTTGTTTTTCATGTGTGATGATTTATTCTATTATTACTACAAATATTTAGTGCTTAAATTTTTGATGCATAACTGATGAACTAGGCTAAGTAAAGTTTTTTAATATTTATCTGAACATTAATTTATTTGGGTATACGCATGTTTCATTTACGATATCCGCATGCATACGCTAGTTGGACTAATCAAAGTCATGTATAGAAATCAGTAAATAAAAGTAAAAGATTGTGATTCTTGTAAATACTGATTCACCCCCCCCCCCCCCCCCCTTCTCAATATTTTTCCCAACAATTGGTATCAGAGAGAGTCCTTCTATAGAAGCTTGTTCGCTTGAAGGAGATTTGTCACAATGGGAAGGAAGCAAAATAAGAAGGCTACTTAAAGGAAGAATATATCTCAGAAAACGTGTGCAATAGATAATGAAGAAGATAAAAATGTATTGAGTGTTTTTCTTGTGATTCACTTCCTTCTTCATGCAATGTTGAATATAGAAAATACGAAAGTGAAAGTAATGATATGGATCTAGAAGAAGAAATTTATAAACTAAAAAATGAAGTTGAAGATCAACAATAATATTTAATGAAACATAATGTATTTACAAAGATTTTATTAGTAGACTGAATAATCAGTTACAAGAAAGAAACTCAATTGAGCAGCTAAACAAAGAATGGGTAGACCATTGTCACAAGCTCTAGGATGAAGTAACCAATCAAAGTAAAGGACTTGAAGGAGAAATCATCTCTCTAAAAATAGATATGGAAAACTAAAATAAGAAGAATGAAGAACTTATATAAACATTTTAATAACAAGAAAATGGGTTGAAAGAAGAGATTCTCACTACAAGAAAAAAAGACATTGGTGAGGGGTGAAAATGGTCACCATAAGCTCATTGGTGAGGGTCAAAAGAGCCTTCGTCACCAAAAATTGAACGTAACCAAAGTTGGCATCGCCGAAAGTATTGGTGTTGCGGTGACATTCAAGGTCCATCACCAATAATGATATATAGTGACGGATAGTGACCGTCACCATTTCATATGAGCAATGGTGACAGACAATAGCCTCCGTCACCAAAAAACTGAACATCACCAAAAGTGGCGTCGCCGAAAGTTTGTGTTGTGCTGACATTCAAGGTCCGTCACAAATATTGATTATAATGATGGATAGTGACCATCACCATTTCATATGATGAACAATTAATTTTTTTGATGGACCTTTCATGGTCGTCACTATTGGTGCATATATATGGCGACGTTCATTCACTGTCACCATAATCTCATAATGATTATAATGACAAATAGTGACCCTCACCATTTCATATCAACAACAAATATTTATGGTGACGGGCCTTTAATGGTCGTCACTATTGATGCGTATATATGGTGGCGTTCGTTGACCATCACCATTTCATATTTTTGTGAGGGTCAAAAAATGTCACCATAAGCTTATTGGTGATGGTCAAAAGAGCATCTATCACCAAAAACTAATCGTCGTCATTTCCTATGAATATAAAGGCATGATGGAATCGAACCATCAACCTCGTGATTGTAAAGCAGGTGCTCTTCCATTGAGCTAGCACCCTTTAAAGAATTAGACTTTAAACTAGAAATTGCCCCTAAAGGTGCAAAGATACACCAAAGGAATAGAAAATCTAGGATGATCAGAAGTTGCTAGAAATAATATGTTCAATATACATAATAAAAAGACAATAAGAATAACTTTTTATATAATCTAAAAAAGCATGTACTACGTAGAAGAATAACTGGAAAGCACAACTAAAAATTTCAATCACAACATAACAATATAAAATAACATGCAACAGGAAAGGAACAACTCCACATTTTGGGAAATATGAACAATCCATGAGCATGTTCTTATATATTGATATAGATAATGAAATAGAAATCTAGATTTATGAAATTCAAGTATCACACAAGAATGTCTTGAACAAATATCAATATGTAAAATAGTATTTTTTGCATTTGGATTTACCTTGCAGAACCTCGGGAAAAAGTTTCCACGGAATCAACCAATAAACATAACAACATGGACCTCAGGAGCAATTGTGCAGGGGATAAAATATGAAGGTAAAGCACTAAATAAGTATTAAAAGAAAATGATTAAAAGCATATCTAGAAAGAACTGATAACCCTATGAAGTAAACCACACACATTTATCATCGTGACTAGTACACTTGTAAAAAAAAACAGAATAAATTATGAACTATTCCACCAAAAAACAGTGACTTTTTCCACTAAATAAAGTTTCAAATTAATCACTAACATGACGCTAACTTCTCTACAAAAATAGGGAGGTTTCAAGACAATGTATAATAGCTTGCATGGAAATCGTGTTGATAAAACCTTCCAAGGAATAAGCCCATAACAATCAACAAGAGTGCCATCATACTTAATACTATCAAAGAGTGTTCAATAGAAAAAGTGAATTGACGGACCTTCATAACTTGCATTGGTTCCTTATCCTTCATCCAACCCTAAAATTTTATACCAAGGTTAACATTTTTAAGGAAAGTTAAGAAAAGTCACATGATCTTGTGAAATAAGATTTTTATCACTACCATTAACTATAATGCAAAAATTTTGCACAAACAAAGCATCATTGTCTAAAGTGAAGTAGTCAGTGATGATTAAGACTAATTGTGGGCTTAGAATTGTTTTTTCATTTTTTTTTTAATTGTTATAATTACCATACTTAGTAGCAGAGGCATTCCCACCATGGATTGGGAAGTCCACAACAACCACTTATGTAACTGGGATTGTTGACTATAATCATTTTAACCTTCTCCTTCGTTTTGCTCAGCCATTGAAATATGTGTTGAGAACTCTTTGCTTAAGACATCTCTCATTAGAATGGGCAGACCATTAGTGATAATAAAAATATTCTCGAAACATTTCCACTATCATTACAATTGCTTTTGGGCTAAAACTTAGACTTAAGGGTATCTTTGTCATGTCTTGTAAACAAATGAATATGCCAAGGGGAAGGAGCATAAGAAGAGGGATTAGAAAACATCTACTGAGAGGAGCTTGAATCATTGTCAATGATGTTCCATCTTTAGGGATCACTTCTGTAACTTGCTTTCAATATTCAAGGCAAGCCAGAAATCCTTGCTCCAATGAACTCAGTGCATGCAAAGTCCATCTTGTGTTGAATATGAAACAAGAGACACTTGATAAAATTGAAACATTAATCCTCGGCAATGAATTTTTCAATATACTAATGAACAATCAATACAAGCAATTATCAGAGAGGCAGCCACCGCTAAGTAGTTCCTTCCTAAGAGGTTAGAAACATTATCTAATAAATAGTTTGTAGAAGCCATCGAAATCACCCAACAGGCACCACATTGCACACAACATGTTGAGTTGTGAGAGAAATAATATTAAATTAGAATGCACCCTTTTGAGAGAGTAACAACATTTTGGAGAAAAAAATGCCTATGATAAGTGATATACCCGCTAGAGGTATAGAAATACTGCTTGCAGATCAGGAGAAATTCTTCCAGTAGATCAGGAGGCTGGTCCATACCCCAAGAGATATCTAGGGATCAACCCCAAACCCGAGTAGCTCTGAGGTTATGGAAGAAACATTGAGAAGTAATGTGAAGGCAAAAGTCTTGCAATTAGACTAAACTCAGAGGATAACTACGAACCAAGAGTGACAACGTTTTGGACAGTTCCTTAGTCTAAAGAGGCTAGAAGCTCATGCAACACTAGAATGTTATTTTATTGGGCAAAGATAATGCAATGTGCATCTTGCAAATGCAAAATGCTCTTGCACGTGATGGGAAATAGGTCTTGAAAAAAGATGCCCTATGTGCAGCATCAACGCACACAACATTATCTTTTTCCCAATGCACTAACCTTCTAGTTGTGGCTAAATAGCACTTGGGTCACAGTGGCAAGGCTTTCAGTAGCAGGCACTTACCAAATCTTCTACAATTTGCATTATTGTACCAGAACTAGTTCTTGGACCTATGCTAAGATGTGAGGTGTTTCCACTGCAAGAAATCAAGCAATGTCGTTAGCATTCAGATCTAGAAAACTTGAGAAACACCTTGACCAGGGAGAAAAAATCAGAAAGAAACGAACACATAAAATAATAATAACTCTAGAAGATTATAAATAGGAAACCCTGATATCATTGCACTGGAGGTTCATGCCTTCACTTTTTTATTTTTCATTATAATTTGCACAAGTTCCCTCCAATCCTAGCATGTCACATTTTTTCATTTAGCAACAGTTAAAGCCTTTTTAATTTGGTTGTGTATGAATCCCAATGTACAACTGGTATTATAGATGCCATACATAACAATTAGGAAGCCAAAACAAGTAAATGCAATGTTTCAGCTATAACTTCTTATCAAGAAATGTTAGTTACAGTGACAACAATGGTATGTGAATTGCGCAAGCCATATGTATCTCATGTGGAAAGGCTGGTTGTAATCCTTGTGTGAACCAAAATCTCAATAAACAACAACATAAAGAACTAATATGCAACGGAATTGTCATAGAAACTATTTTATAAATGGGAAAGGTAGTGAATTATGGAATAGCATATCATGCGTACTACCTATTTAGTTGATTACACTGTAATATCATTTTCAGTTTCTTTAATATTTGGGTACATTGCTCATTTTATCTAGAATTACAGTGAGATAGTTGTCTGATAGTTGGTCATATTACAGTGGGAATGTCATCAATATAGGAAATCTAGTTTTTGACTGAAAATGAGAGCATGGCATAAGGAAAGTCATTGCCACAAGGTAAAACTATGATTGACAAATTCTTACTCGAATGTATATTATTTGGAGTTAAATACAAACTATGATTATTTGTGATAATGCTATGGATATTGGACAATAGACATTCAATTAAAGTATTGTCACTGTAACATGTCTACAATGTAGCTGTAGATCCTTTTTGACCTTGGTTTCTATTTTTTGCAATGGCTTGTAGTGGTAGCATGATGTTTGCATTAGATATTTGCTTCCAATTTTCTAGTGAACCTTCAAGAGGGTCATAACCTGTTAGGAAAGAAATTATTTTTTCATAAGAGGCATTCCTAGAAAAAACTAGTCAAGAGGCCAATCTGCAAGACAAAATTATAATATATATTGTGACTTCTCCAAATCTTTAAAATTATTCACTATTTGATACTTCACTAATCAGTCAATAATGCAGCAACCTTCAGAAACCAAAACATAGTGGTGACTTGAAATTCATGTTTGCATTATGCTAGTATAAGCTTAGTCTATTCAAAGGCCTACCATATGCAACAAAAGAGATTAGCAGAGAATCTTCCCATGTGCACTATTGGAATTGTAGGAAAAATGAAATAGTTAGTTTATATATCTTCAACGATTTTGAATTAGGAAACAATCCCTTAAAATGTACATCCACCATAAGGCTAGGTCGAGTTCAATCTAGTCAGGTGTGTTGCTACTTGCACAAACTTGTTATTTATTTTTCCCGTCTTAGGCCTTAGAAAACTAACATAGTAAATGTATAAGAGTTCCCAAAATAAATGTCTAAGTGAGATGGAAGACATGTGAGAAAATTCAAGCTGGCCTATCCATGTTCACCCATTATTGGGCTTCTTTAGGATTAATAGTTGAGGAAAGTTTTTCAGCACTGTGGAACTAAGAAAGTATGCCAACTTTGCAACACCATGAGAGTCATCTAGAATTGTTGAAATGATGCTGACCAGTTTAGGGTATTAGTAGGAGACAACTTAGCAACATCTTAGTATCATGTTGCATGAAGAATTAACTCAAACATTAGTTTTTGAGGCAGCTGATACACTACCCAAATCATGTCCTTTAGGAGAGAAAGTTTGCACATTGAGTGTGTGAGAGAGCGAATGGGTATCATGTTCACATGGATTGATACATTAGTCCAATTTATATTTTATTATATTTTCCTAAAGGATAATATCCGTAAATGCAAACATGAGAGTGGGTGCCCTCACATTTGAAGAGACAAATCTAGAGGGATTGTGTTAAGGAAAATTTAAGTTCATCATTCTACCCTCATTCTTAATGGAAATAAACATTTCATATGATTCATGTCATATTTTCCCAAGGTTTGAAAGCACTAAAGTTTAAACTCCCAATATGTCCTTTATGAGAGTGGGTGCCCTGACATTTGAAGAGACAAATCTAGATGGATTTTGTTAAATACCATTTAGTTTAATCATTATACCCTCATGCTTAATGGAAATAAAAATTTCATATGATTCATGTCATATGTTCCCAAGGTTTGAAAATACTAAGGTTTAAACTCCTAGGATCTCATCATTCCCTCTAGTTGAAGGAAGAAGAAATTTGAAAAGAAACATTGATCTCCTATAGTGACTCGTACCTTTCTTATTTTACCTTTTCACTTGAGAATTTGATGGCTTAGGATTTGAACCTCAAATTAAGTGGCAGATTTAACATATAGTTGTGGTTGTTTGGCCTTTTGGGAAACTATGCAACGATGAGTGCTTTCTATGTCCAATATTATAATGATCCATTTTAGATGAATCTCTTAACTTTCATTGTCTTAAGATTTTTGAATATTGATCTTATTAGAAATTGTAAGTTAAAGGTAATTTTTATTGCAAAATATAGCACCCCTATGGCATCATAGGTATGGGCACCTCAACTTGACCTATCTCTCTTAGTTGGCATGAGAGAAACTAGTATATGGACTTCCGAACATTCTATAGAAGATCCATAGAGTTTGCAGAGATTGTCACACAGGGAAGCTACATTGAATACCATTTTATGAAGGAAAAGCTTGGAGAGTGTAGAGGGTCCTTCAGTTGGTACTTTTAGACATATGTGGACTAATGAACATGACATCAACCACTGGTTCTAGGTTCTTCCTTCTGTTTGTTTATTATTTTAGTAGAAAAATGTGGGTATATTTTCTATAATTAAAATATGATGTGTTTAATGAATTTCAAAATTTCAAAGCATTAATAGAGAAATAGTTAGGTTTTCATATTGCCTCTCTTAGATATGATACTATTGGGGAATTCTACTTAAAATATTTCAATAAATTTTGTGCTAAACATGGGATCCAAAGACAATATACTACACCTTACACTCCACAACAAAATGTATTGGTTGAGAGCCAAAACTGTACTATCACAAAGATGGCTAGGTTTAAGTTGCAGAGGAAGTCTATTCCAAAAAGGTTTTGAGTTGAGGCAATGTTCACAATAGTATACCTATTGAATAGATCTCCCATGATGGAAATGAAGTAGAAGATCACAAAGAACCATGGTTTTGAAGAAAGTCCAAGTAAGTCATCTTAAAGTTTTTTGTTCTTTTTCCTACACTTGGATTCTACCGAAGAATATAACCAAATTAGATCCAAAGAGAAAAGCTAATGATTATAGGGTACAACAACAGTATAAGGTTTATAGGTTGATTGATATTGACACTGATAGGGTAAGCTTCAATAGTGAATTTGTTGTTTATGAGGAGGTTGGACCTTTCCAAAAATCTCCTAAGTTTTGAATTACTTAGAAGCTGGAAGGGGTTGAGGATTCGGGTGTCAAGCTTCAGGTACCTGCACTTGAAGGGGGGTGGAAGATTTTGAGCATGATGAATCTCCTAGACTATTAGTTTATGATCTAGATATAGGTGATCTAGGTCATGGTGACAATACTGACTTGGATGAGGAAGATCACAAGAAGAGACCCAAGTAATGGCACAACACCATTAGATATGTTTGAGTAAGAAAAATGATCAAGGGATGATTATTTAGTGGAAAGAGAAATCAGAGAACATAGTCAACTTTGCTCTCATGGTCAATATTAGGGAAATCTATGAGTCAAGATGTTTGAGGAAGCACAAGGGAGACTGAATTGGGAAAGAGCCATGGTAGTCAAATATGAGAGTTTGACAAAAAATCAGACTTGTGGTCTCACATCACTTCCATTAGGGAAGAAACCTATTGGCTGCAAAGGGATGTACAATAACAAGTACAAGGAAAATGGTGCATTTGACAAGTACAAAGTATGGCTGGTTGCATAAGGGTGTTCTTAGGAATAGGGCATTGAATATGAGGATACCTTTGTTCCTACAACAAATATGAGCACCATCCAACTTGTTCTAGCCATGCTAACAAAATTTGGCTGGAAGGCCCATTGTATGGATGTGAAAAGTGCCTTTCTTAATGGAGATTTGCGGGAAGAAGTCTACATGTATCAACCATACTCTTTTCAGGTTTCAGGGAAGGAAAATCTAGTCTGCATACTCAAGAAGGTTCTGTACAGTTTGAAATATGCACCTAGGGCATGGTATATTAAGATTGATAGGTATTTGGATGAACAGGGGTTCTAGTGGAGTGCTTCAGATTCCAACATGTATGTGAAAAGAGTTGGTAATGATATCATGTTTCTGTTCATACATGTAGATGATATCATTATCATACGTAGTGAGGCAAGTTCAATAACACATCAAATCCAATTTGAGAATTTTTTTTTACTTGATAGATCTAGGCCTCCCACACTACTGTCTGGTTGTAGAAGTATGGAAAATAGGTAACAACACTTTTTTTCTCACAAAAAAAAAAAATTCCAGGGAGTTTGTTGGACAAGTTTAGAATGACAGATTGCAAAGTCTCGTCTACACCTATGGAGAAAGGGTTTGAAACTTTCAACCAAAACTGACTCTAAGGCAGTCAATGAGTCAATGTACAGGCAACTAGTTGGTAACTTGATATATCTTAGAGTCCCTAGACCTAATTTGAGCTTCGCTGTGAGCTTCATTTCCAGATTCATGATAATGCCAAAGGTAGAGCACTAGACAAAAACAAGGTGAGTGCGGAGATATGTGAAAGGGACTCTTGACTTTGGGATTTTCTACAACAGAAGCAAAGACCCTAGCCTATGTGGGTATACAGATTCAGATTGGGAAGGTTATCTTCATAATAGAAAATCCACTTCTGGATATGTTGTTAGCCTTGGCATAGGTGCAGTCACATGGACCAGAAAGAAGCAGCATGCACAAGCCAGGATCCATTTTTTCAATAGAAGAGAAATATCGAGGAGTATAGAAAGAATCATGATAGGCATTTTGGCTAAAGAGGATGCATTGAAATGCAACAAACATAGCCAAGACCCCTGTGATGTGAGAACCAAGGCTTGATGAAAATTGCCAAGCATTTGGTCTTTCGCGAGCATACCAAACATGTTGAGGTATATTACCACTTCATCACATAGCTTGCAGAAGATGGGTCTATCGAATTGTAGTATTGTCATATAAAGAATCAAACTGTAGACATTCTCACCAAGGGTTTGGGTCCTGAAAAATATGTAAAATTCTGATATAAGCTTGGTGTAGTTAGTAGATTGACCATTAAGGGAGGGTATTAAAGTAAATATTAGTTCACTATTCAATAATGGTCAATTAGGTACTAGATTTAGGCACTAATAAAGTCAGATGGAATTTACATTCATAAAGTGGATTGACTCAACTTTATTGTCACCTATATAAGAAAGACTTTTCTTTCTCACTATTAACTTAAAGGCACATGACAGCAATGAAAAGAGGGTTTTTTGTAGTTGCAAGACATAATATTGTTTTTGCAAAGTGGAAGGCACATGAAAAAAAGGCCCTTTATCCGTCCTTTCCTCAGGTACAAGAAACCCAAAATATTTTCTCAAGGTTTCTTTTATATTTTTCTCCAACAACCCCAATGACTCACTTCACTTTCCTTAGTTTGAAAACAAAGAGAAATATCCCTTTCCAAACCTTGTGAGAAAGGTCTTACTTACAGCAAATGGGATGACCGCAACTCCAAACCCTGTGAACAATATTCCCCAGTATAAAAATAAAGAATCCTGCAACAATAGCAAGATCAAATAAAAAATTGGCTTCCAATTTAGAATCCAAATGAACCAGAAACTATTTAATTTCTAGACAAGACCCTTCTCTAAGGTAGTGTAACTTGCCTTTACAAAAAAAATGACAAGCCACCCATTAATATTTGGAATGGTAGCTACTAATAATGCCTGCATACAAACATAGAAGAGATTAATCCTACCAAACTGAATCAAAAGGATGAAATCCGTAGGAAAAACAAATTAAATCTTATTAAGACAACATAAATGAGGGGAATACATGGATTGTCCCCATAACAAGCTGATATCTATTTGAAATGAATATTTATAATATCAAAAACAAAAAATAGTAATTAAGCTAAATCCAAGTCTTCTTGAGCAATCATAGGGTTGGAACTTGATATACATAGTATTAAGGGCACTTAAGCCTTTTCGTCCAATATAATCAGCAACATGTCCATTGAATATTGCACCCACAGTGGCTCCCACGTTTGATAAGGATCCAAAAAAATAAAACTGACACAAAATTCAACATTTTTTAGGTCACAATGGGCCTTTCTGTAGTCTCGTTGGGAAATATTAATCACTTTAACACAGTAGGCAACAATTGACATTTTTTGTGGTAGCATTCAGAACTTATGGACTTGGTTGCATTGGAAAATAGTAAATGCACCAAAATAGATATTAAATATGTCCATGAATTTCTTAAGAGATGTATAATCATCTGTGTATTTATCCTAAAAGTATGACTGAAAGACATGCCCTTAAAAATCATCTAACAGTGAAAACATACCTAAGACAAGGTTAAATCAAGATCATCAATGATCCCATTTTGAGTAGGCGATGAATATTCAACCTGTTACAACATTACTTTTCCAGAATCGTGAGAAATTTAATGAACCCTTCCCTGTTTTGAAGACTGAAAGGTATTCAATACAATGGTTGAGAAGAAAACTAATAAATAAGAAAAATAACTTACATATAATCCAAACTCCACATGCCCCAAGGCAACAATATATGTACAAAGTATTGCAACAAGAGAACTCCCTTGGAAGGAGTGAACATATGCACTTTTTGCCCCTTTACCACTAAGACAACTAGATTTTGATCTGCTACGCCGACTACTTTTTTCTGAAAGATGCTTCTTCACATCTCTATTGTCATCCTGGTTTCCTGTCTCCAAATCATTTTTGTATGCCATCTGGTTCTCGAGGGTAAAAGTCCCAAAGACAAAATTTCTTTCAAATTTAATTACAAATTACTAAACTCCTCCTGCACAAATAAACCCATGAAATCCTTTAACAGTAGCACGTGATGATGATAGACATCAATGCTAGTAGAGAAATCTCATAGCTGGGAAAAAATACAATGATAATTCAACAATACTGTGATGTACATGATTATGTTTTTGAACAATATCATGGCAATCAAGAAACAAATAATCATTCAGGCTAATTCATCAATACATGGAAAAAATACATTTACAATTTTATCCAGTAGATTCAAACATATATTTTCTAGAATGATGTGACAGGAGCCTAGAATAGAAAGAACACCAACAATGATATCACTGAAACCTATATGGAGCATATTGCATAACTCAATAAGCTAGCTCCCAATAAATTATTTTTCTTTTGAGAGAAAAAAATTTATTCAGATGCCTGTTGTACAATGTCCATTTGCTGCAAATGATATTTTTTTGGAACAATTTGAGAGAAGCCTAGAGGAACAAAGATACCAACAACAGTATCATTCCAGAAATGCAGCATATTTCGGAACTCATTCTGTTAGAGCCCAATAAATTATTTTTCCCTTATGAACACAAAAACATACTCATATGACCACCCTACATAACAATGCAGATCCAATTGCAAATTCACAACCAATGGTATATTTGAAACAAGCCAATGAAATCAAACCCCCAATATTACAATTTTGAAACATGACAATCAAATCAAACACCCAACTCAATACGACTGTTAGGCAACCACCATTCTCATGGAAGGGAGGAACGATTAGTATCCAGTCGGTTCAAAGTCGATTCAAAATAAGATACTTATACAGAGGTTGAGGAACCATATCCATATGCGCTAACAATGACTTGATTCAATGGTAGTGTCATCCATATGCAGAAATAATGGCTGCTCTCAACATTGAATTTTTCCTACAACCATAATCAACTTAGTTTTGAAGATCCATTAGATTCCACTTGAATGAATTCAAAAAAACTTCCAAATATGATGCAGAGCATAGCTTACAAAGGGTAGATTCAAAGAAAAAATAAATCATATTTTGATGACCTCGTACAGTAACAAAATGGAAACAGAATCTCACAAAATCAAGAAAACCCAAACAAGAAAAAATAAAGAAACATAAAAAACAAATGCAATATTGTAGTTACCTCTTCCAATAGATACACATAATGGCTATTCTGCTTATATGAGAAGATATACCCAATTCAACCAAACTAGCAAACACTATCACAGATGGAGATACAAATTCCGCCTTGTGGGATTCTCCTCTGCTAAAAATCATAGGGAAATTTAACAGATTTGAAGAATTCCCAAAACTCACAATTCTAGTCTCTCTTTCCTTATAACCGCAATTTCAAATAATCAAAACTTCATATAGGGTGAACACGTCGTACTAGAAAGGTTGGAGCTGATTATGCTACTGTTTCTCTCATGGAAGACCTTAAAATGGCCAAGAAAAACCTAAGAGAATGCATCCAAACACTATGTATGGATGAAGTGCTCCCTGTACAAATCCATCATAGTTCTAAGGCCCACTGGAGGAGAAGTAATGTTCTCTATCTATAAATTTCATCTACAGTAATCCTATTCAAGTCATGCTTAGATGCTAAGAGGTAATGGAATATGACAAAGTTCCAGGTACTAATAATGGAATAATACAACCAAGCCAACTAGTACAAAGGAAGTTTCAAGATTATAAATCATAATATTCAGTTTGTCAAAAAAATGAATTTGTAAATAAAGGAATGTGTCTCAGAATGGCACTAGGGTTTAAAATGTGCATCAATTATTTCTACTCGGTATCAATTCATTGGTCGATGATTGTTATCCTACAGTTCTTGCAAATAGCTAAATTGTTTT
The DNA here is from genome assembly GCA_034641835.2 of Pinus albicaulis. Classification (NCBI taxonomy): domain Eukaryota; kingdom Viridiplantae; phylum Streptophyta; class Pinopsida; order Pinales; family Pinaceae; genus Pinus; species Pinus albicaulis. The sequence goes on from CM076572.1 coordinate 112,632,479, forward strand.
GGAAAATTCTCCTGATATAAACAGATTTAGTGTAGAGATGCTATTTCATTTTTTATAACTCATTGTGGCATGAAACTAATTGAGGTTCAAGGGTTGAAATATTTATATAAATATGATGGATAAATTATTACTCCCTTTTAAGTTACTGCCTGATTTGTTGTTGAGGTTGTATTGTTTGTGTACTCAACATTACCACCAAGGATTCTGAATCAGAGTGAAATTGTCTTGGACCAACTAGGCCATAGTGAGACCACACGTAGCTAAACATAGATAGCTAAGCAACATGGATTTACATTTAAGCCCTTAGCTTTTCCTGCTAAATGTCTAAAGAACATGGTCATGGAAACCTTCTTTGTTGTTTGCAAAATCGTTACAACACAAATAGTTGAATTTTAGGCCTGTCTTTATATAAACGACTATAGCTTAATGTTAGACCTGAAAATATAATCTTAAAGGGAGATTTCAACCCATTTTTGGTATATATTAACTTCTTGGGATTGAAGTCAGCTGGACAAGCTGGCAATTGATAGTAGAAAATCATTAGAGCAGAAGCCACTGGTTGGAGGGAGCTATAAGCTATTGCCTAGGATTGTTTGTTGGGGCTGTTTTGTGATGTGTTTTCTTGGGGTATTCATGGAATTAGATTTTGTTTATTTTCTAAAATGGAACTCCTGGAAAAGGTAATAGTCAAGAACTTGAACAAATCCATCTTTGAATGCAGGCCTAGCAATGAAATTTGTCACCCTAACATTCTTAAAGATCCACAAGCGACATTTTTATGCTAGCAGTGCAATGTATTTTCTTCACTAACCATCCAGTAATTTGTCTACTACAAATTTCTTTATGTGCCTATATCCATGAAAATATTTCAATACATAAAAAATCACAATTCAACTGTCTGGAAGAATATAAAATGGATTAGAACTTGTAGTAAAAAATGTTACCATGCTATCATAAATAATTAATTTATTATTTAATCAGTTTCTTCATTAATCATGGCCCTCTCAATCCCATGCCTAGCAATTAAATCTATCACCCTAACATTCTTAAAGATCCACAAGGTACTTTTTGATGCTAGAAGTGCAATGTATTTTCTTCACATTCTTAAATCATGGCCCTCTCAATCCCATGCCTAGCAATGAAATCTGTCAGTACCCTAACATTCTTAAAGATCCACAAGGGAACTTTTGATGCTAGCATTGCAATGTATTTTCTTCACTAACCATCCAGTAATTTGTCTGCTCCAAATTTCTTTATGTGCCTATATCCATGACAATATTTCAATCCATCAAAAATGACAATTCTGTCTGGAAGAATATAAAAGGGATTAGAACTTGCAGTAAAAAATGTTACCATGCTATCATAAATATTTAATTGATTATTTAATCAGTTTCTTCATTCATCATGGGCCTCTCAATCCCATGCCAAAAGAATGGGGTACCTCATATGATATATCAAGCCTTGCAAATGTGGGAAAATAGTAAATCTTACCGGTGAAAGTGGTTTAGCAATCAATTTTCTTCAAGCTTATTTCTGGTTAAGGGTTTTCACTCTAATATGCGATGGGGAGGTAGAAATATGTGCCTGCTCGTTATGAAATTTTATCCATCCCAAGAACTCATTTTTAGAGTTTCAATTCCATGACAATTTGAAGTGAATATCTGCATAAGTGATTTCTATTTTATTTATTTTTAATTATGACGAATGAATGATTGAATTTGTTCATTCTTGTTACTTCTAAATGTTGTTTCTTGTGAAATACATATTGCATTAACCCTGCTCAGTACGGAGTCTTCATTATTATCACAAAGATACAACTTTTTTATTTTAGACATAAACATAATTACTTCAGGATGAATATTAGCTACCCGCTCTTTCACAGCATCAACCTTCTCAGGCTAAAAATGCATTATTATTATTGTGTTTGGAAGCTCACAACCATACCCTTCTTGGAGGTCTTTAATGCTCGACTTTTCATCTATCCACTCTGGAACGATATATCCAATTTTGGTTCTAGGTGGAGGTATCTCATTAAACCTTATCTTATATCCATTGCTACATATGTAAGGCAATAAAACACTCTTAAACCCAATCCATGAACATATAGAAAGGTATAACACATCATCTCAATAGCCATGGCTCAAGCTCTTAAACCTAGTCTCCACATATCTTGTCTTAAGCTGCTACTATTGTTGTTAATAAACTGAATGTTGACTTAACTGATGGTGTTGTGGCATAAATTATTGTTTAATAGAAGACTAAATTGTCCTCGAGTCATTATCCAACTCATTAATTTGTTGAAGTTGTGGCATTTGTTGTTCGTGAAACTCTACCTGTAATTGAACAACTTGTTGCTACTTCTATTACTGTTGTTGCTAGATTTGTTGTTGTTGTAGTAGTAGGGGGTGTTGAATATGTCGTTGCTGCTACATGTTTACTTGTGTTTGTACTATAGGAAGTGAAGTTGCATCATTTTTCAAATAATGAAAAAGATGAATAGGAAGAGTCGGCATAGGTAATCTAATTGATGATGCATTAATTCATTGATTTGTATCTGGGCAGGGGCTTTGAATGTCTTCGTTCTTTGTTGGGATGCAAAAACGTAGCATCTCAAGGATTGTAATTCTTTCTTTTTGCAACAAATTCTCTATCTTACTGGAATTTCTGGGGTAACTGATGCGAGTTCTCTGGTGGTGCAATCTAATATCCTCTGTTTGGTTATGAACGTTAATTCTTTCTTTTTGCAAGAAATCCTCTATCTTACTCGAATTGATGGGGTAACTGATGAGAGTTCTCTGGTGGTGCAATCTAATATCCTTTGTTTGGTTATGAATAGGATACTTCACTTTCTCTGCCAATTTTGATCCCAACATTTAGCATTCTTCAGGGGTCATTGAAACTTTGGTTTGGTGGAACCATTTGGCATCCCAATGCTCAAAATTCTTGAGGATGCATGGAAAATTTTCATGGATAACAGCCTCAGGACCTTTTCTATGTATGTAATATCTATTTTTGATGAGTTTATATATGTGATCTAGTAGATGGAATCAATTTAGTTTGTGCCAAAGGCCAATCAATATCACGTACGCTCATTTTGGCAGTATTGAGCATGGGAGTTTGTTCTTTTTGAGAATATGAATCCAATGTAGTTACAGACAAAGGGGACTGGAAAGAGTTGTACTGGGAAATCCCCTTCTCATCTTAGCAGAGTTTAAAACATTGTAATGAATTTCCGATGAATAGTTTTATGTATCAACAGCTCTAAATTACAATCATAAATATTCTCTTGATGAATACTGAGTTATTCCACATGAGGGTTCTCTAGTTAGAATATTGTTCCTTAGTAAATTTGTGAATGCGGTTTACTATGTTCCTGTAATGGAAGTAGTTCGTAACCACTTTTTAAGCACAGACATAAAACCTAAATGTTGTTTCACGAAAATAATTTAAGTTGTCGGGTAAAAAAAAAAATTTAGTGTCCTTGGAAGATTCCAAATCTCCTTATACAAATCAAAAGGTATCAAAGTGTCTTTTTTTATGTTTGTGGAGTTACAATGAAGACATTCACGAGAAAAAAATCATAAATGAGAGAGGTGCTAGGTGTTGTAGGTTATCAATTTTGATCCCAGCATTTAGCATTCTTCAGGGGTCATTGAAACTATGGTTTGGTGGAACCATTTGGCATCCCAATACTCAACATTCTTGAGGATGCATGGAAACTTTCCTTCAGTAACAGCCTCAGCACCTTTTCTATGTATGGAATCTTTTTTGTTGATGAGTTTATATATGTGATCTAGTAGATGCCATCAATTTAGTTTGTGCCAAAGGCCAATCAATATCAGGTATGCTCGTTTTGGTAGTCTTGAGCATGGGAGTTTGTTATTTTTGAGAAGATGAATCAAATTTAGTTGTAGACCAAGGGGACTGGAAAGAGTTGTACTTGGAAATCCCCTTTTAATCTTACCAGAGTTTAAAACATTGTAATGAATTTCCCATGAATAGTTTTATGTATAAGCAGCTCTAAATTACAGTCGTAAATATTCCCTTGATGAATACTGAGTTATTCCACATGAGGGTTCTCTAGTTAGAATATTGTTCCTTAGTAAATTTTTGAATGCGGTTTACTATGTTCCTGTAATGGAAGTAGTTCGTAACCACTTTTTAAGCATAGACATAAAACCTGAATCTTTTTTCACAAAAATAATTTAAGTTGTCGAGGAAATCATTTTTTTTTAGTGTCCTTGGAAGATTCAAAATATCCTTATACAAATCAAAAGGTATCAAAGTGTATTTTTTTTATGTTTTTGGAGTTATAATGAAGAAATTTACGAGAAAAAAATCATAAATGAGAGAGGTGCTAGGTGCTGCAGGTTATCAATCAACAAATCCAAGAGGATATTGAAGAACTGAGAAACACAATATGTATTGTGTGGGATTCAATATGTACATATAGTTTCGAATATCTCTAGACTATAATATAAAGTGAATATCAGGAGACATAATGCGAAGTATATTGGGATAACTCTGAGATGATAGATACCACAACAAAGAGAAGGAATCATACTATGTTTCAGAATAGCTTATTGGTATTGCAACTGATGTTGATAAAGCAGCGGATGTTGTTGGGACGGTGATTGGGAAAATTTTCCTGCAAGGTATTAAGAAAAATATTCATTTTTAGTAATGAATGAATGTATTGACCCCAACCCTAAATCTACAGGGGTAATCGGTAATTTTTTTCAACACTGTATCGACCCCAACCCTAAATGTGTAGGGGTAATCGGTAAATTTTTTCAACAGAGTGAGACGAAGTTGTATTGAATTATTAAACTCGACTAGAACATAACCCCTCCTATCCTAAACATGATTTGAAATTCCTCATTCATACATAAATGATAATGGATTGATTGGTGACCTAAAATATCATCGATCAATGAATCCAAATGGAAATTGAAACATCCACAATGAGGCGGATAAAAAACACAAAAAAAAACCAAAAAAATAGGTGTTTAGAGTCCTACATCTATCTTCTATCTAGAATCCTCATTCCTCCAGTTGGTATCCATGGTGCTATTGAGTTTTTGAAAGCCAAAGAGAATGCGGAAGAGCTGCTCTGAGTAGAAAATGAAAAGGGGCGTTGGGGGCTGCTTATTATCGTTAATAGAAACGAATGGCCCTGGTCCCAGTATTGAAAGACCACAAAGGCTGGTCGTTTTCTTCCAAGGCACAGTCACTGGCCATTGCACAACGTTTACCAGTACTCACGTTTTTCACCAGCGTTTTGAAAAGCACTCCAGAGCACTATTGGGGACTGCAATTTGAGGAACAATTACACTGAGGAAGAAAGGCATAGTGCACACTAGATGATTGGGAGTCTCTGGTAGTGTGTAGAGCTTCCAACATATGCCCAAATGGTCTGGGAATTTGGAACGCAAAACAAAAGATATCGAATAGCTGAAATGGTCGTGGTCCCAATAATTTGAGCGCTAAAACCCAATATGAAATAATTTGAGAGCTAAAACTCAATATTAAAATAAAAACAATGACAACGAAAATAAAAATAAATGATAAATAATAATCTCACATTACCGCGGGAAATGGAAAAGTACCTGAATTAATTTATTATATGAGAAAATGAAATTTTATGTCAAAAATAATTTCAAATTTTAAAGTTTTTATGAGAATGAAATTTTGTTAATAGTAAAAAAAAACATTATTTTTTATTATTTGTTTTAAGATTTTTATTTATTTATTTTAGAATAAAAATTAACATTAAAGTTGAATTTGAATCATATATTTATGTAAATGTTGTTGTATATATTTTTTATTCAACAATTGATTATAGGTTTCTATGAGGCTACTTTAAGTTGGTGAGTAAATATTTCATTCTCAAGTCTAATGGACAAAGGTGGGATTCATCTAGACATGTGTGTGTGCACAAGAGAGGTGTTATGCATGCCATATGCTTCGACCACTATATATAAGTGTCTCCCCTTTCTACCTTTTGACCACTATATATAAGTGTCTCCCCTGACTACCTTTTGACCACTATCTCTAAGTATCTAAGAGGAAGTTGTTCAAAAAAAACCTCTTAAAAGTTTAAATTTTCATGAATTTCACAGAGGTGTTTCAAAAACCGCTCCTAAGGGATTTTTTTCTGTTGTATTTGAAATTTTTCCTCACTGGAATCTAGTTCCCTCCTCCCCCTACCCACCCACCCCATGCTCCCATTCCCAAAAAAAAATGGGATGTTGTTATGACCTTGGTTATGGATGAACTCAAAAAAATTTAAAAAACAAAAGAGAGTTTAAATTTTGGTTAAGATTTTTTTGTTTTTCTAATCTTCATCAAATTAAAACTAGAAATAGTGAATTGAACTTAGTTAAAAATGTAGGCCAAAGGCATGGTATCATGTCCTCTTAATATCTCTACTAATGATTCTTTATTCTTATGTGCTTTAGATGTTGACATGTGTTTCCATGCATTTAGCTCTTCATCCTGCTTTTCTAACCTTTCCCTCCAATTAACCAAAGGCCTCAAAACGTTGCCCACGTTTTGGAATTTTCTCATACTCTAATCACTTAAGAGGACAATATCATCGAAGAAAGAGAAAGTTTTGACCAAAATTTCCTCAAAACATCACAACTTTGTACATGTTCGTGAGCCACTTGTTTTAAATTATGTCGATGAATATATAGAAGCTTGTTTTGACTATAGTCAACATGCCTTGGCAGGTCGTTTTCAAGATGAAATCCCCTCTAAAAGTACAATTTAGACTCGAGTTGGAGATTTATGGGAGTTGTACGACTAGCATAATAAGATTTGAATTTAAAATAGTCCCAAGGTTTTTTTTCATATTCATATTTAAGGAGGCCTCAACCTACATAGCTATTGGGAAGGTACGACCTTGAGCTTTGTCAAAACACTATGGGATTTTTTTCTCACTATATTGAAAATTTTCAGTTGAGAAATGTGTTGAGTTAAATCTCTGATCTGGAAGAATTCCCCAGGTTGTCAAGTATAGCTTTGCCATAAAGGATAGCTTACCCCATATGAAAATTTCTCTACCATAGACTTGGAAAAGACACCTTAGCCAAGACCCCATGGTGCATTTTTATGAAAATTAATCTTCCAAACGACATTCCCATCAGGAGTAGCTCTAGTTATTGTGACACATAGTGATAATTCCTAGCCCAAATCAATTTAAATCATGGCTAACCTTGCTCAATATGTTTTTAGGCTATCATATCAGTTTCCTTGGCAGCAACACTATGTGATCCTTGGTGGCAGTAATGATTGTATGTTCTAGTTACTAATCTCCCCCTGATACTTGGGAAAAAAAATGTTGAATGACAAATTATAAACATACAAGTTGAGGATTTAACACTCTGAATACTTTTTTCTACTACTAAAGTCTTGATACTACTGCCTTTCAACAGCTAGGAGTGCCTCAGACACCATTGACACCTAGGCCACCAGGAGAATAATGCTCCTCCAGCTACCCTGACCCCAATTAACATACATGTAGAACATACCCACCTAAGAGTACAACCCCTAGTTTGTAGAGTTCTCAAGCTCATTTTAACATAGGCAGGCCAGATAGGCCACCATCACCATTAGCCCCAAATTAAGCCTTCTCAAGGGATGTTTGTGATATTTTGGACGCTAATAGAAAGGACATAGTCTATTGATTATGCTTGTTTGTTAATAGCCTAGACATAGTCTATCTGTAAGTGAAAGTGATGGGATTTTTTCCCACTTAATTTCGTTTGATACAGTGCATGGAAGGCATATAGATCTGAGCCTCGAAAGGGAAAAATGCTTTAGCAATTTTGTTATTAACCAAAATTTCTACCTGTGTTACATATTCAAGTACATATCATATATAAATATTTTCCAACGTTTTGTTACAATTATATGGAAATTGGATATATCTTAGGGGTTTCCAACATCTATGCTCCAATTTAAATCATGGCTAACCTTGCTCAATATGTTTGTAGGTTATCATATCAGTTTCCATGGCAACAACGCTATGTGATCCTTGGTGGCAATAATTATTGTGTGTTCTAGTTACTAATTTCACCCTTGATGCTTGGGAAAAAAATATGTTGAATGAAAAATTATCAACATATAAGTTGAGGATTTAACACTATGAATACATTTTTCTGCTACTAAAGTCACGATACTACTGCCTTCCAACAGCTAGGAGTGCCTCAGACACCATCGACACCCAGGCTGCCAGGAGAATAAAGCTCCTCCAGCTACCCTGACCCCAATTAACATACATGTAGAACATACCCACCTAAGGGTGCAACCCCTATTTTGTAGAGTTCTCAAGCTCATTTTAACATAGGTAGGCTAGATAGGCCACCATCACCATTAGCCCCAAATTAAGCCTTTTCAAGGAATGTTTGGGATATTTTGGATGCTAATAGAAAGGAATTATTCTACTGATTATGCTAGTTTGTTAATAGCCTAGACATAGTCTATCTGTAAGTGAAAGTGACAGGATTTTTTCCCACTTAATTTTGTTTGATACAGTGCCTGGACGACATATATATCTGAGCCTAGGAAAAGAAAAATGCTTTAGCAATGTTGTTGTTAACCACACTTTCTACCTGTGTTACATATTCAGGCACATATCATATATAGAGATTTTCCAATGTTTTTTTACAACTAGATGGACATTGGATATATGTTAGGGGTTTCGAACATCTATGCTCCAAATGATGCTTTGGAATGTGCATTCCTTTTCCACTGAATAATTGAAAAGCTATTAGAGGCCAACTGGTTGATTTGCAGGGACTTCAACATGGTTGAACCAAAATGACAAGAAGTTCTTCTTTCTTCCTCACCGTTAGAGCCCCAGAGTTTTAGATGCTTAGTTTAATATGTGGTCTAGCTTAAGTATATACAACTGTAATGTTTATATAAGAAATGATCTTAATTTTAGAAAGAGAGCATTAAAGCAGTTTAATTGGGGCCATGCTCTAGAATCAAAATGTCTTCACAATTGACTATCAATGCTACACACTTGTTCAGTTGTTGACCAAATTAGCTACTTTGTATGACTATTGAAATTTTTTTTTGCATCTCTTAGGAAAGTTGTAAGTCGTACATGTCATTGTCAAACTATCTTCTTAATGCATCTCTCTTTGAGAACTCTAGTTGCCTACAATGGTATCCATCTACTTGTTTATCAACCCTGCTTTAATATTTGACTTTGAATCCTTCAGGGAAATTAGCTTCTGCCCCTCTAGCTCAGTGTTCTGCCCTAACGATTGCTACCCTACCTTTTTTGTTAATATGCTCATTGTGTATATTTTATCAATGAAAATTCAAAGATGTCTAATAAAAACAAAAAATAATAGACCTAAAATTTTGGTTGCTAAAGCCACAAACCCACAGAAACCATTGCAAAAAAAGTTGATTCAACCAATAATGTTTTAATAAAAATCCCCAAATTATTGTTTTTTGACATTTAGTTCAGTGGAACTAAAAATATAGTATCCATGCAAGCCATCCAAATTTTTGTTATAGCTTACTGACATATGTGAATTCAATCGTAATAAAGACGTAAATTGAATTTCATGATTTAAGTAATACATGCTCCAACACCAATCTCCTTGTAACCAACCACCTTCTAGGTTTTGAACACCCACTAGAGGTCATCAATACCCACAAACACATGCCCTCATAACCAGTACCTAGTTATCTAAGCATCAAATTTTTCTAATAAGCTCAATTAGAGATGAAGGATTATCCTAGGAGGTCAATTTTCTCATTTGGGGTGTTGTTTTCGGCCTTGGATACTTAGTGGTTAAGGGCTTCAAGGGTCAAGGGTTAAGGGCCAAGGGATTTAGGGTCGTAGGATTTAGCATTTAAGGACTTAGGATTTAGGGGATCTAGGTGTTAGTGGTTAAGGGGTTAGTAGTTAAGGTGTTTAGGGGTGATGGGTTAGAGGTTAAGGGTCATAGGTTAAGAGGATAAGGAGTTATGGCTTAGGAGGTTCACAGGTTATATGTTAGGGGTTAATATCTTAATATTTAATGAGTGAAGGGGTTTATGGGTTATGAGTTATGAGTGTAGGGATTAATGGATTGTGAATTGGGGGTTAAGGGGATAGGGAATTTAGTGGTTATGGGTTAAAGGCCTATGTTTTGTGATAATTGGAATCCTAATCCCCTTATCACTACGATTGGGGGTTCCACATCCGCGCCAATCCCTGTAGGTGATAGGGTTTGCTTTGTTTTGGAGATTTTTTGTCAATGCTTGTGCTTCTGGGTTATTTTAGGTATGCATTGAGTGCTTTGAGATGGTTTTTGATTGTGATTGGCCCTCATTCCTTCAGTTGTTTGTCCGTTTCTTATCAACATCATAGCCTTAGGGTTTTTTAAGTGCTTTGGTATGCTGAGCCTCCTGTAGGAGTTTAAGCCTTTTGTCTCGCAGTCAACTTCCTTCCTTGTTTGGTTGCATTCAGCTCCCTTGATTTGTTTGATTGATTGCATTGGTTGAATGATTCTTGACTTTTTCGTTCAGTTTTGCTTCTTGTCACCCCAAGCATAGCTCACACTGCTTGTATGGGTCTGTTTCGAAATCTTTCTTCGATTTGAGAGATTGCGACATTGGTTTGAGTTTTGTTTTGTTTTTTTTTAGTTGATTGAAGTTATTTTGCTTCAACTCTCGCATTAACATTCTTCAACTAGTGTGTTGGTTTGTTTTTCATGTCATTTACTACACTTTTTGATCTATTACATTGAAAAAAAAGTTGTTTGCATTCTTGTTTGCATTGTGAAATTGAAAGTCTTTTGCATATCTAGCATTGGGTATTCTAGGAATGTTTCTCGTTTCCATTAGCTTGCATCGGATACTGCAGTGGATGTTTCCACGTGTTCTCATTATTCGTTATAGCTTGAAAACTCCTAACTTTCTCATAGATAGCTTTTCATCAAACAGAATGATATATTTTGGCATGTAGCTTGCATTTAGATATTTTTTGAGATCCAACATTCAGTAGGACCTTGGAATTGGAACATAAATACAAGATCAACTTAAAATTTACTCAATTAACCTAAGGCAACAATGAAACCTAACGAAATATTTAGTGGTATAAGTTAGAGACGTGTCCTAGTTTCTTTAAACCTAGCAGCTGTCGCTTGCCATCTGGCTTCAGATAACACTAGTACGGACTTGTGCTCCCTATATTTTCAAGTATATAAAGGGAGACCCCTCTAGGTTGAAATCCTTTTATCCATAGGAAGCCGAGTCTACCGCCTTGTAACCGTGATACACCGAACATAACATTCAGGGAGACTACTTGCACGTATGTCAAGTCCTTGGTCATTCTTCTTTCATCTGATCACCAAGGTGTATATGGCAGTTCACAGAAACCTGGTACACCCTTCTACCTAGACTACCTAAGTAGTCATTTTTTATCTTTACTGACTCCTTAAATTTGAAAATATCATTGAGCACTTGTCCTTTCATGCTAGTTTCAACCTAAAATTGATAGAGTCACCTTTTTCCTATTTCTCGACTCTTAAAATATGAAATGATAGAGTTTTTTTTCAATGCCTTAAAATATTAACTATCCATGAAATATTCCTGGTTAAAGTTATCATCCTTAGTGTGTTATTTTAAGGTTGTTTCTGATGGCAACGTTTCTGGAGTTTACCAACCAAGGAATCCCCTCTGAAGGGAATCCTGGTCCTTTTCTTACTTTTGGGAATGTTGGTGCTCCTTATATGGCAACATTGTCCCTTCTGGGATTAACCATTGGGTTTCATGTTTGGTTATTCTTGACCTCTGTGGTCTCGAGTATTCCACCCTCTATACAACCATCTCCTCCACCTGAACAACATCATGTTGATTCTACAGTGGACCTCTCCCATTCTTCGCTTGTTTCTTTGTCCTCCTCTTTTACTTCACCTCGTGAAAGTTTGGATTCCAGTAACTAGGTGGCTAAGAAGAAGAAGAAGAAGACAAAGAAGAAGAAGTCAGATAAGCGAGAGGCTAATGCTACAACTATTGTGCCTAAGAAGTCTTCCATTGATAACCCATCCAACCTTCCTCAAAAATTCAAATTCCCTTACATGTTGTGCAAAGGTGACCATATTCTTCGATATTTCCCTGGAATTCCAAAGGTGCTTGAAGCATGGTCTGATGGTCGACCACCATTCCCTTTGGCTTATAGAAGTCATATTGGTGGCACATATTCGACTAATAATGATAAGACTCATAAGAAACAGGGTAATATTACCAATCCCTATAAGTTGTGTGAAGGGCATCATCCCATTCACCTTTGTCTGTACATGGATGAAGCTAAGAGAGTGTTGGAAAACTCTACCATTTCTGCACCCTACCTTCCGGTTGGTTACCAGAAGCTTTCTTCGAGTCCTTCGCTAGTTGATTCAACGATAGGTCAAGATTCATCCTTGGTCGATCACGCTCCCCCAGAAATTCAAATTCAGGAATCCGTTCTCGACCAACCTTTAAACGTGGAATTGATGAACTTGATCCCGCCTATGGTTCATCAGGTCTTTTCCATCGAGAATGGATCTCATCCCCCTCATGTTCCTCTTGTTTCTTCGTATTCCTCGGATGTGGAGAAAGATCATCTCATCCCTGTGATTCAAGAAGTTTCTCCTCCTACTCCCGGTGATGGAGGTCCAAGAGGATGCTCCTCTTGCTCTATTAACACCAGGGGATGACCATCTCAGTTCAATGGTATCCCCTCCAACTAGTGTGGTCACTTCCTTCAATTGGAGTCGATTCATAGGATACTGCCTTCCTGCTTATGTGCCTTTTGAGATCACGGTATAGGCCTTCAATATGGTTGTACCTAGCAAAATTATAGATGAAGGCGTGTCTATTAGTATTATGTCTTCCACTACTTGGCAAGCTTTTAGTTCTCCACCACTTATGCCTATTACACAGAATCTGTTGGCTTTTAACAGAGGAACCATTCAACCAATAGGGATCCTTCCTAAGTTGCATGTTACTTTGGAAGGGAAAAACATCTATATAGACGTGATGGTTGTTCCAGACCCCTTTGATTTTAATTTACTCCTGGGGTACAACTATACTTATGTCATGGGTGCACTTGTCTCTTCCCTCTTTCGTGTGATATGTTTCCCACACAAAGGTCAGATCGTGACCATTGATCAACTTTCATTATTTGGTCTTGACGTGACATCTGGTCCACCATCATCCCTTCCGGGTATTTATCCGTCAGTTGTATATTCCCCGCCGTAGGTTAATTATGTGGCTACCTATCCTGTGCCCGCATTCAATGATAATGCCAGTGTGCATCGTATGCTGGCGGAATTGGGTCCTAATTTTCAAGATGTTATTCTCCCATCAGATGTGAATCTCTTGGAGTCCATGACCTCTTATTCGTTGTAATGAAAGGTTGTCGGAGCATAGTTCGTTTTCTTGTGTCAAGCTCATTAAAAAATGAAACAAGGTGTCATGAGGATGGTTTGTCTTTTATGTCAACCTCGTTAAAAAATGAATTAGGTCATGAGGATAGTTCTTTTAATGTGTCAACCTTGTTAAAATAATGAAGCATGTTCCCATTCAATTCGAGTCTTTGATAAGATCTCGTAAAATCCCAGTCGAGTCTTTCTTTTGATCTCGTAATTTGAACCTTCACTCCATCTACCTTTCATATGGACTGAAGCTTGGGGGCATGTACCTTGAATTGAGTCACCATGACGGGGGCATGCTTATTTTTTCAAGCATATTTTGTTTCTGTTTCAAGCTTGTGTAAAAATTAAACTAGTTTCAAGCATAGTTTATCTTTCTTTCAACCTTGTGTAAAAATGAAACCAACTTCAAGCAGAGTTTCCCATGATTTCAAGCTTGTGTAAAAATGAAACTATTCCCATTTTACCTCTTTTTATTGCCATTTTATCAGCCTATTTTTCCAGATGACCCTTGGTTTTCTCACTCCATCGTTACCATCTACTTGGCCGATCATATGCCTTCACTTCGTTGTTTTACCCATTCCTGAGGAACTGCTGCGATGAGTGGTCTTGTTAGCCAGCCTCTTAACCTTTACTTATTCTGAGTAGTTCCACCATTACCGGAACTAGTTGCTACCCTTTTTTACCACTCGTTCCTCCAGGTGGAGTCACCATTCAGCTCTTTTCTGACTCTCTAAAACTGAAAATATTGCCGAGACGCTTGTTGTTTTGAACTTATTAAATGGCTGCAAAATGATATCTACCCAGTATACGTTTACCCCTTTTTCAGGTTGGAATATATTATTTATGAAAAAGGATACCTTAGCCTATCACAATTAAGAGGTTCTCTCAGATGTTGTTTTCTACCTTTTCGGATTTGAGAGGCTATTTATGAAAAGGGCCTTGCTGGAGTTTTCTTTTCTGCTTTCTTTTCAAACTCTCTAAACATGAAAAGATGTCGAGTTCTCCCTTTGTCAGACTCGTTAAAAATTGATGACATCGGACTCCGTCGATATGACGTCAGTCAAGTTCCTCCTTCCTAGGGCTCATAAAATGTACTAGGTTGGATTTTCCTGAAGGACAAACTTACATCGCAAGCATATGCTATCCCCTTCAAGCTTGTTTACAAAAATAATTAGGGTACTTTCCAGAAATGGTGGGGGGAAATGGAACCAGACTTTAGTCGGCAGCATGTCACTCTTGAACATGGCACTTGTCTGCATTCGTGTTGGGTTGGGGACATCTCACTTCGTCATTTGTTTACCTTCATGGGTTTGGGTAATCTCTTTCGACCACTCATCTTCTCTTTGCCACATCACCATGACCTCAAATCCCTTGATGTCAAATACTGCCAAATCCAGTGTCGTGCCACCGATATGTTCAAGATAAGTTTTTCCTTTGAAATTTTCAACCTCCCTCTAATTATTTTTTTCTCTTACTTCATGAATCATCATGTTCCTCTGTCTGGTGTCGATGATGTGGGAAACATCATGGCCCTCCTTCGACTAGGTCACTTCCTGTCGACTTCAGCTCATTTTCCGGGAAGCTGTTCTAGAGACTCCCTTCAGGTACCCTGTAGCCTGCATGCCTTAATGGCAGGTTCTTTGCATCCGTTGCAAGGTTTACATCATTAGCCTTCGATCAGATGATTTTGTGGGTGTTCAACGCAACATAATTATTCACATTCTGTGGATTATACCTCTTGTACCTTGAGAACCATTGTCATTACTGGTGGTTTCTCTTACATCTATTAACAACTCTCATTATTGGCTGGTAATCATAGAATGTTCCGGCATGTTTGACATAAAATCATCTATTTGCATGCTCAAACTTGTACTTTGTTCAGGTCGGGATGGAGCGCAAGACCCTGGGTTTTTTCTGATGAAATCCAGGTTGCAGGCTCTTTGTGGATTACTATGACTTATTACATGACTCTCCTGATTGGATGGCTGCAACCATACCTGAGTCTATTTGTTGATCCTTATTGCTGGATGGTTGTGTCCATACCTCGGATCTCACTTTTTATGTACTCTATTATAGATGGTTGTGCCCATACCACATATCATGTATCAGAGATATCAGTTGTATTTTTATTTTCAGGTTTTTTGACAACAGTGTTTGGGTCGAACGCGTTCTCATAAAACATTTCACCCCTCCCTCTCTCTCAGACGTCATGCTTTAGGGGGCATCCGTTACATAGCATTTTGTCACCATCCCTGCAATCCCTCGTCCCACATATTAGAGGATCATTCCTGTGACTTGTGAACATTGTCATACTCTGCAAACACCTCCTTTGCATCCTTCCACATAAGGACATCTTTTCTCCTGTTGGACATTTCCTCAAAAAAGCATGCAAAACCTATGTTTTGGCCTTGGCGTGGATATCCAGTTCACCCCTCGCGCCAATGTGGGAGATTTGCACTAGACCCAGTGCCACCTGGCACTCTTTCTCAGTGTAGTGCCTACGCCAATTGTTTTAGGAATGATTTTTAACAAATAGAGGCGGAAGTTTCCTTCTAACTACCTCAGGGATGAGTCATTGAAAGTGGTTAAGTTGATGAGCCACGGATCTCTCTCTTTAGGTAGTTGTTTTTACTTCCCATGGAACAATCCTTGAAGATAGGACTCCCTTCCATGATTATAGGGATCCTCACCTCTCCCTCTCCCTCTATATAAACAAGCCTTCTCCCTTTATGAAAGCTAGTTGAATAGATATCCAAGGAGCTGAACTTGGAGAAGAATACTATAGCTAAGTAATTGCTATTGAGAAGGTAGAACCAAGGATAATTCCATAGAGAGAGTCCCGACCTAATTCCAAGCCTTTGTGAGATGTGCTCCACTTGAACCCTACTGGAGGAGATCGCAACGTCAAAGATTGGTTGTACTCTTCCTTTCATTTATTAATATACTCGACTATGGTGTTGGTTCCATCATTGTGTTATGTTGTTTATGTAAAGAAATTGATTTAGTCCTCTTCAACTATCTCATAGTTATGAATGTGAATTAATATGTTGTATATTGTTGTTGTTTCTTCTGTGTGTGCAGGTGTCCGAGCATGAAAGCGAGCGGATCATGATCTATCAAACCAAGAGTGAGGAGCGAGCCACTCTTTTTGACGATAAAAATAGCATAGGATTTCTGGTAAGTCATTTATCGAATCTCCATCCATTCGTTAACTAGGAATCAATATTATAGTGTGTCTTTTTTTGTGGCTAGACTCACTCTAGGGCTAGTGGGATTGCCTCTGTCCGTAGAGGGGATTTACCTCACGAACAGAGAGGTAATGTGTGCTTCCTCTCAACCACCAATTCTCTAACCTCTGATTTGATCCTCAAAAATTTGCATGCGTCTGGTACCTCAAGTGCATACAGTTTCTTGACTTGTGCACATTGTAATTATCCCATTGTTACAAAAGTTTCTAAAAAATATTTGACTTTAAATCGACGATGTATCCCTCATCCGAGCTACGATTCAACTGATTTTTTTTTCCATTTGCACAGTGTTTCACAAGGAATCCAAATATGCTATATTTTTTTGAAAATTTTACACCAAAATATTCATATATTATCTGCAAACTAGCCACCCAAAAAATTCCTTTTCTGATACCACGTAGAAAATATAACCAACGAGATTCAATATGATCTTTTAATTTGCTAAAAAAAAATATTAAATCCTTCCTACCTTTTGTGGAAACAAAACACGATCGCAAAATCACATATAAGTAAGAGAAATAAATTATCAATCACACAACACAAGATGTATTTGGGGAAAGAAACTGCTCAAAACCCCTCTATCTCTATTTTGTATTAAGTCAAGGAATCATGAAACAATACAATGCTTAATCTCTCATGAGATTCTTCAGCACTCTGCCAATTGTCTCCCGCTGATCTAGGAAACTCGATCTATTACTTAGCCAATTCTCAACCTTCCTTCACCCTACCTTGCTCATGAAATTCCTAGGGAATTAGCTCCCTATTAATTAAAAAAATGTGTCTCCCTTGACTCCGCAATCCATCATGGCTTCCTAATGACTTTATAATTGCACATGGGAAATTTTGTATAAATGAAATTGATAGTCATGTTCCCTTTAACCTTTGCCTAACCTGGTTCTTCCTCAAAACTGACATGCATGCAACTATTAATAGAGAATTATCATTTATCTGATTGACCACTCATTGTGAATTAAATCTAATTTAATTCACTAGTCGACCTCTCACTACCTCATCACTCAGTTAAAACTAGTTAAACTAATTTTATCTCATTTAATTGAGTTAACTAATTCACACCTACACCCCACTAATGCATCAACTGAAACTAGACCCAAAAAATATTAGAATCCCTCTACATGCCTCATCTTAGACCCTCAACTCTAATTTCTTTAGCTAACTCAGTCATCATGACTTAGTTAACTAACACAAGTTGTTATGAGATGAAATTACAATTTATTGTCCAATTTATTTAAGCGAAAAATAAATTAGACGCGCCACATTCCTCACTCCTCGTGCATCAAAATTCCTCACCAGTGAGGGTGCAATTTTATTTTTTTGTCATTTTTGGTTTCCAATTTCACTGTTTCTTGTTGCAAATTTCAACATTTTATAATTTGATTTGGCTTTCACACAAAGACACCATTGGAATAAAATGCCAAAATTCTCATGAGCAACCTCTCTTAATCTCGATCTGCCAGAAGAGAAACAACAATGTGCCATCCTACTTCCTAGCTTGAACCTACCATTAAGGTATGCAACATTCTTGTGAAACCTCACATGATGATATTTCTCTTGGAGGATGATCCTGGCCTCCCTTTAGCAACCCTTACTCAGCCCTCTTATGCGACCTACTTTAGGACTACATCTCTCTTCACCCCCTTGATCAAATGAGCTCCTTCTCACTTGATGTTATTTCCTTTATCCTAAGGCCTCCTTAAATAGTTTTTCCTATGCCTCTTAGGAGCCCTCTAGAACTTATGGATTTTATGTAGTTATACCTTAGGAAATATTAATTTTCCTTTTTAATTTAATTTTAGATTTTAAACCCCATCTTGGGTCCAAAATCCATTTTCTTGGCTTCTTTTCCCACAAATCCTTTTGTGACCAAATTCACACACACCCATATCACTAGGCATGTGGAGTACCTCCCAAGCTACACAATTCAACAACATGGTCTAGTTTTAGTAACCGTAACTTGGTCAAGCTCTTGTATTCAAGTGAGGGCTTGGTTGAGTTCCAAATTTGCTAATTAAGTAAGGGTAGTTGTGAGGGAATGATAGCTACGGAGGATCATGGCATGCAAATTAGGAAATAGAAGGCATGCTAACACATGTCAGACAATGTCAATGCATGCTGAAGAGTGTTAGGGACTAGTGTTGGGGCATATCAAGGGATAACTAGGTCAAAATGCATGGAAATGAATCAATAAGAGTGTGTGCAAGAGAGTGTCAGTGAATTCAAGTGTGCTAAGGACAAAGTGTGTTAGGAGAAGTTCAGAATATGATTTACTGAAGGCAAGCCTACGATTGTTATATGGGGCTCAACATAGCCATTTTAGACAAAGGGAGATCACTTTGTGCTAGGCACAACATTGTTTTTCCTTTAGCTACTTTTTTTATAGGAGATGTGACACACTTTGGCTACATGCTCATGTTTTAAACTATTCCATATAATTGCATATTGTACATTATTGTGTATAAGTTTTGGGGAACTCAACTTGTGTCGGATTATATATTGTGTGCCTTGTGCATCTTGTGGTTCTTGAAAAATCTCAGTTAATGTTCTACTCTTTATATGTACTGAACATACATGTGAAATATTTCCTATGTAAGGTGTGTTGCTTAGTTGTTTTATGGTCGTGGCTAGATCATGTGATCCTTGTCTTGGTAACCAGTTAAGTGGGGCAAGTTGAGCTTGGACATGGGTGGCATAAGATGAGTTATAGGAAGTTATTAGGTGAACAAGGCACAATCTACTTGTAGTAGGTGCAATTGGTCAAGTTTTTGCAGTTGAAGCAGGTCAATATTGTCACATGAATTGTAGTAGCCAAGGATTTCATTAGGTTCCAAAGTCAAGAAAAAATGTAAAGGCTAGCTATGAAGACATGAGTGCCAAGGCATGCTAGGGAATGCTAAGATGTGCTAGATAGTGCGAAGGCATGTCAGACATGCTAAGATGTGCCAAGTGATTAGGCATGCCAAGATGTGCAAGGGTGTGTGAATGCATTCTAGAAACTCTCAAGAAAAAAAAAAGGAGAAACATGTTAAAATACAAGGAAATGAACACATAAGAGGGTTAATAAGTCATCAATTACCTTTTTCAAAAGGGACATGCTAGGCACACCAACACTAGGCACCAATAGGTGCCAAGTGAAAAGTCTTAGCGCATTCTAAGTTCCAAGGCTTCGTTTGTTGCTTCTCATCTAATTTTCAATAATTGATCTCAAATAAATTTAATATTAAACCATGTCAAATCATACCAAGGCATCTCAATGTATTCTATACATGCTAAGACTTTCCAAGCACCAACATGTGCCAAGTGCTAATATGTATGAGGGAGTTTTATGCATGCTATGAAGTGGAAGGGCATGTTGAAGAGTGCTATGGTGTGCTAGAGAGTGCTAATGCATGTTGAGGAGTATTAAGGATTTATAGTATAGGACAATACATTAAGGGAGCACTAGGTCAAAATTCATGGAATTTAATTAATATGAGGAACGTGTGCCACGGTCCAGTGTTAATGAGTGCTAGTTGTCATGCCAAGGAGGGAGTGACAAGGTGTGCTAAGCACTAGTAAGGCATGCTAGTGAATATCAAGGAATGTCAAGAAGTCATAAAGTGTGCTTGGGAGTTCCAGGTTGTGCTAATTATATGTGCCAAATAGTGCTAAGATATGCCAATACATGCTAGGTGTTAAGGATGTGCGGGGTGCTAGAGTATGTCAATATGTGTCAAGAAGTGTCAAGGCAACAAAAGGAAGAACCAATAAGAGGGTTAGTAAGTCAGGACTTTATCTTTTTAAAAAGGGGCATGCTAGGTGTTGTTACGACATCCCTCATCGAACTGGGATGTCTAATGATAAGGAGCTTTATTCTATGAAGCAAATATGACAAGGACTACATGGACTTTCAAAGCCCCTTTTTCACCTATCGGAACCCTTGAAAAGGCTAAAATTCCATCTTTTCGCTTTAAAAGCGCTCATTATAACATATCAGGCCTCTAAGCGCCTTTCGACATAAGCCCTTAGCCCCCATTTCTCATATGACCCCGCTCTATGACCGACGGTTAAAAGTCCTTAAGCCCTCTTCAACCATCGGACTTCTTTGGTTCCTAACTCCACTCATTCTCTCTTTTTTTTCATCGCCGAGGTTCATATTTGCCGAAGAGATCCTGACCATTGATCTTCGTAGATCCAACAGCCATCACGCGTCACCTATCCATCATACATCGTACTTCGCTTCATCTAAAGTTATCATTCCCAAACTCTTTTTTGCCGATATGTCGATCTTTTGAGATAATATCGACCGTTGATCTTCGCATATCCAACGCTCCTCACTCCATCGCACTTCACTTCATCCAAATTTCTCATTCCCAAACTCTTTTCTGCTGATATGCTGATCTTCTTAGATAATCTCCACCTTTGATCTCTATAGATCCAATGGTCCTTGCTCCATTGCACTTCGCTTCATCCAAAGTTCTCATTCCCAAACTCTTTTCCACCGATATACCAATCTTCCGAGAGAATCTCCACTGTTGATCTCCGCAGATCCAACTGTCCTCACTCCATCGCAACTTTACAAATTTTCTGATCACTCATCCAATATTGCACTCCGCCACTCTGATCTGGACTGTTGATCTCCCTAATCCAACGGCCCACATCGCTCTCGCTTTTATAACCCTGCAATTGATCATCCAGCTACATGACGAATTGCTAACGTCATTACCGGTCCCACTCGACCGCGCAAGTATGTCCATCACGTTCATCTGCAGTCGTTGATCTCGATTGCCCAGATCGGACGACTCCTGCTCATTTTCACATCTATTTCACAGCATCTCCCCAACACGTAACTCCGACGTGAAATGGGCGGTTTTTGTGATGACACGCGTCACCCACCTAACTGTATCGCATTCATTTCTCTTATTACCACTTACCGCCTCCCACCAGCATGAAAACCACTCTAGTTTTCTGCAAAACTGCATTTTGCATAACTTTGAGCCAAACCATATTTAAACTCTGCTTTCACCATGGAAATGCTTCCGCTGCATTCCCTACCTCCGCACTACTCTTTTTCCATCACTCGAGCCTTCTGAAGAAGTCTATGCCTTCATCGCAGGATTTATTTAATAGGTTTGTTGTCTGTGCAGGTTTACATGGAATTTTAAGTATGCGAGCCATCTCATAGCCAATCATAATGGCTCGAGGCTGAGGTTGATGATCCTCCATGCCCAAGAAGCAGAGAAAAAATATGAAGAGGGTCAATTCAACGTCCAAGTCAATGGATCATGACCATTGGCCATTCTACAGGAACCTCTAGTGTAGAAGACCAACACATCCATTACTAGCAGTACCGCATTCTCCAGCACAGAAGGCCAGTCCTTCCCACGACTAATGGTATTTCCTTCGCCAACAGTAGCAGCGTCTCCACCTCATAAAACAACAATGATCATTCATGACTGAGCCCGTGTGGCCTTTTACCTTATGTTCTTTTCACTTTGTCATTTCGGGTGAAATATTTAGTTCACTCTTGCATTTTTCAATTTCAGTTTAGTAAATTGTTTACATTTCAATTAGAAACAACTTTAGGCCTACGTTGTAAGATGATGAGAGGCATTTATACCTCATCATGATTTATGTTTTTGATTTATCCCTGAAACAACATAAAAGCACGTGGGGAAGATATTTTCCCAAAATATCTTCTCACGCATAGGAATCAGAGGTTATAAAAACAGGAAGAAAACACTAACAAAAGGTTCCATAATTTCCAAAGGACTCACTAGCTTGAGTATTATGTATGTATTTTGTATGAACTTTGATAGTGGATGTTCGAAGATCTCGTAGGGACTCAGTAATAAGAAGTTTTACTGGAATTGGGGATTCCGCTCGGGATGATTCATAGTTTGTAACTCTTCTCCTAGTTTTTGAATATAAATGTTCATTTCGTATCTGTCTACATATCTTGTATCTAAATGCTATGGAATGCGAGTGCTCCCATTCTTAAATGTGAATTTATCGTAGCAGATACTCATATTTACTCATCTATAGCGCTTTAAATATGGTTCAGGCATGATACTTTGTTTCATTTTCTATCTCTTCGGTCGTTCTTCCAATACTAACTACAATGGATTCTTATCTTTGAACGAACCCAGATATATGGATTCTTATCTCTGAATAAGCCTAGTATATATGGATTCTTATCCTTGAATAAGCCTGGTTATAGTTGATATATTACTCTATCTTCTTCCATAGTCATCGCTCACATATAACTTGATAACTGTGTATTCATTTTAGAAGTCGTCCCCCTTTTACAACATTCTATTTTAAAGATTTCTGATGCATTTACTGTTGTGTTTAACGTTGGGGTTTTGGTTCCACCCTTATTAAAAACATTCATCTGAGTAATAGTTGCATGAGAGCCAAACATTTCCAAATGCATTCAGTTGAGTCATATGCTACTTGCATTTAAGATGTCCCAGGAATTGGTCTTTATACAACTCAAGGCTATCTCTAGGAGCTACAACATATTTCTGGCACCATTGCTGGGGAAAGAATTTAAAGAACTAAATCCCTGGGCCTCGACATCCACCCTTCAGAATAAGTGAGTAGGAAGGGTTGGGAGTTGTAGATCCCTCACCTTGGCGACTCACCTTGGTGACTCCACTGTCATTCAAAGGATAAATCTATTTATAGTCCTGGCTTCCCGAAAGCCACACCTGAGGTCAGATACAACCCAGTTGAGAACACCTTCAGTGTCTGATCCACAGAATATTTTTCACAAGAGAAGTTGGAGAGAAAGACAATCAACTTATACATATATTCCCATATTCTCCCTGGAATACTCTCTATCCTCCTCTCAATTAGCTCAAGATCAAGGTCCTGATTCTACTACAAGAACTCATGACTATACTTCAGATAGCCCCTCCCTAGAAAATATTGAAATCAAAGATGAGGCTAAATCTATACATACCACAAGTTTCTTTATGAATCCCACTCCCAAAGCCAAAGAAGTTAAAGAAGTCACAGAGGTTTCCACTTCTCATATTTCAACAGGTCAATCAACCCCTCAAGCTGTTGTTCAATATATCCCCATTGTCACACATACTTCTCTTCCACCACCTCCTATTACACATCAGACTCTCCGGCCACCTCCACAACCTCTGATGGCTATTCCTGGCTTCCTATTGAACAAATATGCTCCCCTGGCATTGCCTCAGATCCTGAACAACATGCCTCAGGATTACTTAAAGATCCTACCTCGTTTCAATGGAGAAAATGATACTGAAGCTCAGAAATACCTGGAATTTTTCTACGCCTTCGCATAAAATTTAAATGTTGAACATCTAGATGTGGTGTTGAGATTTTTTGTCTAGTCTCTAGATGGAGAGGCCAGAAAAAGGTTCAAGACCTTGGGGGACTTCTCCATTAATAACTAGGAGGAAATGGAAAATCCCTTCACCAGGAAATGGGGAGAGAAGAAGGACCACAGATACTGTCTTACAGAATTCAACGCACTTAGAAAGAGACATAGTGAAGATGTGTCTGAGTACATCAAGAGGTTTAATAAATTATATAAAAGTCTCCAAGCCGAAATGAAGCCTCACCAGTTCGTTGCTAAAGTGGTGTTTGTAGCAGCCTTTGAGTCAGAATTCGAATTCTGTTTAAGAGAAAGGAAGTCTGCTACTCTGGATGAAGCCTAGAATGATGCATTGGAAGTGGAAGCCAACTTTTCTTCTATGGGTAAATCAAAAGGGAGGCCAGACGATGATGCTAGGCGGAGAGGGAAATAAGAAGCGTCTACCTCAAGTCAAGATAGAGAGGTAGCAAATTACAAAATAGAGGAGATGAGAAAAATGATCAAGAACCTTTCGAGCAAGCCGGTGAATCTTGAGCTTGAGGCAAAGAACTCATCCTCCAAGACATTCCAAACTACTCCAAAAAAAGGATTTAAACCACAATATAGAAAGCCTCCTCTTCAAATATTGAAAAGAGATTGGAAGGAGCAACAGGATCACATACAGCCTCCGCTGTATCTGGAAGGGTAGATGGATGGCCCTGCCAAAGACATTCCCGATGGGCAAGATGGTCAATATCTTGCTTACTCAGACGGTGATGAAGTTGAGTCTTCTTTGCAAGAAAGTGAAGGAGTGGAGCTTTCCTTGCAAGAAGAAGAATAAAAGACAAGTGTTGCTAAAGATCCAGAGATTGATGATTACTGTAAACAATTTGTAGACTTCATGCAAGCAAATTTTCATAGAAAATATGATATCAGGTCCTCTAGAAAGAGAACCCGCACACAAGAACAAGAAGAAGAGATGCCTCAGAAGGAGATAGTTGTTCAGAAATTCGGAGATAAAGGTAAGAAACCTGTGACTGAACCTTTGCATCCTAATGTCTCTGCTCCATGTTCTTCTAATATAGTCCCCAACTCAATTGAAAAAGTCAATAATATCCCAAAGGAAGAAAAACCTCCAGCCAAGAGTAAAGAGCCAAAGGAAAGTCTTGTAGAGAAGGCTCCTCCTGTGTTTAGCCTTCAGAAAGAGTTGGAAAAAGTAAAAATTCCCATCCCTTTGACTGAACTACCAAAATAGCCAGCCTACCAGTCTCAGGTGTCTTCTTTCATGCTTCCTCAAGGAGCAGCCCCAATCCCAGATACTTTAAACCTCTAGGAAGAAAGGCCTATGGTCATGTTCGGTCCTCATGTTGAGTTAGATGCTTCAACTCCTCCTTTCTATGTCTCTTTAGTAATTCATGATTTTTTGTTGCACAATTGTATGCTAGATTCCGAGGAATCCCATAACTTGTTAAATTTTTCGGTGATGGAGCAATTGGGGCTGTAGATCACTCTCCCATATAAAGATCTCTACTCTTTTGAATCTAAAAGAAGAAAATGTTTGGGGATGATTGAGGATCTGGTGGTAAACCTAGCCCAAATCCCAGCTAAAAGCGTGGTAATGGACATAGTAGTGACTGACATCCCAGTTCGGTTTGGGATGTTTTTATCTAGATCAAGGGGTACAAAAATCAGAGGATCTATAAAGCTAGTCCTAACCTATGCGACCATCCCTATGTTTGGAGGCCAAGAAAGGAGATTATACCGGGAAACAAGGTTTTTGAAGATGGTCACTAAAGCCGATAATTCAATAAATTCACCGATGTACAGAAAAGAGGGTGAGTTTTCTTGTGTAATGCTTGAGGAAGACCAATATTACTTGCAGGAGCCATATTTCTATCAAATAAAGACCGAGAAATCTTCAAGTAACGAAGAAGGCGGGATTAGGAGCTTGCACTTTGACGGAGCCAACTCAAAGGAAGGGAATGGAGCTAGGATTCTCCTTATCTCCCCTACTAGACAACTGGTCCCATTATCCTTCAAATTGGAGTATGAAGCCACGAAAAATGTGGCTGAATATGAAGCCTTTCTTCTAGGTCTACAAACAGCAAAGAACATGAATATTCAGAGCTTGAAGGTTTTGGGAGATTCAAAACTAGTGGTGAGACAAGTAAGAAATCAATGTCAAGCTAAGCACCCACGACTAAGGGCTTACAAAAATGAGGTATGGGACTTGGTAGATAATTTATTCTCAGCATTTAATATTCAATTCATGCCAAGAGACCAAAACAGAATGGCAGAATCTCTTGCGGTGGCCGCAAACACTTTTTGGCAACCTCGAAAAGCCCTCCTGAGGTACGAGATAGAGGTCCATTACCATCCTTCCATCCCTGACAATGTCAAACACTGGTAGGTGTTTGAAGACGAAGAGAAAGTGAAAAGATTCATGGAGACTGTTGGGGAATTCTCGATGTTGGAGAGGAGGAGACTGAGGACCTTCATTAGAATAAATGGTAGGATACCATGGTTGGCACAAGGTGCTACAACTCAAAGGGAATGTAATACCTAGAGGACTGGTCCCCCTGGAGAGACTATTTGATAAGAATGATGTCCCAATCCGACCAATTAAGATTGTTGAAGAAAAGCAGGTAGATGACCTGAACCTCAGCATGGAGGCCGATCCCAAGCTTGTGAAATTTTCTAATAAGGTACCCGAAGAATACAAAGAGCAATATCGGAAGCTATTTCAGACATATAAAGGCGTATTTTCCTGGTCCTATCAATATTTGAAGACATTTGATATTAGCATTATCCAGGATAAGATTCCATTAAAAGGAGATGCTAAGCCACACAAACAGAAATTAAGACAGATTAATCCTTTACTGCTTCCTTCCATAGAAAAGGAAACCAAAAAACTGTTGAAGGCTAATATTATTGTGCCATTAAGATATTATGAATGGGTGGCCAACTTGGTCCCAGTCCAAAATAAGAACAGGGAAATAATATTGTGTGTTGACTTTCGAAACTTGAATAGAGCATCTCTGAAAGACAATTATCCGTTGCCTAAGATGGACCATGTATTGTAGAAGGTTGTAGGATCTTCATGAATGTCTATGATGGATGGATTTTTTGGGTATAATCAAGTAGTAGTGCTTCTGGAGGACCAAAATAAAACCGCATTCACTACTCCTTGGGGAACGTTTATGTATGCTCAAATGCCGTTTGGATTTATCAATGCGGGGGCTACATTTCAAAGGGCCATGGACATTTCTTTTGTGGGGGAACAAGACATATTCGTGGTGGTGTACCTGGACGATATCACAATATTCTCAAAGGACGATGTTGAACATATAGAGCATTTGCACAGAACCTTTGACAAGTGCTGCAGGTATGGATTGTCTTTAAACCCACAAAAATATCTATTTGCTTTAGAAGAGGGTAAACTGTTGGGGCATATTGTAACAAAGACAGGGGTAAAAATTGACCCGAAAAAGGTAGAAGTCATAAATGGTATATCCTTGCCCAGAAAAAAGAAAGAGGTCCAAGTTTTTCTTGGACGTATCCACTTCTTGAGAAGATTCATATTGAAATATGCAGAGGTAGTCCAGTACATAACTAAGATGTTGAATAAGGATAATGAAGTAAAATGGACTATTGAGTTGTGGGAAGATTTTAACAGAATGAAAAATGTTTTCGTAGAAGCCCCAGTATTGGCAGGACCGGATTATGTGAAACCCTTCATAATATTTTCGTTTTCATCTCCCCACACCATCGCAGCTATATTATTGCAGAAAAATGAGGAAGGTCCTAAACAACCCATTGCATTTTTCAGCCAAGTGCTTTGTGACGCTGAGCTAAAATATAACATCCTAGAGAAATAGGCTTACACCTTGGCCAAATCTCTGAAGGATTTTCAGATGTATGTACTGCAGTAAGCTATAACTGCATTCGTACCCACAGTGGTTGTAAAAGACATCTTGATTCAGGGAGATAGTGAAGGAAAGAGAGGCAAATGGACAGCCGAGATATAGGAGTATGAGTTGGAGATACACCCCACTAAGCTAATAAAGGGACAAGGATTAGCCAAGATCCTTTCCGAATCAAACTTGTTAGGCTCTAGGAATAATTTTGTCTATGGTGGCCAATGAAGAGCCTGGAAGAGCAGATGAGCAGTGCGGGATAGAAACTGCTACACAAAAGACCCATATGAGGTACCTTCTTAGTGCATGGTACAAAGAAATTGTAGAATACCTCTTAACTCTTAGATGTCCTCCAAGCTGCGACAAGACAAAGTATAGAACGTTGAGTCTAAAATCTCAGAAGTTCATCATAGCAAATGGTCGTTTGTACTGGAGGGACCCATCGGGTATACTACTTTTATGTCTCACAGAAAATGAAGTAGAAGAAGTGATGGCAGAATTCCATGAGGGCATCTATGGTGGCCACTGCAGTTGGAGGGCCACGACACACAAGATTCTGAAAGTAGGCTTTTTCTAGCCCAAAAATTTTGGAAATGTGTATGCTCGGGTACGGGCCTGTGAAAAATGTCAGAAATTTGCTGAATGGCAGAAGTTCGCACCTTTTCCTATGATCCCGGTGCACATAGAAGAACCTTTCCAATAGTGGGGAATCTATTACATCGGTGAAATTCCTCTCACTTCAAGCGAGCAACACAAGTGGATAATAACAGCCACCGATTACTTCACTAAATGGGTAGAGGCTATGCCAGCAAGGAATGCTACAGACACAGTGGTGGTCAAGTTTCTGGAAGATAACATTATCTCAAGGTTGGGCTGCCCTACTAAGATTGTCACAGATAATGCTCAGGCTTTTAAGTATTTCAAATTTATCAACTTTTTCCAACAGTATAATATTGGGTTAGGACACTCTACTTCATACTATCCGCGGGGAAATGGATTGGCATAATACTCTAACAAAGCTTCGGTAAGGGCATTAAAAAAGGCCATAAATGAAAACCAGAATAACTGGGATTCACAGCTCAAGTTCGTGCTATGGGAAAACTAAATCACTATTAAAAGGTCAACAGGCGAATCCCCATATGAATTGGTCTATGGTAGAGCAGTAGTTTTCCCAATACAATTGGCCTTACCTGTGGCTAGGTCCATGCAGGATTGTAAAGAGGAACCAAACGATCTTACCAGACGAATAAATCAACTAGTAAAGCTGGAAGAGACTCGAAGTTGAGTAAATCAGAGGTTGACTGAGTACCAAGAGAAAATGAAAGACCTGTTCGATCAGCATGCTAAAGATAAAGTGATGCAGGTTGGAGATCTGGTGCTAAGATGGGATATAAGAAGGGTTGATAAAGGAAAGCATGGAAATTTCGATCGTCTATGGTTCGGACCTTTCAAAATTGTTGAAGAGGGAGGAAACAACACTTTTAGACTTGAAAATTTGCAGGGTGATCTACCCGAAGCCCCTGTGAATGGGAAATTCTTAAAACCATTTTTCCAGTATTGATTAAGGCCGAAAGGTCTGCTGTATGATATTGTACATTATTCAGTTTCTTTTATTATGATGTTTTCTATTTTGAGTTGTCATGAAGAAAGAAGAGAAGGCATCAAGGGACTGTGTTCACAAGAAGAAGGCTAACAGATGGTTTGCGGAGTTCTCGATGCATTCGAGGACAAATGGGTCATCCCCAAGTGGAGCCAATGTTGCTACGACATCCCTCACCAAGCTGGGATGTCTAATGATAAGGAGCTTTATTCTATGAAGCAAATACAAAAAGGACTGCATGGACTGTCAAAGCCCCTTTTTCACCTATTGGAACCCTTAAAAAGGCTAAAAATCTACCTTTTGCTTTAAAAGTGCTCATTCTAACATATCAGGCCTCTAAGGGCCTTTTGGCTTAAGCCCTTAGCCCCCATTTCTCATATGACCCTACTCTATGACCGACGACTAAAAGTCCTTAAGCCCTCTTCGGCCATCGGAATTTGCTGGTTCCCAACTCCACTCATTTTTTCTATTGTTTCACCGCCAAGGTTCATCTTTGCCGAAGAGATCCTGACTGTTGATCTTCGAGATCCAACGGCCATCGCGCATCACCTATCCATCGCACATCGCACTTTGCTTCATCCAAAGTCCTCATTCTCAAACTCTTTTCCGCCTATATGCCGATCTTCCGAGATAATCTCCACCCTTGATCTCCGCAGATCCAACGGTCCTCTCTCCATCACACTTCACTTCATCCAAATTTCTCATTCCCAAACTCTTTTCCGCCGATATGTTGATCTTCCGAGATAATCTCCATCATTGATATCCGCAGATCCAACGGTCCTCACTCCATTGCACTTCGCTTCATCCAAAGTTCTCATTCCCAAACTCTTTTCCGCCAGTATGCCAATCTTCCGAGATAATATCCACCATTGATCTCCACAGATCCAACAGTCCTCGCTCCATCGCGCCTTCGCAAATTTACCGATCACTCATCTAATATTGCACTCCCCTGCTTTGATCTGGATCGTTGATCTCCCTCATCCAACGGCCCACATCGCTCTAATTTTTATAACCCCACAATTGATCATCGCGCTACATGATAGAATTTCTGACGTCATTACTGGTCCCACTCGACCACGCAAGTACGTCTGTCGTGTTCATCTGCAGTCATTGATCTGGATTTCCCAGATCGGACGACTCCCGCTCATTTTCGCATCAATTTCATAACATCTCCCCAAAACGCAACTTCGATTCGAAATGGGTGGTTTTTTTGAGGACACGCATCACCCACCTAACTTTATTGCGTTCATTTCTCTTATTACCATTTACCGCCTCCAACCAGTGCAAAAACCACTTCGGTTTTCCGCAAAACCATCTTTTTCATAACTTTGGACCAAATCAAATTTAAACTCTTATTTCGCCTTGGAAATGCTTTCGCTGCATTCCCTACCTCTGTACTGCTCTTCCGCCTTCACTCGAGCCTTCTGAAGCAGTCTATGCCTTCATCGCGGGATTTATTTAACAGGTTTGCTGTCTGTGCAGGTTTTCATGGCATTTTAAGTATGCGGGCAATCTCATAGCTAATCACAGTGGCTCGAGGCTGAGGTTAATGATCCTCCACACCCAAGAAGTAGAGAAAAAATATGAAGAGGTTCAATTCCACGTCCAAGTCAATGGATCATGACCATTGGCCATTCTACAGGAACCTTCAGTGTAGAAGGCCAACACATCCATTACTAGCAGTACCGCATTCTCCAGCACAGAAGGCCAGTCCTTCCCACGACTAATGGTATTTCCTTCTCCAGCAGAAGCAAGGGATCTGCATCATCAAACAGTAATGATCATTCATGAATGGGCCCGCGTGGCCTTTTACCTTATGTTCTTTTCACTTTTTCATTTCGGGTGAAAGCTTTAGTTCACTCCTGCAGTTTTCACTTTCATTTTAGTAAATTGTTTACATTTCAGTTAGAAACGGCTTTAGGCCTACTTTGTAAGATGATGAGAGGCAGTTCTACCTCATCATCATTTCTATTTTTGGTTTAGACCTGAAACAACATACAAGCACGTGGGGAAGATATTTTCTCAAAATATCTTCTCTCGCATAGGAATCAAAGGTTATAAAAACAAGAAGAAAACACTAACAAAAGGTTCCATATTTTCCAAAGGACTCACTAGCTTGAGTATTTTGTACGTATTTTGTATGAAATTTTATAGTGGATGTTTGAATATCTCGTAGGGACTCAGTAATAAGAAGTTTTGCTGGAATTGGGGATTCCGCTCGGGATAATTCATAGTTTGAAACTCTTCTTCTTGTTTTTTAATATAAATGTTCATTTCGTATCTCTCTACATCTATTGTATCTAAATGCTCTAGAATGCGAGTGCTCCCATGCTTAAATGTGAGTTTATCATAGCAGATACTCATATTTACTCATCTATAGTGCTTTAAATATGGTTTAGGCATGATACTTTGTTTCATTTTCTATCTCTTTTGTTGTTCTTTTGATACTAACTACAATGGATTATTATCTTTGAATGACCCCAGATATATGGATTCTTATCTCTAAATAAGTATAGTATATATGGATTCTTATCCTTGAATAATCATTATTATAGTTGATATCTTACTCTATCTTCTGCCATAGTCATCGCTCATATATAACTTGATAACTGTGTCTTCATTTTAGAAGTCGGCCCCCTTTTACAGCATTATGTTTTAAATCTATCTGATGCATTTAATTATTTCATTTTTTACTCAGTTTCTACAGTTTTCCTAGTTGTTGTGTTTAACTTTAGGGTTTTGGTTCCACCCTTATTAAAACCATTCATCTGAGTGATACTTGCATGAGAGCCAAACATTTCCAACTGCAGTCAGTTGAGTCATATGCTCCTTGCATTTAATATGTCCTAGGCACTAGTATTTATACAACTCAAGGCTATCTCTAGGAGCTACAACACTAGGAACACTAATAATAGGTCCCAATACATGCCAAGTGGCATTTTGTGCCATGTGCTAATGTATGTCAATGCATTCAACCAAGGTGTTATAGGGCATGTTAGGGACTACATGCATCCCAACACATGCTAGTAGAGTTCTATGTTGTGTTAGCGCATGCCAGCATGTGCTTGGGTGTTAGTGTGATGAGAAGATGTTCTAGGTACAAATATGTTTGTGAGGTGCTAAGAAATGTTAGTGTGTGCCGAAGCATTAATTTAAGGTGTGCCCAGATTGTTGAGGAGTGTTAGGTCTTTCTCATTAATAGAATTGACAAAGCTTTATTATGTATTAAATAATATATTCCCTACACACACTAGTGTAACTTTATCTAAAGGGAATTTTCTAGATAATAAACTTAATAGATATGAATCATGTGTTGACTCATAGGGAAACTCCATTCGACTAGTCATTAATTGAGGGAAATGATACACACTAATTACTTCTTAAAAAAATGACTAACTCTAACCACTATGGCCTTGGACATATTACAAAAAATACTCCACAATAATGCTCTTAAATCATTATCTTTTGAAAAAAAGTATATTAACAGGCACATAGCATCATCAAAAACTCATTGGAATGATCAACGATGACGAACATTTTTTGACTGTCACCAGAAATAAAAAAAAAAGAGAATTGGTGAGGGTCATTAAAAGTTCGTCATTAGAAGTGTCACCAAAGAGATAATTAGTGATGGGCCTTTAATTACCCTCACCAAAAGTGCCATTGAAAATGGCTTTGGTGATGGACCTTAAAGGACCATCACTATATACACTTACAACGATGCTTTTTTAAGGAACGTCACCATATGTGACATTGGTGATGGACCTTAAAGGTCTGTCACAAGCATGACCCTCACCAATGTCCTTTATTCTTGTAGTGTCTAAAATTTAATGAGAAAGTAGAAGAAGGAAGAAGGGTCGAAGAAAGTATGAAGAAGCAGTGCCAAAGATAAGAGTTTGAGTTAAAAATTTTAAAAGGTAAATTAGAAGAAAAGGATAAACACTTAAGGTTTCAATATAGTACTAATATTCTAGATAATATTCTCAGTTATAGTCAAAGGTCTCCTTCTATTAAATTTGGTCTTGGTTTTCATGAAAATATTAAAGGAGAATATAGTTCACAAGGTACTGCTAAATATTCAAAATATATTAATTCAAAACCTAAAGTGTTTAAAGAAACAAAAGGCCAACCGACAATCATGAATTCCCAAAGGAAATCACTCGGTCCTAACTATAGAAGTATCAATTGATTCTCTCATTTCATAAATAATGTTGAATGTTTTGTATGTCATAATTATGGACATGTTGCAGCCAATTGCAGAAGAAGATTGTTTCAATCGCAAACAAATAAAAACTACAGAAAAATATCAAAAAGTCCAAGTTACTCAGGCTTCTTTAAGGGTTATTTTTTTTTCATGCAACAAATTTGGACATAAAGCTATTGATTGCAATAGAAGGAACATGAGGAAAAATTATTATGATTAATTAAAAAAATAGAGGGTAGTTTACACCTTATTGGTTCAAGGCCTAAAACAAAACATATTAAGTGTAGGTCAAATGGAAGATAAAGGAAATGTAATTATGTTCATGTAATATCCCCAATTTGGGATTGCTAGCAAGGCATGCCTGAAAAACGAATTTTTCAGGAATGGATGCTACAACACTTCAAATAAACCCTTGTATCCCTTAGATATGATAATATAAGACCCAAATCCAAGAGGATATCAGAAAAAAATCAAACTAGGTGGGTTAAATAGATCTCCCACACCCAGTATGGCTTGAAAACTGCCCAAAGAAGGGACTGCAGCAACACAAAGTAACATTGCTTAGAAAATAATGCATTTTTTGATATCAGTAGTAAGAGACCAATATGAAAGCTCAAAAATATATCATACCATGATAACTCAGATTTAAAATGTGGCCCAACGAACGTACAAGAGAAATATGGAAGACTTTCATGAGAAAAACCCTCTAAAGAGGTGCTGCAACAATATATTTCACTATAAAAGCATTCACAGCGTTATTTTTGAGAGCATACAATAGCTGTAGGTTAAAAATAAAATCTAGAATATATTTTTTTACAAAATATTAGATCTATGTCAGATATGTACACTACGCTGTCTCTATTTTACATACCCCTTGGGGTTTTCAGCAAAACATGAAGCATATGGAGTAGATCTGAGATCTCATGCACCAGATCTGCAGATTTTTTTAGAATTCCTGAAGCTTATATAGGAGTATTCAGATAAAATCTGAATATGACATAGATAAGTATAGAAATCCATGGATCACCACTATGAGAGACAAGTTCTCATCACTAGAGATAACTCCTCAAATGTTGCCAAAACTCCCTGCAACTCTCCTCTTGCAGATAACGCAGTCCTGGAAGACCAACTGTGTTGTAGCCTTGATGAATAGTTTGGCCTGATTCCAAGTTATGGATCTGGATCTCTAATGATCCAATACACTCTTGCCAATGGGATAGAAGACTCTCCCAGTGAAAAGAGGCACTAGAATGGCTTAGATTTGAACAGACCTAGCCTCCACTTGCTGCTGTTGGGAAAAATACTGAGAGGGGGGGGGGGTGAATCAGTATTTACTGCATATTCAAACTTTTTACTTTTTCATTCCTTAAAACCCATACGCTACTTTACAGAACAAACTTCGGCGTATATCACCTTCGAGATCCCATTTGTAAACTAACGTATACACGAGAGATTTAGATATGTCATTAAATCTTCACTTATATAATTCCATCATTCATTCATTAGATGTTCTATAAACAGTAAACATGTGCAGTAAGAACAGAATAAACCATCACACAAAGCATCACACATGAACACCGGGATTTTTAGGTGGAAACCCAAGTCGGGAGAAAACCACCGCTGCAGTTGCTCGGCCTTCAATATTTTATTATAGAGAAAACATCTTACAACATATGTGCTGGCGCAGACTTGACCAGCACGCAGGCACCCACCTGCGCTCGTTTACCAGCCTCTCCTGGAAGGGAGCTACGACCCCCTGACTCGTTTACCAGCCTCACCTGGAAGGGAGCTCCAACCCCCCGATCTCGTTTACCAGCCTCACCTGGAAGGGAGCTACAACCCCCTGACTGAAGGCTACAACCCTCAGCACCACCTTGGACCACGTTTCATCAATTTTCACACTGGATCCAACAACTTCAATAGAACACCACTTACAGGCCACATTTCATCATATTTTCATACTGGACCCTTTCCATACTTTTAAGCACAACCATACATCATCAACAGATACATATCAACACAGATCAGATAGCAGAAACACAGCAGAACAGATCAGATATTTCATACCCCTTGCTTCAACAAACCCTAGTTTGCATACGCGCTTTCCCTTCACTGATGTCGCGTATATACGCGCTTCCGTCCACACAAACCAGCGTATACCTCAGTGTATATTTTATTGCGCATACGCGCTTTCTCTTCGCTGAAGCCGCGTATATACGCGCTTCCTCCGCGGCGAAGTAGCGTATAGATCTTAAATCATTACAGAGCAGCATACTTCATCAGATCAGATATTCAGTTCAGATCTACCCTTTTGCTTCAGACAGATGTTCGCCTAGATGCTCGCCTCATCACAAATCTAAGCCTTCCATAATCAGATCTAGCAAATACAAGAGCAATTCAGATCTAGATCCCCTTCTTCATCATTGGTGCATCATACATTCAGATTTATCATTCAAGTGTAACCCTTTCCATTCAGATATACTTCAGAGAGAAGTATTCATTCAAGCTCAGACATCTTGCACTCACACACATGTTGTGCACAATGAATTTCTTCTCCTTTTATATGATTATCCTTTTTCAATACCATGAGCCCCTTTTTCAATACCATGGACCAAAGCAATACCATAAGCCCAAAACTACCTGGACGGGGTCAATTAGGCGGATCATTACCCAATACTATGGGTCAATACCATGGTGGTTACCCTTGGATTTGCACTTTTTGAGCGCCTTAGCCCATACGCGACTTGTAACGTTCCTTTCCGCGTGCATACGCGACTTCCCCTAGGCCAATCCGCGTATACCAAGAGACATGCTCTTTTTCATCATTCTCTGAGTACATTCTGAAATCCTTTCTTCATTGCCTATTGTAAATACTGTAGATACATCAGATTTCCTTCATCAAGGACATATTCTATCAAACACAACTTCATCAAGTAAGTTGTCATCATCTTCATCAAGTGGGTTTCCTTTCAAGTACAACACTCAACATCATATCATCAACAATCATCATATCACTTCTGATTTACATCATTTAACAAGTCCATCAAGTCAAGCATAACTTCATCAGGTGGAGTGCCATCAAGGACAATACATGTCAACAGTCGCACGTCTTCATCTTCATTCGGTGGGTTGCCATCAAGGACAACACTCTGCATCATATTTCCAACAATCTCCCCCTTTGGACTTGATGGCAACCACGATGGTGTTTGGTTACCACAGCAGATAGATACCATGTCACTCTCCCAAATATGTCACATCATTACCTTCTCTTTATTCAAACACCATGTCACTCTCCCCCTTTGACATCAAGGGCAAAGGGCGGATCAAAAACCAACACTCTCCCCCTTTTCTCCTCATGTGGAAGAAACATTCTGTAGATCTGATATGTGCTGAAGTGGCCAAACTCCCCCTGAGTTCATGTTGAATCTTCAAACATATTTGTTAATGAAGTACATGACTCTATGAACTTCCTATCACCAAAGACTCATACTTACATCAATTATCCAGCCAAGTGGATTTACATATGAGACTCAACTACCCAACCAAGTGGGTTTACAAATTTGACTCAGCTACCCAACCAAGTGGGTTTACAAAAATGACAAGTCCTTACATGACTGAATATTACAATTTTTACATCATGGGTCTCAACAAGACCTTTTCACCAAAATATAAATATGACCATTTATGACTAACACCAGAAAGTCCTCAAGAAAGAGGACATATTTCAGAACCATAATAATGCCAACACTGCATTATAGTCAGCAAAGCTAATGCTCCCCCTGAATCTGTGCAACCATGCATCCTTTTCATATGACTAAGGCTCCCCCTTAGTTTGTGCAACCTGAACATTTTCACCAGCAAATCATCAAGGCATCTTCATCAAAACATTAGAAACAGATTTATGAGAACTGGAACACCACCAGAGATACCAAACAGCACTGCAGCTGTGCTGAAGAGAGCTGAACCAACCAAGAATTGTCAGCAACCAACCATACGCGGTTTTATGTGCAGTAACTCGCGTACATACGCGACTGTGTTTCAGGAAACCCGCGTATCCTAAGACACCTTCTAAATTTCAACCAGATCTGATTCTTTGTAAGGCAAAGACAATGTTCAGCTTCTTTCTGAGATATTTCACTGCTTCCCTGGACTACAGATATAACAGAATAGTGTAGTTGTGTCTTCAAGCGTCATCCATTGGTTGTAGCATAAGCCCATTAGTAACTAAGCCTTCGGATCCTTTGCAGCATCAATACATTCTTTCAAAAAGAGATTATCATATCAGAACAGCATCTTCAGATATGTGTCAAGCAATCATCCATGTGGTCCAAAATCACCATGATCTTCAAGATGTAACATGAAGTAACATATGTAGGAAAAAGATCTCAACCATAGCAACCAAACTCTATATGATCTAAAACAAATGATATCCAACTCATCCACACAAAGATACTTATCAGCAACTAGGGCTCAAAATCTTATCATAATAATCCATGTACCAAATCATCATCATTTGAGCATGAGTATCACCAAGACCAAAGAATAAGCAGTCATATTTCCAACAATGCAACCATTAGAATTCAACTTGCTACTCCCCCTAAACCAGTGCTTCTTCCTTAACTTGTGCAATCTGAGACACCTTCAACAGAAAGTCATCAACAACAATCTCTGCATGATCTGTCCTCATCTCTGAACTATAAGACTTTCATCTCAACAATGAATGCTCTTCATCATAAAGCAACCAGGCTTCATCCATAATATTCAACACAAGAACCCATGCATCATTTCATTATCATGAGTATAACTAGAATGATGCTAACAGTGCAATCATCAGCAGTCAGACTGATGCTCCCCCTGGACCTCTGCTTCAGATCTTCAGCTATCAGATAAATTTTCTTATCATCGATGCATACGCGACTGCGTCTTCTGGAACTCGCGTGTATACGCGACTTTAGTTAATGGAACCTGCGTATGGAAAGTGAAGCATAGAAAATTTCCATCTTCCTTCATTTCTTCCAGAGCTTGTACCTCCTGTACCTGTCCTTTCCACATCAGATGCGCTGTCAGTATAATCAAATCAACCATGAGAGTCATCATGCATTGCTCCTCTTGTGATGATACATTACTAGATCTCATAATGTATCTCACATCATTCCTGCAGTCAACAAGAAAAGTCAGCTTCAGAAGCGGTTGACTGCAGTAGGGTCATAATTCCCTACGTTTCTGATCGGTCCTTCATCTTGAATTGAGTGTTTTCTTCAAGAAAATCATTGTCTTCTAGAGCATCAACAAAAACATCCTTTTCTTCTCTAGATTGTTTCTTATTCCATCCCTCCATCTTCTTCTAGATTTGTTTTCTATTTGTGTGCTGAAATTTCTCATATCTGTTCGACCTGCATTCCTTTCTTATATGTCCATACTTGTTACAAGAATAACATCTCATGTGTCCGGAAAAATAAGCATAAGAATCATAATGAGTATTTCTATTCTTCCTCCTTTTACAATCAGCTGCTTTGTGTCCATACTTGTTACATGAAAAACAATATCCCTTGAAGAAACCAGAGTACCTTTCTGTGTAGGAACTGTTTGTTTGAGGCTGAAATGATCTTCTCCTGCAATTTGCTGCAACATGTCCATAATTATGACATTTAAAACATTCAACATTCTTGAATGAATTCCTTTGAGAATTCATGATTGTTGGTTGAGCTTTTGTCTCTTTCAACACTTCAGGTTTTGCATTGACATCCTCTGAATTTTTGGCACTTCCTTGTGAGCTAGATTCTCCTTTAACAGTTTCATGGAAACCAAGACCATGTTTGATAATAGGAGACCTTTGATTACTCAGAATATTGTCCAAAATGTTAGTACTATCATGAAACCTCAAAAGTTTAACCTTTTCTTCTAATTTACCTTTGAGAATATTTACCTCAACCTCCAAGGCTTGACATTGCTTTGTCATGCTTTCCTCTTTCCTTCTTCCATCTTCAACTTGATCCTTCAGATTTAGAATCTCTTCTTTCAACCAATCTTCATTTCCTTTACATGTTTGTTGTAGCTCTTCATTCTTCTTATTTGATTTTTCTAGATCTTCTTTGAGAGAGATGATTTCTGCTTCAAGGCCTTCCTTTTCAAATGATTGTAGAGGTTCCTTATTTTTCTTACTTGATGCTTCCAAATCTTCCTGAAGACAAATGATTGTAGCTTCAAGTCCTTCATTCTTTTTGCTTGATTTTTCAAGATCTGCTTCTAGATCTTTAATTCGATTGGATGCATAAGTATGAAACCGTTGATACTTGTCCACCTGTTCATTCAGCATTTCTATTTGATCTTTCATTTGTGAGATCATCTCTTTATAGATAGTTTCTTGCTTATTGTATGAACTTTGTAGTTCTTCTTCTTTAATCTTGAGAGCTTCTTCTAGATCCACAACTTTACTTTCACTATCTTTACTATTGTTTGCAGAAAGAAGAGTATTACAAGTGGCCTTCTCCTTTTTCTTCTTTGCCATGAGTGCTTGTAGATCTTCGTCAGAATCTGTTTCATCTTCTTCAATTTTTGCTATACATGATTTCTGAGATATCTCCTTTCCTCGAGTAACCTTCTTCTTTTGCTTCTTAGCCATGAGCACTTTCGGATCTTGGTCAGAATCTTCTTCATCTTCACTGGACACTTCATCATCATCTTCTTTTGCATAATAACTCTTTCTCTTTTCAAATTGTTTCCCTTTACCATGCTTTTCTTTATAAGGACATTTAGCAGCATAATGACCAACTTTTCCACACTCAAAACATTTGAAGGGAAGCTTACCTTTGAATCTTCCAGTGCCTAGTTGGAGCTTTCTCACGAAATTCGCTTCTTCTTCATCGGATATATAGTTGGATTCTTTGACAACTTCCTTTTCTTTTCCTTTTGTAGATGCCTTAAAAGCAGCTTCTCTTACTTGAGAAGGGCCTCCTTGTCTCATTTCAAAAGCAGTCAGAGTACGATGTAATTGAACAATAGTAAGAGTTTGCAAATCTTGCCTTTCTTCAATAGCTGAAACTTTAGAGTCAAATTTTGAAGTCAATGATCTTAAGACCTTTTCCACCAGAGTAGTATCAGTTATGGTTTCACCCAAATTTCTCATTCGATTTACAATATCATCCAGACGAAGAAAGAAACCGGCAACACTCTCATCACTATGCATCTTCAAATTTTCATATTCAATTCTAAGAGTTTGGAGTTTTGCACTTTTTACCTTTGTGTCTCCTTCATAGCTTAGAATGATTTTGTCCCATATGTCTTTTGCCGAATGTAGCTGCATCACTTTAGCAAATTCTGATTCAGACATGCTTCCCAATAAGACATTCATTGCTTTGGCATTGATTTCATACTTCTTTCTTTCAGCTGCATCAGTAGGAATACTTGCCGGGTATTGATAACCTTCTTCCACGATTGCCCATACATCTGCACCAAGACTTTGCAGATAAGCTTTTGTACGTACCTTCCAGAAGATCGGATTGCTTCCATTGAATAGAGGTGGCTTTATAGACATTACTCCTTCTTGACTTCCCATTGCGACGGATCTCCTTTAAGCGATCAAGCTTCTGCACAAGGACCCGCTACGTGCAATTGTTGGGAAAAATGCGAGAGGGGGGTGAATCGGTATTTACGCATATTCAAACTTTTTACTTTTTCATTCCTTAAAACCCATACGCTACTTTACTTCAGTAAACCAGCGTATATACGCGGATCCCATTTATGAAACTAGCGTATACACAGAGATTTAGATATGTCATTAAATCTTCACTTAAACCATTCCATCATTTATTCATCGGATATTCAATAAGCAGTAAACAGGTGCAGTAAGAACAGAATAAACCATCACACAAAGCATCACACATGAACACCAGGATTTTTAGGTGGAAACCCAAATCGGGAGAAAACCACCGCTGCAGTTGCTCATATTTTATTATAGAGAAAACATCTTACAACATATGTGCTGGCGCAGACTTGACCAGCACGCAGGCACCCACCTGCGCTCGTTTACCAGCCTCTCCCGGAAGGGAGCTACGACCCCCTGACTCGTTTACCAGCCTCTCCTGGAAGGGAGCTACGACCCCCCGATCTCGTTTACCAGCCTCACCTGGAAGGGAGCTACAACCCCCTGACTGAAGGCTACAACCCTCAGCACCACCTTGGACCACGTTTCATCAATTTTCACACTGGATCCAACAACTTCCATAGAACACCACTTGCAGGCCACATTTCATCATATTTTCATACTGGACCCTTTCCATACTTTTAAGCACAACCATACATCATCAACAGATACATATCAACACAGATCAGATAGCATAAACACAGCAGAACAGCTCAGATATTTCATACCCCTTGCTTCAGTAAACCCTAGTTTGCATACGCTCTTTTACTTCACTGATTTCGCGTATATACGCGCTTCCGTCCACACAAACCGGCATATACCTCAGTGTATATTTTATTGCGCATACGCGCTTTCTCTTCGCTGAAGCTGCGTATATACGCGCTTCCTCCGCGTCGAAGTAGCGTATAGATCTTTAAACATTACAGAGCAGCATACTTCATCAGATCAGACATTCACCTCAGATTCAACCCTTTACTTCAGACAGATGTTCGCCTAGATGTTCGCCTCATCACAGATCTAAGCCTTCCATACTCAGATCTAGCAAATACAAGAGCAATTCAGATCTAGATCTCCTTCTTCATCATTGGTGCATCATACATTCAGATTTATCATTCAAGTGTAACCCTTTCCATTCAGATATACTTCAGAGAGAAGTATTCATTCAAGCCCAGACATCTTGCACCCACACTCATGATTTGCACAATGAATTTCTTCTCCTTATATAGATTATCCTTTTTCAATACCATGAGCCCCTTTTTCAATACCATGGACCAAAACAATACCATAAGCCCAAAACTACCCGGACGGGGTCAATTAGGCGGATCATTACCCAATACTATGGGTCAATACCATGGTGGTTACCCTTGGATTTGCACTTTTTGAGCGCTTTAGCCCATACGCGACTTGTAACGTTCCTTTCCGCGTGCATACGCGACTTCCCCTAGGCCAATCCGCGTATACCAAGAGACATGCTCTTTTTTATCATTCTCTGAGTACATTCTGAAATCCTTTCTTCATTGCCTTCTGTAAATACTGTAGATACATCAGATTTCCTTCATCAAGGACATATTCTATCAAACACAACTTCATCAAGTAAGTTGTCATCATCTTCATCAAGTGGGTTTCCTTTCAAGTACAACACTCAACATCATATCATCAACACTCATCATATCACTTCAGATTTACATCATTTAACAAGTCCATCAAGTCAAGCATAACTTCATCAGGTGGAGTGCCATCAAGGACAATACATGTCAACAGTCGCACGTCTTCATCTTCATTCAGTGGGTTGCCATCAAGGACAACACTCTGCATCATATTTCCAACAGCTGCAGCTTACAAATACAACCAAACCCTCAACAGGATCTGCATTGTAGTTGGAAGTAGAAGCTTGGCCAATTGCCTGCTAGTGGACAAGAAATGCAGGACTCTTCCAAGAGGCCTCTCAAGGAAAGAGGTGGGATTCCCAATCAGGAACACCCAAGTGCTAAACAACACTATTCTCAGCTAAACAGCTAGAGAATGAGAATTGTCTAAACAGACAAATCCTCTCAATAAAATATGTTCAACCACCCCTGTCATGCTGCTCTCCTCTTTCATTTATAGGATGAAAGCCTTGAAAATCCCTAAACCATCTCAAAGGTTTAGCTCCTTTCACATGTGTAGCCTCCAACTAGATCTGTGATGTGCATCTAGGAGGTACATTGCATCTGGACAACACTGTGGATTTGGTCTTGTTGACCCAGTCAATTGTCACAATCCCTTTCACACATAAGGGATTTTTATTAACAAAACCCAAATTTTTCCTTGTTCACATGGGCATTGATTTATTTTGCTGTTTTAGGAGTTTAATTTATCCTCCTTTACAATCTTATTCTTGCAACAAGAAAAACAAAAAAAAATAGTATATTCCTATTAGCTTGGGCTAATTAGGAACATTGCAGTCCTCCCCTACAAAATGTTTCTTGTCCTCAAAAAACCGATAATGTGAGTGCTGGAACTCATCTCCTCCTCTGTTGATGACACAAACATGAGTTAATATCCCTCCTTGTGCCAATTTTTCACCAAACCATCCCTCCATGACTTGCTCCACCAAAGTTCTCATGAGATACAAATAGTTCATCTCATAAGAAGATAATAGATCATAGGAAGCAAACATGGTTTGTCCAATGTTCTCTCTGAAATATGACACATAAAGTAGATGGGGAGTATCCATTCTATATGACTCATGCATTACTTCCCTCCTTCCTCCATACATCCCTATGAAAAGTACAAGTACATCATCCAGATAAGGAATCAAAATAATGTACATACAAACAAAATTTCTGCATATGGAGGTGGGTCATAGTCCCACATGTGGAACCAGTGTGGAGCATCTCCTTTTTGCATCAGACCCAGATATGGTAAGTGGTTTTCCCACCACTTACTTACTTCCCAAGTCATCTCACTATTGCAGAAAATGTGAGATATATTTGGTGCCTTTGGGAAGCACCCATCATGAAAATAAATCTCCCTTTGCACATCAAGGGAGTGGCCAAATTCAGAATTTTTAGTGGTCCAACAATTGCCATATGATTTACATGATACATTGCAACTTTTAGGAGTCATGGCCTGAAAAAATGGTAAAAGAACATGTACAATCAGAAAAATAAAATTGCTTTACATGAACATATCCTTTACCATCAAAGTCTCTCAAACACATGGAGTTGTGCATGGATCTTCCTCCCCTTTCCAAAGAAGGAAGAGATTGCTGAAATGACTCTTGCATAGAGTCCCTTGGCTTCCCCAACTCCACATAGCTCATGCACTCTTGAAAGTGTTGATGTCATTTGTCTTTCAAGCCTTCCCAATCAAAGCTCCTCATGATTAGAGTGTAGATCTTCATTGATTTCATATGGCTGAAAAAGAACTCTCTGTGTGCTCCTT
Organism: Pinus albicaulis; assembly: GCA_034641835.2. NCBI lineage: Eukaryota > Viridiplantae > Streptophyta > Pinopsida > Pinales > Pinaceae > Pinus > Pinus albicaulis. The sequence continues at coordinate 112,677,273 of CM076572.1, forward strand.
ATAGTATCTTTTTCTTAAGCTTGGAAGCTCGAGACAAGAAGAGTTTACCATGATGATAGACAACCCCTCCCTGGACTAAGTAGCCCTCTTCTTGCAGCATGTCATCAAGTACCATACATGTGTGAAGATCTTTGGAATACTCTACAAGTAGTTGAAATTTCCAATATAGATCTACACTGCTCAACAATGATAGTGCTGATGATACATCCACTGGAATGTCTTTCATATACCTGATCTTCTCCTTGGCATCCCCCATGCCAAAGGTGTGTGATGGAAGGCTGATCACTCCATTCTTCTCCTCCCACAGTGCATATCCATATATGAGAGTGGGTGGTGATGATAAGGAAACAAGATCTCCCTTCTTCTTGAGCTTACCCAAGCCTCCCAGTGTTGTAGCCTTGTATTCTAATGCTCGAATCCCTCGTGGAATCATGAGTGGAGAATCAAGATGTGGGAAACCTTTCACCAAATCTGAATTAGGTGGTCTCCCATGTGGTTTTCCACAAGATAGTGATGCCTCATGGTTCATTCTCCCATGCTTATCAGATGGGATCAACATCCCATTTCTTCCACAACACAAGTTCACCTCTGATTTTTGTGTGGAATTATTATGAAACTTGGAGACCCCTCTTAGTGGTGTAATAGTGCCTCTGATTGGTGCATTTTCCCCATCTTCTGATAGTGGATCAGCCATGTGATCTCTCCTTTGTTCTGTCTCATTGTATTTCATCAAAGACACATGATTCTCATGTCCTTCATATGGAATATCCTTAGGAATCCCTTTCAAAGGTGCAAGAACCCCTCTAGTGGAAGCCATTGCTTCATCTCCATCTCCAAATGAAAATATATCTCCTCCTGCTATCACAATGCTAGAGGATATTCTCTGCTCTTTATCTCCCTTCTCCTCATCAATGGAGAATAATTCATCATTAAGAGATCATTTTTCTTGATCTCTTACTGGAGAAGGAACCCTCATGTCTTCTCTTTGAGAAAATATATCTTGCTGTAGTGGGGCTTTTGCCTCTGGAAAATTGTGCAGCAGATCTCCAACCCCCTCAACAATGTTTAGGACTGGAGTTGGCTTCAAGGAATATTCCAACTTATGCAAAGATTCAAATTTCTTCGGCTTGATTTTCTTTTCCCAAGAAGTCTCATAATGTCTCACATCAAATCTTTTCACTAGTATCGTAGTGAACCTTGAATAAGAAGAGATGTTTATCCCTTTCAAGGAAGAGGACTCAAATAGCCACTAAGCATAAGCCTTTCCTTGAAGATGTAGCGCTGCTACTCTCAAGGCTTCTTCTTCTGAAACATGATGCAACTGAAAGTATGTGTCAATATTCCTTACGCAACACTTGGCTGAGTCTTTAGGTGATCCATCAAAAGTAGGTAGAGATAATCTACCCAAAGTGTGTTGAAGGCACCCTCTTCTTCTACTGTAGGTGTTGGATCTTGCTTCTTTGAGTTGACAGAACTCTGGGAAATTGAAATGAATTTTGAATCTCTCTTATAGAGACTCATATTCTTGGAGATAATCACCAAGATATGCCTCCTTTGGTGTTCCTGCTTTTCCTTCTTTCTTTGACAAGAAAGTAGGCATGCTCCATCATTGCAGATTAGGTTGTGTGGATGAATGCTCACATACATGGTAAGAAGTACTGGGGCTTTCTAGATGTAAAAATACTCCTGAGGGATCTTCATGTCTTTCCTTCTTCATTCCTGGGATTTTTTCTTTCAGTTCATACATAGCTTAGGAAAGAGTTTTAGAGAACTCTTCTCTCTGCAAACTTCTAGATATAGGGTTTGGACCCTTTACTTCTATGTCTTCAGTGTAACCACACTTCTTCATCAGTATTTTTTTTCCATGAAAATACATATTGGTTCTTCAATAAGCAAAGCATAGGCTATGCCAAGATAGTTGCTCTGATACCACTATAATATCCCCAATTTGGGATTGCTAGCAAGGCATGCCTGAAAAACACATTTTTTAGGAATGGATTCTACAACACTTGAAATCAGCCCTTGGAACCCTTAGATCTAATAATCTAGGAAAAAAATCCAAGAGGAGATAAAAAACAAATCAAACTAGGTGGGTTAAACAGATCTCCCACACCATTATGGCTTGAAAACTGCCCAAAGAAGGGACTTCAGCAACACAAAGTAACACTGCTAAGAAAATAACGTAGTATTTTATATCAATAGTAAGAGACCAATATGAAAGCTCCAAAATAACTTACACCATGATAAATCAGATTTACAATATGGCCCAACCCACGTACAAGAGAAATATTGAAGACTTTCATGAGAAAAACCCTCTAAAGAGGTGCTGCAACAATATATTTCATTGTAAAAGGCTTCACAACGTTATTTTTGAGAGCATACAATAGTTGTAGGTTAAAAATCAGATCTAGAACAGATATGTGTACAAAATATTAGATCTATGTCAGATATGTACACTAGACTGTCTCTATTTTACATACCCCTTGGGGCTTTCATCAAAACATGAAGCATATGGAGTAGATTTGAGATCTCATGCAGCAGATCTGTAGAATTTTGTAGAATTCCTAAAGCTTATATAGGAGTATTCAGATCAGATCTGAATATGACATGGATAAATACAAAAATCCATGGATCACCACAGTGAGAGACAAGTTCTCAACATTAGAGATCACTCCTCAAATGTTGCCAAAACTCCCTGCAACTCTCCTCTTGCAGATAACGTAGTCCTGGAAGACCAAATGTGTTGTGGCCTTGATTAAAAGTTAGGCCTCATGCCAAGGTATTTATCTGGAGCTCTAATGATCCAATACACTCTTTCCAATTGGATAGAAGACTCTCCCAGTGAAAAGAGGCACTAGAATGGCTTAGATATGAACAGATCTAGCCTCCACTTGCTATAGCTTACAAAGAAAACCAAACCCTCAATAGTATCTATGTTGTAGTTGGAAGTAAAAGCTTGGCCAATTTCCTGATAGTGGACAAGAAATGTAGGACTCTTCTAAGAGGCCTCTCAAGGAAAGAGGTGGGATTCTTGATCAGGAACACCCAAGTGCTAAACAACACTATTCTCAGCGAAACAAATAGAGAATGAGAAGTGTATAAACAAACAAATCCTGTTAATAAAATATGTTCAACCACCCCTCTCATGTTTCTCCCCTCTTTAATTTATAGGATGAAGGCCTTGCAAAACCCTAAACCATATCAAAGGTTTAGCTCCTTTCACATATGTAGCCTCCAACTAGATCTGTGTTGTGCATCTAGGAGGTACATTTCATCTGGATAGCACTGTGGATTTGGTCCTATTGACCCAGTCAATTTTCACAATCCCTTTCACACATAAGGGAGTTTTATTAAGGCAGCCCAGATTTAGCCTTTTTCACATGGGAATTAATTTATTTTGATGTTTTAGGAGTTTAATTTAACCTCCTTTACAATATTATTATTGCAACAAGAAAATGAAAACAAAATAGTATATTCCTATTATCTTGGGCTAATTAGGAATAGTACAGTTCAAAAACAAAATGAAAGGTCATAGAAAAAGAAACTAGAGAGGTCATAGCAAGGGGATTAAAAAACGATGATAAATTCTATGTGTTTAAAGATCTAAACTCTCGCAGATATGAGGAGGATTCAGACTCAGACTGAAATAAGACAATGACCATTACAATCCATCATTCTTGAAATAATAATGTTATCATTAACAGCAATGTTTAAGGATGGTTTGCTAATTCTAGTTGTTTTTTTTTCTGACAATGCATATTAAGTGACAACAGAAGACAGGTACAGGTTGTACAAGTTCAGGGGGATATGAAGCTATGAAATTATTAGCATTTCACTTCATGTATGTGGGTTTCATGAACTAAAGACGTGTATATACGCGATTTTATTTGGAGACAGTTGTGTATGTTTTTCTTGGATAGAAAAACAATGAGAGAAAGTTAAGAATATATTATGATACGTTGCTATCAGTTATGATTTAATTTTCTTAGTCTGATGTTGAAGGCTACAGTCTGCTGATATGATATTAAGTTATGATTATCTGATTTATGAATATGCATTCATGAATGAGTTGATATGGTCAGTGTTGACTATGAACAAGTAGCACAGGTTGAGGGGGGGAATTAGCCTAACTGTTAATGATGTGTTGTCGGCATTATGTTTGCTCATATGGTAGTTCGAATTATGTTGTCATGATACATGGATTGATTATGATTAGATTATGGATGAGCCCTGATAAAATTTTGTAGAAGATTGTCTTTATTTGAACATGTGGATTTGATGCATGACTAATGATTCAGATATGAGGAAAGAACATGTAGATCTTGTTGCTGATGACTTCTGTCATGAATTATTCCTATTGTACTTGATCCCCGCACATGTTACATTGCGATTATGAAAATGGAATAATTCTAAAACGTGAAGACCTTGGTGATAAGAGACCAGAAGGATGATTGGTTGATACATATTGATTATTGAAGAAGTGTTTCTGGCCCTGATAATTCTTCTTTCATATTGGGGAAAGAATATGATGTTGCTGCAAATATCTTGAAGAGTTGCTTATTAACATACTTATGCTACAACTGTTGGATGATACTTGAAGACATGGATACATTGTCTTATCTTATTGATTGGTTCTCTCATATGTTGTTGACATAACTCTATGGTGTTTACTCATGCTATATGGTGCTTCAATACTCTATATTTCTTCATGATGATATACTTGGTTCCCACATATGTTTCTACAAGGGGAAAAGGGCAAGTTTACTTTTATGAAGACAAGAGATTGAGTTGATAGCTTATCTCTACAGAAAGATATCATGATGTTGAAAGATCTGGTCATAGGTTGATGATATTGAAATTTACCTATGTTGTTGCTAACATATATGGTTTGGCACTGATGGGTATAGATACAGTTATGGTTTTCATGCTAAATTTTCTTATTTGATATCTATCTGCTTGATGAATATGCTTTGATGATTTGGTTGTTGAAAATATTGAGGTTGCACACGTTTAGGGGGAGCATTAGTCATGCTGGTTATAATGTATTATTTGCATTCTATTGGTTGTTGAAGTATGTTCGATGATCTCTCTCCATTGAGGTCCTTTGGTCTTTGTTGTAACGTAATATATGTAATTTGATGTAAGGGTCATTTTGAGACCCATGATGTAAATATTTTCATATTCATTCATGTATGTAAACCCACTTTGTTTGGTTCTTGAGTAGAAAAAATAAACCCTCTTGGTTGGGATGTTGAGTGAAATATCTAACCCCACTTAGTTGGGTAATTGATGTATGTATGTGTCCTTGGTGATAGGAAAGTTTATAGAGTCTTGCAAATATTTTTTGAGACTTCAGTGTCTGTTCAGGGGGATTATGATCTCTATATTTTAGCACAAATCTCGGGATTCCTTTATCGGTTCACCCTTTTCTCTTGATGTTAAAGGGGGACAGTAACTTGGTGTTTGAATAATGCTTATGATTGATGTGTCTATTAGGTATCTATGGTGATCAAACACCAACATGGTCACCATCAAGTCCAAAGGGGGATATTGTTTGCATTATGATGTAATATGTTGTCCTTGATGGCAACCTACTCAATGAGTTGCCTTTTGATAGGAACCTATTTGTTGAGGATGTAAAATTGATGTATCTACTGGTCAGTTCAGATGTGATAGAGAAAGGAATTCCATTTAGTGATAGAGGAATGATGAAGGTAAAGTTTCAATATGTATACGCAGGTTTGATGAAGAGAACCCGAGTATGCATCCATAATTAGTGCATACGCAGTTTTTTGAAGAAACGTCGTGTATACATGCAGGTACAAATAAGCAAATTCACATTAATTTTACTCATACCAAGGGTCCTTACCATGGCATTAGCTCACAATATTGAGTTCAATAACAACTATTTGACCTCGTCCAAGAATACCATCGACACTTGTGTGGTTTTTGGCTCATGGTATTGGATAAGGCTCGAACTATATAAGGAGGAGACGATCATAGTGCAAGGGTGTGCATGTGAATGAGAATTGAATGAATACTTGAGCCTGAAGTATATTTTCATGGATTGGGCTATATTCAATAGATCGATCTGAGACTTTGATGCACTCATGAATACAATAATGGATAAGGATCTTTAGACCTAAAATGACTATTTATTTGCATGATATGTTTATGTGTTTTTTAGATCTATGGTCTGGCACATAAGTGCTGAAGTAAATGATATAATTTGAGCTAGTTTGTTGCTTTGAACTAGTGCACAATCCTATACATATCTATACGCAGGTTCGGATCATCAAAGGTGCATATACATTCAGTGAAATTATTGAGATCTATACGTAGGTTGATTTCATAAGAAGCGCGTACAGTCACAGATTGGTATTATGGAAGTCGTGTATGTAATCTAGGGTTTTACTAAAGAATGCTAAAGGAAATGTCTCATCAGTTTTGTTGTGTTTTTGTTGTCCATGAATGATGTCTTCATAAAGATCTGGGTTGTTTGATTATTGATTCTGATGCTAGTTCATTATGTATAAATATAAGTGATTGGTTGATTGTTGATGTTGCGTACATAAAGAAAGGGTTTTTTCTTATAAATGAATGATAAATTAGATCAGTGCTGTTGTATTTTTGTTGTTTGTCAATGATGTCTTCATGTTGATCTGTGTTTAGTAACAATGTTTCAAGTTGAAATTCAATGCATGTTGAGTATTTCAAAATGATACTTGATGCTGCTAACTGTATGAGAGTTCAGAGATTTGTAATCTATCAGAATACTTCAAAATGTCTCTATCCAATTTTGTGACTGATTCAAAGTAACATTTGTTAATAACTTATAATATTGAGATTTGTACGCATGTTTCTCTACGAAAAAGAGCGTATACACATAGGTTTCCTTTAGTAAAGTGGCGTATACATTTTTTTATCAAGGTTGCAGTTGACTCAGTCTGTTGATGTAGTAGTCTGGGTTTAGTTCTGATATTATATATCACTGTTCTATATGAATTGAGTTGGTTATTGGTTAAGTGAATATTCTCTTCATGCTTGGTTTAGTATTTGAGTGATTGGTGATTGTTTGGTTCAGGAATTGGATGAATATTTTGGGTACAGTAATCAATTTTTGTTTTGATAATTGACTTATCTAATGTTAAAGTGTTCAACATGGATTATAATAGGTCTACCAATTGTATTGTATTGAAACCATTGGATCCAGTGTGAAAATTTATGAAACATGGTCTGCAGTGGTTCTGAGGGTTGAAGCCTTCAGTGTGGAAGCCGAAGCTTCCTTCCAGTAGAATATGGTGATCATTTCATTGTTTTTAGCTCTTTTTCAATAGTGGCTAGTAAATGAGAGCAGGGGGTCAAATCTCCCTTAGAGTGGTGGTTGGTCAACGATATCAGGGTGTTGGATCTCTCTTCTAGTATCAGTTGGAGAATGAGAGAAGGTTGTAGAGTTCTACAGGTGGCTGCCTGCATGCTGGTATGAGTCTGTGCCAATACAACATTGTAAGAAGTTTTCTATATAATAAATATTCAAGACAAAGACAACATTAGCAGTAGATTTCTCCCGACTTGGGTTTCCACCTTAAATCTTGGTGTTCATATGTGATGCCTTTGTGTGATGATTTATTCTGTTATTACTGCACATTTTTATTTCTTAAATGTTTGATGCATAACTGATGAAATGGGCTAAGTAAAGTTTCTAAATATTTATCTGAAAATCAAGTTATTTGGGTATACATATGTTTCATTTAAGATAGTCGTGTCTATATGCTAGTTGGACTAATCAGAGTCGCATATAGAAATCAGTAAAGGAAAGTAAAAGATTTTGATTTTTGTAAATACTGATACACCCCCCCCCCCCCCCAGTATATTTCCTAACAGCTATTGGAACATGGTTTACCATCATTTATTTTCATATTAAGACAATCATTGTCACAATTCGGCATTGGTTTATTTTTAAATTGAGAAAATCTTCATCACAATGTGGCGTTGGACCATGGTTAACCATAATTATAAACCCAATGGATTTATAGAAAACACAAATATTAATATTATTAACCCTATGAATAATATTGAACCATAGGGAGATGAACCCTTAAATTAATAAATCCAATAGATTGATGTTATATACCCAAGGGATTAATACTAAAAACCCAATGGATTATAAACCTAAGGAAATAATATTAAACACAAGGTATAAATAATATAAAACCAAGGCATAAAAACCGTAACATAAATATTATAAACATGGTTGACCATAATATAAACCCTAAAATAAAAATCCCAAGATAAATGTAATATTCAAAATTAGGAAAAGTAGTAATATTGAACATAAAACTGGAAAATGAAGTAAATAGGAATACATTAAAACATGAGTATATCATTGAACCATTTTATTAAATATGACAGCAGAAAGGAGAGTACAATATCGTGAGGAAAACACACTCAAGCTAGTCAAAACAAGCCTCAAATGACCCTATAGATCAATATATGAAAAAATGTTGCTGGAAACTAGTGGGAGGCCATGAATGCATAATCCCTACTAGAAATACTGTTGTTGGAAACTAGGAATGCATGGATATGCTGATATAGTGCTAGGAAAATGTCAGGATCAGAGATCTAGGCTTTCTAGCACAATTCCAAGAGAACCCACAAAGGGTTTCCAGAAATACAAAAGATGAAATATGCATCCCTAGGGCTGAATTACGCTTTGCAGTTGTGAAACTACTAGGAGGTGGATGATATGATCTGAAAATAACTGATACTCATCCCCACTGACTTCTCGGATGAAGAGTTGCTCCCACCATAGGAAAATAAGCTCAAGAAATTGGGTTACAAACCCTCCATGAAAACTACCCTCTTGAATTGCACAATTTTTGAAGGAGACTACACTACTAGAGGTGATTGAATATTGGCTTGATTCTGGATGATGGAATGAAGCTCTAAGGAACCTCTCCTGAGTGGTCACTCAAAGTCCCACGAGGATGAGGGTGGTATTTCAGCCTAGAAACACCCATGTGCTAAACAACACAACAGACTCTGCAAAACAGCTGAAGCATGAAGAAAGTCATAAAATACCAAATATAAAAAATATTTAGAATGCCCTCTATAGCTGCCATTGCCTTCCATATATTATTTGTGAGCCTCCTCCCATTGGGTCCCACTCATTGAAGATTCTACTCTCATGGATACTCCCTCCCATTATGACTGAGTTGTCCTCCAATATCTCTCGACCACCTCCATGACTGCGTTTTTGATTTGGTCAATCTTGACCCCATTGACATGCATTGACCCCCATTCACACCAAGGAGTATCTTATTCAACTAGATGGATTGGATCCACATTCACATTAGAAGTGGTTTTATTCCTACTAAAGAGATTTATGGGTCTCTCTACCCTCTTATTCATCTATTTTACTAATTAAAACGATATTTAATATTCCAACTAGCTAAAACCTAATTAGGAATGTTATAGTCCTCCCCTCGCAAATGTTGCATCTCCTCAAGTAACTTCAAGGATGGATGCCGCAAAATATTTTCTCCTTCCCATGTAGCATCCTCATCCAATAGATTCCTCCATTGAGTTAGATATTCTCCAATCATCATGTTCTTTAGTTGCCTCTCCCAAGTGTCCAAGGTAGCCAAATTTATGACAACATAAAGAGGTGGGATATCCATGATGGCAACTACATGCTATCCCATGGCCCTTTTGAGACATGAGACATGAAACAAATTTGGGCCCTTACTCCCCATGGGATGCTCCAACCCATATGCTACTTCCCCAAAAACATGTATCACCCTGTATCGTCCATAGAAGAGTCCCTCAGTGCCCTTCTCCTTCAATGTATATTTTTTGCACAACTGAATATGGAGAAAGATCAAATTTTCCATCCCAAAATATCTCTCTACCCACTCATGATCTGCATACAACTTCTGTTGATCTTGTGTTGTAGTAATGTTGTCCTTAAGAGACTGGAATATGTATTTACTCTCTAGGATCCAATCTTAGACTCTAGGAGCCTTGCTTGCTCCAACCATGCTATCAACAATTTCTAGAGCATCATCACCATATGGAACTAAAAATAGAGACACACTGATTACCATATGAAATTTCGGATGGTAACAACATCCCTCCAAATGGGACCAGCGCAACCATGCTCTTTTCTTCCTCGGAACACAGTTCTGCAAGTAGCTTCCTAGCCACTTGTTTTCACACTCTGTCTATGTATATTTCTGGGGGTAATGACTGGTGCTTGGTCTCAACTTGGTACCCCCCAACCAGAACAACTCCTTCCCAAATCCATCCAGGAGGTAGCTATCTCCATCATTGACTATGGTCTTATGAAAACCATGAAGTCCAACGTGAGGCTTAGCCCCTTGTGAAACAGTGCACTGAGAATATATGGCAAAGAAATTGAAATACTTTGTTAGTTGAAAAAGAATCATAAAGACATAATCCTTACCATGTATTGTTGGAAAACTGGTGATGAAGTCCATAGAAGGGATCTGCCATCTCCCTCTCGAAAAAGGAAGTGATTGTAACACCCTTGCAGAATGGTTGTTTTCTTCTTCATTCTTCTGGCAAACTACGCACTCCTGATATGCTAGCGCACATTCTCCTTGAGACCCTCCCATGAGAATATCTCCCTAATGGCTTGATATGTCTTAATGAAACCTTGGTGGTTGGAAAGGGGTGAATCATGTGCCACATGTAGAATTTTCTCCTTGAACTTAGAATCTTTAGTCAAGAAGATCTGATATTGGTAATAGATGATCCCAGCCATCACACTATACCTCTCATTGGTCACCTTCCCATCAAGTACCTCACATGTAAAGAGGTTCTTGGAATACTCCACCAACAACTGGGACTCCCAATCTGAATCCACACTCATCGATCAGAGTGTTGTTGGTTTTTGTGGTAAGACATATGTTACCACATTGTTTCTCTCTTTGAAATATTCAATGTCAGAACCATATGTCGAAATTTCGCTAACCCACTTTTGTTGTCTCTCTTGTAGCTGCTTTTGCTTAAGAAAATATTTAATATTGTGATAATCAATCTTCACTTGGAAGTTTTTTCCCATCCAATATTTCTTGTGTTTGGGAAATCCATGCATGATGGCCAACAATCCATTCTCATATATGGAAGACACCTTCCTATGTGGAAGTACCTTCTCACCCTCAAAGGCTATGAAATAGCCTCCTTGCACCATATATGTGCCATCACCTACCCCTGAAGCATCATATTGCAGTGCAAAAGTCTCGATGAGATATGGTGATACCAATACTAGAAAAATATTCATCTCCTCCTTGAGCCAATCAGAGGCCCTATGTGCAATGTTTGTCCCATCAAAGGCTTCCCCCTTAGCCACATCTGTGAGTGGTGCCACTAGTTGTGAGAACTCTTTAGCTAACTCTCAGTCTGGGGGCCTTCCTGGTAAAATGCCTCCAAATATTGTAAAATATTGGCCTAGAGTAGATTTCACATCTGAGTAGGCTGATGTTTCCTTTCCTCCTCTAGGCAAATAAGTCTATATCTTATGTGTGGAGACTTCATAAGGTGGATAGGTGTGCATGCCCCTGATCATTGGATGCTGACTGCTCTTCTTATCTATCCATTCATTCTGCAAGGTCTCCCAATCTATGGTAACCTCCCCCAGTGTAATCAACCAATGTACACCCCATATCACATTGGTGTTAGGAATATCGACCACACAGAAGTGATCATTCAAAGTGTATGTTCCCAAGGTTACAGACAATGTTGGACCATACTTCACATATTTCATGGTTCTATCTCCTCGAACCAAAACGGAGAATACTTCAAAATCATCTGTGGGTGTGGTTCTCTTTTGCACTAGCTGAGCATCAATAAAATTGTGGATAGCTCGACCGTCTATCAATACTAACACCCATTTCTCCTAAAATGTGCCTATGACTCTCAAGTTTAGATACTTCGGCACCCCCCACAACGATGCAAGGGCCCCTCCAATTGAAGAAAATGCCCCATTTCCACCTCCTCGTGGTGGTGGATCCTTTCCAGGTACCACAAGATAATACCTCAATATAGTGTGTCTTCCCCACAACACACCTATGCCCTGGTGCCCATGGTTCTTGGAAAGTGAATCAAACCTTCCTCCTTCTCAAATATCTTCGGACATCATCACTAAGAGCTACTTTTCTCTAGTTCTCCTTTGAGGGAGGAAACTTCACATCTTTCCCCTTTTACCAAAAAGTGGGCTTTTGCTAGAATGAAGCTCTTGCCCTTGGCAAAGCATCCTGTAAGTCTCTAGCCCTCTCAATGGAATCTTGGAGCTTAGTTGGTCTAGTGGACTTAACCAACCCATGTAGAGGCTCTGCTAGCCCATCAATGAACATATATATTATCCTAGTTGTAGATAAATATGGCACCATGATGCAATATTTTAGGAATTCAGAGATATAGGTCTCTGGATTTCCTTACTGCTTGAGCTTGGCTAGCTCAAGAAAGGGTGCCTCTGGATCTCTTTGGTCAAATATTTCTACCAACCTTCGGGTGAATTATGCATATGTAGTCACATTTGCATGCCCCAATGTAGATAGATCGTGAAACCACTAATCATGTGCTTCACCTTCAAGGTACAAGACTGCTATCTTAATAGCCTCAATCTTTGGTACTTGGCTCAACTGGAAATAGATGTCTAATTTTTCCACCCAATCCTTGCCTATGCATTGAGATGACCCATCAAAAATAGGTAGAAAGAATCTACCCATAGTACATCACAGATAATTGTTCTGCATGTATCTTCCACTTCTATTATTATTACGAGGTCTCCTATTATCCTTGATCTGACAGAACTCCAGGAACTTCAGATTCTCTTTGAACTTTTGAGATTGAGATTCGTACTATAGAAAGTAATCACCACGAGCGTCTTGCTCTTGGGGTCCTCTACCCACATTTCCCACTTTTAGGACTATAGGCATGGTGGAGTGTTGGGAAACTTGCTGCAGTACTGGTTGCCCACACCAGTGATGTGGAATGTTGGAGCTTTCTCCATGTAGGAACTCTCTTGGGTCTCCTTATTCCTTTCCATCCTCATCTCTTTGATTTCTTTGGAAATATATTGCATGGTTTGGAGAAGAATCTTTGCAAAATCCTTTTCATCCATTTCTCCTGATATCGGAGTCTTTCCCTTGTCTTCTTAATTTTTGTATAATCAAACCTCTGACCTCTATTAATATACCATTTCTCCTGTTCTGTGAGAGGTACTTATTATTCTTATGAAATATGTGATGCCTCACAGGCCGAGCCAAGATTATGCTCTGATACCACTGTAATATTCCAAATTAGGAAAAAAATGAATATTGAACATAAAACTGGAAAATGCAATAAAATTCAATACATCAAAACATGAGCAGATCATTGATCCATTTTATTATATATGATAGTATAAAGGAGAGTACAATATATTGAGGAAAAGACACTCAAGCTAGAAAAGACAAACCTCAAATGACCCTATACATCAATACATAAAAAAATGCTGCTACATAAACTGTTGGGAGGCCATGATTGCGCAATCCCTACTGGAAACTAGGAATGCATGGATCTGTTGATATAGTGCTCAGGATATGTCAAGATAAGAGATCTAGGATTTCTATTACAATTCAAAGAGAACCCAAAAAGGGTTTCCGGAAATACACTAGATGAAAAATGTAGTTGTAGGGATAAATTACGCTTTGAGGTTGTGTAACTACTCAAAGGTGGCTGATCTGATCTAAAAATAGATGATACTCCTCCCCACTGAATTGTTGGATGAAGGGTTGCTCCCCTCACAGGAAAATAAGCTCAAGAACTTGGGTTACAAACCCTTCACTGAAACTGCCCTCCCGAATTACTTAATTTCTGAAGGAGACTGTGCTGCTGGAGGTGGTTGAAGATTGGCTTGATGTCGAATGATGGAATGAAGCTCAAAGAAACCTCTCCTGAATGGGCACTCAAATTCCCCCGAGGATGAGGGTGGGGTTTCCACCCGGAAACACCCTTGTGCTAAACAACACAGGAGACTCTGCTAAATAGATGAAGCATGCAAAATGTCATAAAAGACCAAACATAAACAATATTCAAAATTCCCTATATGGCTGCCATCCCCTTCCTTATATTCTTTGTCAACCTCCTCCCATTAGGTCCCACTAATTGAATATTCTACTCTCAAGGAAACTCCCTCCCATTATGACTGCCCTATCCTCCAATATCTCTCCACTACCTTCATGACTACGTTGTTGATTTGGTCAATCTTGACCCCATTCACATGCATTGACCCCCATTCACACCAAGGAGTCTCTTATTCAACTAGATGGACTGATCCACATTCACATTAGAAGTGGTTTTATTCCTACTAAAGAGATTTATGGGTCTCTCTACCCTACTATTCATCTATTTTATTAATAAAAACAAACTTTAATATTCCAACTAGCTAAAAGCGAATTAGGAATATTACAATAAATATAAAAACTATAAAAACCCTAAGTTAAAACCCTACGATAAACACTAAGATAAAACCCTTAGATGAAATGTAAGATAAATATAATATGGTATAAAGACCCTAAGATAATTATTATAAACGCTAAAATAAACATGGTCGACCATGCTTAACCATCGTTGATTTTCATACTGAGACAATCCTTGTCACAATGCGACATTGGACCATGGTTGACCATGTTTGAATTTCATAATTAGACAATATTTGAGACAAGGTGACATTGGACCATCGTTGACCATGATTGTAAACCCAAGGGATTTCTATTAAACCCTAGGATTATGATTATAAACCTTATGAAAAATATTATACCCGTGATTATTGACCATGATCAATCATTATTTACCATGATTATTGACCATGGTTAACCATGGTTGTCCATGATTGACCATGGTTGGCCATGGTTGATTTTGACATTGAGATAATCTGTCACTATGCAATGCTGGATGATGGTTGAGCATAGTTGACCATGGTTGATTTTCATACTGAGACAATCTTTGTAGCAATACGACGCTAGACATGTTTGACCATGGTTGACACTGGTTTATTTTCTTATGGAGACCATCTTTGTCATAATGTGACGTAATACCATGGTTTTCATAATGTGACGTTGGACCAAGAGACAATATTTTTCATAGTGTGACCATTATTATTGACCATGGTTAACCATGGTTGACTATGATTGACCATGGTTGACCATGGTTGAACTTCATATTAAGACAACGTTTTTCATAAGTCACATTGGACCATTGTTGACCATGGTTTATAATATTTATATTATGGTTTATATGCCTTCTGTTTATAATATTTATCCCTTGGGTTTATAATCCCTTGTTTTGATTATTCCCTTGGGTTTATTGTTGATCAAATAACTAAGGAAAAAGGAAACAATCAAACTAAAGTCAAGAAGGGAAATATTATGGTACATAGATATAAATTTTCTTGAATGGATGCCATTGAAAAATTAATTAAAAAATAATAATACGATCAACATCTCTCTAACTTACTTAAAGGCATTGAAATAGCTGAAATATTCGATACCACGAGAGGAATTGCTACCGTGATGTTATTTACATGCTATTCAATCACCCAATCAATGAAAATATGGCTTAATGGCTTTGAAATGTTTTTGTTCTTGTTGCATATTCTTATCCAAATAATAAATAAAATTGCCAAGAACCATCAAATGCTTATTCATTTCGGATTTGAATGTCCATCCCAAACCCTCATAATCTAGTATTACTCTTTCTCGAGGGTAAGGGATTTTTCGATAACGATACAACTCACAAAGGAATACCACACATAACAAAATGGTCTCCTAAATAAACACAAATTACAATGGCCTCTTACTATCGTGGAGGAAAGAACTAAAAGCATTAACGACCATGCAATGAATAATCCCAATGATAATGGAGCAAAAGACAAGAAAATTGAAACAAAAGCATATGTACATTGTATAGTGGGTATTGTTGGGAATCACTATTGCGTTAGACCAAAATCTGCAAGTGTTAGTCAACGATCGCATCCCTAGAGATAAGGATCCACGAGAGGCGGTTAGTCCATGTCGCGAAACACACGGGGAGCATTGGTTTATTCAATGTCCAACAATCTCCCTCCACGGCGAGTATGGTGTGTATCGAACCCATGACATATGCTTTGATACCACTTGTTGGGAATCACGATTGCCGTTAGACCAAAACCTGCAAGTGTTAGTCAATGATCACATCGCCGAAGTTAAGGATCCATGAGAGGCGGTTAGTTCATGTCGCGTCGACACACTGGGAGCATTGGTTTATCCAATGTCTAACACGTACACATGCAATGTGACATGTGATATTGCTACAAGGCAATAATGTTAGCATGTTGAATGTCGCAGTTGACATCTAAGATGTGGTAATATACCAAGTATTCCTAGATGATATTCAAAATTTTGAATGGAGCTCACACAGGAGGAGATGGCTGCAATTATATTACATAACCCACAAATTTTATCATTTTCCACTATGTTATTCAAAATTCAGTACAACTTGGGTTGTCTTAAACCAACAAAGATGGATGGTTGGTTCGTAATCCATATCATACGAGCAATTACTGTGGTTCGATTTTGCAGAAACCCCAACAAAGGAGAGAATGGTGAAAACCAAGTATGCGATAAGGGAAAGGGACCCTGTGTTTGAGGTGCTATTAATACATGTCAAGGGATTCAAGCGCAGCTTCAACGCGGATGAGCCCATTTCGCCTGATTTTTTTAATGTCGAGCATAGCATTTCCATGAAGGTGACTGATCACTAACCCCAACTTGGCGCCCATCGAGCACAAGAGCACGGTCATGTGCATTTATTACAAGGGTTCCGTTCTCGGTCAGTTTAAGGTCAGTCCTAGTCCCTCTTTCCTTTCTTCCATTTAGCTTTTAGGGTTTGTTAGGGCTGTTCTTTAGGATTTTTAGTGTCGTGGTACTGAGTAAATCTCATTCAAACTTCAATATTGTTGTTGCATAAGATAATATCCTGGTTTTTCCTTATAGAGGCCGTCCACTATGGTATTTGATCCACATTCATGTCAATGACCAAAGGCATGATGCTATGCTCAAGCTCTGCACAATTGTTGTAACTGAGAAAAGGGACTGGAAAATACTAATATAGATTAATATTTTTCTGATTTAGGAAAGGGGTTTTGAGAGCAAAAATAATCGATACCCCCAGAAAACCCTTGCAATGCAATTCAATTACTGCGCCATTGGATTTGAATTCCCTTTTTTCCTTGATGCATACTCAGACTCTTCCCGAGCTCTAAATAAGAAAAATGGCAGGATTCCCTGTGCCACTTTCTTTTCTGCAGGAATACATATTCATATTCAAGGCCACTATATTTCTGCAGGAATGATAAAATCGAAAACTATAAATGTGATCATGTAACCCACTCCACACAACTGAAAAACTGAAATGGAACTGGTGACCTTCATGTTGAACGTGCGGTTAGACTGAAAGTGACTGTAATATTTCTCATAGCTATGCAGCATTCCCCACAAACCTAATTTCTGCTGGTTCCATTTTCCTTCAACTCGATGCTTGCAGACCAATGGTCGGAAGCTAAAATGAAACGTGATTAGCATTTGTAAAGTTGCTAGACTGGTAACGTGGCTAAGGTAGGTGATTCAAATTCGTTTGATTAATTAAAAAATTATTAAATGACATTAATATATGGAGGGGAACTGATTTTCTAATGCGGCTGTCGTAGCTTCATGGAATAATACCATATTGGGATACATATTTAAGAAAAAATGGCATAATATATTGAGCATATAATAAAGGGTAAAGGATTTTTATATTGACATATATAAAAAATGGAGTTTCAAGTTAATGAAAATATATAAAAATTGTTGATTAAAAAATGAATATTTACAATATCTAGTAAAAGTAGGAAATTTTTAAATTGGAAACGTGTGTTGGGTATATTGGTATGATGTTAAATAATTTGATTTTTAAAGTTATTTTTGTAGCCAAATTAAGAGTATTGTTTAATATGCTATGAAATCACGTGATATGTCATAGGTTTATTGAGTTAAGTCTTAGTGGTAACAATTCAGCTCAGACCAATTTCATTTTGAATTCACTCAAAAATATTTTTTATTTTACAGTTTCAAGCTTTCATCAACACCTTTAAGAATCTGTGTTTCCTCTTAAGAGGTTACAAGTTCAAAACTAGAGAGTTAGAGTATGGATGTCATCTTAAACTTAGCAGTCAAATCTCCTCAATAAGTCAATTGTCCCACAAACAAAAATTCTCCTACATCAATTTGATGTGTGGCTTTGGCAATGACATTAAAATTAAATAATAATAAAAAATAACTTTAAAAAAGCATATTTGTAATTGATATATGAGAAACATAATGAGAAACATAAAAGTCCGAGTCGGTACTATATCGGAAAATTAAAATAATAACCTTAAAGTTCAAATCTTTTGGAAGAATTACATTCGCAAAGACCTAAATGAGGAATAACCCGCTCATGGAATGTGAATATATACAATTTCTTTTTCGTGGGTAGAAAATTGTCATGTCTTAGAACGTTCACACGATATCACACAATCCTGGCACATACACTATATTGTACGATGTAAACTATACAATTGCAAATAGCTATGCGCAGGTCAAAATACTATCCTGATATAGTTGCAAAGAGCTTTAGCAACCCGTAGGTTACTAACATGGCCATCCACCCCCCTATCAGTACTCTCAGGGTTCCTTTCACCAAGGGAGTGCGGCCATAGTGTGCTCCGATTGCACCAAAAGCTACAAGTGTCACGCTAGACACAACGGCCAACACCATGACTCTAATAGCGTAATCGGTGATAAAGGCTACTGAGAGTAAGGGCACCACTCCTCCCACACAAAATGCGAGGGCCGATGCAATTGCTGCCTGGAACGGTTTAGGGAGGTTTTCATCCTTTTTAGGATTTAGCACATTCTTTGCTCTTATTTTCATGGTAGAGACTTCTACATCACGTTGAGCATACACTGAAACGAATTCCCCAATGGCCATACTGCAAGCTCCTGCCACTAGGGCGGCCAAACCTGATACAGCCATGGTCTTTGCATTGGATTGAACTGCTCCCACGCCTATCATTAACGATGCTATGGTCACCAACCCATCGTTGGCTCCCAGCACAGAAGCCCTAAGCCACTGCCCTCTTTGCTGAAAATTATCAACACTTTTTCCTTCTCCCCCTTTCCTTCCTGTCAAATTGTGAACTGGTATTGTAACGCTAACGTCCAATTGTTCTGGACATGGCGATAACTCTATAACCTCCCCGTCCATTCTTGAAGAAATATCTTCTATTTCAACCATTTGCCACTGTAAATGTGACTTATCTTCGAGATGATCAATGAAAATAAAGAAAACTATCAAAGCAAAGCACAATATATTGACGGCCGATATTAGCTGTTCCTATTGGCCGCCGAATAATAACCGACTTGGCGGTTCCCAACAGACCAAACTGCGGACCGCCGCCATCAAAACCTCCTGCTTACTGCATTTTCTATCTGTGTGCGATTCATTCTGCGTGTTAACAAGCGTGCTGCAGTTTT
Organism: Pinus albicaulis; assembly: GCA_034641835.2. Taxonomy (NCBI): domain Eukaryota; kingdom Viridiplantae; phylum Streptophyta; class Pinopsida; order Pinales; family Pinaceae; genus Pinus; species Pinus albicaulis. The sequence continues at coordinate 112,696,874 of CM076572.1, forward strand.
CAATGTCAATGCGATGCTTCTCGGATATTGCTGTGTCAAATTTGCCAACTCACAACGGAAACTTTTCGTCATACGTGACCCATATGTACCCACAATAACGACTATCTAAATTATAAAATCAAGTGACGAATTTAATATATCTAAATTTATATTATTATATAGATGGGTTATTTGACTTGAAGCATGTTTTAAAATTGTTTTTGTTTAGCTAAGAGGTATTTGTCTTGCTGTGTTAAACTTGTCAACTTATATGTACCCACAATAAAGCTGATTTAAATTATAAAATCAAGTGACTAATTTAATATATCTAAATTTATATTATTATATAGATGAGTTTAGATAGTAAAAGTTTTTTGGCTTAACGTATGTTTTAAAATTGTTTTTGTTTGGTTAAGAGGTAGTTGACTGAGACTTAAGGAAACAGAATAACTACTTAAAATTGTTTTGTTTGGTTAAGAGGTAGTTGACTGAGACTTAAGGAAACAGAATAATTACTTAAGATCACAAGAGTAAAAACATGTCCCTTAGAAAAGTGAAAGCATGTCCCCTACCAAGTACTTGTGGGTTATTCCAGATAACTTAATTTTCCTTTAATAATAGTGACAAGTCAATTTGAATTAGTTGAGAATAGCCAAGATACTTTTACTGGTTTGGCAATAGATTTTCTTAAAAACTATCCGTAATTTTCATTTCAGGAGTAAGTACAGTAGGTTTATTTTCTTGATTCATTTGTTTAACCATTGTATTTGGGTGTGGCCGTCGTGATAAGCAGCGCGTGTGTTATCCTCGTATAAAAAACCAGTGGATAGGAGTATCGCAACGAAAAGGAAGATTAGGACGGTTTCATATGGATCGATTGGCATGACTCATAGGTTTAGGGATTTGTCAAAGTACGTTGCGGTTATTTTATTTTAAAAAGGTTGAGTATCGTGTTTTCCCTGCTCGCTCTTTTTTTTTTAATAGTATTGTGCTTTCACTTTGTGCTCCAGGTTTTTTTTTTAAATTCAGTTGTATGTTCCGACATTTCTGGGTGTCGTGTCTTCATTTTTTAATATATAATGATTATGATTTTAATTTCAGAATGGATAATTAATTATAATATGAGCAAGTTCTTCGAACAATAGAGCAGTGAGCATTATCTTTAATAATTTCTACGCATTTATACACTTTGTGCTCCTTGTTTTTTTTAATTTAAATTCAGTTATATGTTCCGACATTTCTGGGTGTCGTGTCTTCATTTTTTAATATATAATGATTATGATTTTAATTTCAGAATGGATAATTAATTATAACGTTTTAATAATATGAGCAAGTTCTTTGAACAATAGAACAGTGAAGAGTATGTTTAATAATTTCTACGCATTCATAAGTGATAGCAGTTAAAATGAGAGGGGAGAGATGATAAGGTTTGGTGAACGTTTAGAGTTTGGATAGAACTGAAATTTTAAAGTGCGGATTACAAGGAGGGTGTAGCGGATCGGAGTCGGCTCTAAGAGATTGTATGATAGCATCTTTATGGGTGAGAGATCCCCTCTTACTGGAATGTAACGATAGGAGAATACAATAGCAAACAAATAGAGCCCGAAGGGGATCTACCTCCAATGTAGAGCCGGTGTTGGGAGTAGAATGGTAGGCTAAAACCAGAAGGCAATGTCTTCCAAGAGAACTCAAAAAAACCATATTTTTTATCCCTGCAAATAAATTGGATGAATACCGGAGTCACATGAAATATCATGCATTGATATGCAAATTCATAGGCATATGGCCAACAGAGAAAGATCTGCTCAAATGTATACAGGAAAAATGGAAACCCCAAGGGTCATATAGATCTGAAATTCAGGCCTAGAGGGTTCTTTATAGTCATATTTGCAAATCTTATAGATAAAGGAAGGATCTTTGAAGGAGGTCAATTCTTCTATCACAATGTGGGGTTATTTTTGTGGCAGTGGGAAGAATGTTATAACCCTGATAAAGAACAATTTATGGCCGCACTAATCTGGGTACAACTATTTTCACTCCTAGTGGATTTCTGGGACCCCAAAATCTTGGAAGGCATCAGCAACTCAATTTGTATCTTTGTTAAAATATCTCAAACGACCCCTGGAGGTCAGTATATTTATTTTGCTCGTATATACGTGTATATGAATATATATGAGCCACTACCAAAATCAAGAGAACTTGAATATGAGGGGAAAGTCTCGCACTCGCTTCTTGATTTCGAACATATTCCATTTCGATGCCACAGATGCCATGAATATGGCCATATTTATAAAACTTGTCCTTTGGAAAATCCCGAATAATTGGAAGGAAAGCAATGAGAAGAAGGAGGAGGGTCACCTGAAAAAGAAGACGGGTTCAAGACTATTATGAGCAAAAAGAAGAATAGCAAGATGCATGCAAGCCAAATGAGTAACCCAATGAAATAGAAGAATAGAAAAACAAATATGAAATATTGCAGGAACTTGGGGAAAACTCGAAGGAAGGAGATCAAACTAATGACAAAGGGGAAGGAATGGTAACTCAAAAAGCTCAAAAAGCCAAAAGAAATGCACCATAGGAATCCACTAAGAAGGAAGATTATGGGCAACTAGTTGAGAAGATGCCAATGGAGGTCGAGAGGAAGAGGGAGGAGTTAAGTACAGATGAATTAGTTTTAAAAAACCCCTGGAAGAATGGAAGAATCTTGATGATAGATTTATACCGGATGAATAGAAGAAGTTGTACAAGGAAATTTTTCAAAAATATTTTACCTCCCAATCTAAGAAACAGATGGATATTCAAGAAAACCAGAACTTTCATAAGACCCCCTCTCACGAACCCATTGCCCAATATAAAGGATGAAAAAAGAGGGGATGAAAGAATCTACAAGAATCAATATAAAGGTAGGAGAAATGTTAGTTAATTCAGGAAGGGTAATACATTTTTCAATGGTATTCCAACAACTACACAAAGTTCATCAATGAAAGTGATCTCCTAGAATATAAAAGGCTTAAATAGTAAAGGAAAATATAGGTATTTAAAGGAAAGATTAAAAACAAAGAAGAAAATGGTGATGTTTATTTAGGAAACTAAGGTTTCAAGTCAAATATTAGAAAAAATCCTTAAACTTTCAAAACCTCATTATGAATCAATGGCTATAGATTCGAGAGGTAGCACAAGGGGAATAAATATCCTATGGAACCTAGCTAAGATTATGGGAAAAAGTTGGCTGAGACTGCTGCGTATTCTAACAGGCCAATTTTGACAAACTCGAACGAAGGACAAAATCCTAATTTCCTTTGTCTATGGGCCTCATATTCTAGGAGAAAAAAGGGTGTTCCTCAATAGTATAAGAACTATTATTAATGTGCATAATGAGAAGTATTGGTTGTTGGGAGGTGATTTTAACATGATTCCTAGTTTGAAGGAGAAAAATGGAGGTATAAGGAGAGAGGAACTGGAAATGGAACTCTTTAAAGATATGATAATTGACTTAATGTGAGTTTACATTCCAACAATGAATGGAAATTACGCATGGAATAATGGAAGAGGGGATGCTCAAGAAGTAGACTCAAGATTGGACAGATTCCTAGCATCAGAAGCCTTGGTTAGCATTGTTATCTTCTCTGAAGCTGTTATCCTCCCGACTCTAGGGTCCAATCACTGGGTAATAAGTATGTAAATTCACATGAAGGAATGTAATAAAACAATTCCATTTCAATTTGAGGCTTTTTGGCTACCAGATCTAACCTTCCTTCAAAAAGTTAAAGGATGGTGGGAGTCAAGTCAAGCCCAAGGCTAGAATAGGATGCGCTCATTTCTACTTCGTTTTAAAGACCTAAAACAACAGATAAAAAGATGGAATAAAACTGAGTTTGGAAACATTCAGCAAGACAAGGAAAGATTGAAAGGAGAAATGAAACGGATTCAACAACAAATGATCCTACATGGAAGAGCAGAGAATCTGGTCATAGAAGAAGGAAACCTCCTAAGTAAACTTGAAGAGCGTACGAAACAAGAATAAATATTATGGAAACAAAAATGTTGCATTCCATGGCTAAGAGAAGGGGATAATGACACAAACTTCTTCCATAAGGCTATGATACAGAGAAGACAGCATAACCATATATTTTCCCTATAGGACCCAGGAGGAAATATACTAGTCCAACATAATGATCTAGAAGTTGTGTTAGTAAATCATTTAAGTCATATTATAACAGAACTAAATTAACATAGATCCATAGCCATTGAGTGCATCACACAAAACATACCTTCAATAGTCAGTTGAGATCATAATCTAGCCCTTCTAAGAGAGATCACTATATATGAAGTTGAAGAATTGGTCAAAGGTCTTACAAAAAACAAAGCCCCTGGACCGGATGGATTTAAAATTGAATTCTATTAGATAGCTTGGTTCTTCATGTGAAGAGACATATGGAAATTATTTGAGGAGTCTCGTTGACCACGACAGATATATCCAGTCCTCAATTCTACCATCATTTCCTTAATTCCAAAGTAGGAAAACTAAGATGTACTAGCAGGTTTTTAGTCTATAGGCTTATGCAATGTAATGTACAAGATCTTATCTACAATTATGGTGAATCGTTTGAAACCTATCCTCCTGAACCTAATTTCTCTTGAGTAGACGAGCTTTTTGAAAGACAAATTTTTTTGGATGGCATTATAATGACTCACGAAGCCATAAAATATCTTCCTACCCTTAAAGATAAATGTATGTTGATCAAACTTGATTTATCAAAATCATATGATCATCTTAGTTGGAATTATCTTAAAGCTATTCTCTAGGAATTTGGATTTGATGTAAGATGGATCTATTGGATAATGTTTTTTATCTCATCTCCTAACTATTCCATTCTGCTTAATGGAGATCCATCCAATCCTTTTAATGCTACCCGGGGGCTAAGACAATGGGATCCACTCTCCCCCTTCCTCTTTATCATTGCAGCATAAGGCCTTGGTTGTCATATCAAAAGTAAGATTCATGCAGGATAGCTGAAAGGAATTAATCTTTGGGAGGTAGGTTTAAACCTCTCCCACCAACAGTTCGTAGATGACATTATGGTTTTTTATGAATCTATTTTGAAATAATCAAAGGCTATCCTATCAATTCTTAAAGACTTCATGGAAGCCTGTCGGACCCTTATCAATAATGGCAAATCAAATGTGTATTTCTTTAATAATAATCAACTGTCTCAATGCTTTCTTTCACATACCTTGGGATTCAACATAGGATCGTTTCCTATGAAATATTTAGGAATCCATTTGAGTCTAAATTTCCTTCAGGTTTCAGGATGGAAAGATCTTCTTAACCGCATAGATGACCAGCTTCAAAATTGGGCTTTTTGGGTGCTTAATGCCCCGAGTCGGGTTGTTCTGTTGAGAGAAGTCTTACAATACATTCCAATTTATCAGCTCTCGGGACTGGAAGCACTTGAAACCAACTGTAACGATACGGTAAATATGTTTAAAAGATTTCTTTGGCAGGGTTCCCAACAAGCCCATAAATGGGCCCTCCCTTCATGGGATAAGCTTATGAAAATGAAGAAGACAAGAGGCTAGGGGCTAGCATATCCTTACTTGATGAATCAGGTGATGGGAGCTAAAATATGGTGGAGATGGTTACAACGAGGTGGGGATCTGTGGAAAACAATCTAGGGAAGGAAATATGATATGCCCATCACTACAACAGGGAAACTAAAATGAAAATGACTCCGAATGGATACAATATTTGAAATTTGGTAGCATTAAACAAAGATGTTATTCATGAACATAGTTTCTGTGAAATCAGAGGAGGCAACATTTCCTGTTTCCGGGAGGATTCATGGCAGCAAAGGGAAAAACTATTCAGTTGAATTGATTTAGGGGAGATTTTACTATTCAAAAATAAGATGAACACTAAGTCAGTAGAAGATTTTTGGAATGAGGAGATATATCTTCAATGGAGGAAATGGAAGTTAAAGGATCAGTTGCAAAATGCTCCATAAAATCACTAATGGGAGGACTATGAAAAAGAACTTAAAACTAGAAAATTAACTGTAGCAACAGGAGAGGATATCTTGAGATGGGGGTACCGCACTAAGGGCATGGTCACTATACAAGAAGGCTACTACATAAAATCAAACAATTTACACAACATAGTTGTTCTCCTTTGGAAAAAAATACGGTTGGCAAAACATTGGATGAAAATTGAATAATTTTTGTGGCTAGTTAGTCATGGCAAGGTTCTTACTTGGGATCAGCCATAGAAGAAAGGGATGTATGGACCGTTAGTATGCATGTTGTGTAAGAATAATGAAGAAACTATAGAACAACCGCTGAATAACTACTTTGTAGTTGCAACCCTATGGAGAAACCTCTCCTCCATCTTTCAACAAACATATAGGGATAGTAGGAGCATTAGGCATACTATTGAGATATGGAGAAAAGGAGGGTACAAAAGTGCTATCCTTAATAGAGCGTGGAGACACTCTATGAAATTTCTCATATGGGCCATCTGGAAAGAAAGAAACCAAAGAACATTTAGAGATGAGTATAGGAAACATGAAGAGATATGGAAAATGATTCTGGAAAATATCAAAGAAACTGTGCTTGCTGAGTAATGGCATGAAGATGACTGGAAAGTAAACGGGAATGAGGATAATATTTTAGCTATGCTTAACCTGAAACACCAAAATCTTGCCCTGATATCATGCAAACAAAAACTATCGGAAAGACAACCACAAGAAAAATTCAAGGCTCCTTAGCAGGGGTTTATGAACCTCAATTATGACGGAGCCTCTAAAGGAAACTGGGGTTAGGTAGGAGCAGGAGGAATATTTTGTGATTCAAAGGGTTTAGTAAGTACAATATATGTGATGGACCTGGGTCCACTATGAATAACAAAGCTGAACTCATGGCCTTAAAACATGGTCCGTTGATAGCCGCCAGAGAACAATATCACAGAATCATAATGTAAGGGACTCGACCATGGTAACCAGGGTTCTATAGAAGATGCAACAACGGATGGACCGGGAGAAAATTAGTTAGAGTTGGAGAATAGCTCGCCTAATCAAGGATATCAGTTCAATTCTCCCAAACATTGGTTATCTTATCCCGTCGCATGTTCGCAGATCGGGGAATGAAGTTGTCGAATATCTAGAAAATTGGGGTTGTAGTCACAAAGGGCGGCTTCTAGACATTTACCGGGCTGAAATGGTTCAAGAGGAGAAACTACAATCTCTAAAGTTAATTGTTGATAGAGATAATGAGGATTCTCAGGATCTTTGATCGGGGTGCCAAGTGGGGGATTGGAGAGGAGAGGTGGCATGAGTCCGTGCGTACCACACGGTTGTTTGATGTGGGCATGAAGACAAATGATTCAGTACTACCACCCACGCCACATAATTAATTACATAAATAATGGTGGTTACTAACTCATGATGTGAGAGTGCCATGGGAAACAACGCCGATGTGTTAATGGAGTTATGAAGGGTAGTGAGGGAAAAGGTGGTAACTCATTCTGGCAGTTTATGGTGGAGGATAGACCAGACAAGGGAGCTACCGCGCGAGAGCAAGGTTGGACGCTGGGTTTGCATTCCTTAACCTGGTATGTCCTCAACCTATACACCATGACTGTTGTTGTGAATGGAGATGGTTTTAAGGTCTTAAAAGTGGTTCCTATCCCTTTTTTTGATAACTCTATAATGTTCTAGGGGTTTTATTTACTATTTGGGTTCTGCAATGGTAGTTTTTAGGATTGGGTAGATTATGGTAATTTTATTTTGGTTTTGTTCTATGGTATTGGGTTCTATTCTACAAACCTCGTGTGCATGGGAATTGTGCGTTTGAACTTCTCCAACTCGGGATGTCTGATGGTTGTTGTTAAGGAGTATAGGCTCTGTTGGTTCTCCAATTCTACATTTCTTGCTTTTCATTCAGTGTGGTTTGATAAGGACTCTGCATGTCTTGCTTTCCTTTCCCCCTATAGCATGCACCTGCCCATCTGCTTTGTATGGATGCCTAATAGTTTGGCTAGCCAAGCATTTGAACTTTATTACATGGTTTTAAATGACCCTTCTGTCGGCAGCGCTCGGTTGAATTCTTTGTGCAGGGTTTCACCCACTTAGTTTTCTTGTAGTATGGGGGGCTTGGACTCCCTCCAATTACTGTGATGGTCATTATACTCTCTGGGGTGATGAGAGTCTTACAGATGTTATTCCGCCGATGTTGTGGGGTTTCATTCATGTTTCAAGAGGTTTCATTCATGTTTCAATGGATTTCATTCCTATTTCAAGGGGTTTTTGTCTTACTTTGTGGGACTTCAATTTCATTCGTTGGGTTTTTCATCTTCCGTGGGGAAAGGTTTGGGTTCCAAGGGATCTCACTTCTCTTCAGGGGAGTCTCTGCCCTCAGCCTGTTAATATGTAGCAGGAGAATGGAAGCATTCTCCCCATGCATTTTTTTTCATGGTAGGCAAAGAAAATTTTTATTGCCACCGATATAATTCGGTGGACGACGAGAAGCAGGAATGATGACATGTATTGGTCTACTAAATAGGAGGATGTTACTCCTGACATTTTGGATCTCTTTCCCTGTTGTTTCAGTAAACCAATTATCAAAATTCTCTTGCAATATACAAGTACCTTTAATTTCTATACAGGTGTTCCTTTAGCACTGGTCACACACTTGCCTCAACACTGTCAGGAAATCCAATGGTATGTACTCCACGTACAAGATAGAATGGTTAAAGGCCAAGAAACATAAAATTATGCCAAGGATAAAGGAAAATAGAATCAAAGTAAGACCAAAGCAAGCCCCAGTAAGAGGGGAAGGAAGACAGAAAAAGAGATAATGGAAAATATATTTGATTCCTATTCCACAAGCATTCCACCTCAAGTTAAAATGATTATATCATGTTGGGATCGAAACTACAACACCAAGGACAAAGGGAAAATACAAGAGGAAGCAATGGAATAGCTATGGGTAGGTCAAAATACTATCCCGGTGATATAGTTGCAAAGAGCTTTAGGAGCCCGTAGGTTACTAACATGGCCATACAACCTCCTATCAGTGCTCTCAGGGTTCCTTTCACCAAGGGAGTGTGGCCATAGTGTGCTCCGATTGCACCAAAAGCTATAATTGTCACACTAGACACAACAGCCAGCACCACGACTCTAATAGCGTAATCAGTGATAAAGGCTATTGAGAATAAGGGCACCACTCCTCCCACACAAAATGCGAGGGCCGATGCAATTGATACCTAGAACAGTTTAGGGAGGCTTTCATCCTTATTAGGATTTAGCACCTTCTTTGCTCTTATTTTCATGGTAGATACTTCTACATCACGTTGATCATACACTGAAATGAATTCCTCAATGGCCATACTGCAAGCACTTGCCACTAGGGCTGCCAAACCTGATACATCCATGATCTTTTCATTGGATTGGATTGCTCCCTCACCTATCATTAATGATGCTATGGTCACTAATACATTGTTGGCTCCCAGCACAAAAGCCCTAAGCCACTACCCTCTTTTCTGGGAATTATCTACACTTTTTCCTTCTCCCTCTTTCCTGTCGGTCAAATTGTCAACTGGTATTGTAATGCTAACATGCAATTGTTCTGGACATGGCTATAACTCTATAACCTCCCTGTTCATTCTTGTAGAAATAGGTTCTATTTCAACCATTTTCCACTGTAAATGTGACTTATCTGCCAGATGATCAATGAAAATAAAGCAAAGCATAATATATTGACGACCGATATTAGTTGTTCCTATTGGTTTCTAAATAATAGCCAACCTCCATCAAATTACTGCATTTTATATCTGTGTTTGGTTCATTCTGTGTGTTAATAGGCATGCTTCAATTTTCAATGTGAATGTGATGCTTCTCGGTTATTGCTGTGTCAAACTTGTCAAATCACAACAGAAAATTTTCGTCATACATGACATGTATGTACCCAAAATAACGCCAATCTAAATTATAAAATGAACTGAAGAATTTAATATGTCTAAATTCATATTATTATGTCGATGGGATGGGTTCAAATAGTGAAAGTTATTTGGCCTCGAATATGTTCTAAAATTGTTTTTGTTTTGTTAAGAGTTTGTTTTCCTCAGAGGTAAGTAAGGTAATAGGTTAACCACCCAGGATATAGAGGCATATGGAAAGAGTGAAAGCCTGCCCTTTGTTAGAATTTTTATAAAGGACAAGGGAAACTATTTTTCCCTCAACACACGGAGTTCACACAAAGTTGGGGAAATGAATTTAACCAAGACGACACATTTACGTAAGTTTAAAAAGAGTTTCAAAAGTCACTTAATCCATAATTCCATAACTATATCGCGAATAACCAAACTTTAGATTATAATTCAAAACCAGAACATACACATTCATATGGAGGTTGTGGCTCCTTCACTAGTAAAACTTTTGTTCTTATTGAGAATTACATTCACGAGGGTTGTGGAGTAACACATAGTAGAAATTGTTTTAAGGCACCCACCAAAATTCCCTCCATGATTTTCTCTTTCTTGCCTTTCGAGACTTACATCCGCCACATTACACAACACTCTCTCTTTCTTTCTCTCTCTAACTTACATGTAAAATCTAGATACATATATATCTAAGACATTTAATTCTTCACATACCAAATTTAATACAAAGGATGGGCAGACATCATTTTCTGAACATTACAGAGATTACGTGAAGTAAATAACACTTGAGGATTAAATGTTTTCCCATACTCATTTACTAACCATGCATTAAATTCTATTTGAATTTGATTATTTAATTCTCTTGCGGAATGAGTTATGTATTATGCTCAGAACTTGTTCTTCTCATCAAACTCAATCCACAACCTGCAAAACATTAACCTAGGTATGGCTATTTCCAGTTAATTTAACGTGGTGGTTGAGATTAATTCTCCAACACTCCCCCTTAATCACAATTTCCGCCATTGACCATTCCCAAACAATCTCTCGGCTAAACAAAATTTTCACGTGCCAATGAATTTGTGAAGATGTTTGCAAATAGTTCTTCGGACCTAGAATGCTGCAACACAATCTCACTGCTGTTAAACAATTCCTTTATGAAATGATATTTCACATCAATGTTCTTTATCCTTTTGTGAAATTTTTTTTTTTTATAGTACAATTACTGAACTATTATCACAGAAAATAGTGGTTGCTCCATCTTTTTCATGACGTAAATCCCGCAACATCCTTCCCATGCAAACTTCTTGACACGCTACTACTGTTGCGAAGACATATTCAGATTTTTCTGTTGACAATGATACTATTGACTACTTCTTGGAAAACCATGAAATGGCTCCTGAACTCAAATGAAAAACATATCCTAACGTGCTCTTTCTTTCAAAAAAAATTCCTACCCAATCACTGTTAGTGTAACCAACCAGCCTAAAATCATTAGTTGCGGAGTACAAAATTCCATACTCCTTTATCCCATTGACATTAAAATTATTTTCATTTCTTGCCAATGTGTCTCCTTGGTTTTCTCCATGAACCTCGACACCTAACTCACTGCATACATTATGTTAGGCCTAGTTGCAGTCAAACACATTAGTCTACCACCATACTTTTGTATAATGTCAGATTGATATTTCTGCTGCAATATTCCTTAGTGAAATTCAACCCCATGACTGTTAAACTTGGTGTTGGCTTGATTTTATTCATATGAAACCTCTCTAGTATGTCCGCAACATACTTTTCTTTAGAGATAAAAATTCCATTTTATGTTTTCTTCACTTTTATGCCCAAAACATATCTTAGCAACCCCAAGCCATTCATTTCAAACTTAGTTTTCATGAATTCTTTGAAATTAGCAATGATAAAATCATCACTCCCTACAAAAATCAAATAATATACATACAAAATGACAATAAGAATCTTACCGTCACATTCTTTGATGTAGAGATTAGGTTCACCAACACATTTTTCGAACCCATTTTCCATCAAGTAGGAGTCTATCCTGCTATACCATGCACATGGTGCTTACTTCAGCCTATAGAGAGATTTCCACAACTTACACACCTTGTGTTTTGGGCCTTCTGCCTCATAACCAGGAGGTTGCACAACATACACCTCCTCTTTCAACACTCCATTCAAGAACGTTGACTTTATGTCAATTTGATACACTTTCCATTTCTGCTACGTTGCAATTGACAACACTGTACGCACTGCCTCCATCCTCGCGACTGGCACAAATGTTTCCGCATAGTCTATTCCATGTTGCTACTTGTATCCTTTGACAACTAGCCTTGCTTTATGCCTTTTAATATTGCCTTCAATGTTGCTCTTTGTCTTATAGACCCACTTCACTCCAATGAATTTTTTTCCTTGTGGAAGGTCCACTAACTCCCATGTGTCATTATTTTCTATTGCTCCTATTTCTTCATTCATTGTCGCAACCCATTTCTCTTCTTTGACTGCATATTCAAAGTGGATTGGATCATCTACATGACAAAATAATGCAAATAAAGAATTCAGACCAGTGTTTCTATCAACTTCATCTTGTTGATATATTTCACTTAAATTTCTGAAATTGTGTCCTCTTATGCTTGTTGAATATGGGCTTGGTGTTGCACTTGAAGTATATGGAGTTGCAGATCTTTGTCATGTGCTTGGAGAAGAACTTGCTTGGTTTCACAATGCTGTCCTATTATTTTTTTGTGGTTTCATATGTTGACTTCTTTTTTGAGCTTGTGTAGGTGGAGGAGGAGTTACTGTTGAGGAATTACTTGCTACGGTCAATTCCTCTTTGTCTTCATATGACATACATGTATTCACATTGAATGTCTTCTCTAAACTTCCATCCCATGATTCCTTTTCTATGAAATTAACATCTCTGTTGATTATTACCTTCTTGGGTGATGGATTGTAGAGCTTGTATGCCTTGGATTCATCACTCTATCCAACAAATATACATTTCACCCCCTTGTAGTCCAACTTCTTCCTCAACTCATCCGGGACATGTGCATATGCCACACATACAAACACTCTAACGTGAGTGACATATTGTTTTCTTCCACTCCATGCCTCTTCAGGAAATATATTCATAACACTTTTGGTTGGACATCTATTAATAATATATGCTGCAGAAGCGACAACTTCAGCCCAATAATCATTTGACAAATAATTTTCCTTCAACATACTCCTTTCCATTTCCGTGACAGTCTTATTTTTTCTTTCTATGACACCATTTTGCTGAGGTGTATACCTTGTTATAAATTTCTTGTGAATTCCATGCTCCCTGCAAAAACATAGGAAGTCACTTGAGATATATTCTCCACCTCTACCAGTCCTCAACACTTTTATGTAGTGTCCACTTTGCTTCTCAACAAGAGCTTTGTAGTGGCAAAAGTGGTGAAACACTTCAATTTTTTGTTTTAGGAAATAGACGCATGTCTTCCTTGTGTAGTCATCTATGAATGTCAAAATATAATGGCTACCACCAAATGATGGTGTTTGCATTGGTCCACATAAATCTGAGTGGACAATATCCAAAGTTGTCTTTCCCCTTATAAAATTTCCTGCTGGAAATGATTCTCTATGTTTTTTTCTGAAGATGCATCCTTCACATAGGTTGTCCAGTTTTTCTATGAGTGGAAATCCCTTCACCATGAATTTCTTATGCAAAAAATTCAAACCTCCAAAATTGAAATGACCAAATCTTAAATGCAACAACCAATTTTCATCTTTAATTTCTTCTTGAAAGTTTTCTTCTGTGACAAATGCTACATCACCTTCCTCCTTCAAATATGATCTTAGCTTGAGAGGAAAAATTCTATTGTTTGTCATATGACCTTTTGAAACCAACTATCTAGCTGGAGGCTTATCCAAGATTGTGCACACATCATTCTTGAAAAATACATTGTATCCATTTTGCATGAGTTGTCCAATGATTATAAGATTTTGTTTCAAACCAAGGATGAAGTAAACATCTGATATGAACTTCTTCTCTCCATTATTTGTTAGAATGTCTAATCTTCCTTTTCCCATGATAGAGACTTTTCTATCTGTCCCTAATGTCAGTTCAGATTTCACACTTTCATCTAGATTGGAAAACATTTCTATGTTTCTAGTCATGTGGTTGCTACACCCTAAATCTAAGAACCACACATCTCCTTGTTTTCCTTGTGCGAAATTACAAGCTAAAAACATGCTATCACGGTTCTGGTTTTCCTTTATGAAATTTGCAGTTGGTTTGCTACCTATGTCATATTGCTTCTTTCTATATTCATTTTCATAATGACCATTCTTCTTACAATAATGACATTGAACTTGAGATTTAGCATACCTCTCGCATTGTGATTGATTTTGGCTTGGGCCTTGACTTATATTTTAATTGTTTCCCCTTCCACTTGAGCTTGAAGGGATGCTTCTTCCGCCTTTGTGTGCGCTTCTTCCTCTTCCTTTGTAATTTTATCTTCCTCGACCTCTACCTTGACCAAATGAAACTTTTGTCTTAAAGGAATGCTCCAATGACGAGTTTGTTCCTCTGTTCAACCTATTCTCATGAGACATGAATGATGCATGAAGCTCATCCACTGAAAACTATGAGAGATCTTTTGTCTCTTTTATGGCCACAACTATGGCATCAAACCTTGCTTGCAGACTTCTTAGAATTTTCTCAACAATTATCCTTTCCTCAAGTGTCTCACCATGAGACCTGATTTGGGTAACCAACCCAATTACATGTGTAAAAAATGATTTTATATTCTCAAACTCTTTCATACACATTGTTTCAAAATATCTTCTCAACATTTGTAGTTTTGTTGCCTTCACCTTTTCCATTCCTTGGTAGGTTGTCTAGAGGGTATCCTATGCTTGTCTGGACTTTTTTATTGCTGCAACCCTCGGGAAAATACTTTCATGCACTAATTGAAAAATATATAAGAGGGCTTTGGAGTTCTTCTTCCTGTTATCTCTCAACACATCCTTTTCTGCTTGTGTCAATGCATTGTATGCTACAACATCTGCTCGTTCTTGGAAACCATTCTCCACCAATTCCCAAATGTCTTGTGAAGAAAATAGAACCTTCATTATAATAGCCCAATAATCATAATTCTTGGCATTAAAATGTGGTATTTTTGGATTAGTCAAGCTTGTGATTGTTTCTTCCATTTTCACTGTGTAAAAAACCTTTCTTACTCTGTAAACGTTTTCTCATTGTGTGAAAACCTTCTCAGTAATAGAGAATATGTTCTTCAAAACAATTTTGAGCTCCTCAGTAAAAACACTACCTTCTACTAAGATTTTAAACCCACTCTGAGACCATGTTAGAATCTTTATAAAGATTAGGGGAAATTATTTTTCCCTCAACACGCAGATTTCACACAGAGTTGTGGAAATGAATTTAACCAAGACAACACGTTTATGTAATTTTACACAGAGCTGCGGAACTTAGTTAATCCATACCATACAATTAAATATATAAAATCATATGAATCCTTTTTCAATACATATTGGAAGAGATTAAAATCGCAACTATAGGGGAGCTTAATAAAATGAAATATTTTTACTCAAAGTGAAATAGAGTAAAACAAAGTGTTGTGGTAAAACACATACATGAAAAATTCTAGAACTATATTGCAACTAACCAAATTTTAGATTATAATTCAAAAACACAACATACACATTCATATGGAGGTGATAGCTCCCTTACCAGTAGAACATCTATTCTTACTGAGAATTAAATTCACCAGCGTTTTTGAGTAACACATAGTAGAAATTGTTTTCAGCACCCACGAAAATTTGCTCCACAATTTTCTCCTTTCTGTCTTTCGAGACTTACATCCGCCACATTACACGGCACTCTCTCTTTATTTCTCTCTCTAAATTACATGTAAAATATAAACACACACATATATAAGAAATTTAATTCTTCCCATACCAAATTTAATACAAAGGATGGGTGAACTTAATTTTCTGAAAATTATAGAGATTACGTGAAGTAAATAACACTTGTGGATTAAATGTTTTCCCATACTCATTTACTAACCATGCATTAAAATCTATTTGACTTTGTTTATTTAACTTTGTTGCGGACTGAGTTGTGTACTATTCTTAGAACTTATCCTTCTCTGAAAACTCAATCTAAAACTTGCGAAACATTAACTGAGCTATGATTGATGTCAGTTCATTTAACGCGGTTGTTGATATTAATTCTCCAACACTCCTTACCAACCACTAGTGGGTTATTCTACGTAATGTGGTTTCCCTTGAATAATTGTGATTTTCCTTGAATAATGGTGGTAAATCAACTTAAATTTGTTGATAATAGCCAAAAATAAGACAATTTATGCTATTTTGACTCACTAATGAATTATGATAGATTTTCTTGAAAGCTACCATATAAACTTAATTTTGGTTTTGGGTAATTTTGGGTTTGGGAATAAGCACAGTTTTTCTTAGTTTTATTTTCTTTATTCATTTTTTTAACCATTGTATTTGGTTGTGGCAGTGGTGATGAGCAGCCCTGGTATTATCCTCGTATAAAAACCCAATGAATAAGAGGAGTATCGCAGTGAAAAGGAATATTATGGTGGTTTGATATGGATCGATTGGCATGACTCATAGGTTTAGGGATTTTGTTGGGTGTGGATCCTGATTATCTTGTTTATTTTGTATCACAACGTTGGACCCCTATACCTTAATGCCACCCGTAATTGTACGCTGACTGGGGTTTCCAGGAGGGGGGGGGGCTGTGGTTTATGGACACCCCCCCTGGCAAGGGGTTTCGAGGTCAGCACCCCCGAAGCTAAAAACAAATGTAAAATTCCCTTGTAATAGTAATTTCTAGTTAATCTGGGCCATTCATTAGGCGGATGATCTGACGATAGAAGTTATGTTTAGTTTAGGGTTTTTTGCCCTAGAAGGCAACCCCTCGCATGTATGAGGGTATGGTATTGCGGCTGTGTATTGTATGTGTATTCTCATAGTGAGAAATAGATAGGGAGACTGTGAGAGAGAACATAGGATATTACAGTGGATTTGTTGTAGGTTGTGTCTCTTCATTTTGCTAGATAATATAAAGGAAGGATTGGCTATTTAGGGTGGACGTAGCCAAAACTGGGTGAACTACATATATCTATGTCTTTCTGGTTTTATGTGTTTCTTGTGCTTGTGTTTTTTTCATATTTTATGTGTTTCATTGCTTTGTAATATATATAATTTTCTAACAACTGGTATCAGAGCTGAAGGTATATTTAGCTAATAAACTCACAAGAAAGAAGGGTTCCTGGTTTGAGTGGGAGCAATGGCAGAATATGGTAAATTTAGGGTCAAGAAATTTAATGGCCAAACTTCCCGCTGTGGAAGATGCAGATGGAAGATTATCTGTATCAAAAACATCTGTAACTAGCATTAGGCGGAAAAATAAAGAAGCCGACAACTATGACAGACAAAGAATGGGATATTCTCGATAGAAAGGCACTTGGAAAGTACAGTTATGTCTCGCGGCATTGGTAGTCTTCAATATTTCGAAGGGAACAACAACAGAGGGTTTGATTAATTTGTTGGAGAAACTATATGAAAATCCCTCGGCCTCAAACAAGGTATTTATTATGAAACATTTATTTAATATGAAGATGTCAAAAGGTGGATCTATTGTAGATTATTTACATGATTTTAATACAGGTACTAGTCAGTTAAGTTCTGTAGGGGTAAAATTCGATGATGAAGTTAGGGATCTTTTATTTTTGTGCTCATTTCCAGAAATATGGAATGGTTTAGTTATGCCCATTAGTAACTCTATCTCTGGATCTAGTGCTTTAAAGTCTAATGCCGTTGTCAGTGTTATCCTTAGAGAGTAAATGTTATCCTTGTCGGGTAATGCTTTGAGTGCAGAGTCACGGGGAAGAAAAATGGAAAGACGAAAGAGCTCGGGATATCCCAGTAAATCAAGGAAAGGCAGATCCAAGTCCAGATCGGGGATATTGTGCTCGAAATGCGGAAAGAAAGGACACCTAAAGAAATAATATAGATCTCGGAAGGGAAAAGAAAGAGACACATAGAAAGAAAACAACCATGAAGTAAATGTGACAGATGATGTTTTACAAGATGCTTTGATTCTTACTTTAGAAAATGCTACTGATTCCTGGGTGGTAGATTCAGGGGCCTCATTCCATGCCACACTTGATAAGAAATATTTTCATGACTATATTTAAGGAGTTTTTGGACAAGTTCATTTGAGTGATGATAAACCCTGTAAAATTGTTGGAATGGGTAAAGTTTTTGTAAAACAACAAAATGGAAACCAATGGCTATTAAAGGAGGTAAGGCATGTTCCATATCTGAAGAAAAATATAATTTCAACACGGCAGCTAGGTGGCCAGTGTTGTGTGACAACTTTCACATATAAAACTTGGAAGGTCACCAAAGGAGCGCTGGTAATAGAAAAAGGCGAAAATTTTGGTACATTTTATTTATGTCATTGTATTTCTAACTTTTTTAATGCTTTAACTTCCAAAGGAGCAGATGCAGCATTATGGCATCATAGGCTCAAACACATGAGTGAGAAGGGGATGAATATTCTTCACTCAAGAAATTTGTTCCTGGGTTTGAATAATGTTGATTTGGATTTCTGTGAGAATTTCATTTATGGAAAACAGAAGAGAGTTAGATTTCTTAGAGTTAGGAAAGAAAAGAAGAGCGAAAAATTAGAGATTGTGCATACAGATGTATGGGGACCTGCTCAAGTATCATATCTTGATGGCTCTCATTAATATGTTACTTTTATTGATGATGCAACTAGAAAAAATTGGATTTATTGTATTCAGAATAAATTTGATGTATTTGATACTTTCAAGAAATGGAAAGCTTTGGTTGAGATTGAGACAGGAAATAAGTTGAAGCGTCTCAGATTAGATGATGGAGGTGAATATTGCAGCAAAGAGTTTGATAGGTACTATTCAGAGCATGGAATTCGTAGAGAGAAGACAGTTCCAGGAACACCACAAGAAAATGGTGTGTCAAAAAGGATGAACTGAACAATCATGGAGCGTGCAAGGTGCATGAGATTTCATGCAGGATTTCCTTTACAATTTTTGGCAGATGTTATAGATACTATTGTTTATCTAGTAAACAAAGGGCCTTCAATTTCCTTGGATGGTGGTATTCCAGAGGAATCATGAACAGGTAAAAAGGTAAACTACTCTTTTCTAAAGCCTTTTGGCTGTGAGGCCTTTGTCCATATTAATAAATAAAACAGAAAAAATCTTGAGGCAAAATCAAAGAAATGTACCTTTATTTCATATGTTGTTAATGGTTTTGGTTATCTCTTATATGATTATGAAAATCACAAAATAATTAGGAGAAAAGATGTAATATTCAATGAAAAGGTCTTGTATAAGAATCAGTTGCAGGAAAAGAAACAGGAAAAAGGAAAGAAAGGATACACAGTTCTTGATGAGATCACATAAAAAGTAAAGGTGCCTGAAAATAATAATAATCAATAGCCACAACAACAGAAACCACCACAATAGCAACAGGCACCTCAAACACCTGAAAGTGGTGTCAGAAGATTTACCAGGATAAGTAGACCCCCTAAACGATACTCTCCTTCATTATATTATTTATTGTTGACTGATTCTGGTGAACATGAATGTTATGAAGAAGCAATGCAGGTTTTTTGATGGTTGAAAATGTCTTGCCAACAATAAGGGGACCTCCCCGATGAATAAACCCAATTAGACTCTACACCATTTGGTTTTGGGATCCCATCCGGTATGTAGGCCTGGTTGCCATTAAATTGGTCAAGATTTTTTGTGGATAGAGAGGGGACTCGCTAAGATGGAGAATGAATGGATGTTGAATGAATACAAGTCAGTGATTAATGAATGCCCTACGAAACATAATACCATGAATAGCAAAGCAGAATTTAAAGCATGAAACTTATGAAAAGCATTGTTAGAAAAACTTTAGTAATATCACACTTATTTCAAGATTCACTTAACAAATGAGAAAAAGTTCACAATGGTTAGGTGTTTCATTTATCAACTATGCACATCCCAATAAATAATTAAATAAAATATTGACAAAGTAGTTCACCAACATTTCTTTAAGTTAGAACATCCTATATCATCCATGTGTTTCAAGGGAGTTCATAGAACAAGCGAATACATGGGTAGAAATGTGCACCAATATCTTAAAGGAGCATTCATTCATTCGAAGAGACCATATTCATAGCATAACCACATAGGATACTTACATCAGATTCAATAGTGAGATCCAATAACACTTCTTTGTATTCATTAAGAGGCATCCATTCAATAAAAATCAATGTGTCTCTCTCAAAAGTCAATAACCCAAAAGTCCTTTACAAAATCGCTAGAAGATGTACATATCGACCGAGGTGACTCTTGGGTTTCCTGTGACCTTTGGTCTTCCCTGACTCTTAGGGTTACTTGCGACTGAGGGGAAGTTGCGACCTAAGGGAGGTCGCGACCTTGCGACGTTGCGACCTTGTGACTTTATGACCTTGCGACATTGTGACTTTGCGACCTTTCGACTTTGCGACCTTGCGACCTCGTGACCTTGCAACCTATGGGACTTTGCAAACTATGCGACTTTGTGACCTTGATACTATGCGACCTATGCGACCTTGCGACCTATGTGACTTTGCGACTTCCCGACCTATGTGACTTTGTGACCTATGCGACTTTGTGACTTTGCAACCTCGTGACCTATGCAACTTTGCGACCTTGTGACCTTTGCGACTTTGCGACCTTGCGACTTTCCGACCTATACGACTTTGCGACCATGCGACCTATGCAAATTTGCAACCTTACGACCTTAAAACCTTGTGACCTTGTGACCTTGTGAGCTATGCGACTTTGTGAACTATGTGACTTTGTGACCTTGCAACTTTGCGATGTATGCGACCTTGCGACCTTGCGAATTTTCGAATAATGCAACTTTGTGACCTTACGACCTATGTGACTTTTATGAATTTGCGACCTTGTGACCTATGCGACTTTGTGCTGTTGCGACCTTGCAACCTCGCGACCTTGCGACCTATGCGAATTTCTGAACTATGCAACTTTGCGACCTTGCGACATTACAACTTTACTAACTTAGTGACTTTGCGACCTCTGCAACTTTGCGACCTATGTAACTTTGCGACTTTGCGACCTATGCAGCTTTGTGAATTTGTGACTTTGCGACCATGCGAATTTGCGACTTTGCGACCTATGTGACTTTGCAACTTTGCGACCTATGCAACTTTGCGACTTTGTGACTTTGCGACCATGTGACTTTGAAACCTTGCAACCTATGCGACTTTGCAACTTTATGACCTTACGACCTATGCAACTTGGCGACCTTGTGACTTTGCAACCTGCGACCTAGAGTCATCTGTGACCTGTGACCTTGAGTCATCTACAACCTGCGAACTTGGGTCATCTGTGACCTGCGACCTGGGATCATCTATGACCTGCGACCTAGGGATATTTTCGACTTGCAACCTTGGTTCATCTGCGACCTGCGACCTGGAGTCATCTGTGACCTACGACCTTGAGTCATCTGCGACCTATGACCTTGAGTCATCTGCAACCTGCGACCTTTATTTTTATCCCTTCTGCATTTCTTTTCGGTGATCTCTGGTTTTCACAGCAAGATGCCTTTTCCTGCATTTCAGTTCTGTGCAAGTGACCAGGTGCCTTTGAGCTTAATGTGAGGCTCTTGGGTATTTGTGAGGATCCACCTCGCTTGAATCGGTCCCCTTTCTTGCTGTGAAAAACCTCGCTCTTCATGTAAACCAATAGCTTCCACATGGATGGTTGGAACCTCATCTTGTAGAGTATTTTAATGGTGCCATGCCAATGGAATCTTAATGAAAAATATACATTTTTCAATGTATATTGATAGCACCTTTCACCAATTTCCTGAAAGGAATAATATGAGAATGAGTTAGCTCTTAGTAATAATGAGAAAAACAAGTGACTAGTAAAAATAGCTCATTCGATGAGCAACAACATTGAAATATCCAACCTTAAGCTATTGAAACTTATTTCAATTTCTTGAGCATCTCTAAGTTCGGAAACCAGATTAAAACTTATATACCCTAGAGCAGTTGAGAGATAGCAAGACAAGTGGGTGAGGTGACAAGGTTGGGTAGAAATAGGTCATGGGGATATTACTGACTGAAGGCCAAGTCGAAAAATTAATGGGTTGAGCAAGCAGAGGGGGACCCGAAATTTTTAATATACCCAATATTTTGGGTGGTATTGTATCGCCTACAACAAATGGCGGACCAATGGTAGAATCCATCATCTTTTTCAAAATCGCAACAATAATCTGAGTCTGGATAGTGATGAAAGGGAATATTGAACATGTTCTACAGGAACCCTTTGTATTACTTTGACCTTCACAAATATGCCCAATCCTTGTGCCTCAGCTACGTCTTGTTAACCAGAAAATGTCAAAGAAGGAGTTCATGGATGCCAGTAGTTTGATGATGATGTGGAGAGAAAGGCAATGGGCTTATTATATTTAGAATTTTAAAATAAGTTTCTGGTGTTGCTCCAATGCCAACAAGCCTGGACAGTACCTTGGCAGAGTCACTTCAAGAAATCACAAACGTTGCTCTACTACCAGTGAGCCTGGTCAGTACCCGACAGAGTCATTGCGTTACCACTTTGCGTAGGAATCCTTTCTCAATCCTTTACCCTTATTTGTTTCATGTTCTTGTAGCACTTATTTTCATGTTCTCGTGGCACCTATTTTTCATGGGCAGATGAGGGATCCCGAATTATTTTACGAGCAAGAGAGGTTGTTTCTAGTTTCACAGAAACTCGAAGATATTGTGATTTGGGTTTGCCCCATGCCAAGCCTTCACATCCCATCTACCACCCATAGGCGAAACATGCAAAACAAATAATTAAGATGTTCGAGACTATGCTAGGCACAAGGCTCAGGTTCTGGGTATAGGTCATTCAAACTCGTTAGGGTTCCCCACAAGCAACCGGCTTGTATCTCCCTCACTAATGAATTTAAAATCATAGGCATTATGTTGAGAACTTGACTTTGATAACCTGTTATGAGAGAAGCTGCCTCTTGAGTTAACCACCACAACCTCATGCAAACAATGGAGTTAGGGTTTCAGTAATTAGGGAAAAACAAGTAAGAAATATCATCAGGATTTCGATGTGTGCAAAGAGTGTTAAACCCTTAGTTAAACTCAGAGGGGGGGGGTGAATCAGTTTAACACATTCATGGACTTTTAAAAAATTTCATTAAACTTTATTAACACCTTTATTTCATGATCAACATAATGTGTGAGTAATATTTATTTGTGAGCAGCAATTAATAAGCAAATTAGAAAATGTATTAGCAGTCTTAATATGTGATCAGAAAGTATTAGCAGACTAGATATACCATATCAACACATAGAAATCATGCACATAGACATCAGATATAAGTGGAAACCCATAAAGGGAGAAAACCACATCTTATTATTGTTGTGATGCAAAGGCAAGCTCCAACTCCCTCTCACCACTGATGTTCTATAGGCACCAACCTACAAGAGGCTCCAACCTCAATTCTGCAAGCTACAACTTGCAAGGAAGCTCTAATTCCCATAAATTTTCTGTAGGCAACAACCTACAGGAGGCTCTGACCTCAGTGAGGTACAACTGACATCTATCAAGCTACAACTTGATAGGGAAGCTCCAACTTCCTTACTCTTTCAAAGGAAAAACACTTGCTGATTTACCTTGGATATCAGCTCTGTTCTGTACCTTCTCTTCTGTTGTCCATCAGTCCTCATATCTGCCCTGCTTCATCTCAGCATCTTCTCAGATTCTCTATCAGCTCCTCCTTCTCCTCTGCCTTACTGCTTCATTTCTGAATTCTCTTACCTCACTCTCTCTAACCCCTCTATGCATATCAAGTTGATATTATATATAGAGTTCATCACATGACTCTTTACATTCCTCAGGGAATTTGAAGTGAATAGTCCTGACTTTTTTCCTTCTGCCTCCTTATTTCTTTTACTAGCTCATTAAAAAAATATAACAATATGTGTTAATTTCAATATTACAGTGGGATTATGTTTTCCTTCGGAGACTTTCCAATGGATCACAAACAATATAAAATCAATTACAACGTATTCATTCACACTTTCAGTTATAAAAAAATTCACTTAGCCCTTTTTCCAGATTTTGGCTTTGATGGTTTTGTCTTTTCTGTTGTTGTTAGATAATTGTTCTGCATACTTTGTTCACTATAATTGTGTGCACCTGTGCATGTACACCTGTCAAACCTGCAATATTTGTTTACCTCTTTCAACCCCATACTTTCTCTCTCTCCGTGCATATAAAATGGATACAGCAAATTTGTACTCAATACAACTCTCAATCTAGGTAGTTTCAATACTTTTTAATTTCTTCTCTGGCAATTTGAATCAATGTCGAAGTTGCTCCATCAAAGGTTAAAATCATTGTTGTAACCCAAATAATTTTATATTTGGGCAGAATATTTTCATTGCGAAAGCTCCTTGATGTCTGGGCTACCCTCACTCTTCTGTTATATATAAATATATCACCATGTGTGCATATTGATATGCATCAATATTTCGGCTTAACTCCAAGTCGAGTTATCACTTTATTGCCTCTTCGAATAAATATTCACCTTTTGTCTAAACCCTGCACCACAAGCCATATTGACCTCCGACCTTTATAATAAATCGCATTATATATTGGCCACTTTATATTCATATATCGCAATCAAATGTTGTAAGACTTTAGATAATCCTTGGGTCTTATATTACGATCCAACCCAAAGTAAATCGAATCACCACCTGAATTTCCAATAAGCCAAGGTTCTTCACGCGTTTCTTTGATTTTGGGTGAACCTCGTAATATAGAACATCTCCTCGCTCGGATTAGTTGATTTAATACCAAGGTTTCCAGATATAAATCAACTATATCGTATGGTCCTTTGTGCACTATACAATCATTATTACATAGCCCTGACTTGATAACAAATAAATCACGAACAATATAATAATATTGGACCACAACATAGATACATTAACTATCACCCTCATCCAAGGGCTACACGTCTATCACGCTATCCTTCAAATATCCAACGGTAGTCGCGTGGTCACACAGTCCGAAGATTATCACTCCAACCTCATAGGATGAGCTGGCCCAGTCCTTGAATCACCCGCATCATCCGATGGCAGAGAATTCGTCGCACTGACTGTTGTGATCCAATGGACACAACCAAATATCGTGTTAATTAAATGCACGAGTGTTAATGTGCGATGTAAGTGGTTTCTCCAAACCGCTTAAGGCCACGTGTCAGCCAATAGCATATATCACGTTCAAAATTCAAATACAACTTACCACCTTTGTGGTCACACGATAAAAACCGTCTTTACTGTGTGACCTTCAGGGTTCCGACTACTCTTGCTCAGGGTTCCACACCAGCTCATTCAAAGAGATGCTTCTGTGTTATAACCTCTGTATACTCTCGCTTCCAGTTCACACACAGTTTATCGAGCGGGCTTTGCTCCACTATTCATTCTACACTTCCAACATTTCAGTATGCACATCAGCTCATTGCAACGCACACCTCCATTCACGTGTAGGGTTATTACCTATCCTGTATGTTCGGTCCATGATTCTTTAACACAGGGCCTTTCCCCGACTCTATCACAGAGTTCCTCCCTTGCACGAGGGATATCCTCCATCTATTTGGGTATGCAAGGTCAATATCTCAATACCTTACCACAGTTGCGAGTTAGTCATCAAAGGAGGGTGGAAACTCCATTACCCCTTGTTAATAGATTTCATCTATCCATCAATAAATACACATATAATTTCAAACGGGGATATGCTATATCAATCCCTTACTCTGCAACAATGGTTTCATTCCTCTCCAGGCACCGTAGGTATCCTCTACCCATTATGAAATTGGCCACACAGGCTAGATTCCCAATACTCAATCACAGTCTCATTCACCTTCATTTTTCCATGAAAGTATAACTCTGTTTTAATTGTTCTTCCTCCGCAACATTATATTAATGTAACTCAGGTGACATATAATTCAAGCTGGTCCATACTCTCAACGGAGATTGGAATCGATAGGCTTCTTCCCTATTTGTGGATGAAAATATACATTAAAGGGCATCTAAACTAACACAGGTCATACATATTCCATCAAACATGCTCTGCGATCAGGTGTCCATTCAATTTCATCCTTTAGCAAGTGGGTCAACCCTATCGAATCCACCATATAGAATTACATCCTTTACTGATTTGTTGTCTCGTGCTTTTATAGAAATCAAATGTATCACCCCTTTACTCAGATTTACTCAACCATACTTAACACGTATTTCGAAGAGACTAGAACCCTCCAACTTTAGAGGTTTTTCAGGATGTGTGAATCAATTAGAACTTTTGGAACAAATTTCCTCTCCACAAAGAGATTAGTAGTTCAGATTTTCCCATAATGCAATAAATCAGGGATTACAAGAATCGAACCCTTTCTCTCAACCTGCAATCGGTTCACAATTTCGATTCATTCCAGAATGCATACAACTTGTCCTCTATACACTGAGTCAGGCAATTAAACAAACAAGAATATACACAGTGATCGATTCTTCCTGATTATAAGTCACACAGAGTCACTAATTCATCCAATGATACAGAGTTTCACACTAACCCTACTACAGTATTGCCATTAATCCATTGGTTCCAATACACACAATTCCACAGTTCTTCATTCCATAGTCCTTTAGCCTTAAATTAATTACCCCGTCTCTCCCTAGCAGCTCTCTCCTTCGCTGTCTCCTTTGCCTCTGTTTCCTCTGATGTCTCTACTACATTTCAAGATCTCCAATCAACTAACCCTTCTAAAACTGCCTCAGATTAATGTTTCAAGCTCTATTTGTCTTGTTTCTGTTTCAAATGCTCCTCCTTTGTCATTTCCTTTGCCATCAATGATAACATTTCCAACAGTCTCCCCCTTTGGCATTGATGGCAACCCATCTACCAATAATTCAATGCTTCCTCCAAGTCTTCCTCTGTCTCGCTTATTTTAGAAGACCCTATATTCTGTTACTTTATTTTCCTCCCCATTTGACATCAATGGCAAAGGGTTGCATATTTTCTAGTGTGATTTCTATCTCTTCATTTCCTCTCTCTAGGATGTGTTTTGGCCTTCTTCTCCTGACTTTGTACCCTGCTGCTCCAAAATGGTGTATAAGAGTTGTTGAGAGAAAACTTTGATTATTGAACTTGACTGTACACTGTAAATTAATACAATCCCAAAGCACAGTCTCCTTGACAATGACACTTCATAGAACCCCTTGCACCTGCCTTATCTACTCAATGATGCATCATTGGATCAAAACTAGAGTACTAAGAAGGTCTCAAATATACTTCAGTATTTAGTATTATATTTATCAAAAATCCATATCTGTTGAGGAATATTTTAGATGGAATGTTTCTTCTTCTGAAATACACATCTATAGTACAACACCTGTTCAATTATTATGATGATGCTAATGTACCTTTTATAGCTGTGGTTCACTTTTATTGCCTGTTGTTGGTGATGTGTGCTAGACAACTGACATGGATATTACACTTAAAGACTGAAAGGTCCTTGTTGCTGAAGTGAACACTGAATCAAATCAAAGCTTATAGTTTATTGTGAGAATAGGCAATCTCTTTCAGTCTACGAGACCAAATGAATTTACTGCTTGTATAATTTACTTTCAAAACAAACCCTTGAGGCTAGACACATTCAATGTATTAGTCAAACTCGCTTATCAATCATGCAATTTTCTTCATGACATAAGGAGGTATGTATGTCAATGGTCAATTTCCTTTTACTGATCAAATAGTCCTTCATACTTCAGATATTTTATCTATTCTATCATGATGATCTTCCACACAACTTAAGGTTGTTTGATTGAAGTCTCAACAACCATACTTCACACAGTTTATGAATAATCCTAAGTCAGAGGCCTTGAAGATATATAAGTGCTGACTTAAGGAATGCATTCAATTATATAGAACAAGATATTGCTTCAATGCTCAATATAATGTTTCAAGAGTAAACAAAAATACCGATCCTTTAGCCTTTTCATTGACTCTTTTATACTGAATGTATTCTTTCCATAATCCTTTGATCCTGAGGACCTGTACCTTACTGCTGCTCCATGATAACACTTGATATTCTGTTGATAGGCATGTTTCTTGTACTAAGTATCAATTGATATTACCTTGATAAAATATACATAGATTTCACTTTAGTTTGCACATGAACCCATAGTTTCTACTATTAATGTTTTCACTGTTCACACCAACAACCATCAATATCATTAACTTGCTACTTATTCTGACATACTATTCCAAGGAAAGCCATTGCATGTTCCTTTCTAGGACTGCTCTAGAATCATTGCTGATTTATATTCAATTCAATTGTTCTAACATAAAAATCTTCAGGAAGACATCTTCAATTTATTTACTATGTATCTTCATGAGCTGATTACTCAAATATTTATTTCTCGCTTAACTGCATTCCTTCAAGTGGACTTTTTGTAGATGAAATACGTAATGAATTGATGATAAGCACCTTTCTTACTCATTCTTCTTAATGGGGTTATTTCTAGCAGTATGATGCATTCTATGATCATCCTTTAATGGGTTGATTTATTATTAGCTTACATGTTCATTTCTAGTGTTTCCTCTATCATCATGGCTGCTTGTTCCTTTTTCTCCTTCCATCAACCTGTAAGCTATTGTGTGCTTCAGATAATCTTCTTTCCGATATTTTAACAGTTGCTATTCCATGGAGCTCTTCTTAGACTGCTTTTGTGGGAATAATTTATGAACTGCTCTTCCCCTGAGATGTTGCTTCATATTTTTCACTGGATGGATTTTTGCTTTGCTTCCTAAAGAAGCTCCCCCTGAGACTATGGAGGATTCGTTATGTTATTGAGATAATAGGCTCCCCCTTTATCTTTTCCTTCCATACTTTATTGGGGTTCTTCATAATGTCTGCACTTCTTTTAGATTCATAGTTTTGTTTGATTGGATTGGATTTCATCATCTGTCTGGAGTTCTTTAACATATATGGAAGTTTATAGTTCTTTGCTTTGTGACCAAGTTTGAGGCATACATAACATCTTATTTTATCAAAGTACATTTGAGATGGAGTATAATATTTTGTTTCCCTCTTTGAACATAATTTACAATCAACAAGTTTATGTCCAAAATTATTGCATGCATAACAATAGCCATGGAAATGATTTGTGTACCTGGTGAAAGATTGTCTTTTCCCATTGCTTGCTTGAGGTGTTCTTTTCATTTGATGCAACCTTTGCTGGTTGTAATGGATTTGATTTGTCTTACAATATGTTGCAATATGTCCAAGTTTGTGGCAAGAGAAACATGTGATATTTTCATAGGAGGAACAAACCTCCTTTGACAACTTCCAAATTTATTCAATTCATATTCAGGAGTGTGAAAGCCCTTTCCAGCTAACTGTTTCATCCTTTCATTCTCTGTCCTACCATGTTGCTGCTTGATTCTATTTGTTTCTTCACAAATCCTGTTCTTGCTGGCTTCTATTTTTGTAGGAATCTACTGAGCTGCTTCACTGTCCTTTACTACCTTTACAAAAATGACATTCCTATTATCTTCAATCTTAGAATTTTTAGTTTCCCCTTCATATCCTATCCCAGCCTTTATGTGAGGTGACCTTTGAGCATTGATAATTTGGTCCAATTGTCCAGAGCTTTTCATTAGAGGTGTATTCATTAATAATTCTCTTTGGGATTTTTCTAAGTTCTTTCTCAGGCTCACTACTTCTTCCAATCTTTCACATTCCTGACTTTTCTCTCTCATTTGTTGCAGCATAGTGTCTTCTACTTTCTTTACCTCCTCAAGTTGTGTCTTTATACCAATCATTTCTTTCCTATCTTCATATTCTTTCTCATCACATATTTGTACCAATATCTTAAGGTCTTTGTTTTCATTCTTCAATTTTTCTATTTCAGTTAGTGCTGTGTCAAGTTTGGCTTTTTCTTCAGCTGCAATTTATTCATGGTTCTTACTACCATTCACACTAGAAGGTACCTCATTTTATTGAACATTTTATTTTTGACATGAATTTTTCTTCTTCTTAATTTTCTTCTCCTTCTTGACAATGCAATCCTCAGTGTCTACTCCATGCATGAAATGCAATCTATCCCAAATTTCTTTTGCAGAGGTTAAATCCATTATTAACTTAGGATCCTTGTTATGAAGATTGTTTAATATCACACATTTTGCCTTGGAATTGCTATGTTGTTCTTGCACCGAGGGAGAGTCTGTGCAGTAACCATCACATACAAGTTTCCATACCTTAGGTTCATAAGTTAATAATCATGTTTTAACCTTATCTCTTCATTCAGGAAAGTTTGTTGTACTCAACGCATGTACATTTTGATAGTCCATGACTCAACCAATCTCCTTCAAGCTATTAAGCTTACACCAAAGGAACTTGGCTCTGATACCAATTGTTGAAACCTTAGTTAAACTGAGAGGGGGCGGGGGGTTGAATCAGTTTAACACATTCATAGACTTTTAAAACTTTTTATTAAACTTTATTAACACCTTTATTTCATGATAAAAATAATGTGTGAGAAATCTTTATTTGTGAGCAGCAATTAATAAGCAAATTAGACAATGTATTAGTAGTCCTAATATGTGAGCAGCAAGTATTAGCAACCTAGATATACCATGTCAACACATAGACATCATGCACATAGACACCAGATATAAGTGGAAACCCATAAAGGGAGAAAAATACATCTTATTATTGTTGTGATGCAAAGTCAAGCTCCAACTCCCTCTCACCACTGATTTTCTGTAGGCACCAACCTACAGGAGGCTCCAACCTCAATTCTGCAAGCTACAACTTGCAAGGAAGCTACAACTCCCATCAATTTTCTACAAGCACCAACCTACAGTAGTCTCCAACCTCAGTCAGCTACAACTGACATCTATCAAGCTACAACTTGATAGGGAAGCTCCAACTTCCTTACTCTTTCAAAAGAAAAAAAATTGCTAATTTACCTTGGATATCAGCTCTATTCTGTACCTTCTCTTCTACTATCCATCAGTCCTCATATCTGCCCTGCTTCATCTCCGCATCTTCTCGGATTCTCTATCATCTCCTCCTTGTCCTTTGCCTTACTGCTTCATTTCTGCATTCTCTTACCTCACTCTCTCTAACCCCTCTACGCATATCAAGGTTATATCATATATAGAGTTCATCACATGACTCTTTACATTCCTCAAGGAATTTGAAGCGAATAGTCCTGACTTTTTGCCTTCTGCCTCCTTATTTATTTTACCATCTCATTAAAAAAATATAACAATATGTGTTAATTTCAATATTATAGTGGGATTATGTTTTCCTCCGGAGACTTTCCAATGCATCATAAACAATATAAAATCAATTAAAACGTATTCATTCACACTTTCAGTTATAAAAAATTTCACTCAGCCCTTTTTCCGGATTTTGGCTTTGTTGGTTTTGTCTTTTCTGCTGCTGTTAGATAATTGTTCTACATACTCTATTCACTGTAATTTTGTGTGCCTATGCATGTTCGCCTGTCAAACCTACAATCTCTGTTTACCTCTGTCAGCCCCATACTTTCTCTCTCTCTCTGCATTTAAAATGGATATAGAAAATTTGTACTCAATACAACTCTCAATCTAGGCAGTTTCAATACTTTTTAATTTCTTCTCTGGAAATTTGAATCAATGTCGAAGTTGCTCCATCAGAGGTTGAAATCATTTTTGTAACCCAAATAATTTTATATCTGGGCAGAATATTTTCATTGCAGAAGTTCCTTGATGTCCGGGCTACCCTCACTCTTCTATTATATATAAATATATCACCATGTATGCATATTGATATGCATCAATATTTCGGCTTAGCTCCAAGTCGAGCGATCGATTTATTGCCTCTTCGAATAAATATTCACCTTTTTTCTAAAGCCCACACCACAAGCCATATTGACCTTCGACCTTTATAATAAATCGCATTATGTATTGGACATTTTATATTCATATATCACAATCAAATTTTGTAAGACTTTAGATAAGCCTTGGGTCTTATATTACAATCCAATCCAAAGTAAATTGAATCACCACTCGCATTTCCAATAAGCCAAGGTTCTTCACGCGTTTCTTTAACTTTGGATGAACCCCGTAATATAGCACATCTCCCAGCTCGGATTAGTTGATTTAATACCAAGGTATCTGGATATAAATCAAATATATCGTATGGTCCTGCGCGCACTATACATTCATTATTACATAGTCCCGACTTGATAACAAATAAATCGCGAACAATACAATAATATTAGACCACAACATAGATACATTAACTATCACCCTAATCCAAGGGCTACAAGTCTATCGCGCTATCCTTCGACTATTCAACGGTAGCTGCATGGTCACATAGTCCAGAGATTATCACTCCAACCTCACACGATGAGCTGGCCTGGTCCTTGAATCACCCACATCATCCGTTGACAGAGAATTCGTCCCACCAACTATTGTGATCCAACGGACACAACCACATATCGTGTGAATTAAATGCTCGAGTGTTAATGTGCGATGTAAGTGGTTTCTCCAAACCTCTTAAGGCCACGTGTCAGCCGATAGCATATATCGTGTTCAAAATTCAAATATAGCTTACCACCTTTGTGGTCGCGCGATAAAAATTGTCTTTACTGTGCAGCCTTCAGGGTTTCGACTACTCTTGCTCAAAGTTCCACACCAACTTTTTCAGTGAGATGCTTCCACGTTATAACCTCTGTATACTCTCGCTTCCAGTTCACACACAGTTTATCGAGTAGGCTTCACTCCACTGTTCATTGTACACTTAAAACATTTCAGTACACACATCTGCTCATTGCAACGCACACCTCCATTCACGCGTAGGGTTATTACTTATCCTCTGTGTTCGGTCCATGATTCTTTAACACAGGTCCTTTCCCTGACTCTGTCAAAGAGTTCCTCCCTTGCATGAGGGATATCCTCCATTTGTTTGGGTATGCAGGGTCAATATCTCAATACCTTACCACAGTTTCCAGGTAGTCATCAAAGGAGGGTGGAAACTCCATTACCCCTTGTTAATAGATTTCATCTATCCATCAACAAATACACATATAATTTCAAATGGGGATATGCTATATCAATCCCTTACTATGAAACAATGGTTTCATTCCTCTCCGCGCACCGTAGGTATCCTCTTCCCATTATGAAATTGGCCACATAGGCCAGATTCCCAATACTCAATCACAGTCTCATTCACCTTCGTTTCTCCATGAAAGCATAACTCTGTTTTAATTGTTCTTCCTCTGTGCGATTATATTAATGTAACTCAGGTTATATATAATTTGAGTTGGTCCATACTCTCCACGGAGATTGGAATGGATAGGCTTCTTCCCTATTTGTGGATGAAAATATACATTAAAGGGCATCTTAACTAACACAGGTCATATATATTCCAGCAAACATGTTGTGCAATCAGGTGTCCATTCAGTTGCATCCTTTAGCGAGCGGGTCAACCCTATCGAATCCACCATACAGAATTACATCCTTTATTGATTTGTTGTCTCGTGCTTTTACATAAATCGAATCTATCAGCCCTTTACTCAAATTTACTCATCCATACTTAACACATATTTCGAAGAGACGAGAACCCTCCAACTTTATAGGTTTGTTAGGATGTGTGAATCAATTAGAACTTCTGGAACAAATTGCCTCTCCACACAGAGATTCGCAGTTCATATTTTCCCATAATGCAATAAATCAGGGATTACAAGGATCGACCCCTTTCTCTCAACCTGCAATGGGTTCACAATTTCGGTTCATTCCATAATTCATACAACTTTTCATCTATACACTAAGTTAGGCAATTAAACAAACAGGAATATACACATTGATCGATTCTTCCTGATTATAAGTCACACAGAGTCACTAATTCATCCAATGATACAAAGTTTCATGCTAACCCTACTACAGTATTGCCATTAATCCATTGGTTCCAATACACACAATTCCAAAGTTCTTCATTCCATAGTCCTTTAGCCTTCAATTAATTACCCTGTCTCTCCCTAGCAGCTCTCTCCTTTGCCATCTCCTTTGCCTATGTTTCCTCTGATGTCACTACTGCCTTTCTAGATCTCCAATCAACTAACCCTTCTAAAACTGCCTCAGCTTCATGTTTTATGCTCTCTTTGCCTTGTTTCTATTTCAAGTGCTCCTCCTTTGTCATTTCCTTTGCCATCAATGACAACATTTCCAACAAAGAGGTAAAAGTAATCCATCCGACTTTAAACCCGTGCAAGGGGATGTAAGAAGGCTAGTCTAGGCCCTGAGGGCTTCAATGCCCCGGGTTCAATGAGGGCTCATGCAGTGGTATACAATGTATGGAAACTTTCACATCTATCTCAACAAATAGTGCAAATTATGTGAGGAATAAAGCATACAATGCAATGCAACAGACGAGGCTTATGAAGCAATGCAATGCCATGTGCGAGAAACATCAACTAGTTGCATGTGGAAAAAACAAGGAAAAGCAAATGCAGTGATTATGTGAAAATTATGAAGCAATAAGAAAACTGAAAGAGAAATGAGTGCAAAATAAATGGAAAATTATAATGCATAAAGCTACTGACCGTAAGAGAACGCAACGAACATAATTTTAAACAATAAAGAAAAAATTTGGCAAGTAAACCTAATTAACAACTTGAACTAACAAAATTTTATTAATAGCTCCTAGCTAGCCTAAACATAAAACCTTAGTTTAACCAAAGACGCGATCAGGTTATGTGAAATCATTTTTCCAGTGCAGCCACCACATTAGTTTCTATCCTGCCAGAACAAAAATGTTCGCAATTAGAGCCAACATACAAAATTGTTCACCAACAACAAGAATTAACTGAAGAACATGTGAAACAACAAGAAGGTCATGGCTACTTACCAGAGAATGTGCAATAATGGATTGTTCAAGTTGAATTTCAATTTCATCCTGATGCACAAAAATATGTACTTGAAACCTAAAATCAACTCTAAATGTCACACATCCATGCGTGCACAACCCAAAATCCAATCGAAGTGAGGTAAAAAATCTCCTATTTGCAGGTATATTC
Organism: Pinus albicaulis; assembly: GCA_034641835.2. Taxonomy (NCBI): domain Eukaryota; kingdom Viridiplantae; phylum Streptophyta; class Pinopsida; order Pinales; family Pinaceae; genus Pinus; species Pinus albicaulis. The sequence goes on from CM076572.1 coordinate 112,732,042, forward strand.
ATCAAATAGGGTTAGTCAAACCAGTCGGGAATATCATTATGATGTTGAGGATGATCAATTTGATGGAATGGAAAAATTATGCATCTGCCAGGCAAATTTGAGGTGCTTGCGAATCTAAGTGAAAAAACCCTAGTTCAAAGTCATCCCTGGGTTTCATCGGGGCTGTGAGGATCTGAATTAACCTTCAGTAATGGATGAAGTGCCTCATCGTCGTAGGCAAACCCTGGAACTTCGAGCAGGGGGATTTCAAACTTCGATGGTTTCATGAGATCAACTGGCGAATGGATGTGATCATTGTTCGTGGTGATTGGATGATCATCAGTGGGATAATTATTAATTTGGCCAAATTTTTGTGCACTGATAGATTGAAAATCCAATATATCAGATTCTTTATATTTACCATGATGGGATGAATTGACCAAAAAAATTTTAGGCAATAGAGAGGTTTGCAAAACATCACACACTTGTGCCTGAATGCAACTGGTACTAGGGGGGCAGCAAATAAAAATATTAGAGACAATGCCTGGTGTTTTCCTTCCAGTGAATAAATTATGGTATATCAATTGTTGCATATCAGCTGTTAGGGTATTGACATATGTGCTTAGACAAACATCACTCGAATGGATGGCTTTCCTAGATGATCTGACAACTGAGGTGGTTATGATGAGAGGAGTGTGATATGTGGGAACTGTCATTTCAGAAACCCTAATTCGAGAAACCCTAAATTGACTTGTTTCAAGGGTCTCATTAGAATTGTGATAAATTTAGATAACTGATAGCAGAAGCTTAATTGCTTCGATTTCCTGATGGGTCCCTGCATCATCACATAGCGGGTCATCAAATTTCAGTGGCTTCATAATTTCGACAAATAGATACAAATGGGAGTTCTGAGAGGTGTGAGTGAATATTTTTTCAGATGAGTAGCAATCATTGTAGCCATCAATTTGATCAGGTTGGGTACCTGGCATGTTAGGCTACCCTTGGATCGAAAATGAGGATGAAACAGTGAGAGAAACATCCTGATATTGTTGAGACACAAGGTCTCTTTCTTGACTGATTAAGGATTGCGGATGGAAGAGATCAAGAGTAAGAGATTCATCATCCTTGTAGTGCGATTGTGAAAAATGACCCTCGTGTTCATCACTACCACCAACAGGAGTAGAAGAAAGTTCTGAAATATTTATAGAAATCACTGGTGTGGAAGACTCAAGAAATGAATAAGGGAATAATGGATGAAATGATTCAGATGATGGATTACCAATCGTACCAAGACTTTCACCTCACACATTATTGTCATCCAGAGGGAACAATGAGCCTGCATGAATGTCATGGTACATGGATTTTACAGGACAATCAACTTCATTTGATACAAATCCCAAGTTATTGTCGATAGGTGAATGATATTTAGGACTAGAGTCAATCTTATGTTCAATGGAATCGAGATTGATTTCATTAACATGGAAACATGTTAAAAAAATTTGTTTTTTGAGTCTTGATTTGACAGGGTGTATGAAAGATGTGGAGGAGATACAACATGGTTCATTTTCCTGCAATCATATTTTATCACTTAAACTATTTCTAAACAAAACTCCATTAGGTAGGAAATCAGGAGGAGGATAAGACATGTCACAAATAGTAAGTTCCTCCTTGGAGGCTTGAAGTTGTTCCTGAATCAGAGAGATGGGAAAGAAATATTCGAGATTGAATTTAGACAGTTAGTAACTTGAGGATTATCATGACATTTGTAAGGATCAGGATTTATTTTAGATTGAAGGTGTTGCAGAGAAGCAAAAACCAGTTGTTGAAATTGTTCAATTAAATATGCCAAATTGACATCTCTTTCAGGGAACTCAAAAAAATTATGAACAAATCTAATAGAAAAATCCTCTATAGATTCATAAGGTTTCATTCTGATATCATTTCTCCTTATTAATACATCTTGAAAATTATACCTATGAAAAGCTTGTTGAAGCTCACCAACGAGTTTCTCAAATGAATGGATGGAAGGTGTTGGCAACGTGCAACACCATTTATTGACACGTCCTTCAATGGTGATTGAGAAAAGCACACAAGGAAACTCCTCCTCATCAATTTTTTAATATTCACAAAACTCAAGAATATCAGATAGGTGGTCGGTTATCGAAATTCCATTTTCACCATCGAACTTCAATTGAGACAAGTGATAAAGACGTTCGTCGGGGATTAAGCATATACGAATAGAAAAACCCGATAAACATCTCGGGAGTATGATTTTGGGACAAGCTATTTACAGATATGAAACTAAACTGTAGCCTTCAAGGGCTCATCTTGTCATCTATCCCTCCTTCTAGCACCAAATATGTTGACGGTTGAAAATGTCTCGCCAACAGTAAGGGGATCTCCCCGGTGCAAAATCCCAATTAGACTCTACATCATTTGGTTTGGGAACCCCATCCGATATGTAGGCCTGGTTTCCATTAAATTGGTGAAGATTTTTTTCAGATCAAAAGGGGACTCGCTGAGATGGAGAATGCATGAATGTTGAATGAATACAAGTCAGTGATTGACTAATTCCCTGTGAAACATAATACCATGAATAGAAAAGCATAATTTAAAGCATGCAACTTATGAAAAGCATTGTTAGCAAAACTTTACCAATATCATACTTATTGGAAGATTCACTTAACAAATGAGAAAAATTTCACAATGGTTAAGTGTTTCATTTATCAACTATGCACATCCCAATAAATATTTAAAAAAACATTGAAAAAGTAGTTCACCAACATTTCTTTAAGTTAGAACATCATATATCATCCACATGTTGCAAGGGAACTCATAACACAAGGGAATACATGAATATAAATGTGCACCAATATTTGAAAGAAGCATTCATTCATTCAAAGAGACCATATTCATAGCATAACCACACAGGAGACTTTCATCGGATTCAGTAGTGAGATCCAATAACACTTCTTTGTATTCATCAAGAGGCATCCATTAAATAAAAATAAATGTGTCTCTCTCAAAAGTCCATAACCTATAAGTCCTTTACAAAATTTCTAGAAGATGTACATATAGACCGAGGTGACTCTTGGGTTTCCTGTGACGTTTGGTCTTTCTCGACCCTTGGGATTACTTGTGACTGAGGGGAAGTTTCAACCTAAGGGAGGGCGACCTTGTGACCTTGCGACCTTGTGACTTTGCGACCTTGCGAACTTGTGACTTTGTGACCTTGCGACTTTGTGACCTATGCAACTTTGTGACCTTGTAGCCTATGTGATTTTGCGACCTCTTGACCTTGCAACCTATGTGACTTTTCGAACTATGTGCGTTTGCGAACTTGTGACTTTGCAACCTATGCTTCCTTGTGACCTTGCGACTTTGATACCTACGTGACTTTGTGACTTCATGAGCTATGTGAATTTGCGACCTATGCAACTGTACGACCATGCAACCTATGTGACTTTGCGACCTTATGACCTTTGCGACTTTGCGACCTTGTGACCTATGTGACCTTGTGACTTTGTGACCTTGCAACCTATGCGACTTTGCGACCTTGCGACCTTGCGACCTCACGACCTTGCGACCTATGCAACTTTGCGAACTATGCGACTTTAGGACCTTGCGACTTTTCGACGTATGTGACCTTGCGAATTTTCGATGTATGCGACCTTCCAACCTTACGATTTTTCGAAGAATGCAACTTTGTGACCTTGCGACCTATGCGACTTTGTGACTTTGCGACCATGCGACCTATGTGACTTTGCGACCTTGCGACCTTGTGACCTCGCGACCTTGCAACCTATGCGAATTTGTGAACTATGCGAATTTGCAACCTTCCGACCTTGCAACTTTGTGAACTTAGTGACTTTGTGACCTATGCGACTTTGCAACTTTGTGACTTATGCAACTTTGTGGCTTTGCGAATTTGCGACCATGTAACCTATGCGACTTTGTGACTTTGCGACCTTTGCAACTTTGCGACTTTGCAACCTATGCAGCATTGCAACTTTGCGACTTTGTAACCATGCGACTTTGCAACCTTGCGACCTATGTGACTTTAAGACTTTGCGACCTTGCAACCTATGCAACTTTGCGACCTTGTGACTTTGCCACCTACAAACTGTAGTCATTTGCGACCTGCAACCTTGAGTCATCTGCGACCTGGGACCTTGGTTCATATATGACCTATGACCTGCAAGCATCTGCGACTTGTGACCTAGGGTTATTTGTGACCTGCGAACTTGGGTCATATGCGACCTGTGACCTAGATTCATCTGCGACCTACAACCTTGTGTCATCTGCAAACTGTGACCTTGAGTCATTTGTGACCTGCGACCTTGAGTTTTATCCCTCCTGCATTCCTTTTCAGTGATCTCCATTCTTCACAGCAAGACACATTTTCCTGCATATCAGTCCTATGCAAGTGACCAGGTGCCTTCGTGCTTAAAGTGAGGCTCTTGGGGATTCCTGAGGATCTACCTTTCTTTGAAAGGGTCCACTTACTTGCTGTGAAAACCCTGGCTCTTCCTGGAAACCAATAGCTTCTACATGGACGGTTGGAACCTCATCTTGTAGAGTATTCTAGTGGTGCCATGCCAATGGAATCTTAATGAAACATATACATTATTCAATGTATACTGATATAACCTTTGACCAATTTCCTAAAAGGAATAATATGAGAATGAGTTAGCACTTGGTAATAATGAGAAAAAAAGTGACTAGAAAAAATAGCTCATTCGAGGAGCAGCAACATCGAAATATCAAACCTTAAGATATTGTAACTTATTTCAATTTCTTGAGCATCTCTAAGTTCGGAAACTAGCTTAAAAATTATATACCCTAACGTAGTCAAGAGACAGCAAGACAAGTGTGTGAGGTGACAGGGCTGGGCAGAAATAGGTTATGGGGATATTACCAAATGAAGTCCGAGTCGAAAACTTAACGTCTTGAGCGAGTAGAGGGGGACATGAAATTTTGAATATACCCAAAATTTTGGGTGGTGTTGTAGTGGCTACAACAAATGGCGAGCCACTGGTACAATCCAGCATCTTTTTCAAAATCCCAAAAATAATTTGAGTCTGGATAGTGATGCAAGGGAATATTGAACAGGTTCTATGGGTACCCTTTGTATTACTTTGACCTTTACAGATATGCCCAATCCTTGTGCCTCAGCTAGGTCTTGTTAATGAGAAAACCTCAAACTGGGAGTTCATGGATGCCACTATTTTGATGGTGATGTAGAGATCAAGGCAGCGGGCTTATTATATTCAGAATTTTAAAATAATTTTTCGGTGTTACTCCTCTTCCAGTAGGCCTAGACAGTACCTCGGCGGAGTCACTTCAAGAAATCACAAACGTTGCTCTGCTTCTAACAAGCATGGTCAGTACCCTGGTGGAGTAGTTGTGTTACCTCTATGTGCAGGAAGCCTTTCTCAATCCTTTACACTTATTTGTTTAATGTTTTGTAGCACTTATTTTCATGTGATCATGGCACTTATTTTGCATGGGCGGATGAGGGATCCTGACTTATTTTACGAGAAAGGGAGCTTGTTTCTAGTTTGACAAAAACTCAAAGATATTCTGATTTGGGTTTGCCCCATGCCAACCCTTCACATCCCATCTACCACCCACAGGAGAAACGTGTAGAAAATATCATTAAGATGTTCAAGACTATGCTGGGCACAAGGCTTAGGTTCCGAGATAAGTCATTCAAACTAGTTAGGGTTCCCCACAAGCAACCGGCTCGTATCTCCCTGGCTAATGAATTTAAAATCATAGGAATTATGTTGAAAATGTGACTTTGATGACCTCTTCTGAGATAAGTTTCCTCTTGAGGTAACCAACACAAACTCATGCAAACAATGGAGTTATGGTTTCAGCAATCAGGGAAAAACAAGTAAGAAATATCATCAGGATTTTGATGCATGCAAAGAGGTAAAAGCAATCCATCTGGCTTTAGACCCGTGCAAGGGGGAGTAATAACGCTAGTCTGGGCACTGAGGGCTTCAAGGCCCCAGGTTCAATGAGGGCTCATGTAGTGGTATGAAATGTATGGAAACTTTCACAACTATCTCAACAACTAGTGCATATGATGCGAGGAAGAAAGCATACAATGCGATTCAACAGATGAGGTTTATGACGCAATGCAATGCCATGTGCGAGAAATATCAACTAGTTGTAGGTGGAAAAAACAAGAAAAAGCACATGCAGTTATTATCTAAACATTATGCAGCAATGAGAAAACTGAAAGAGAAATGAGCGCAAAATAAATGGAAAATTATAATGCATAAAGCTACTGACCGTAAGAGAAGACAACGAACATAATTTTAAACCATAAAGAAAAACTTTCGCAACTAAACCTAATTAACAGCTTGAACTAACAAACTTTTATTAACACATCCTAGATAGCCTAAACCTAAAACCCTAGTTTAACCAAATAGGAATTCGGTTTATGTGAAATAAGCTTTCTAGTGCAGCCACCTCATTAGTTCTTGTCCTGCAAGAACAAAAATGTTCGAAATTAGAGCCAGCATACAAAATTTTGCACCAACAACAAGACTTAACTGAAGAACATGTGCAACAACAAGAAGGTCATGGCTAATTATCAGAGAACATGCTAGAATGGATTGTTCAAGCTGAATTTCAATTTCATCCTAATGCACAGAAATATGTACTTGAAACCTAAAATCACCTCTAAATGTCACACATCCATGCGTGCACAACCCTAAATCTGAAGGAAGTGAGGTAAAACATTTCCTATTTTCAGGCATATTCTTTGGATAGGATCCGTCAAACCAGCTAGGAATCTGATCATGATGTTGAGGATGATCAATTTGATGGAATGGAAAAAATAGGCATCTACCAGGCGAATTTGAGGTGCTTGCGAATCCAAGTGAAAAGCCCTAATTTTGAAAAGCCTAGTTCGAAGTCATCCTTGGGTTTCCTCAGGTCTGTGAGGATCTGAAGTAACCTTCAGCAGAGGCTGAAGTTCCTCATCATCCTCGACAAACGATGGAACTTCAAGCGGCGAGCTTTCAAGCTTCGACAGTTTCGTGAGATCAACTAGCGATTGGATGTGATCATTGTTTGTGGTGATTGGACGATCTTCAATGGGCTTATTATTAATTATGCCAAATTTTTACGCACTGACAGATTGAAAATCTAATGTATCAGATCCTTTATATTTCCCAGGATGGGATAAATTTACTAGAAAATTTTCAGGCAATAGAGAGGTTTGAAAAACATCACATGCTTGTGCCTAAATGCAACAGGTACTGGGGGGGAAACAACTGAAAAATATTAGAGACAATGGTTCATGTTTTCCTTCCAGTGCATAAATCAGGGTATATCGGTTATTTTATATTAGCTCTTAGGGATAGAAATATGTGCTTAGAGAAACATCACTCGAATGGAAGGCTTTCCCAGATGAGCTAACATCCGCGCGGTTATGCTGAGAGGAGCATGATACATGGGAACCATCATTTCAGAAACCCTAATTTGACTTGTTTCAAGGGTCTCATCAAGACTATGAGAACTTGAGATAACCGATAGAAGAAGCTTAATTTATTCAATTTCCTAATGGGTCCCTCCATCATCACATAACAGGTCATCGAATTTTGGTGGCTTCATAAGGTCAAAAATTAGATATGAATGAAATTTCTTAGAGGTGTGAGTGAATATTTTTTTAGATGAGTAGCGATCATTGGAGCCATCAATTTGATCAGGTTGGGTACCTGGCATGTTAGGCTCCCCTTGGATAAAAAATGAGGATGAAATTGCGAGAGAAACATCTCGATATTGCTGAGACATAAGGTCTTTTTCTTTAACGATTAAGGAATGTGGATGGAAGAGATCAGGAGTAAGAGATTCATCATCCTTGTAGTGTGATTGTGAAACATCACCCCCATGTTCATCACTACCACCAACACCAGTACAAGAAAGTTCTGAATTATTTATAGAAATCACTAGTGTGGAAGACTCAAGAAATGAATAAGGGAATAATGGATGAAATTATTCAGATGAGGAATTACCAATCGTACCAGGACTTTCACCTCACACATTATTGTCATCCAGAGGGAAAAATGAGCCTGAATTAATGTCATGGTGAATGGAATTTATAGGAAAATCAACTTCATTTGAGACAAATCCCAAGTTATTGACAATAAGCGAATGATATTTAGGACTAGACCCAGGCTTATGTTCAATGGAATTGAAATTTATTTCATTAACATGGATACATGTTAGATAAAATTGTTTTTTGAGTCTTGATTTGACAGGGAATATGAAAGATGCGGAGGCAATACAACATGGTTCATTTTCATGCAAGCATATTTCATCACTTAAACTATTTGCAAACAAAACTCCATTACGTAGGAAATCAGGAGGAGGATGAGACATGTTAGAAATTGTAAGTTCCTCCTTGGAGGCTTGAAGTTGTTCCTGAATCAAAGAGATGGGAAAGAAAATATTCGGGACTGGATTTAGACAGTTAGTAACTTGAGGATTATCATGAAATCCATAATGATCAGGATTTATTTCAAATTGAAGGTGTTGCAGAGAAAGAAAAACCAACTGTTGAAATTGTTCAATTAAATATGCCCAATCAACATCTATTTCAGGGAACTCAAAACAAGTAGGAACAAATCTAATAGAAAAATTTTGTATAGATTCATAAGGTTTCATTATGATATCATTTATCCTTATTAATACATCTTGAAATTCATACCTATGAAAAGCTTGTTTAAGCTCACCGATGAGTTGCTCAAACAAATGGATGGAAGCTGTTGGAAGTGTGCGGCACCATTTCTTGATGCGTCCTTCAAGGGTGAGGGAGAAAAGCACACAAGAAAAATACTCCTCATCAATTTCGTAATATTCACAAAACTTAAGAAAATCAGATAGGTGGTCAGTTATGGAAATTCCATTTTCACCATCAAACTTCAACTAAGACAGGTGATAGAAAGGTTTGTCAGGGATTAAGCATCTACAAATAGATAAAGCCAATAAAAATGTTGGGAGTATGATTTTGGGATGATCCATTTACATATGTGAGACTAAATCGTAGGCTCCAAGGGCTCAACTTATCATCTGTCTCTCCTTCTAGCGCCAAATTTGTTGACAGTTGAAAATTTCTCGCCAATAGTAAGGGGATCTCCCAAGTGCAGAATCCCAATTAGACTCTACAACGTTTAGTTTGGCGATCCCATCCGGTATGTAGGCCCAGTTTCCATTAAATTGGTGAAGATTTTTTGGGGATAGAGAGGGGACTCGCTGAGATGGATAAGGCACAGATGTTGAACGAATACAAGTCAGTGATTAACGAATTCCCTGTGAAACATAATACCATGAATAGAAAGGTGGAATTTCAAGCATGAAACTTATGAAAAGCATTGTTAGAAAAAATTTACCAAGAGCATACTTATTGCAAGATTCACTTAACAAGTGAGAAAAATTTCACAATGGTTAAGTGTTTCATTTATTATCTATGCACATCCTAATAAAGATTTAAAGAAAATATCGACAAAGTAGTTCACCAACATTTCTTTAAGTTAGAACATCATATATCATCCATGTGTTGCAAGGGAGATCATAACACGAGGGAATACATGAGTAGAAATGTGCACTAATATTTTAAAGAAGCATTCATTCATTCAAAGTGACCATATTCATAGCATAATGACACAAGAGAATTCCATGGGATTCAATAGTGAGATCCAATAACACTTTTTTGCATTCATCAAGAGGCATCCATTCAATAAAAAGCATTGTGTCTCTCTCAAAAGTCCACAACCCAAAAGTCCTTTACAAAATAACTAGAATATGTACATATAGGCCGAGGTGACTCTTGGGTTTCCCATGACCTTTGGTCTTCCCGGACTCTTGGGATTACTTGCAACTAAGGGGAAGTTGCGACCTAAGGGAGGTGGTGACCTTGTGACCTTGTGACCTTGTGACTTTGTGACCTTTCGACTTTGCGACCTTGCGACTTTGCGACCTATGTGACTTTGCAACCTTGCAACCTATGAAATTGTTCGACCTTGCAACCTTGTGACCTCGTGACCTTGCGACCTATGCGAATTTGCGAACTATGCAACTTTGTGACCTTGCGACTTTGCGACCTATGTGTCATTGGGACCTTGTGACTTTGCGACCTATGCGACTTTGCGACTTCATGACCTATGCGATTTTTCAACTTTGTGACCTTGCAACCTATGCGAATTTACGACATTGCGACCTTGCAACCTATGAAAATTTTGGACCTTGCGACCTTTGCGACTTTGGGACCTTGTGAATTTACGACCTATGCGACTTTGGGACCTTGCGACCTATGCAACTTTGTGACCTTGCAACCTCATGACCTTGTGACCTATGCGACGTTGAAAATTATGTGACCTTGCGACATTGTGACTTTGTGTCGTATGCGACCTTACGACCTAGAAACTTTTCGAACAATGCGAGTTTGCAACCTTGTGACCTATGTGACTTTGTGACTTTGCAACCTTGCAAACTATTGGACTTTGTGACCTTGTGAAACTTGTGACTTCACGACCTTGCGAACTTGTGACTTCACGACCTTGCGACCTGTGCAACTTTATGAACTATGTGACTTTGCGACCTTGCAATATTACAACTTTTCGAACTTAGAGACTTTGCGACCTATCCAACTTTGGGACCTATGTGACTTTTTGAATTTGTGAGCTATGCATCTTTGAAAATTTGCGACTTTGTGACCATGTGACCTATGTGAATTTGTGACTTTGTGACTAATGTGACTTTGTGACTTTGCGACCTATATAGCTATGTGACTTTCTGACTTGGCGACCATGCGACTTTGTGACCTTGCGACCTGTGCGAATTTGCGACTTTGCGACCTTGTGACCTATGAAAATTTGTGACGTTGCGACTTTGTGACCTGGAGTCATCTGCGACTTGCACCTTTGAGTGATCTGCGACCTGCAACCTTGGGTCATCTATGACCTGTGAATTGGGATCATCTACGACCTGCAACCTAGAGTTTTTTGCGACCTGCGACCTTGGGTCATCTGCGACCTATGACCTAGAGTCATTTGCATCCTGCGACCTTGAGTCATCTGCAACCTGTGACCTTGTGTCATTTGCAACCTATGACCTTGAGTTTTATCCCTTCTGCATTCCTTTTTAGTGACCTCCGATTTTCACAGCAAGATGCCTTTTCTCGCATATCAGTCCTGTGCAAGTGAACAGGTGATTTTGAGCTTAAAGTGAGACTCTTGGGTATTCGTGAGGATCCACCTCACTTTAAAAGGGTCCCCTTGCTTGTTGCAAAAACCCTCGCTCTTCGTATAAACCAATAGCTTCCACATGGACGGTTGGAACCTAATTTTCTAGAGTATTTTAATGGTTTCATGCCAATGGACTCTTAATGAAACATATACATTGTTCGATATATATTGATAGCACCTTCGACCAATTTCTTGAAAGGAATAATATGAGAACAAGTTAGCTCTCGGTAATAATGAGAAAAACAAGTGACTAGTAAAAATAGCTCATTCGAGGAGAAGCAAGATTGAAATATCCAACCTTAAGATATTGTAACTTATTTCAATTTCTTTAGCCTCTCTAAGTTAGGAAACTGGCGTAAAACTTATATACCCTAGTGCAGTCAAGAGACAACAAGACAAATGGGTGAGGTGACAGGGCTGGGAAGAAGTAGGTCATGGGGATATTACTGATTGAAGGCTGAGTCAAAAACTTAATGGGTTGAGTAAGCAGAGGGGGACCTGAAATTTTGAATATACCTGAAATTTTGGGTGGTGTTGTAGCGGCTACAGAAAATGGCAAACCACTGGTATAATCGAGCATCTTTTCCAAAATCCCAACAATAATTTGAGTCTAGATAATGATGCAAGGGACTATTGAACATGTCTATGGGTACCCTTTGTATTACTTTGACCTTTATAGATATTCCCAATCCTTGTGCCTCAGCTAGGTCTTGTTAATCAGAAAATGTCAAAGCGGGAGTTCACGAATTCCAGTAGTTTGATGATGATGTAGAGAGCAAGGAAGTGGGATTATTATATTCACAATTTTAAAATAAGTTTTCGGTGATGCTCCTATGCTAGTAGGCCTAGACAGTACCTCGACAGAGTTGCTTCAAGAAATCACAAACATTGCTCTGCTGCCAGCGATCCTGGTCAGTATACCACCAAAGTCATTGTGTTACCTCTCTGCACAGGAAGCATTTCTCAATCCTTTACCCTTATTTGTTTCGTGTGCTTGTATCACTTATTTTCATGTGCTTGTGGCACTTATTTGGCATGGGCGGATGAGGGATCCCGACTTATTTTATGGGAAAGAGAGGTTGTTTCTTGTTTGACAGAAACTGAAATATATTCTGATTTGGGTTTTCCCCCATGCCAAGCCTTCACATTCCTTCTACCACCCACAGGCGAAATGTGAAAACAGATCATTAATATGTTCGAGACTATGTTGGGCACAAGGCTCAGGTTCTGGGTATTGGTCATTCAAACTCGTTAGGGTTCTCCATAAGAAACTGGCTCGTATTTCCCTGGCTAATGAATTTAAAATCATAGGAATTATGTTGAGAACGTGACTTTGATGACCTGTTCTGAGAGAAGCTGCCTCATGAGGTAACCACCACAACCTCATGCAAACAATGGAGTTAGGGTTACAGCAATCAGGGAAAAAAAAGTAAGAAATATCATCAAGATTTCGATGCATGCAAAGAGGTAAAATCAATCCATCCAACTTTAAACCCGTGCAAGGGGGAGTAAGAAGGCTAGTCTGGGCACCGAGGGCTTCAATACCCTGGGTTCAATGAGGGCTCATGCAATGGTATGAAATGTAGGAAAACTTTCACATCTATCTCAACAACCAGTGCAAATGATGCAAGGAATAAAGCGTACAACGCAATGCAACAGATGAGGCTTATGATGCAATGCAATGCCATGTGCAAGAAATATCAACTAGTTTCAGGTGGAAAATACAAGGCAAAGCACATGCAGTGATTATCTAAACATTAGGCAACAATAAGAAAACTAAAAGAGAAATGAGTGCAAAATAAATGGAAAATTATAATGCATAAAGCTACTTACTGTAAGAGAAGAGAGCGAACATAATTTGAAACCATAAAGCAAAACTTTCACAAGTAAACCTAATTAAAAATTTGAACTAACAAAATTTTATTAATAGATCCTAGCTAGCCTAAATCTAAAACCTTATTTTAACCAAAGAGGTGGTCAGGTTATGTGAAATCAACTTTCTAGTGCAGCCACCGCATTAGTTCTCGTTCTGCAAGAACAAAAGTGTTTGCAATGAGAGCCAACATACAAAATTTTGCACCAACAACAAGACATACCTGAAGAGCATATGCAACAACAGGAAGGTCATGGTTACTTACCAGATAATGTGCGAGAATGGATTATTCAAGTTGAATTTCAATTTCATCTTGATGCATAGAAATATGTACTTGAAACCTAAAATCACCTCTAAGTGTCACACATCTATGCATGCACAACCCTAAATCCGATGAAAGTGAGGTAAAAAAATTCCTATTTGCACATATATTCATCGGATAGGATCCGTCAAACCAACCAGTAATCTCATCATGATGTTGAGGATGATCAATTTGATGGAATGGAAAAAATAGGAATCTTTCAGGCGAATTTGAGGTGCTTACGAATCCAAGTGCAAAACCCTAATTTTGAAAACCCTAGTTCGAAGTTGTCCCTGGGTTTCGTCGGGGCTATGAGGATTTGAAGTAACCTTCAACAAAGGCTGAAGTGCCTCATCATCTTGGACAAACCTTGGAACTTTGAGCAGGGGGCTTTCAAACTTTGATGGTTTCGTGAGATCAACTAGCGAATGGATGTGATCATTGTTTGTGGTGATTGGACGATCGTCAGTAGGCTTATTATTAATTAAAACAAACGTTTGTGCATCGAAATATTGACAAGTTAATGCATAAGATTCTTTAGATTTCCCAGGATGGGATGAATTGACCAAAAAAATTTCAGGCAATAGAGAGGTTTGTACAACATCACACGCTTGTGCCTAAATTCAACTAGTACTGGGAGGGCAACGACCGAAAATATTAGAGACAATGGTTGGTGTTTTCCTTCCAATGAATAAACTATGGTATATCAGTTCTTGCATATCAGCTGTTAGGGGATAGAAATATGTGCTTATAGAAACATCACTCGAATGGAAGGCTTTCCCAGATGACATGATATCCAACACGGTTATGGTGAGAGGAGCGTGATAAGTGGGAACCGTCATTTCGGAAACCCTAATTCGAGAAACTCTAATTTGACTTGTTCTAGGGGTCTCATCAGGATTGTGAGAACTTTAGATAACCGATAGCAGAATCTTAATTTCTTCGATTTCTTGATGGGTCCCTACATCATCACATAGCGGGTCATCGAATTTCGGTGGCTTCATAACGTCGAAAAAGAGATGCAAATGACAATTCTCAGAGGTGTGAGTGAATATGTCTTTAGATGAGTAGTGATCATTAGAGCCATCAATTTTATCGGGTTGGGTACTTGGCATGTTAGGCTCCCCATGGATCGAAAATGAGGATGAAACAGTGAGAGAAACATCCCGAGATTGTTGAGACATAAGGTCTCTTTCTTGACCGATTAAGGATTGTGGATGGAAGAGATCAGGAGTAAGAGATTCATCATCCTTGTAGTGATATTGTGAAACATCACCCCTGTGTTCATCACTACCACCGACACCAGTAGAAGAAAGTTTTGAATTATTTATAGAAATCACTCGTGTGGAAGAATAAAGAAATGAATAAGGGAATAATGGATGAAATGATTCAAATGATGGATTACCAATCATACCAGGACTTTCACCTCGCACATCATTGTCATCCAGAGGGAGCAATGAGCCTACATGAATTTCATGGTGCATGGATTTTACAGGACAACCAACTTCATTTGAGACAAATCCCAAGTTATTTTTGATAGGTGAATGATATTTAGGACTAGACCCAGGCTTATGTTCAATGGAATAGAGATTTATTTCATTAACATGGAGACATGTTAAATCAAATTATTTTTTCGAGTCTTGATTTGACAGGGAGTATGAAAGATGGGAAGGTGATACAACATGGTTCATTTTCCTGCAAGCATATTTAATCACTTAAACTATTTGCAAACAAATCTCCATTAGGTAGGACACCAGGAGGAGGATGAGACATGTCACAAATAGTAAGTTGCTCCTTGGAGGCTTGAAGTTGTTCCTAAATCAAAGAGATGGGAAAGAAAATATTCGGGACTGAATTTAGACAGTTAGTAACTTGAGGATTATCATGACATCCATAAGGAGCAGGATTTATTTCATATTGAAGGTGTTGCAGAGAAACAAAAACAAGATGTTGAAACTGTTTAATTAAATATACCTGATCGACATCTCTTTCAGGGAACTCAAAACAAGTATGAACAAATATAATAGAAAAATACTCTATAGATTCATAAGGTTTCATTTTGATATCATTTACCCTTATTAATACATCTTGAAAATCGTACCTCTGAAAAGCTTGTTGAAGCTCACCGATGAGTTTCTCAAACGAATGGATGGAAGCTGTTGGCAGTGTGCGACGCCATTTCTTGACATGTCCTTCAAGGGTGAGGGAGAAAGTCACAGAAGAAAACTCGTCCTCATCAATTTCGTAATATTCACAAAACTCAACAAAATTAGATAGGTGGTCAATTACGGAAATTCCATTTTCACCATCGAACTTCAACTGAGACAAGTGATAGAGAGGTTCGTCGGGGATTAAGCATCTACAAATAGATAAACTCGATAAACATCTCTCGAGTATGATTTTTGGATGTGCCATTTATAGATATGAGACTAAATTGTAGGCTCCAAGGGCTTAGCTTCTCACCTGGCCCTCCTTCTAGCGCTAAATCCATTGATGGTTGAAAATGTCTTGCCAACAATGAGGGGATCTCCCCGATGCAAAATCCCAATTAGAATCTACACTGTTTGGTTTGGGGATCCCATCCGATATGTAGGCTCATTTGCCATTAAATTGGTGAATATTATTTGCCGATAGAGAGGAGACTCGCTAATATGGCGAATTTCGGGATGTTGAACAAAAGTGATTGCCGAATGCCCTCTGAAACATAATACGATGAATAGAAAATTTGAATTTAAAGCATGAAACTTATGAAAAGAATTGTTAGAAAAACTTTGCCAAGATCATACTTATCGCAAGATTCACTTAACAAATGAGAAATAGTTCACAATGGTTAAGTGTTTCATTTATCTACTATGCACATCCCAATAAATATTTAAAGAAAATATCGACAATGTAGTTCACCAACATTTCTTTAAGTTAGGACATCATATATCATCCACGTGTTGCAAGGGAGCTCATAACACAAGGGAATACATGAGTAGAAATGTGCACCAATATTTGAAAGAAGCATTCATTCATTTGAAGAGACCATATTCATAGCATAACCACATAGGAGACTGCCATCAGATTCAATAGTGAGATCCAATAACACTTCTTTGTATTCATCAAGAGGCATCCATTCAATAAAAATCAGTGTCTCTCTCTCAAAAGTCCACAACCCAAAAGTCCTTTACAAAATCGCTAGAAGATGTACATATAGGTTGAGGTGACTCTTGGGTTTTTCGTGACCTTTGGTCTTCCTGGACTCTTGGGATTACTTGGAACTGAGGGGAAGTTGCGACCTAAGGGAGGTGGCGACCTTTCGACCTTGCAACCTTGCGACTTTGAGACCTTGCGACCTTGCGACTTTGTGACATTGCGACTTTGCGACCTATGTGACATTGCAAGCTTGCAACCTATGCGATTTTGTGACCTTGTGACCTTGTGACCTCATGACCTTGTGACCTATGTGACGTTGTGAACTATGCGACTTCGTGACCTTGCGACTTTGCGACGTATGTGACCTTGCAACCTTGCGACTTTGAGACCTATGCGACTTTGCAACTGTGCGACCTATGTGACTTTGTGACCTATGCGACTTTGTGAATTTGTGACCTTGCGACCTATGCGACTTTGTGACCTTGTGACCTTTGTGACCTTGCAACCTTGCGACTTTGCGACCTATGCGACTTTGTGACCTTGCGACCTATGCAAATTAGCGACCTTGTGACCTTGTGACCTCGTGACCTGGCGGCCTATGCGACTTTGTGAACTATGCTACTTTGCGACCTTGCGACTTTGCGACCTTTTGAACTTGCGACCTTGCGACTGTTCGAACAATGTGACTTTTCCACCTTGCGACCTATGCAACTTTGCGACTTTGTGACCTTGCGACCTATGCGACTTTGCGACCTTGTGGCCTTGTGACCTTGTGACCTTGTGACCGATGCAACTTTGTGAACTATGCAACTTTGCGACCTTGTAACTTTGTGAGCTTAGTGACTTTGCAACCTATGCGACTTTGCGACCTATTTGACTTTGCAAATTTTCGACCTATGCAGCTTTATGAATTTGCAACTTTGAAACCATGCGACCTATGTGAATTTGTGACTTTGCAACCTATGCGACTTTTAAACTTTGAAACCTATGCAGCTTTGCAACTTTGAGACTTTGTGATCATGCCACTTTGCGACCTTGTGACCTATGCCACTTTGCGACTTTGCGACCTTGTGACCTATGCAACTTTGCGACCTTGCGACTTTGCGACCTGCGACCTAGAGTCATCTGCTACCCACGACCTTGAGTCATCTGTGACTTGCAACCTTGGGTCTTCCGTGACCTACAACCTGGGATCATCTGTGACCTAAGACCTAGGTTTATTTGTGACTTGCAACCTAGGGTCATCTGTGACCTGTAACTTGGAGTTATCTGTGACCTGCGACCTTGACTCATCTATGACCTACGACCTTGAATCATCTGTGACCTGCAACCTTGATTTTTATCCCTTCTGCATTCATTTTCGGTGATCTTCGGTTTTCATAGCAAGATGCATTTTCCTACATATCACTCCTATTAAAGTGACCAGGTGCTTTTGATGTTAAAGTGAGGATCTTGGGGATTCGCGAGGATCCACCTTTCTTCGAAAGGGTCCCCTTGCTTGCTGTGAAAACCCTAGCTCTTCGTGCAAACCAATAGCTTCCACATGGATGGTTGGAACCTCATCTTGTAGAGTATTTTAATGGTGTCGTGCCAATGGTCTCTTAATGAAACAGATACGTTTTTCGATGTATATTGATAGCACCTTTGACCAATTTCCTGAAAGGAATAATATGAGAATGATTTAGCTCTCAGTAATAATGAGAAAAAAAAGTGACTAGTAAAAATAGCTCATTTGAGGAGCAGCAACATTGAAATATACAACCTTAAGATATTGTAACTTATTTCAATTTCTTGAGCATCTCTATGTTACAAGTGGCCGAGCTGATAGGGATAGGCAGAAATAGGTCATGGGGATATTACTGACTGAAGGCCGAGTCAAAAAATTAATGTGTTGAGTGATCAAAGGGGGACTCAAAATTTTAAACATACCCAAAACTTTGGGTGGTGTTGTAGCAGATACAACTAGGTTGAAACTAGGAAGAAGTGGGAGCTAGCCATGAAAGAAGAGATGGAATCCTTAATGGATAACCAGACTTGGCACTTAGTTAGGTTGCCTGCAAGTAAAACAACATTGCAGAATAAATGGGTTTATAGGCTGAAGGAAGTAGATGGAGGAAAACAGAGGTACAAAGCTAGACTTGCGGTGAAGGGGTTTGCACAGAAGAAAGGTATTGATTTTCATGAAATATTTTCTCCTGTTGTTAAGTTGACTTCAATCAGAGCTATTTTAAGTCTTGTAGCAGTGGAATATTTACACCTTGAACAGTTAGATGTAAATACAATATTTCTCCATGGAGATTTGGAGGAAGAGATCTATATGGAGCAACCAGAAGGATATGAGATCAAAGGGAAGGAAAAAATAGTGTGCAGGCTAAAGAAGAGCTTGTATGGCTTAAAACAGGCTCCAAGGAAGTGGTATCTAAAATTTGAAAAGTGTATGTCTGAACAAGGTTTATCTGAAAAATAAAAATGATGGAAGCTATATTATATTGTTATTGTATGTAGATGACATGCTTTTTGCAGGGTCTAACATGCAGGAAATAAACGTGCTCAAAAGAAAATTGGAAAATTGATTTGAAATGAAGGATTTGGGAGCTGCAAAATAAATCCTTGGTATGATAATAGCTAGATACACAAAAAATCACAAATATACATTGTCTCAGAATGAGCACATACAAAAGGTGTTGAAAATATTTAATATGCAGAATGCAAAACCAGTTAGTACACCTTATTCTAGCCATTCGAAACTTAGTAAGGATATGTGCCCCAAGACCTAAGAAGAAATGGATTATATGTCTAAAGTTCCATATGCATCAGCAGTTGGAAGCTTATTGTATGCAATGTTCTACACAAGGCCTGATATTGCACATGCAAGTGGGAGTTGTAAGCAGGTACATGAAAAATCTAGGAAAATAACATTGGATGGCAGTGAAATGGATTCTTAGATATTTGAGAGGTACCACAAATCCAATATTATGCTTTGGTGGTTCAAACATTGCTCTACTGGGATATGTTGATGCAGATATGGTAGGTGACAGAGATAACAGGATGAGAACTACAGGATATGTATTTAATTTAGGTGTAATACCTGTCAGTTGGGTTTCAAAAATCCAAAGTGTTGTTGCACTTTCAACAATAGAAGCAGAGTATGTTGTTGTTACAAAGGCTAGTAAAGAAATGATTTGGTTACAAAGGTTTATGGATGAATTGGGTAAGAATCATGATATGGGAACATTATATACTAATAGAAAAAGTGCCATTCATCTTGCAAAGAACTCAACATTTCATTCCAGGACTAAACACATACATCTCAAGTACAATTTCATATGCTCAGTATTGGAAGATGGACAGTTGAAGCTGGAAAAGATAAACACTAGCCAAAATCCTACAAATATGCTAACAAAAGTTGTAGCCAGGGAGAAACTAAGAATATGATCAGTTTCAATTGGTCTTCAAATATGATGATGAAGACGAGAAACATCCAGGTCCAAAGTGGATTCATTGTCCAACAAATGAAGCAGCGGTGGAGTTTCTAGAATCAGTCTCCAAGTGGGAGATTGTTGGGTGTGGAGCTTGATTGTCTTGATTATTTTGTATCACAACATTGGACCCCTGTACCTTAATGGGGCGGAAACACTGCCCATAATTGTATGCTGCCTGGGGGGTCCAGGGGCAGTGTCTATGGTTTATGGAGCCCCCCCTTGGTGGGGGGTTTTGGGGGTAGCGCCCTCAATGCTACAAAAAAAATGTAAAATTGCCTTGTAAAAGTATAGTAATTTCTATTCAATCTGGGCCATTATTTAGGCAGATGATCTGATGATATAAGTTATGTTTAGTTTAGGGTTTTTTTCCCTAGAAGGCAACCCCTCGCATGTATGAGGTTATGGTATTGCGGCTGTGTATTGTATGTGTAGTCTCAGAGTGAGAAAGAGATAGTGAGACGATGAGAGAGAACAGAGGATATTACAACAAATCTATTGTAGATTCTATCTCTTCATTTTGTTGTATAATAGAAACGAAGGACTGGCTATTCGGGGTGGACATAGCCGAAACTGGGTGAACCACGTATATCTGTGTCTCTCTGGTTTTATGTGCTTTGTGTGCTTTTGTTTTCTGCATATTTTATGTGTTGCATTACTATGTAATATATATACTATTCTAACAGATTTGTCAAAGCATGTTACGGTTATTTCATTTTAAAAAGGTTGAGTATCATGCTTTCCCTGCTCGCTCCTTTTTTTTAAATAGTATTGTGCTTTCACTTTGTGGTGCATGTTTTTTTATTTAAATTGAGTTGTATGTTCCAAAATTTCTTGGTGTGGTGCCTTCTTTTTTTAATATATTATAATTGTGAGTTTAATTTCAAAATGTATAATTAATTATAATGTTTTAATAATATGGGCAAGTTCTTTAGACCATAGAACAGTGAGGAATATCTTTAATAATCTCTAGGAATTTTAATTATATTTTTGTTTCTATTTTATTTTGTTAATATAACAAACTTACTGTTGAGTATTATTGGTGAAAAATGTCATTTTTCATAATCATGAGAGTAAGTGGGTTGACTATTTGGAAATTGGAATTGTGAGAGGATGGTAAAATCACTTTGGAAAATGGGGCCACCATTTAAGGGGAAAAATTAAATTAGTTGGGGGATACGATCGAAATAAAAAATAGCCAACATATGTGTGCACTTGAGTAAAGGAGTAACTAAAAGGATTATATGTATGAACAAGGTCCTGCATATAGATAGACTGCTAGAAATAGAATTTATTCAAAACCAATAGTTTGGCACCTTAAATCATGTGGGGAAATCCTTTACAAGTGTTAAAGAAAGGGACAATGAATTGAGGGACTTATAATGAACACGAGAAGCCACTAGGAAGATGATATGCTCAAGTGATTACGTAGTAATGAAGAGGGCTTGTTGTTATGCTATGTCGAACTAGTAGAGGGGGAACATAAAATTCATAGGGTTCTATGAGCTTACCCAAGGGGTTCTATGTGATGTTACCTTTTGTGAAGTTGTTATTTTCCAAAAACAATCAAGATTTTTCAAAATTGACCCTTTTTGTGTCATAGTTTGGCTAGAGGGTGGCCAATTGTGGAATTTTTTAAATACAAGGTGCAACCAATCTTATATTTAGGTGGAAGGTGCTTACCCTAAATTATTTTGTTGGGTAGCTTATAGTCAAATAATTTCTTCATGCATTGACATCTTCTAAACAATCAAGCAGAATTACGGATGTGTGCTCATATTTTTAAGATGTGTCATCATTTATAGAAGTGCACGTAAAAATTCTTGTTGAATTTACATAAATTTCTTAAATGAAAGAAAGTCACCTTATAAATCATGATACACCATCTAATGTTTATTATATATGAATGGTGTAGGCTTGGAAGTCTCACTAGATATGACTTATAGTATAAAATTTATAGGTCCATAAAGAGATTAATTGAACTAACAATGATGTGATTTTGTACTGGACAGAGTTCTAAATGTTATGTTATGGTCTAGTGAGTGTTAAATAGTAAAATAAAGTAAACATAAGTTTTGGATCCTAAATACTTGAGAAAAATTATATTAATGTAATTGTTAGGAGTATGTCTCCTTATGGACATTGCCTAATGTTATATTAAATTTTAAAAATTATGGACAAAGGTGGTCTGAGCTAGAACAACAGAAGACAAAAATATTCAAGTTTTCCTTGGAGAAATTAGAAAATGGAAAATAATCATGCCTGGAATCAAAAGGATGCCTTCCTTTCGTCCTTGCTTTGAAGCTCCAACTCTAGCTCCAAGTGTTATAATTAGAACTTGCACACATGACCAAAACAAGAAAAGGAACCAAAATCCACATAGCATAACCTAAAATCCCAATGGGTGAGCATCGAATTGAAATACATGAGTGCAAGCACAAAAAAAAAAATATTGTAAAAGAAGATACTTTCTGTATTGAAAAATATAGGAGAGATTTTACAACCGTAAGTAGAATTTGACTTTGTAGATGTCTCTCCAAGTTGACTTGTTCTTCCTTGTCACAAAGCACACCTCAAAATAAACTCTAATGCATGAATGTGATGACTTCTTTAGGTCGAAAGCAACAACATGAGGGCACTATAACTCTATTAAAGCCAACTTAGACCTTATGGGAGGTAGTGATTATAGGATTAGTGTGGTAGTTTAGGAATTCTTATCGAATTACTAATCTAACCTTGAGATCAACATATGATGGAAGGATGAGCTTAATGGATAAGAGATAATGTCTCCAAGATAGGAATAGATAGGAATTCGAGCTCTCTATCCAATGTAAATAGTTACAATACCTTGGAAATTTATAGCAGAGGAAGCTTCAGAGATATTTTTATTTTTCCCGAATTTCTTGAATCAACGCACCCGCAAACGGGAGAAACATCTTTTGACCAATGGTGGCTATCAGGTGTGCAACATGCACTAAGCATGAGTGGCTAAACATGCAAGATGTGATGGGGCTAAAAACAATGCTTTTCAGCTAATTTTCCTAGAAACTCATACTTTTTGGAGAAGTGATGCTTAGGATTTGTGGAGTGATTATGACAAAGTGTTCAAGAATCTTTGATTGATCTGGTTTGCAAGACTATTGAACGTATGTGACCAAGTTTTTCTTAGGAAGAGTCATCCTGAGAATATTGGCATGCTATGAACACATTGGAATAGGTTTCAGAGGTAGAGGAGCAATTTTGCAGGTGTTTTTGTCACTTTGAATAAAATTGAAGCTGAGGGCCACCATGAAGGAAGGCCATGCCCAGATGAGCTAAAGGCCAAATTTACTGAATGAATAGTAATTTCTGATAGATTTTGACATTCTGAACTCGTTCGTGTTTGTTTCAGGAGAATTTGATGGATGTAAACAACAATTTTTCACTATTGAGCTAATACAGAGGCCCAGGCCATTGAAGTTGGACCAAGGAGATGTAGCCTAGGAGGAGTGAACTCCTTAGTCAAAATTATGTCTTGATGGGTCAATTGTTATGGTTTGTTGTTCTTTATGTTTCTTCTATTCAGCATTTTAATTTCATACTTTATGCTCTTGAATTCACTCATAGAAACACAGTTAAATTACATGTTTGAAACACATAAGCAACAAGGAAACATATGTACAGCAAGCATAATATCAGCAAACAGATTTTAAATATGAAAATGAAATTAGCACAACAAAACTAACATTCATAATCATATCAAGGACTGATCTTTGAAAAGTAGCAGGTGCATTACATAATCCAAAAGGCAAAACATTATATTCATATGTTCCCCAAGGACAAGTAAATATATTTTTATCTTGATCCTCCAACGCTATCTTAATCTCATTGTAACCATTAAATCCATCACGAAAAGAAAATAATTTCTTTTTTGATAGTGAATCTGGTACCTCGTCAATTAATGGTAATGGGAAACGATATTTTAGTGAGGCTTTATTTAGTTCCCTATAGTCTACACATATTCTCCAATTTCCATTTTCGTTTGGTATCACAACTAAGGGAGAAACCCATTGACTATCTGAAATAGGGTAGATGAATCCCACCTGTAACAATTTTTGCAGTTCTTCTTTGACTATTTCTCTCATCATAGGATTCATTTTTCTTTGTGGTTGTTTACCTAGTTTGATATTATCATTAGTATAGATATACAGTGAATACATGTCTTTGGATGAATTCTTGGCATGTCTCTATAGCCCTAGTTAAAATATTTTGAATATTTTTGTTATAATACAATTACTTGTTGTTCTTATGATGATTTTAGATTATTACCAATATTTAGACTCTTTCAGGATTGATTTCAATGATTTTTTTTTCTGAATCCGTGATTGAGCTAACAGTAAAAATGTTTTCAAATGAATTTTGGAATGACTGAATAGTATAATTTTCCTAAAAACATTGATTCAAAATATGATTTGTAGTTTCATAATGTGTTATTCGTAGATTCTCAGAAATATTAGGTTCTGAGATAAAATTATCTATTAAATCCTCATTTTCTTCCTCTTCCCTAAAATTAAAGACTTTATTAATTCTTAGAACAAATTTAGTTTCTTGTTGTTCTTGGCCATCAAGCCATGATAATAAAGAAGGAGATTGACCTGGAGGCTAGAGTGTAGCATGTTTCCTTCCATCTCCATGTGCTATGATCATGATTTCTGATATTCATCCAATGAAGGCATCTACCATGGCTAACCATGGTATTCCTAGAGTTAAAGGATGACCTCCTAGATTATTTTTGGTTGCAATATTATAAAGTCTACATCATATTCCCATGAATCCAAAGAAACAATGATGTCTTATAATATTCCTTCTGGTAAAACATTAGGTCTATCTGCTAGTTCTAAAATTATAGTAGTAGGTCGAATATTTTCCAATTTTAAATATTCATAGTCTCTGTTATGAAATTTAGCTCCCAAATCAATTAAAGTGTTAGGAATTGATTTTTCTTTTATTCAAATGGTAACCATAGGTATCCCAAGATTAATAGACTTTTCAATTGTTGTTTTTTCACACATGAGACTAGCTAATTTTCCAATGACTTGGATTGTGGGTGGATCTCTTTTCTTTCTGTCAGTTTTCTTAATACATAATTCCTTTATTGTTTTTGCATAGATTGGAATATACTTGATAGCTTTTAACAAAGGATTTTTGACATAATAATTCTTTAATTCATCCAAAATGTGAAATTCAGGAAGATAAATTGAAGTTTTCTACTCTACTAACCTTTCTGGAAAATGTGGTGTCTGATTCATAATAGTTTTTCCTTGGTCAAATTTATTTTATGGATTAGATTTTTCAAATAGTTCTCCTTGTTCAGTTTGTTCTTCTGTTATTGGTGGATAATCTTTGTGTAATACTTTTCTAGACCTTAAGTGGATGTCTTGAACATGAAGTATATAATAGGTAGGAAAATATGTTGCTTCTTCCACATTATATGCTCGTCTTTCCACCTTTTTACTTGGATTTTCTACTGGCTAAGCTCGTAATTGAGTTGGTCTAGGTGGGGGTTGGTTAGAAGGCAACTAAAGCTGTTGTGGTTGAGTTAGTAACGGTATGATATTTTGTTGTGCAAATGGCATTGGTTGAGGATGTTGCTGGAATTGTTAATATTGAAATGGTTGTTGATGATATGGTTGTTGAGGATAGGGTTGGTATTTTTGTTGATGATAAATTTGTTGAGGAGGTTGGGTTCCATAACTATATCCTTGCAAATTTTGTCTAGGTTTGTTTTGGTATTGTTGTGAATTCCAAGCCTACTATGGAATAGGAGTATTGCAGGAAGTTTAAGCAGGATATTGATAATTCTGAGGGATGTTTTGAGAAATCTGCTGAGGTAAATTTTGGTTCCTACCTGGAAATCGTGGCTACCAAGGTATCCTTGGTGTCATATAGTAAAGAGATTCAATCCCTTGTACTTCTTCCATTGAATTTAATTTTAATTCTTTAGAATTTGGACAATTTTTAGTTGAATTATTTGATGTAAAAAGTCCACACACTTGAATATTATCTAAAGGACATTCTCTTAGTTGATGCTTCTTTCTACAATTAGGAAAAAATGTTGATAGTATCTGATCTTGTTCATCTTGATTTTTCTTGGCTTTCAATATGTCAACCTATGTTCCGAAATTCCTCTAAAGATCAGTTTTAAAGTTTCTAACAAACTCCCTATTTATGCTCTTGTTACTCCTCTTGTTGTTGATTTAGAAGCTCTTGAATTTACATCTCTTTTTCCAATTTTCTCTTTCCCTAGAATATTTTTGACATAGTTCAGCAATATCATCAAATTGAAAATTATAGATTTCTCCTTTCTCCATTACATTGAGAATCTCAAGGTATTCATCCTATATAACTTTGAGAAAAATTGTGTGAATGGTATCATAATTTAAAGAGTGTTGTTTGAATTTTAATAAACTATAAAGAAATTTCTATAAATATTCTTCCAAACTATCATATTATTGTTGAGAAATCTTGAAGATATCTTTATCTAATATCTATGGCTGCAATAGGCTTGATACTTCTTAAGAAAAAATTTCTTCATGTCATCCTGTTATCACCCATTTTTTTTTTTTCAAAACATTGTACGTCAACTATGTTTTTGATCATGGTATCAAATAGGTCTGAAAGTCATTTTAAGTTTTGGTTAAGGGTAGGTCATATTTTTTATAGGTTTAAAGTTCATCATTTGATTTCAAATAAAGTACTTAGAGGTTCATTCCATGATCAAAGATTTACATTTTTAATTTAGAGGTCATTCCATTAGGTTTGGAGCTAAATTTCTACAATTATCCAAGAATCCTCCGTTTCGTAGTGTCGTTAGCTCAAAAAAGAGGTTTTCTGCTATGAAAGTGCTGCTACTTTCGTAGTGCAAAATGCGAAAAATACACAGTGTGCGCTATGAAAGAACAGTTTCTTAACCATCATCTAAATTAAGCCATAATCTGTCAGAAATTTATTAAGAAATGATAGGAAAAGGGTATGGCGAGTTAGTTAGAGGTCAGATTCAAAGTAATTACCCATATCACAACCATCATCATCATGATAGGGTCATCATTTAGTCGAAAGATGAGATTTAAAATTCGAAAATCCTACCTAATTTGGTCATTCTAGTTTTCATTTGCCTCCACACAATTGTTTAAGCTCTGAAGTAGTAAATTTAAGCCTATGGTTATTCTATACCGAGGCTATCTTCACTATAATCAAGTGATGATATTCCATTTTCTCAAGTGAGGTTGTTTTACTGATTCTAGAGAAGCTGACAGGTTTTTTTTTAAAAGGAAGCATGGCAAAAGAGAAGAAGGTCCATAGAGGGGGACATTTTCTAAAATATGAGCCTGAAAATGTAAATTCTATAGTTTAGGGTCAAACAGTGATGGAGCCTTTTAGCAAAGCAGGTTGTCTCAGATTTTGTGAAAAGCTGCAGGGTTGCCACACTCAGGTGTCTAAAGATATTTCCTTACACTTCAGTGGAAAAAATATGAAAATTGGGATGTTAAATGTGCCAGCCACACTTGAGATCATTTCTTCTGTGACAGAAATACCAAGGGGCCAAGAGACTTGGTTTAAAGGTTTTAGGTTTGACATGGAACCATGCAAGGAATTCATGAAACCTGAGTATGTAGATATGGACCTGGATAATGCAACTTGTTGTTCAACATTCAAAGATACTTTACATATGAAGGCAGGTACCATAAATTTTATAATTATCATTTCAAGCTATTACTGCATTTCACAGGTATGATATCATCAGAATTTCCCTTTTACTTGCATAGGATCCTTTCCAAAATGTTTGATAAAGTACAAGCCAAGTGTGATGGTTGTGAAACCTCTCTGTTTCACCATGGTTTGATAATGTTATTGGTTTTAAATGAGCTTGAGAAAATAAGTAGGGATCGGTATTTATTTTTGTTTATGAGTGGATTTGAAATGAAAACACTAACCCCAGCTAGAAACCCTAAAACTAAAAATACTCCTTCACCACCACCAGCAAATTCTAGTTAGCCTATGGTTGCAAGAGAAAAGAGGTTTGCAAAGTTGAAATCAAGGAAACAATTTGAGAAGAGAGCAGAGAAGACACATGTGCTTGTTGCAGAAAATCCATCACCTGCAAAATAGAGGTCAGAAAGTGTCAAAGAGGAAAAACAAAAACAAGTGGCCAATAAGCAGGAAATCAAGAGAAAGACAAGAAGCCAAGAAATAGCATCAAAGAAAAAATAGTTGTTTCAGGTACAGAGGACAACCCAGTGATGAAAGGAAACTTGGATGATATCCTCCATGCAATTGATATAGAAGAATCACCCATTGCGCAAGATAATTTCATTAGAGTAGATGAACACAAAAAGAAAAGAGTTAAATCAGCTAAAAAACTTGAATTTGAGGGTGAAAATGCAGCCTTTATTTTCAAAGCAAGGAAATATTTAACTAGGCATGCCAAGAAACTCCAAGAAGGTAGTAAGGAAGTCCAAGTAACTGTTGAAATAGCTAGAGTCCCTGAAGAGGTGGTTGATCTATCATCACCAATAGTGGACAATGCAGCCAAGAAGACAATAAAGGGAAAGGAACACATGACAGAGTGTCAAATTCTTGAGGAGAGATTGAAGCAAGAAAACCAAGAGATTGAAATGATGAGAAAGAGAGACAAAAAGCATAGAATTGAAAATATAGATTTTAAGAGGATGAAGGCAGCATGGGAAGGCCAAACTGTTTCTAGGTCTGATATTCCAAGTGTTGCAGAATAATTTTTCACATGGACAGTGCCAACTATCAAGGAATAAAAAATTATCAGAGTGATCAATACTCACTTGAGAGCCAGTAATAGAATACTAAGAACTCAAGTGGAGGATTTGGAGCTGCAATTGAAAGTGTCTCAAGATGAACTAAAAAACCAAGGTGCAGAATGACAAATTGAAAGGAAAAATAAACTAAGTAATGGAGAAAAAACCCCATGAAATGGCGTTTTTAGTTCATATGGTTGTTTGTCTTGAGGAAAATAGTGAATTTTTGAAAGTTTGGAAAATTTTGGTTTGAATTTTGAAGAAAATCCAAACAAAACTACTCACTCAGCAATTTCGTAGCACAAATTGTGCAAAAAGGGTGAAATGCGCTATGAAACTGTTGTAGCATCTTTTTTCACCCTTTTCCATCAATTTTTGAAGGACAAACCTATATATTTTGACCTAAAATTTCTAAGGAAGATGTGTTAAGTGAATATGCAGACAATTCCAAATGAAGGAAACCAAAATTTGAAGGAAAATAGGCAAAAAGACTGCGCTACAAAAAGCACTATGAAACTGTGTTGTTTTCTTAGTACATGACTTTTTTTTCTATTTTGGGCAGTTCGATGGTGATTTTGTACAGCTAGAACTTATGGATTATTTGAAGCATATGTTATTTCAATTCTTGATATCAATTAGCTTCAAAGTCATGGGTTCATGGTGGTTAAAGTGTCCCAAGAACACAAAGAATCCTAAGCCTATAAAACAGGGGACGGTTTCCTAGTTTGCAGGAGATTAGCATTGAGGTCATAAAGGGTTGGAGCTTATCATCTAGATTCGACCTTATGGGAATATAGTTGGAAAATGATGTAATCTAACTTAGATGAGGTTTTTATGAGTAGAGTTAATGAGTTTGAGTCCTATTTGTAATAGGATAGGACTATTCACTAGGTTTGCAACTGTCATCTTGTAATAAATACCATGTCTCATGGTTAGGCAAGGTGTCAAAAATTAGGAATTTGGTGTATCTAGATGAGGATAAGGTTATCCTATGTTGTAAATGATCTATAAATATAAAGATGTCGAAATCCTAATGGCTGGACATTTTTTTTAGCAAAAATACTGTGTTTACTGTAAGTGACTATTTTTCAGCTTAATACAGAGTTTTCTACTTAGCCAACTCAATATTCATAAATATTTCTAGCATTTTCTTGTTCTGATGGCCTCATTTTAATATCCTATTGCAGTGGTTTTTTCTTATGTTACTCAAAATTAATCATTGATGCTCTGACTTCCTTCATAGACAAACTGACTATGTGTTTTACAGTTTCACATATGTATTCCTTGACTTGAACAATGATATGCCTTGACTTCCATGCTAAGTAGATTTTTTTGTTCTACTGAAGTTATTATGACTCCATAAGCCCAATGTGCACTTGCTAATGTGATTTACAACCAATTTATATCATTTATCAGCTTATTACCCCACATAGAGTTAGCCATCTATATTTCTATCAAAAATCATTAAACCTTTGAGAGAGCCTTCTCAGGTTGAGGAGACTAAGCCTCAATCAAAATATTGGTTCAAAATAGTTACATGAGATTGATTTGATTGGCAGCCTATCAGGTCTGATTTTTTTATAACACACCCCAAGAGGAAATAGTGTGTTCTCCTAATCCCATAAACCATTTTATTGCATATGCTTTAAGAATAGCAGGAAAAAGACGAATTTTATGCATGTCATCTCTGTATCCATAAGTATGACATAAAATTTCAAACTCAAACATGAATGAATCAAAATATTTAATAGACACTACATAAAAATTGGGTAAAACAAAAGGTGGAATATTCTTAATTTTCACCTCCTCTCCAAGGAATGCTCTTGTATCTAGAATTGGGAAGCCAAAGCTAGCTTCTTAATCATTTTCTGGTTCTATATAATTACTTATCTTATTTTCATATTCTCTTTTTGCATCTTCTTCTCTTTTTCTCTCTGCTTCTATTCTCCTTTCTTCCTCTCTTTTTCTCTGCCATTATTTTTGTTGCCTTTCATAATGAATTATTTTTTCTAGAGTTAGTATTGGTATATTAGATCCTTCTCCTTCCTCCTTCATTTTCTTCTCAGTTGTTTTTAATGTCTCAATAAGAGGTTGAGCTTGTGTTTCCTCAAATTTATTTATTTGTTAAAGAATTGGTTGATCTAATTGTTTAACAATTGGTTTTGTTGTCTCCTTTTGTTTTTATATGAAAGATGTTTCTATCGGTGTTTGTTTTCTTTTCATTTCATAGGCTAACACGGTTTTTATTTCAATAAGAGTGAATATTTGTCCCGATATTTGTTTTTCTTCCAATTACTATAAAGTTGATTTTCCAGCAACTGGTTTAATTAGTCGTGATTTTCCTGCTCCTATGGATGGTTGGGTTGTTGGGGGGTTTCATTTGGAAAATCTACCTTTTTGATATATTTCTCTAGGCATAAAGAAGCATAACAAAAAAAACCTAAATTTTGTTGTTGTTTTTGTTTTTTTTTTTTTTTTAGAATATTCCTAATTGACTATATTGAAGTATGCTTCCCTAGAAACAACACCAAAAATGTTGGGTCTATTTACTAAGTAAACTAAATCAGGTGATTTAATTGTCAATTTTACTTTGAAGTCAATTTTAGAACACAAAGTGTAGAAGTTGAAATAAATGCATATTACAAATATATTCTAAATTTTATGATTAATGGAAATGCATCTTACAAATACAAAATCTAACAAAAAGTTTTCTGATTCAAGATGTAGTAAGTGATGGAACAGGCTCCTAACTTAGGAGATCATGGTTTTGCTTCCCCCTAGTACTATATCTAAGAAGAGAATCTCAAGAGAAGAAATTAGTGATGTGTAGAAAGCAAGAGAAGAGGCTTATAACTTACGATATCCTAGTTTTCCTTCTTTACTATTATACGCCAAAAATATTGTTGTTGCATTAAACCTAGAAATTCAAGAAATAATTCAAGAAAGAAAACTAAAGATAAATAGTTTATGATGTGTAGAAAGTAAGAGAAGAGGATCCTAACTTAGGAGTTCCTGGTTATCCTTATTTAAAGTTCTATTCCAACATTATTACCATTGCATCAAACTATAAAATATAATTCAATAAATGCAAAGAGGATGAATTTTATTTGTTGTTCATGATTTGATAGAAAGAGAATTTAACTTAAATTATTGGTTGTCATTTTGTATACAATTAGATTTAAAACAATATTAATCCAAAAATCATAATAAATCATAACACATCTAAATTACTGAATCATAAATTTGAAGAATGAAATATTGCATTAAAACTATGCTAATTTAACCAAAGTGTACTTAGCTTGGTATGAGAGCCTTCCACCCTTGCCTTGCACAGTTGAGGAAATCTTCATCTACAGAAAACTTAATCAATCATCCACAGCATGAAAAAAAAAATAGAACAATAGAACGGGTTTTTCAAATTATCTCAAACTATTCAAAAGTATCAATACAAAATTACATAAATTCTATCAAGGAAAATTTTAAGGATGGACGTTTATCTTAAAGTTTAAAAACTTGGCGAATCTTAGTAGTCCCCAATATGTGAATTGTAAAAAAATTTATGTTGTTTTTGTAAAAATATTTAGTTTTGTAATAATTTTATATTAGTATATATAAATTTTTGGCGATTTTTAGGGTAAAATATTTTTATACTATAAAATTTGGGTGAATTAGTTTTTTTTAAAATGGGAATTGGAGAATATTTTTTTGGAAAAAGTATGGAAAATTTGCCCACCTACGAATATTAGCCCCTAAAAATTATTCTGCATGGTTGAATGGTTCATAAACTTAGTTTAAATAGATAAATAATAAGAAAACTTAGCTATAATGTCTCTAAAAGTCCTATCCATCCTAATCCCATCCATATAGGTCTAAATCATCCATTCTACTTCACAAAATCAAGAAACATGCCACAAAATACTATTTCTACCCCTTTTTCCTAGGGATTCCTGAATGACATTTCAAGTTTAACCAACGTTGATCGGGCCTATTTTTGCTTAGTTTGATTGAAACAATAGGTATTTCTCCATCGATGGTTCTCAATATTTCCAAATATATGCTCATATATCGCCCACGTGTCATGCAGATATGACTTCAATGAAGCTATTATGGGAATTTTTAATGTATTCCAAAATTACTCTTAAATCCCAATTTTTACAAAAAATTCTAAAAATTGAAAAACTTAATTTAACTACATGAATATGCATAATAAGGCTAAAATGAGGCATATATGGATGAAATAATATGGAATATGGTGGTAAATAGATGGATTTATGATACGGAAAAATGAGCAAAATTGAGGGCCAACAAGTGCCAAAAGCCCTATCTATGTACTCATGTAAAGGGCTACTTTGAAACTCCCAATTGTATTCGTCTTATTTCCTTGTGAGGTAATTGAGATGTTCCTCTACACTAGACAGCTTGGCTGTTGACTCGATACATACACCTATGAGCTCCTCAATCTTTTATTTCTCTTGTAAGATAATGTCTCAAGTTGTCAAGACTCTCTCCTTCAACATCATAAGATATGTCTTGATGTGCTTGATATTTTCTCAAAATTCCTCTACTAATAATTTTGGTGCCCTGGCGAATGTATTTGTATATATTTTCACTATGAGGCCAGCTATTACAGCTCCTACTTGAGCATTTGACACACTCTCTAGGAATGGTTTATCCTGTACATTATGTCTGTCATGCTAATCCGGAGATCAAAAATAGGCCCAAATATGAAAGTGCTAAGAATATACAAAAACAAACGCCATATCGTAGCTTTCGTCGTCTTGATTCCAATTCCACTTGAATCACCTCAATCCGATGACGTATGAGAAAATTATGACTTTCTGAAGTTTTTTCCCTAGAACTAAAAATTCAAACAACAAGGTTGACTGAGATGCTAACTCAATAGTCCGTACAAGTGATTTCATCAATATAATTTGCAAAGTATGGTGTCATATGGGCTAGCCTTGTGCTAACATGTGGGACAATTATGAGGCCCCAAGTGTCCTAATGAGAGGGTGCCACATGGCCCTCCATGGTTGGTCATTTTTTTTTTTAAGGGCCGAAGTGCCTCACCGAGCTTCAACCCCTAGATCACCCCAAGTGTAATAAAACGTCTTAAGAATAGTCCAATCCATTGGTTCTTAACCTGTATGGAGAAATAATTTTATTTAAAGTCAAATGGTTTTGGAATTAAGAGAAGGGGTCAGGGCGCTTGCCACCAGCCGCAAGCCATATGCACTCAATGAAACCGTGGTGGAATATCTTTGGCGAAGAGGGTGGGGACTAGGTCTTGGCCCTGGTCTCATGCATTACCCATATGACCACAAGCAGAGGCTCTAGTGGCGAGGGCAGGAAGTTAGCCCCGGCTCCCGACCTATTAATTCCCATGAGACCACTAGCCGAATGGAGATGGTGAGGGCAGCAAGTTAGCCATGGCGCATGGTGTTATATGAAATCCATGTGACAAAAAAAAAATTGAGCGAAGGACTTAGCGAACGAGGCCGGACAGTCAGTCGTGACCTACTTACTATCAAATTATTATTTTCAGTTTTAGTCCTTCATCTAATGTTGATAACACATCTTTTGCATCTTTTGAAAATCATACCAAGGGGATTTATATCAAGCTTTTAACTAATATGGGTTATGATGGAAGAGACATTGGAGCCAATTTCCATGGAATCATTAATCCTATCGAAGTAAAGGAAAGAACATGATATGAATGATTGGGTTATGGCCATGAATAAAATGGATGGTTCTCCAAAAATTTTGAGGCAAAGAAAACATCAGGTATGGAGTTCATGCCAAAGGGGATCCTATGAAGTGATGGTACAACACGCCATGATGGTAGTGATAGTGAAAAATTGTATCAGCAAATATACGAACGTTCTAAAGGACATTACATGTCCAGCTCTCCTCGTCAGATTCCTAGCCAAAAAGATAGGTATAAGCATCATGGGGACTTCAGAAATATTTGTGGTTATGATTATTTATGGGAAATGTTTCCTTGTACATGTCTTGATGCATTTGACCATTGTGTGGCTAAGTGTGCATAATTTAAGGTGATGGTTAAAAAAATGGATCAAATCCTTGGGACAAGATATGAGGAACCTCTCCCAGGTACGAAGACTTCCTTGTTGATGGGAAAATGTAAGCATTTATATACCCATTGTAGAATGAATGGGAACTAGATTAAAAATGGTTGGAAACTAACTCTGGAACTTCGTCCCAAGAAGGACAAAAAGGTCATGTGATATCATACAAGGGAAGCCACAGGTATCAAAATGGAAACTTATGTAGTTCCTAAAGGAGAAAGAGAACCCATAAGCCTGGTCATGAAAAGAATGGGTAGAATATTTTGTAAAATTAGCTTGCTTTATAAAATTGTAGTTATTTGTTGTATATTCCCGTTTAGGTACTCTGTAAAGTGAAGTCATGTCCAAATAAATTATCAGCAACAAGTTTATTTTCTTGGCCATGTTATGTTATTTTTTCTTCTTGTAAATTCAATTTGTATGGGACTTTTTGGATGAACATTTTATTTTCATCCAACATGTCTACAATAGTGTCAAGCACTCACCTATACAGTTATTTCTATGTGAAGCTTGTTCGTGAATTTCATCTTTGGTAAATATTGTATAGAATATGACCATAGAAATGTGGACAAAGCCAAGCAAGTGATTGAAGAAATGGAGCCTGTGCCACAAAGATTACAAGTGCATATTTAGGAACAAAAAGCAAAGTACAAAGCAATGCATGACAAACATTGAGTTTCTTATGATTTCCGAGTTGAATATCATGTTTGGTTTACAAAATGAGAGATGTCAAGGTGAAGTTTGTTTGAGCCAAAGAAAGATGGTCTTTAAGAGAATGATCAGATTCTATCAAATGGAAAACAAATCCTAAATGTTAAGAGAATTGTAGCAAGCCACAATTCTTGTCATGAGATTAATGATTTCATGCAGAGGCAATGTGGAGTACCTTGAATGAGGCTCAAAGGCATCAGTTGAAATAGATCAAGAAGGATTGAGCACAAAAATTAAGTGAGTTGTTTCCTCGGTTATTTACCAAGGGAAGGTAGACTTTTTGATGTCCAAAAGTTCCTGGTTGGGAGGTACAATCTGGAGATAAAAAATACGTTAAACATAACAATGCTCAAAATCTCTTGAAACTGGCATGAGATCGTGTTGTTCATCATCCTCATTCTAGCATCAATTGAATCACCTCAATCTGACGTTATATGAGAAAATTATGATGTTAAGAAGTTTTCGCCCAACAAATAAAAAGTCACATTAGAGGAAATTTCACCCTAAAAGTGGCGTCCTAAGGAAAAATAATAAAATAATAGTTAAAATAATAAAATAATAGTTATAAATTTTGGAGGGAAAAGAAGAAAACTACTTTTTAAAATTGTATTTTTAGCTTATCTCATTATAGGTTTACTCAAATTTCAAGCACAGAAACTCATTGGATGCATAATTAAATTCCACATCCAACAAGCACCCATTATGCATACTTTCGAGAAAAACCACTTTGATAAAAAATTGCAGATACATTAAAAAAACATATTAAACACACTTTTTTAATGCATCTTCACTTTTTATCAAAGTGGGCCTTCCCTAAAGCATGCATAATGAATACATTTTGAATGTGGAATTTAATTCCAAATCCAATGGGTGTCCACACTTGAAATTTGAGTAAATCTATAAGGAGATAAGCCAAAAATACAATGAAAAAAAGAATTTTTTCTTCTTTTCCCTTGAGAATATTTACATGTACCTCTTTTTAAATTTAAAGGATTTTGATTTTTTTACATATTATGACATGGAAATTACATAAAAAAATCATGGGAACTTTTAGGATGAAATTTCCTCTAATGAATAGTAGGGTTGACTAGGTTGCTAACTAGGAAGTTCATACAACTAACATGACAAGCTGACTATTTTGGGGTATGGTGTCAGACAGTAGAATCATGTGCTAACATGTGGAAACACCATACAAGTCAGGATGGTGCCATTTCATTGGTTGGCTTGATTATGATGAGGGCCTATTATGAGGCATCATGTGGCCTAATGAGAGGGGCGCCACATGGCCTTCCATGGTTGCTCAATAAAATTTTATAAGGGTTGAAGGGCCTCGGTGGGGTTTGACCCCTAGACCACCCGCAGTGCAACACAATGTCTTACCAATAGTCCACCACATTAGTTCTTAACCTATATGGACCATTGGTTTTATTTAAATTCAAATGGTTTCGGAGTTGGGAGAAGGGGGTGAGGTGCTTCGCCCCAACCCCAAGCCATATGCAGTCAATGGAACCTTGGCGGTGTAGCTTTGGTGGAGAGGGCAGCTACAAGGCGTTGACCCTAGTCTCATGCATTACCCATATGAACACATAAGGAGGCTTTGGAGGTGAGAGCTGGTGGTTAGCCCAGGCCCCAGGCACATTAATTCCCACAAGACCACTAGCAGAGCGGAGTGGAGCCAACGGGGGTGGGTAGTTAGCCCTGAACCCTAGTCTTATGTGAACGCCACATTGCCAACAACCTCTAGACCAAAGGACTTAGCCACTGGGGGCAAACAATTAGCCCTGATAGCTGATCACATGCCGCTCCATGTGACCCAGACCCGATGCTTAGGGGTTATGGCGCATTTGAAAGAAGTGAAAATTTGTACCTTTTGCAGCAATAATCCCAATGGTTCCAGGAGAAAAAATTTCTCGATGGACTCTGTCAAGGTGAAATTCGTAGAACAATTAGAAATTTTTTCCAATTTGTAGTACAAATAGTAGAGCTTGGTTCCAAGAAGCATACCTTTCTTATAATTTAACCTTTTTTAGCTCAAGAAGAGCCTACACAAGGGTTTTTGGGTGTCCTAAACTCAATGTTAGCCTTATATTTCATATTTGAACACTATACGATGGAAAAATTTTAGATTCAAGTCCTTTAGTACTAGAGGCAGGGAGAGTTTTGAAGCAAGATAGAGGCATACTTGAGAATGGAAAGAGCCTAGTTAAAGGTTTTTCAAGCTTATAGGAAAGAGTCCTTTCTTTGTTGACAATTATGACTTGCTATAGGGAGTCATATTTTTTGAGAGAAAATTCATTGTAGGATAATGTTTCTTTGTAGGATAAACAAGCCACTGTAGAGTCAACAAGTTCATTTTCTGTTGAAATCAATATAGTGGTTTAGACATTAGAGCAGGGCCGAGAGACGTAGCCCAGGAGGGGTGAAATCCATTATCACTTTCTTGATTCTTATTTTCATGCTTATTCTATTAAGTTTCATATGAATATGTGTCACTTGCAATTTCATGGGAAATCTTAACTCATCATATTTGAAGAGGGTTGAGGACTAGTTTTACATTTAAAGACCCAAGTTTGTGAGGCTTTTGTGAGGCTTGAAAAGTGTCATAGGACGATCAAGTTTCGTTTTATTTTCAGATCACATGCTCCCCCTCGTGATAATGCTCATCGTGCACGTTCACTAATATTGGTTGCTCACTCAAGTCTCCCTAGCCTCCTCCACCTATGAATATAATATGTTGTTCATCCTCTCTAGTTTTCAAATAGAGATGCATATGTGGACTGCTTTCTATACTTGACTGCTCGTGTTCTTTATGGACATCCTCCTAGAGACCTATGGAATCTTTTTTATATGATCCTAACTCATCAATACCATAAGGGATAATTTTATGATGCACTTCTAAATGCTTCTAATCCTTGAGGACTCTCTGAATAATATCACATTGTTGCTCATCATTTTGTAAATAAATAGACATAACTATAGAAGACTCACCATGATCTAAAGGAATCTCTTTTTTTTTTCTGTCCTTGTTTCCTCCTTCCTTTCACCATGACATGAATGGTTAAGTTCGCAAAGGTCCCTCGGAGATAAAACTTAGTCCTCTCCTTATTTCACTCTTTCTAAATGTTTTATTTCCTGTTTTGTTGCTTCCTCCATCAATCCTCTTTAGTTTCTTCCTAGACGACACTGTTTTGAGAAATTTTATGTTTTGCATGACCAAAATTTTGACTAGATCATAAGCCCCTGGTGATACAACTAGTTCCTTTCTCCAATAGTCAACAATTTTTATCTTAGTATCTTGCAAATGTCATCATCTCCTTCTAAGAACAAGGACACAATATTTTGCATGCATGTTTTGACATGGTCTATATAAGTCGATGTAATGCTGGTGTAAAAGTTTTGGAACAACTGAAAGATCAAGTTGTCACATTCTAGATTTAGCATGAATGTGCCAAAGTTGAACTCTACTATGAGCTCTAGACTTTTTTGTCTCTTTTAGAAGGTAGGAATTATGATTTTGTTCAACCCTTGAAGGGTTTCTAATCTCACCTGCAATATCTCCCTCATGCTATCATTATTGTAAGGTGGTAGTGGTGATGTTAAAGCTATGATCTTGCTGAGACAAGAGTCCACTTTGAGTCTAACTTTTTCACAGGAATTCTCCAAGAACAGGGGATGTATCAAAGCAAGCATGGATGGCTTCAAGGCCCATCTTGACTCATTCCAATCTCATTGATTTATCACTCATAGCCATATCTAATGTTTCCAACAGTAGGAGGACATATTGACACTTTCCATCCTGTAATTTGGATCCAAGTTCAAAGAGATGCTTTCTTTTTACATATTCCTTTCAAATATTCTTTGACTGTTGAAGGATAACATGGAATTTCCGAGAGAAAGGCTTGTTTTTATGCTATTTATTCTTATATGTAAGTTGTTGTCATTTTCTATCCACAAAGGTATTGTAGCCAAGATAATCAAGTGACTTGTTACTATATTAATTCCTACAATGTTTCCAAAAATTAAGTGATGATGTCATGGCTTGCCAACAATGGATTTCAATACTTAGTTTTCCTTCTCTCTCCCCATATTTTTTCAATAAAATTGGTTAACCCCTTTTGGTAAATTGATCTATAATGGGCTTGAATTTCACTAATAAAAAAAATTAATAACCCAATGGAAGAAATTATTTTTCAAAAATAACCTAGAAGACAGTCTTCAAAATCGATCCCTACAATAGCTGGTGGTTTGTTTTTTAAGTTTTATTTTCGATACAACACTACATGTTGGTTACTTCTATTAATATGAAGAGTTCACAAAATGATACAATAAGAAACTTGATCCAAAAGAGAAAACAAAGTAGCTCGACTGTAAATAACAATAATAATAATAAAAAGTCATCGTGGCAATTATTGGAATGATTTGCCTCCACCAACGATTTTCCCCACAATTGGATTCAGTCTCAATGAAGGAAAGGGTCTCT
The DNA here is from genome assembly GCA_034641835.2 of Pinus albicaulis. NCBI lineage: Eukaryota > Viridiplantae > Streptophyta > Pinopsida > Pinales > Pinaceae > Pinus > Pinus albicaulis. The sequence continues at coordinate 112,772,163 of CM076572.1, forward strand.
TGAATATTTCCAATGATTAGTCCTTTCAGAAGAAGGAATTAGAGTCATAATATCTTCGAGATCAACCCCTTGGAATAACAATATCAATCTTCATATGGATCAACAGACTTGCCACAATATAGTGTTGGAGGTTCTCGACCTTATATAAAGAGTAATAATCCTCAAAACTTGGCAATTTGTATGATGAATTGGCTCCTTAAAAAAATGTTATTATTTAGCTTCAATTGATAATAAAACCCCTCTAAGATTTATTCCCCTTTCCTTAATGGCTACCTGGTGTAGAAAGTCCAGGGGTAGACTTTAGGAACTAGATCTTAAAATTTGATCATATGGATCTCTAATTTGACTTGTGTACAGGTAAATTTATTAGTGCAAATCATTCCCTTGTGATGCTAAACAATTTGGCACAAACTTTGGCACATCGTGAAGTAAAAATCCGGCCTACTCTGGATTTAAGAATCGGCCTATCCCAAATACTTGTCAGTGGTTGCTCCTCCTTGTAAAAACGAATGTTGTGCTGCCCAATAATGAGTCTCGGCCTCCCTGTTTGACATATTTCACCCCGAAAAATTAGAAGATTGGTCAAACTTGGTTTCCTAACTGCCTTAGTGTTGGAGGTCGTCTTTCCCTTTTCTGCATGTGGATCACTGACCTCTGGTTTAATTTAACCGTGTTTCTATTGCTCGACCCTCATGTCATGTCGTCCCTTGGCCCATGTAACCACGATCACATCTACTGCCAACAGTCCACGGCTTTGCGAATTTCCCCTACTACCTAGCTACAAAAAAATATGGCGAGATAAAAATAAAATCTTCCCAAACTCTTTAAAACCAATATTTTTATTTGATTTTATTTTATTGGAAGATAGGACAAAGACTAACGAATTAACATTCCCAAGCGTATAAGCCAAAAACCATTAAAAAAAAAAAAAAAAGTGACTTGTGAAAGTAATGTCACCCAAAGTGAAGAACATTATATCCACGACCCCTACCAAGATAACAGTTCTGATCTTATTTTCTGTGGTTTCCAGTTTGTGATTTCCAATACCATACCTACTCTGTTAACTACAAAGATAAATATGAAAACCTTAAATTATGGCAATCCCGGCCAGTGATCAAGAATAAATCAAATAACAACAATTGATCAAGGGCGAAGAGCCAGTGATCATGTAAATGGTTCCCCTCTCGCGATGCGCTCAATCTATGACTAATGGTGCAGCTCATTAGCTGAATAAAGGCAGCGACAGGAATAACCTCTCGTCCCTTGCTCGGGGTGCCCCATGATCGTGTGGATATACTGATGCTCCTTTCTCCCTTTGAAATTCGATGGCACGACCCTTGTGATATTTATTATGGATGCATGTTCCCACTAATATTACCTTCACTCTGTAACAACCCAACAATGCACTCCTGCTCGACCTCCTCTAGACGCCAGAATATCTACTTGATGCCTGGTGTGGGCGTACCGTTCAAGTGTGGCAAAATCACTGCTCTCTCGAAGGTGTTGACAGATTTTTCGCTGACCCGTGTGCGATCTATGCGCATGGAAATGTTGTTCCTTTACTCCTTTTTTAATTACAAAGTGCACCAACTATCCTCCGATCCTCCGTTTTTTATGGGGTTTCCGTAAATCTCCACTGTAATCCTATAAATCCAGTAATATTGTCCTCTCAGCACTATAAGGAAGTGAGATGGCCCACCGTCTACAATTCAGATCGACCTTCCGAGTGTGATGTTCTGGCCTCCAACCCTCTTTCCTCTGCAATTAAACCAAGAAATCAAAACCCCTGAAAAATGTATGTTTTTTTTTAAACCTTTTACTCCAATATAGATCTATATTTTTATTCCATGAAGAGTAGGAAAAATTCAAAAGAGGCCCATTAGTGTAACATTAAATATCGCGGAAGATGGAAATGCCGATTACAGTGAGAATAACTCCCAACAAAGTTCCCTACATAGAACCATGGTGTTGGTAAGAAGCACAAATCCTATACCACTAGATCTAGTACATTTTAGTGTTCTAATTAGAATTGCTAGCAATAAAAAACACTTAACACAACGAGATTTGGGAATGGATCTTTTTATTAACTAAAGAAAATAGTACATGGCAATAAAATATAATTGAAGCCCCTGTAATGGCATGCATGATTGCTGATAAAAAGAAAGAAAAAAAAGGCAGTAAAGTACAATCGTGGACCCTCCATGAATCAATTAGAAAAATTACACCTATGGGATTTTTGTTTCTCTCATCAAATTGGAGCTAGCCAAGCCAAGTTCTCATGAAAACAAAATAAGATAACAAAACTCAAAATGATCCCAATGCCTAGCTCCTAGGCTTGATGGTATTTTATTGTTTTCAAGGAAAATATGATGGGCACATACCATGGGAAAATGCCATGGTAAATACCATGGGTAGGTTCTCTCCATTTTGACCATATCTAGAAAAAAAAGAATATTACAACACAATTTTACAATTATAATGTTTTCTCCTGCTATTCTTATTTTTAAAACATTGTTACATCAATGATTTAAAACCTTATTACCTTTTTTGCTTTCATATAAGACAATTTAATAGAATATTTGACACAACAAGAACATTTGTTTCACGATAAAACATTTCCCCAATGTTATAACCTTTTTGTTTCATTACTCACTATACCTTTGAAATCTTATTTTATTGTAATATATTTAATAAAAAAGTCCATGGGGTCTTGGTTAAACGGTGATGAGGTGGGTTGTTATAGCACTCATCACAAGTTCAATTCCCTTCCCCGATCTAGGCGATGTATCTAGACATGTTGATGAAGATAGAGTTTTAATAAATAAATAAAGATGTTTGTACAAAATTATACTATGATACGGCTATATAAATTAAATGCTTGATAAATGTCAATAGTTTTAAAACATAAGAGAAATTTGGAAACCCTTGATCTCATCCTTAGATTTCTTATACTACAAAAAATATTCGCATTAAAAGTTTTAAAACATCAGAGCAATTTGGAAACCCTTGATCTCATCCTTTGATTGCTTATACTACAAAAAATATTCGCATTATGAAATCTAGAGAATCTAGAGAGAAAATCATGACCAAATGTCAATAAATATCAATTTATAATAAGCATCAAGACACATGTTTCATAACACATGTGAGATTTCCAAAGTAAAAAGTAAAAAAATCATAAAAATTAACTAATTTAAACATCGTGATCACCATTATTAATAAAAAAATTAATATATATATTACAATATATATACATTAAAAAAAAAAACATGTAACATGATTTTTAATCATGGATACTCAACAATATTTAAGCAAGAGAATTCTTTATTGATAGATAGACTTTGTTCAAATACTATGGTTTGTCAATACCAAATACCCCTAAAAATATCAAGCCATTTTATATAACATTTGTTTATATGACATTTTTTAATTATTCAATTTATTTAAAAAGAAAAAACAAAAACCTTATTTATTATTATTATTAAAAATATTCCAAAATATTTCATCCAAATTAATGTTTCAACATTCATCAAATAATTATTAATATCAAATTAAAATCTTAAAAACTCAAATACAAATGGCTATTGCATTACACAATTAGTACTAATTCTAAAGTTAGTGCTAAAATTTTGTGACGTGGTATATGAAATACATAATACAATTATCCAAATATAACTAAGACAACCACATTAATAAAAACAAATCAATATTTATATACATTTATATTAACTTCCATATACAATATTGTCCATTTATATATGTTAAATGTAAATTATTGTGCATATTAGTATATTAATGTATTTAAATTTACATTACTCTGAATTAATGTATTTTAGTGCATATTAATGTACTTAACTGCATATTCATTACTTTTATGTAGACTAATGTATATTAAGTAAACTACATTGATCTAGAATAATGTATATAAACGTATATTAACGCACTATGAAAATCACATTAATATATAAACTACATTGATCTAGAATAATGTATATAAACGTATATTAACGCACTATGAAAATCACATTAAAAATATTAATGTAAATGATATAATAAAATGCTTCATTAACAACCCTAGAGTTTATATTCCCTTGCATTTTCAGTATTAATCTTTTGGATTTAATTAAATAAATAAATTATTCACTCATTAAATAGTTAGTTAATTCATAATTAATATTATAAATAATAATAATTACCTAAATATTATTATTATTATTATATATTATTTTATTAATATCAATATAGTTAATATTATTAATATTATTGTTATTATTAATATTCATTAAATATTTAATTAATTGTAATTATTATTATTATTATTTATTGATATAAATCTAATAGGTTAATTCTAAAACCCAGGGTATTATAAATCCATTGTTGGATAATGCAACATTGGACAACTCAGACAATCTTTATAACAATGTGACATTGATCCATGGCCATGAATGCCACAATTCGACATTGGACCATGGGATTGATAAACTGAAGGGATATCAACCATTAGATTGGTAAACCCAAGGGATTAGTATTATAAACCGAAGGAAATAATTTTAAAATCCTAATCTATTATAAAAATAATGGAATAATATTAATCATATGAAAATGATCCCTTAGATTAATAAACCCAATGTATTAATATTATAAACCCGAGGGATTAATATTAAAAACCTAAGGGATTATAAACCCAAGGAAGTAATATTAAACCCACGGGATAAACCCAAGGAATTAATATTATAAACCATAGGTATATAAACCCTAAGGTAAACACTATAAGCCCTAAATAAACATGGTTGACCATGTTTTACCATGTTTAATTTTCATATTGAGACAATATTTCTCACAATGTGACATTTGATCATGATTGACCAAGGTATATTTTCGTATTAGGATAATATTTGTAACAATGTGACTTTGGACCATGGTTGCATAGGCTTTACCATGATTATAAACCCAAGGGATCTATATTAAACATATTATTAATGTTATATACCATATTAATAATAATATACTTTAGGAATATGAACTCTTATATAGATTAACCCAAGAGATTCATACTATAAACCCAAGAGATTAATTATAAAGCCCCAAGGTATTATAAACCCCAGAGAATAATATTAAACCCAAATAATTAATATTATAAATGAAGTTGTCTTTAGTGTGACTTTTTGAAGTTTCATATGACGGAATTCGGTGAAACAAATTCAGGTAAAATCTTGATTTATGTTATTTAAACTAGTTTTTTGACTGCATATATGGATTCAGCACCCTAAAAAACCTCTAGGGCACTTCCATTGTGCAAGGTTACCCATCAAACTTATGTTTTCAATAAATTCCTGCCAGATTTTAAAGAAATTAAACAAACAAAAAAAACCATCGTAAAACCCTTCAAAAGGTCACACTTAAGACTACTCGATTATAAAACCAAGATATATAAACCATAAGATAAATATTATAAGCAAAAGGGAATAAAAAAATCAATGGATTATAAACCCAAGATAATAATATTAATCCTAAGGGATAAATATTATAAACCCAAGGTATATAAACCATAAGATAAATATTATAAACCAAATTGATTTATATTATAAACCTTGAAGAGATTTATGTTAAACGATATGATTATAAAACCAATGGATTTATAGTAAACCATAGGATTAATATTATAAACCTTATGAATAATATTATACCTTAGGAAAATGAAGCCTTAGATTGATAAACCCAAGGGATTGATATTATAAAACCAGTCAATTATTTCTAAATCCCCAATGTATTATTAACTCAAGGGAATAATAATAAACCCAAGGGATTAATATTATAAACTCAAGGTATATAAAAATTAAGATAAATATTATGAACCCAGGGGAAAAATAATGCCAAGCTATATAAACCCTTAAATAAGCATGGTTGGCCATTGTTGAACATAGTTGATTTTCATATTGATGCAAACTTTTTCACAACACGACGTTGAACTATTGTTGGCCATGATTGATTTTCATATTGAGAAAAAAATATTCTTAATGCGACGTAGGACAATGGTTGGCCATGGTTGACATGGTTGATTTTCATATTGAGAAATGTTTTGTAATAATGTGACATTGGATCATGGTTAACCATGGATGAGTATGGTTGTCAGAATGTGACATTGGAACAAGACACATTCTTTGTCACAATGTGACCATGGTTATTGCCAATGGTTGACCATGATTGACTGTGATTGACCATGGTTAATTTCCATATTGATACAATATTTTTCACAATGTGACATTAGAACATGGTTAACGATGGTCGATTTTCAGATTGAGACAATCATTGTCACATTACGACATTGTTGAGAAAATATTTGTCATAAGGTGACGTTCAAGCATGGTTAACCACAATTATAAACCCAATGGATTTATATTAAATCAAAATATTATTATTTTAAAACCTAAGAATAATATTATACGTTAGGAATATGAACGCTTAGATTGATAAACTCAAGAGGTTTATGTTATAAATCGGAGGAATTAATACTAAGAACCAAGGGGATTATAAACCAGAGGCAATAATATTAAACCAAATGGATAATATTGTAAACCCAAGATATACAAACCATAAGATAAATATTATAAAGTCAAGGGATTTATATTATAAACCCAAGGGATTTATATTGTAAACGCAAGGGTTTTATATTAAACATTATGATTATAAACCCAAGGCATATATATTAAACCCTATGATTATAAACCCAAAGGATTTATATTAAAACCTAGGATTAAAATTATACACTGTATGAATAATATTATACCCTAGGAATATGAACCCTTAGATTGATAAACTCAAGGGATTAAAAAGAAAATCCCAAGTGATTATAAATCCAAGGGAATAATATTAACTGAAGGGATAAATATTATAAACCCAAGGTATTTAAACATTAAGATAAATATTATAAACTCTAAAATATACATGGTTGACCATGGTTAACCACAATTGATTTTCATATTGACACAATATTTGTCATAATGCGATGTTGGAATATGGTTGACCATGATTATTTTTTGTATTGAAACAAAATTTGTCACAATGTGACTTTGGATAATGGTCGGCCATGGTTTATTTTCATATTGACACAATATTTGTCACAATGCAACATTGGACCATCATTGACCATGGTTATGACAATGTAACATTGGACCAAGAGACAATATTTGTCATAATGGGACCATTTTTATTGGTCATGGTTGACCATGATTGGCCATAGTTGACCATTGTTGATATCCATATTGAGACAATATTTGTCACAATGTGACGTTGGAAAATATTTGACCATGGTTGATTTTCATATTTATCCAATCATTGTCACAATGTGACATTGGTTGATTTTCATATTAAGAAAATATTCGTCACAATGTGACATTGGACCATGGTTGACCATGATTATAAACCAAATGAATTAAAACTAAATACCTAAGGGACTATAAATGCAAGGGATAAATATTATAAATCCAAGGTATATAAACTCTAAAGTAAACATGGGTTACCATGGTTGACCATGGTTGATTTTGATATTGACACAATATGTGTCCCCATGCAATGTTGGACTATGGTTTACCATGATTGGTTTTCATATTGAGACAATATTTGTCATAATGTGACGTAGGAAAATGGATGACCATAGTTGATTTTCATATTAAGACAATATTTTTCACAATGTGACGTTGGAACAAGAGAAAATATTTGTCACAATGTGTCCACGGTTATTCACCATGGTTTAAGAGGGTTGATTTCCATATTAAGACAATATTTGTCACAATTCGACATTAGAACATGGTTGGTGATTGTTTATTTTCATACTGAGACAATAATTGTCACAATTTTACATTGTTTGATTTTCATATTGAGAAAATCATGTTCACAATGTAACGTTGGACCATGGTTGACCATGATTATAAACTCAATTCATTTACCTTAAACCCAAAGATTAATATTATAAACCGTTAGAATAATATTATACCCTAAGAATATGAACCCTTAGATTAATAAACTGAAGGGATTGATATTATAAACCCAAGGGATTAATACTAGGAACCCGAGGAATTATAAGCCCAAGATGTAAAAACCCTAAGGTAAATATTATAAACTCAAGGGATTTATATTATAAACCAAAGGGATATATACTAAACCTTAATATTAAAATTATAAACATTATGAATAATATTATACCCTAGGAATATGAACCCTCAGATTGATAAACCCAAGGGATTTAAAATAAAAACCAAGGGGATTATAAACACAAGGGAATAATATTAACCCAAGAGATAAATATTATAAACTCAAGGTATATATAACCTAAGATAAATATTATAAACCCTAAAATAAACATGATTGACAATGGTTAACCATGTTTTATTTTTATATTGACACGGTCCTTGTGACAATGGAGTTGGATTATGGTTGGCCATCATTGATTTTCGTATTGAGAAAAAAATTGTCACAATCCAACTTTCCACAATGGTTGACCATGTTTTATTTTCATATTGAGACAATATTTGTCACAATGTGACGTTGGACCATGGTTGACCATGGATGACCATGCCTGTCACAATGTGACATTAGACCAAAACATAATATTCGTCACAATGTGACCATTATTTTCGATCATGGTTGATGTGAATGGGAATATTAGTGTCTATTGTGCTAAGGTAAAATTCATAATATAAAGAAAGTGCTTGAAGATTATGAGGTAAATTTCAAGTTTTTCAAGAGTTTTTTATGTGGATTTCTTGATCAAATTAACATAAATAAAAGAAGGAACAATAGCATCTAACAGACATGAACGTCACTATAAACAGTAACACAATAACACATGATGAAGGTTTTCACCCCGCTTGGGCTACGCCTTCTTGGTTGGACATCTAATGGCTTGGCCCTATTCTATTATGCTCAAAAGTGTGATTACATATGTTTTCAATGCTCAAAAATCTGTAAAACATGTTCCATCAGATCCATAATTCCCAAAAATTCATGTGTAGCCTCTTTCTTCCTCGCATTTGGTCAAAAATTCATGAAGTTATGAACTCCCCTAGTTCCTCCACTATTCATTCTACAAAACCCTCAAAATCTGGAAGAAAACCCACAATTTCACCTCCAAAAGTGCTAACAGAGTGTCAATTTCGCCAAAAACTAGGCAGAATTGTCAAGCATTAATTTTGTCTATAACGCCTAAATTACAGATTTATAACCATACCGGATATGGTTAGTAAACTTGTTTTTATATAATAATTTCATGTGGTTACTCAACCACCTTCTCCATGGTTTTAGGTGGACACATGACATCCTATAATGTAATGGTTTATGGTTAAGGACCATTTGTGGTGGGGGGCGGGGGGGGGGGGGGGCTAGCCTCCCTCCCATTGTCCCGCCTCTGGAGGTGAATAGGGCTAGGGCTTGACCCAAAAAACCTCCTCCCATCACACAATACATATGACAAAACAGAAGACATCATCGCCACTAGCCAAACATATTTCTGTTGTGCCCCGCTCTTCATTCCTTACTATGCATATGACATTAAAACAAATTGGAGTCTAATGTATAGTAAGTAACAAAGAGTGGGGCGCAATGGAAATACGTTTGATTTGTGGCAATGATGTCTTGTGTTCGACCCCTACGGGGTCCAGTTTGACCCTTTGGTTAATTTTGGTGGCCCTTGGTCGGGCCACATGGCAGCCTGTGATTGGCCACCAAGTCAACCAATTACAAAATGTCAATTACACCCAATAATAGTGCCACTTGGAATTATCAAATTCACTGAAGACAATCCATTAACCAAGTCAACCTGCAAAGTAACCCTTCCACATAGGCATGCCCAGTGAGTTATACGAACTACTGACTAGGCTATCCTGTAAGGTTTTTTTAATTCTCTTATTTGAAAAAGTGGAAAGAACGTTTTTCTATGAGCATATAATGTTGGTTTTCTACAAAACGAGTTGCACTAGATTTAGAATGACGAGATCTACGGGATCGTTCAGGTTCCACACCATTCCGACAACTTTCATTTTTTAGAATAATTTTGAGTGCCTGATCACTCTTCCCCATCGGAAGCTTTGGACCCAAAAATATCTTTCATTACTGAACATGTGGATGAGGCTACAACCCCCTCATCATTTGATTCTCAATCCACTATAATTTTCCTAAATTCAAAAATTTGAGCTTTCCATAGAAACTAATCTTTTTCCTTGATTCTGGAGACCCTGTCTTGCTATTGTCGATACCATCCTACTGCAATTTCTCGGAATTTGGAGAAAAACAAACTATAGAAACAAAATTTTTCCGACCTTGGTCATCAATCAAAGGAAACTTGAATAGCTTGAAAAATTTCTCACCTCGAACACTGTCGACATGGCGATTTTTAGCTTGTCTTGCCTTGTACTTGTGTGGACCTTTGATCAAGTGTTTTTTCCATTTCCATGTACCATTTTGAAACACAAAATAATTACTTTTGGAACCTATGCCTTATTTTTCATCTCTCTTTGGTGCTTCTTTTATTTTTTCCCATTCAACACTAACATCTTGTTTCCATCATTGTTCAACAATGATGTGGACTACTACAAATTTTTCACATATTGTTTACCTCTTTTCAAAGGCAACATGTTAGAGCCCTGAAACATCTTATTACAATAATTAACAACTTCAATGAAATTATTTTGTTCATTTGATGCATATTATTGAAAGGTCTCATTAAAAACATCACTATTCTTGAACATCAACAAAGCCAAATGTTGACTTGGGTTCACTATTCTTTTCATTTCTCGTTCATGTATAAGAGACAAAATGATCTTCTTCTTATGTGCTCTAACAATCTATGCAATTCCTTTCTTAAACAAATGGTACTTATTCTCATGGTGATGAAATATTGTCTTCCTATCTTAAATATAAGGACTTCCCAAAATAATACCTGAAATATCAAGTGAAACTACATCAAGTTCAACTTCATCAATAATGTTTAAATTGGTTGCAAAACTTAGGATGCACTTCCCTGTTACCTACAAGTTTTCATTCTTGCATATATAGCCTAAGCGATAACGTCTTTCATATGTAACAGTTTCTAGATTTAACCTCTTAACCAAGTCTTCAAAAATCTAATTGGCTTGAGAACCACTATCAAATAGTGTGTTTATTTTGGTATGATTTGAAATGACTCTAATTGAAAGAGTTCAATTCTTTTATCATAATCTTGAGTTACACTAGAAAAACTTGAGGAATTAGTGCTTTCTATGTTCTTACTTTTCAAACCCACTGCTATAAACATGGTTTCATCTCCAGAATCTGAACCCAAGTCATTTTCAATAATTATATATGTTTACTCCTTATATTTGGTTTTAATTTTGTTGGCATTCAACTCTCGATGGAGATTCCAACAATGGTATTCATCATGGCCATTTTTAAAACAATGTTTCCATGTGAGTTTCTCTTTCTCTACTTTACTAGAACCATTTTTCTTTCCTTTTCCATTAAACTTACGCTTTTGTTTAACTTCATACTCAAGAAAACTATCACTTTTCTCATCACCACTATGTTGCCCTATTGCTTATAGATGTGTGGACTGAACACAAACCTCATCTAAGTTTGTGGGATTTAACATGATAATAGTATGTCTAAGATAGTTGTGCAAACCCCAAATATACATTAACAAAGTGTCTTGAGAAGATAAATTGACACCCAAAACTAATTGTCTTCTTCTAAACCCTTGTGTATAATTTTAAACTCTTTGTCCCTATAGGTGTCTTAAATTCTGCGAGTCCATTATTTATTTCTGTATAAATGCTAGAGGGTAAAATTTCCTTCTGATTCCAGCAAGGAATAAAACCAAGAGATTGATATCTTACCATGGTTTTTCATCTCTTCTTTTTTCTTGGCCTCCCACGATACTAGTGTTGCATTCTTCAATCTCATTGAAGCTAGCTGAATCTTTGTGTCATTGTCTTGAAGGTTTTGAATTCTGCAGTAGACCTCCAACTGAAAAACCCAATTTTCAAGCTTCTTTTCATTCACTTCACCATTATACATAGGGAGCTCAAATTTAACATAAATTTTTAACAAGGGTTGTTTACCAATTCCTTATGAGGTATGTTGATGAGTATGAGTAAGGGTTGTAGTAGTGAAAGAGTATAAATATGAAGGTGAAGATGGTGATTATGATGATGGTGGAGTAGATGGTGGCATATCACCATTTCCATTAACTCCTCCTCTTGGAAAACCCTATTTTCTGGGAGGCCTCAAGCTTTCACCCTGCAACCTTTTATTCCTCTCTTCATAGAGGACCTTCACCATCTCTATCATGTCAAATATAAACTTCCTAAATCCTTCTCATCCTTTGTGATGTCATCATTCCCTCCTGCATGAGACATGCTTACTGAAGCCTCGTGCACAGCAAGAGGTGAATCTTGTGGTGGAAATGGTGCAAACTGTGCCCTCCTTGTCCTTTCTCCAACTAGAGAACCTGCACCTACAAGCTTTCCTTATCCTCTCTTGATCTTCTACATTTTAAGCATTTATACACTTGAAAAAAACTTAAATCATCCTTGCACAATTAAAACTAGTTCTTTGATACCAACTTGATTTGAAGGGGAATATTAGTTCTTTTTTCCTAAGATCCAATTCAGAATATAAACAGAGTGCTTGAGGATTATTAGGTAATTTTCAATTTTTTCATGACTTTTTTTTATGTGTTTTTATGTGAATTCCTTGAGAAAAGTAACATAAATAAAACCTTCAAAAAAAACATCTAGGAGACATGAACATCACCATAAAGTATAACAAAAGAGAACATAATGAAGGATTTCACCTTGCCTTGGATACGTCTCCTTCGTCCAGCTTCCAATGGCTTGGCCCTCTTATATCATAATAAAAAGTGTGATTACATATGTTTAGAATGCTCAAACAGTTCTGAGACCTGCTCCATCAGCTGTAAAATTCCCAAAAGTTCTTGTGTAGCCTCCTTCTGCCTCGCATTTGATAAAAAAATTCATCAAGTTATGATCTCCCCTAATTCCTCCACCATTTGTTCTACAAAACCCTTAAAATTCAACATCGAACCCACAATTTCAGCCCCAAAAGCACTAACAGGGCTCCAATTCCACCAAAAACCAGGTGAAATTGTGGGGGCATTAATTTTCCCTACAACACATTAAGTCTGGATTTATAACCATATCGTATATGGCTAATAATTTTTTTTATATATATAAATGTTGCGCGAATGCTAGATCGCCTTATCCATAGTTTTGGTGGACATATGTGGGCATATAATGTAACGATTTACAGTTAAGGACCATTGGGAGCAGGAGCAGGGCTAGCCTCCCTCCCATGGTCCCACCTGCTATGGTGACCAGGGTTGGGGCTAGACCCTGGCCCCCTCCTCCCATTGTGCAATACATATGAAATTAAAACAAAGAAGAGTCTAATGTATAGTAACCAACAAAGCGCAGGGCGCCATGGAAATAGGTTTAGCTTGTGGCAATGAGATCTTGTGTTCGACCCCTATGGGGTGCAGTTTGACCCTTAACAAAATTTTTGTGACCCTCGGGCTGCCACATGGAAGACCCTGCATAGGTCATGTGGCACCCTATGATTTGCCACCAAATCAACCAATTACAAACTACCAATTCGACACAATAACAAAGTTCTACATGGCACGATCCCATTCTCTGAAGACAATACATTAAATATGTCAACCTGCACAGTCACCCTTCCATGTAGGAATGCCCAGTCAATTGTACAGATTTCTCACTCGACTGTATTACATTTAAAAAAAATATACATGTTTGACAAAGTGGAAAAAATGTGTTTCTAGGATCATACGGAGTTGGTTCTCTACAAAATGAGTTGCGCTAGATTCATAATGATGATATATACACAGTTGTTTAGGTTCCACTCTGTTCCAACATATTTCATTTTTTAGCATAATTTTGAGCACCTCATCAATGGTTGACCATGATAGGACATGGTTGACGATGGTTTATTTCCATATTGAGACAATATTTTTCATAATGTGATGTTGGGACATGGTTAACCATGGCTCATTTTCATATTAAGTCAATCATTTCCACAATGCGACAACAATTGATTTTTCATATTGAGAAATTTTCTTACCAAAAACTCATCGGACCATAATTAATATATTTCATAACCCAATGGATTTATATTAAACCAAATGATTAATATTATAAACCCTATGAATAATATAAAACCATAGGGATATGAACCCTTAAATTAATAAACCTAAGAGATTGATGTTATAAACCCAAGGGATTAATACTAAAAACCCAATGGATTATAAACCCGGGGGAATAATTTAAACCCAAGGAATAAATATTATAAACCCAAGGTATAAAAACCATAAGATAAATATTATAAACAAAGTTGACCATAATATAAACCATAAAATAAAAACCCTAACATAAACCCTAACATAAAACCCTAAGATAAAACCCTTACATGAAACCAAATATAAATATAATATGGTATAAAAACTCGAATATAAATATTATAAACTGTAAATAAACTTGGTCAACCATGCTTTACCATTGTTGATTTTCATAGTGAGACAATATTTTCCACAATTCGACATTCGACCATGGCTGACCATGTTTGATTTTCATAATTAGAGAATATCTGGGACAGTGTGACATTGGACCATCGTTGACCATGATTGTAAACCAAAGGGATTTCTATTAAACTCTAGGATTAATATTATAAAATCTATAAAAATATTATACCTCTGATTATTCACCATGATTATTGATTATGGTTAACCATGGTTGTCCATGATTGACCATGGTTGGCCATTGTTGATTTTCACATTGAGATAATCTTTTTCACTATGCAACGTTGGGTGATGGTTCAACACAGTTGACCATGGTTGATTTTAGTATTGAGACAATCTTTGCAATGATACGATGCTAGACATGTTTGACCATGGTTGGCCATGGTTGATTTTCGTATTAAGACAGTGTTTGTCATAATGTCACATTGGACGATTGTTAACCATCGTTTATAATATCTATTTTATGGTTTATATGCATTGGGTTTATAATATTTATCCCTTGGGTTTTTAGTTTGAATCCCTTGGGTTTAGTATTCCCTTCGGTTTATTTTTCATCATGGTTAACCATGGTTGATATTCAAATAGAGACAATCTTTCTCACAATCCGACGTTGGACCATATTTGACCATAAACCGAAAAGAATGATATTATAAACCCAAGGAAATAAGAAACGAGAAGGATTAATACTAAAACCCAAAAGAATATAATCCCAAGGAAAAATATTAAAGTCATTCGAATAATATTTTAAACCCAACATATAAATGCTATTAATTATCAATAAATATTAATAATAAAGTAATTATTAACTTAATTAGTATTAATTAATCCTAATAAATTATTAATAATTAATTCTATATTAATTAATAATAATTAATTATTATTAATTAACTAATTATCAAATATTAATTAATTAATTAACTAGTATTTATTCATTAGTATTATTTTACTATTGTAAAATAATAATAATCAGAATATTAATAATAATTATTAATATTATTATTTAGGAATTTTATTAGTAAATATTAAATATAAATTATTAAAAGATTTTAATAATTATTTTAAAAAATCAAAATTATTTATTAATTTCTAATAAATATTAATAATTATTAAAGTAATTAATAAATAATTAATAAATTTAATTTAATTATTAAATTAATTAATATTAGTTAACCTTATTAATTAATAATAATTAATTACCTCAAACAATATTCATATAAGAAGAAATTCATCGTATAGGACTCCTAGCAACCATGCATTTACATTCACATCGTCTTAACAGACCTAAGGAGTACTAAAAGTGAAACTTTAACCTTTTCTTTTGTTTGTTTTAAAGTACTTCTCATAATCACCTAGGTCTTATAAAGATTTAAGCACAAGGATCATGTGCGTGTAATGTAAATTATTTTTTGTCAAACAGGTCGGAAATTTAACTTCATAATTTTTGTTGTGATTTAAGTTAGAATAGTTGTTGTTATATTGCCAATATTCGATGACATTATTTAACTCTTCGAAAATTATACATAATCTCTCCATTCGACAAGACTTCCTCCCATCCAGCGATAGGCATGTTATCCTATGAATGGGCATGTTATCCTATGAAGAGGGTCATGTTACGAGAGTAATTGAATGTCGTTCATAATATTCTGTGTTGGCTTTTCAATGAATTGTTTGAGAGATATTTTGATAGTAGTTACACTTGTCAAATTTAAAAGATTTTAGACATAGTTCCCTAAATATTCATTGTTCCCTAAATCTGGTTTGTGATTTAGAAGATAATTATAAGGAAATCATAAACACAGTTACTATAAAAGCATGCTTACTTTAACGAAACTTCATCAAATTAAGGTAATACATTCCACCAAGAATGCTATCTTCCATTATGCTTATAGCTTACTTTTCTTTTAGGCTAAGGACATTTTCCGGATCATACATGCCATAGACGCCATGGTTGGTTTCAACCACCCAGAACTAAATTTCTCTTAAATAATCAATGAGATCAAATAGCCTAAGGAAAAAGGAAACAATCAAACTCAAATAAAAAGGGAAATGTGATGGAACATAAATATAAATTTTCTTGGACGCCATTGAAAAAATAATAAAAAAAAAAAATTACGATCAACATCTCTCTAACTTAATTGGAATTGCTACCGTGATGTTATTTAAATGCTATTCAATCACTGAATCAATGAAAAGATGGATTAATGGCTTTGACATGTTTTTCTTCTTCCTGCATATTCATATCCAAATAATAAAGAAAATTACCAAGAACCATCAAATGCTTATTCACTTGGAATTTGAATGTCCATCCCAAACCCCCATAATCTAGTATTACTCTGTCTCCAGGGTAACGGCTTTTTCGAGAATGATACAACTCACAAAGGAAGACCACGCATAACAAAATGGCCTCCTAAATAAACAAAAATTTCAATGGCCTCTTACTGTCGTGGAGGAAGGAAATAACAGCATTAACGACCATGTAATGGATAATCCCAGTGATAATGGTGCATAAGACAAGAAAATTGAAACAAAAGCATATGTAAGTGGGTATTGTTGGGAATTATGATTGTGTTAGAATAAAATTTGTAGGTGCAAGTGTTAGTCAACTATCTTATAGGAGATAAGGATTTATTAGACGTTGTTAGTCCATGTGGTCAAACATACTGGGCCTGTTAGTTTATTCCATGTTTAACAATCTTTTCCAAGGTGAGTAGGATGTGTATTATATGGTCAAAGTGAGTAGGGTGTGTATCCAATATCCAACACATACAAGTGCAAAGTGACATATAATATTGCTACATGGCAATAACGTTAACATGTTTAATGTAGTTGTTGACATGTGACACTGGTTCTCTGAGATGTGGTAATATACCAAGTATCCCTAGATAATATTCAAATTTTTGAATGGAGCTCACAAAGGAGCAGATGGCTGCAATTATATTACATAACCCACAAATTTTATTATTTTCCACTCTGTTTTTCAAAATTCAGTACAACTTGTGTCATCTTAAACCCACAAAGATGGATGGTTGGTTCGTAATCCATGTCTATCAGAACGAGCATTCACTAGGATTTGATTTTGCAGAAACCCCAACAGAGGAGAGAATGGTTAAAACCAAGTATGCGATAAGGGAAAGGGACCCTGTGTTTGAGGTGCTATTAATACATGTCAAGGTATTCAAGCTCAGCTTCAATGCGGATTAGCTCATTTCGCTGGATTTCATTAATGTTGAGCTTAGCATTTTGATGAAGGTCAGTAATCCCAAATCGGCGCCCATCGAACACAAGCGCACGGTCATGTGCATTTATTACAAGGGTTTCCTTCTGGGTCAGGCTAAGGTCAGTCGTAGTCCCTCATTCCTTTCTTCCATTTAGATTTTAGGGTTTGTTAGGGTTGTTGTTTAGGTTTTATAGTGGCCCTTATAGAGCCCGTCCACTATGGTATTTGGTCCACATTCATGTCAATGACCAAAGGCATGAAGCTATGCTCAAACTCTGCACAATTTTTATAACCGAGAAAAGGGACTAAAAAATACTAATATAGATTAATATTCTTCTGATTTAGGAAATGGATTCTCAGAGCAAAAAAAACCGATACCTCGAGAAAACCCTTGCAATCCAATTCAATCAACCATTGCAAGACAATTCAATCATTGAATCAAAGAACTAATGAACCATTGGATTTGAATTCACTTTTTCCCTTAATGCATACTCAGACTCTTCCCAAGCTCTAAATAAGAACAATGGTAGGATTACGTTCTCTTCTCTGCGCTACTTTCTTTTCTGCGGGAATACATATTCATATTCAAGGCCACTGTATTTCTGCAGGAATGATAAAATCAAAAACTATAAATGTGATCATGTAACCCACTACTCCCCCACAACCCTAATTTCTGTTGGTTCCATTTTCCTTCAACTCGATGCTTGCATACCAATGGTCGGCAGGTAAAATGTAATGCCTTAGTCATTCTAATTGAAAACGCATATACCAGCAAATTTGAAACCTAAAACATGATTCTATTGGAATTTCTAAGAATTCCAGAACAATGAATGGAGAGAGTAAACTCCCCTCTTCAACACAGAAAATTTTAAAAAAAATATTGATAGGAGACAGAGTTTAACCTCTGAAAAAAAACTTCTATTTCTTCAAAAAAAACTATTACAATGTCTTCCTCTACACAGAGGGATAACAGAAATAGTGACTGCTGCAGACCCAGTTCATGAAACCTTCATTGTCTCTCCTCAAAGTATACAATGCTGTATTCTCTTTTCCCACACTGCTGTGCACATTACAAAACAAAACATTTGAATACATAGGCTCTCAGGCCTTTTGGCTTTTATATGCCGCATATATATACAAAACATTACAAAACTATATTAAAAGACTTTTAAAACAAAACTATTAAAAGACTGCCGTCCCCACATAAAAAATGCGCTTTGAACGCGCGATTAAACAAATTTAAATCCAATATAAACATGCATCGGGTCTGTGACCTCAACGCAAAACAAACAGCCAAACAAAATTCTGATTGTGATTGACTATCGGATGCGATGGCTCCTTTTAATTCCACTGCATAGAATCCATTGGGTCCGGGCTCATAACAAAAACATGCGATCAGTCAAAAAGTTCCGATTGCGATTAACAAACAGATGCGACGAACAAATATTAAAAACTGGCTCATAAACCAATGGGGTCCGGACTTTAAAAATTGTGCGATCGGGCCTCGTACAAAGGAGGTTCCGATCGCGATTGAAAAATGGATGCGATGACGCATAAGACTCTGCCGTAATAAATTGGTCGGGTCTGCCCTTCGGTTAAAGCAATCGGACCATCAAACAAACGACTTGCGATTCAAAATTTGTGATTGTATTGTGTTATGCCGTGTGGTCTGTGGATCCATGGGCCTTGGCTGTGGTGGAGGGCGATTACAATATGAAACATTTGTGATTGCGATCATCACATCGCAATGTTTCGACACTGCTGTTTATTATATAAAAATGTTTCGCTTGCGGAACTCTACCATATCAACAAAACACTTGAGCTTTGAAATATATATGTTGCAATTTGCAATTGCGATTGCATCGCATCGCAAATCTTCACATCAACAAGACACTGCTAATGAAACTTGCGATTCCGGTTCGCACTTAAGTGGTGGGTACCACTTGTCCTACCTCTTCAAGAATTAAAGAACTTCCGTTGTTTTAAGCAATTTTCTTCATTTCTAGTTGTTGAGGGCTTTAAAGCCTGAAAAGACTGATTTAAATAAACTCTGTTCTTCCGTAGTTTGGAACTACGAAAGTCTTCGTCCTTCTATAAAATGGCTACGCCCATAACAAAATTTCATTCTCCTCTGCAATTGTGGCTGCGGCCCATCAGCATTGATTTCTTCCTTACGGTTCTTCCCATTCCTCTTTAATACACAGTGCTGTGCACTCAAACTCTGCTGCTTCTGCCTCTGTACTATTTTCTTCCTGTTCAAAGGCTAGCATGTGACTTTAATATTTTCAACACTCCCCCTTAAAGTCAGCTGCTGGGTTATCAATCATACCCAAGCATTTTCTTAAAAATTCAAATGTCTTCTGCCCCAATGGTTTTGTTAAAATATCTGCATATTGCTCCTCTGTTTTACAATGTTGTAAAACAATTTCTCCATTGTTCACCAACTCTCTGATATAGTGAGACTTTGTATCTATGTGTTTTGTTCTCTTATGAAACACTGAATTCTTTGACAATGCAATAGCTGAGCTATTGTCACAATAAATCACTGTCCCTTTTACCTGTTCTTGGCATAAACTTCTCAACATCCTTCTCATCCAAATTGCTTGACACGCTGCTGTTGTAGCTACCACATACTCTGCCTCTACTATAGATAATGCTACAATCGGTTGTTTCTTAGAAGCCCATGAAATGGCTCCTGAACCCATATGAAAAAGATAACCAGAAGAGCTCTTCGGATCATCTACACTTCTAGCCCAATCAATGTCAATGTATCCAAATAACTCTGAATTTTCTGAAGCAGTATATAGAATGCCATAGCTTTTAGATCCTTTAACATACCTCAGAATTCTCTTTGCTTCCTGCAAATGTGTTTCTTTTGGCTTCTCCATAAATCTGGAAATCAAACTAACAACATGCATAATATCCGGCCTAGTTGCCGTCAAATACATGACACTGCCAACTATGCTTTTATACAAACTTGGATCAAAATCCTTGCTGTTGTCATCTTTACTCAACTTCAATCCCATTATTGTGGGAGTAATTGTAGCTTTGCACTCCTGCATATTAAATATTTTAAGCACTTCATTAAGATATTTTTCTTATGAAATAAAAATCCCATTTTCATCTTGTTCTACATATATTCCTAAGAAGTATCTCAACAAACCCATGTCAGTCATTTCAAATTCTTCTTTCATTACTGTTTTAAAATTTTCAATAAGGTAATCAACATTACTTGTGAAAATAACATCATCAACATATAACACTACAATCAACATTTTACCATCCTTTTATTTGATGTAGAGGGTGGGTTTTCCCTCACACTTTTCAAATCTATTTTCCAGTAGATAGGAGTCTATTCTACTATACCATGCTCTTGGTTCTTGCTTCAGCCCATAAAGAGATTTCTTCAATCTGCAGACTTTGTGCTCTTTGCCTTTCTTTTCATATTCGAGAGGTTGTTCAATGTAAACCTCTTCCATTAACACTCCATTTAGGAATGCTAACTTCACGTCCATTTGGTAAACTTTCCACTTGCTTTTTGCTGCTATGGACAACACTGCTCTCATAGTTTCCATCCTTACAACCGATGTGAAAGTTTCTTCATAATCTATCCCATGCTTCTGCTTATATCCTTTGACAACAAGTCTGGCCTTGTGTCTTTCTATTTTACCTTCAGCATTACTCTTGGTCTTGTAGACCCATTTAACTCCAATCACTTCTTTACCTTCTTGGAGATCAACCAACTGCCATGTTTTGTTCTTTTCTATGGCATTAATTTCATCATCCATAGCTTCTATCCATTTTCTATCTTTAATAGCATCTTAAAAATGAATAATATCATCAACTTGACAATACAAAGCAAATAAGGAATTCATACCTTCATTTGCCGCTTCCTGCACATAAATTTCATTAAGACTTCTGAACTTTGTTCCTCTTTCATCTGGTGTAGTCGTGCTTGAAGAAGAACTTGAATCTGCTCCACGTGATGTTCTTGGAGATGCACACCTGCTTCTTCTCAAGGGTGTTCTCGCTACTATTTGAGGTGTCCCTTGTTGTCCTTGTGCTGGTGGAGGTGGTGCTCCCGATGAGTTGTTAATTTCAATCTCATCTTCCTCATCTTCATCATGATATAAACAACTTTTAACATTAACTGTTTTCTCAATGCTTCCATCCCATGCTTCCTCTTCAATAAACTGCACATCTCTGCTTATTTCAAACTTCTTTGTGGATGGGTTATACAATCTGTATGCTTTGAGATCTTCACAATATCCAAGGAAGATGCACTTCTCCCCCTTACTATCCAACTTCTTCCTCAACTTATCAAGAATGTGTGCATATGCCACACATCCAAAAACTCTCATGTGGGTGACTCCCTGTTTTCTGCGACTCCACACTTCTTCTGGAACTTTGTTCATCACAGCTTTTGTAGTGCATCTATTTAAAATATACACAGCACAGTTTGTTGCTTCTGCCCAATACTCATTCGGCAAGTGTTTTTCTTTTAGCATGCTTCTCACCACTTCCATTATGGTTCGATTCTTCCTTTCAACAACTCCATTTTGTTGCGGTGTGTACCTTGTGGTAAATTTCTTGTGTATGCCATTCTCTCTGAAAAAATGGAGAAATTCCTTTGATATATATTCTCCTCCTCTATCAGTTCTGAGAAATTTAATGTGCATCCCCCTCTATTTCTCTACAAGAGCTTTAAAATAACAAAATTTCTGAAAGACTTCACTCTTATATTTCAGAAAATAAACCCACACTTTTCTTGTGAAATCATCTATGAAGGTAAGCATGTAGTTGTTGCCCGAAACTGATGCTGTCTACATCGGCCCACATAAATCTGAGTGAATGATCTCTAAGGGTGCTTTCGCCCTTATGCTTTTCCCTGATGGAAACTTTTCTCTGTGTTGCTTTCCCAAGATGCAGCCTTCACATAGGCTCTCAGGCTTCCCAATCAATGGCAAACCTCTTACCATTCCTTTTCTGTGCAACAATTTAATCCTCCGAAATTGAGATGTCCAAATCTCAGGTGCCATAACAAATTTTCATCTTTTGCTTCCTTCTGAGAGGCTTCTTATGTTACAGCTGCTATGCTCTTTCCTTTTCCTTTCAAGTTAGTGTTGAGCTTGAGAGGAAACATTCTATTGTTGGTCATATGTATTTCAGAAATGATTTTCTTGCTTGGAGGTATATCTTTTATTGTGCACACATCATCCTTGAAAATTACATTGTAACCTTTGTTTATGAGCTGCCCAATGATCAAAAGATTACACTTCAAACCTAGAACATAATACACATCTTGAACAAATTTTTTCTCACCATTTCTTGCTCGAATATTAACTCTGTCTTTTCCTTTGACAGAAATCTTAGTATTAGTCCCTGTGGTTACTTCTGATTTAATCTCTTCATCTAGATTGGCAAGCATTTCTCTGTTTCCAGTCATGTGATTACTACATCCTGAATCTAAGAACCAAACATCATCTTCTCTATCTTGTTCTACATTACATGTTAACAGCACATTACTTGGGTTCTTTTCTTCTTTTTCTACATTAGCATTCTGCCTATTTTTCATGTCATTTTTCTTCTTTCTACATTCATTGGCATAGTGCCCATATTTCTTGCAATAATGACATTTGACATTGGATTTTTCATAACTTTGTCCATGCGCATGTTGGTGTTGGTGTCCACCTTGTTGGTTGTTGCATTGACCGTGGCTCTGATTTTGAATGTTTCTCCTTCCATGTGAATGTGAAGGACTGTCCCTTCCACCTCTGTTTTGGCTTCTACCTCTTCTTATTCCTTTGCCTCGACGCCTTCCTCTTCTTGAAGGCATTTGGGTCTTGAAGGCATGCTCTAGAAATGAGTTTTCATCTCTTCTCAATCTCTGTTCATGAGTTATTAGTGAGGCATGAAGTTCATCTACCGTGAACTTTGAGAGATCTTTGGTCTCTTCTATGGTGGTAACAATAACATCAAACTTTGAGGGTAAGCTCCTAAAAAGTTTCTCCACAATCCTTTTTTCTTCAAGAGTTTCTCCATGGGACCTTATATGATTTACAATCCCAATGACATGTGTAAAAAGTTTGTCTATATTATCTGACTCTTTCATGCAGAGAGTTTCAAAATCTCTCCTCAGCAACTGAAGTTTTGTTGTTTTCACTTTCTCCATACCTTGATAGGCTACTTTCAAAGTTTCCCATGCATCCTTGGATCTCTTAGCTGCTACTATCCTTGGAAACATACTCTCATTTACTGCTTGATAGAATAGGAAGAGAGCTTTATATTCTTTCCTCCTATCGATCTTCAATATATCTTTCTCTGCTTGAGTTAAGGCATTAAAATCCTGCTCATCAGCTGGTTCAACAAAACCATTTTCTACAAATTCCCATAAGTCTTGTGAGACAAATAGGGCTCTCATGGTAATGGCCCAATAATCATAATTCTTTCCATTAAATTGTGGAAGCTAAACATTTCCAATATTCATACCTGTACTTGGTCTAGCCATTGCCTTTAAACTGAATTTTGAACTTAACGAAAACTGTCTTTCCTTCTCTGAAAGAAAAAAATATTTTAAACAAAACAACAACTCTATTTTCTTTGAGAAATACCTGAACTTTGTCTTCTGTTGAGCTTTCACTCTGCTGGAGAAATGCTGCAACGAGTCTTCTTCTTCTTTCATCTTCTTTGAAACCTTCAAAGAGCCTGAACTAGATCTGATACCATGTTGGAATTTCTGAGAATTCCAGAACAATGAATGGAGAGAGTAAACTCCCCTCTTCAACACAGAGAAATTTAAAAAAAATCTTGACAGGAGACAGAGTTTCAACTCTGAAAACAAACTTCTATTTCTTCAAAAAAAACTATTACAATGTCTTCCTCTACACAGAGGGATAACAGAAAGAGTGACTGATGTAGACGTAGTTCACGAAACCTTCACTGTCTCTCTTCAAAGTATACAATGTTGTATTCTCTTTTCCCACACTGCTGTGCACATTACAAAACAAAACATTGGAATACACAGGCTCTCAGGCCTTTTGGCTTTTATATGCCACATATATATATATATATAACATTACAAAACTATATTAAAATACTTTTAAAACAAAACTATTAAAAGACTTCCAGCCCCACATAACAAATGCGCTTTGAACGCGCGATTAAACAAATTTAAATCCAATCTAAACTTGCATCGGGTCCGTGACCTTAATGCAAAACAAACAACCGAACAAAATTTCGATTGCAATTGACTATCGGATGCGATGGATCCTTTTAATTCCACTGCATAGACTCCGTCAGGTCTGGGATCATAACAAAAACATGCGATCAATCGAAAATTTTCGATTGCGATTAACAAACGGACACAACGAACAAATATTAGAAACTGGTTCATAAACCAATTAGGTCCGGACTTTAAACATTGTGCGATCGGGCCTCGTAAAAAGGAGGTTCCGATCGTGATTGGAAAATAGATGTGATGACGCATAAAACTCCACCGTAATAAAATGGTCGGGTCCGCCCTTTGGTTAAAGCAATCGGGTCATCAAACAAACGACTTGCGATTCAAACTTTGCGATTGTATTGTGTTGTGCCACGTGGTCTGTGGACCCACGGGCCTCGGCTGTGGTGGAGGGTGATTACAATATGAAACACTTGCAATTGCGATCATCGCATCGCAATGTTTCAACACTGTTGTTTATTATATAAAAACGTTCCTCTTGTGGAACTCTACCTTATCAACAAGACACTTGGGCTTTGAAATATATATGTTGCGATTTGCGATTGCGATTGCATCGCATCGCAAATCTTCACATCAACAAGACACTGCTAATGAAACTTGCGATTCTGATTGGCACTTAAGGGGTGGGGACAACTTGTCATACCTCTTCAAAAATTAAAGAACTTCCGCTGTTTTAAGAAATTTTCTTAATTTCTGGTTGTTGAGGGCTTTAAAGCCCGAAAAGACAGATTTAAATAAACTTTGTTCTTCCGTAGTTTGGAACTACGAAAGTCTTCGTCCTTCTGTAAAACAGCCATGACCATAAAAATATTTAATTCTCCTCTGCAATTGTGGCTACGACCCATCAGCATTGATTTCTTCCTTACGGTTCTTCCCATTCGTCTTTAATACACAATGCTATGCACTCAAACTCTGCTGCTGCTGCCTCTGTACTCTTTTCTTCCTGCTCAAAAGCTAGCAGGTGACTTTTGTATTTTCAACACTCCCCCTTAAAGTCAGCTACTGGGTTATCAATCATACCCAAGAATTTTCTTAAAAATTCAAATGTCTTCTGCCACAATGGTTTTGTTAAAATATTTTCATATTTCTCCTCTATTTTACAATGTTGTAAAACAATTTCTCCATTGTTCACCAAATCTTTGATATAGTGAAATTTTGTATCTATGTGTTTTGTTCTCTTATGAAACACTGACTTCTTCGAAAATGCGATAGCTGAGCTATTGTCACAATAAACCATTGTCCCTTTTACTTGTTCTTGGCATAAACTTCTCAACATCCTTCTCATCAAAATTGCTTGACACGCTGCTGCTGTAGCTGCCACATACTCTGCCTCTGCTATAGATAATGCTAAAATTGGCTGTTTCTTAGAAGAGCATGAAATGACTCTTGAACCCATATGAAAAACATAACTGGAAGTGCGCTTCCAATCATCTACACTTCTAGCGCAATCACTGTCAGTGTATCCAACTAACTCTGAATTTTCTGAAGCAGTATATAAAATGCCATACCTTTTAGTTCCTTTAACATACCTCAGAATTCTCTTTGCTGCCTGCCAATGTGTTTCTTTTGGCTTCTCCATAAATCTGGAAATAAAAATAACAACATGCATAATATCTAGCCTAATTGCCGTCAAATACATGAGGCTGCCAACTATGCTTTTATACAAACTTGGATCAAAATCCTTGCTGCTGTCATCTTTACTCAACTTTAATCCCATTACTGTGGGAGTAATTGCAGCTTTGCACTCCTGCATATTAAATCTTTTAAGCACTTCATTAAGATATTTTTCCTGTGAAATAAAAATCCCATTTTCATCTTGTTCTACTTCTATTCCTAAGAAGTATCTCACCAAACCCATGTCAGTCATTTCAAATTCTTCTTTCATTACTGTTTTAAAATTTTCATTAAGGTAATCATCATTACCTATGAAAATAACATCATCAACATATAACACTACAATCAACATTTTACCATCATTTTCTTTGATGTAGAGGGTGGGTTCTCCCTCACACTTTTCAAATCCATTTTCCAGTAGATAGGACCCTATTCTACCGTACCATGCTCTTGGTGCTTGCTTCAACCCATAAAGAACTTTCTTCAATTTTCAAACTTTGTGCTCTTGGCCTTTCTTTTCATATCTGAGAGGTTGTTCAATGTAAACCTCTTCCATTAACACTCCATTTAGGAATGCTGACCTCACGTCCATTTGGTAAACTTTCCACTTGTTTTGTGCTGCTATGGACAACACTGCTCTCACGGTTTCCATTCTTGCAACCGGTGCAAAATTTTCTTCATAATCTATCCCATGCTTCTGCTTGTATCATTTGACAACAAGTCTGGCCTTGTGTCTTTCTATTTTACCTTCGGCATTACTCTTGGTCTTGTAGACCCATTTAACTCCAATCACTTCTTTACCTTCTAGGAGATCAACCAACTCCCATGTTTTGTTCTTTTCTATGGCATTAATTTCATCATCCATATCTTCTATCCATTTTCTATCTTTAATAGCATCTTCAAAATGAATAATATCATCAAATTGACAATACAAAGCAAATAAGGAATTCATACCTTCATTTTCCGCTTCCTGCACATAAATTTCATTAAGACTTGTGAACTTTGTTCCTCTTTCATCTGGTGTAGTCGTGCTTGAAGAAGAACTTGAATCTGCTCCACGTGATGTTCTTGGAGATGCACACCCGCTTCTTCTCAAGGGTGTTCTCGCTGTTGTTTGAGGTGTCTCTTGTTGTCCTTGTGTTGGTGGAGGTGGTGCTCCCGATGAGTTGTTAATTTCAATCACATCTTCCTCATCTTCATCATGAGATAAAAATTTTTTAACATTAACTGTTTTCTCACTGCTTCCATCCCATGCTTCCTCTTCAATAAACTGCACATCTCTGCTTATTACAAACTTTTTTGTGGATGGGTTATACAATCTGTATCCTCTGGGATCTTCACAATATCCAAGGAAGATTCACTTCTCCCCCTTACTATCCAACTTCTTCCTCAACTTATCAGGAATGTGTGCATATTCCACACATCCAAAAACTCTCATGCGGGTGACTCCCTGTTTTCTACCACTCCACGCTTCTTCTGGAACTTTGTTCATCACAGCTTTTGTAGGGCATCTATTTAAAATATACATAGCACAGTTTGTTTCTTCTTCCCAATACTCATTCGGAAAGTGTTTTTCCTTTAGCATGCTTCTCAACACTTCCATTATGGTTCGATTCTTCCTTTCAGAAACTCCATTCTGTTGCGGTGTGTACCTTGTGGTAAATTTATTTTGTATGCCATTTTCTCTGCAAAAATAGAGAAATTACTTTGATATATATTCTCCTCCTCTATCAGTTCTGAGAACTTTAATGTGCATCCCACTCTATTTCTCTACAAGAGCTTTAAAATAGAAAAATTTCTGAAAGACTTCACTCTTATATTTCAGAAAATAAACCCACACTTTTATTGTGAAATAATCTATGAAGGTCTGCATGTAGTTGCTGCCCGAAACTAATGTTGTCTGCATCAACCCACATAAATCTGAGTGAATGATCTCTAAGGGTGCTTTCTCCCTTATGCTTTTCCCTGATGGAAAATTTTCTCTGTGTTGCTTTCCCAAGATGTAGCCTTCACATAGGCTGTCAGGCTTCTCAATCAATGGAAAACCTCTTACCATTCCTTTTCTGTGCAACAAATTTAATCCTCCAAAATTGAGATGTCCAAATCTCAGGTGCCATAACCAATTTTCATCTTTTGCTTCCTTCTGAAAGGCTTCTTGTGTTACAGCTGCTATGCTCTTTCCGTTTCCTTTCAAGTCAGTGTTGAGCTTGAGTGGAAACATTCTATTGCTGGTCATATGTATTTCAGCAATAATTTTCTTGCTTGGAGGTATATCTTTTATTGTGCACACATCATCCTTTAAAATTACATTGTAACCTTTGTTTATGAGCTGCCTAATGCTCAAAATATTACACTTCAAACCTGGAACGTAATACACATCTTGAACAATTTTTTTCTCACCATTTCTTGCTCGAATACTAACTCTACCTTTTCCTTTGATAGAAATCTTAGTATCAGTCCCTGTGGTTACTTCTGATTTAACCTCTTCATCTAGATTGACAAATATTGCTCTGTTTCCAGTCATGTGATTACTACATCCTAAATCTAAGAACCAAACATCATCTTCTCTATCTTGTTTTACATTACATGTTAACAACACATTACTTGGGTTCTTTTCTTCTTTTGCTACATTAGCATTCTGCCTATTTTTCATGTCATTTTGCTTCTTTCTACATTCATTGGCATAGTGCCCATATTTATTGCAATAATGACATTGGACATTGGATTTGTCATACCTTTTTCCATGCGCATGTTGGTGTTGGTGTCCACCTTGTTGGCTGTTACATTGACCGTGGCTCTGATTTTGACTGTTGCTCCTTCCATGTGAATTTGAAGGACTGTCCCTTCCACCTCTATTTTGGCTTCATTCTCTTCCTCTTCCTTTGCCTCGACCTCTTCCTCTTCCTAAAGGCATCTGGGTCTTGGAGGCTTTCTCTAGAGACGAGTTTTCATCTCTTCTCAGTCTCTGTTCATGAGTTATTAGTGAGGCATGAAGTTCATCTACCGTGAACTTTGAAAGATCTTTGGTCTCTTCTATGGTGGTAACAATAACATCAAACTTTGAGGGTAAGCTCTTCAAAAGTTTCTCCACAATCCTTCTTTATTCAAGAGTTTCTCCATGGGACCTTATCTAATTTACAATCCCAATAACATGTGTAAAAAATGTGTCTATATTATCTAAATCTTTCATGCAGAGAGTTTCAAAACCACTCCTCAGCAACTGAAGTTTTGTTGTTTTCACTTTCTCCATACCTTGATAGGCTACTTTAAAAGTTTCCCATGCAGCCTTGGATCTCTTAGCTATTGCTATCCTTGGAAACATACTCTCATTTACTGCTTGATACAATAGGAAGAGAGCTTTAGAGTCTTTCTTCCTATTGCTCTTCAATATATCTTTCTCTGCTTGAGTTAAGGCATTAAAAGCCTACTCATCAGCTGGTTCAACAAAACCATGTTCTACAAATTCCCATAAGTCTTGTGAGACAAATAGGGCTCTCATGGCAATGGCCCAATAATCATAATTCTTTCCATTAAATTGTGGAAGCTAAACATTTCCAATATTCATACCTGTACTTGGTCCAGCGATTTCCTTTAAACTGAACTTTGAACTTAAACAATTTGTCTTTCCTTCTCTGAAAGAACAAACTCTTTTAAACAAAACAACAACTCTGTTTTATTTGAGAAATACTTGAACTTTGTCTTCTGTTGAGCTTTCACTCTGCTAGAGAAATGTTGCAACAAGTCTTCTTCTTCTTTCAGCTTCTTTGAAACCTTCAAAGAGCCTGAACTAGCTATGATACCATGTTGGAATTTCTGAGAATTCCAGAACAATGAATGGAGAGAGTAAACTCCCCTCTTCAACACAGAGAAATTTAAAAAAAATATTGACAAGAGACAGAGTTTCAACTCTGAAAACAAACTTCTATTTCTTAAAAAAAAACTATTAAAATGTCTTCCTCTACACAGAGGGATAACATAAATAGTGACTGCTGCAGACACAGTTCACGAAACCTTCATTGTCTCTCTTCAAAGTAGACACTACTATATTCTCTTTTCCCGCACTGCTGTGCACATTACAAAACAAAACATTTGAATATGCAGGCTCTCAGGCCTTTTGGCTTTTATATGCCACATATATATAAAAAACTTTTCAAAACTATATTAAAAGACTTTTAAAACAAAATTATTAAAATACTGTCGGGCCCACATAACAAATGCGCTTTGAACGCGTGATTAAACAAATTTAAATCCAATCTAAACTTCCATCAGGTCCGTCACCCCAATGTAAAACAAACAGCCAAACAAAATTCTGATTGCGATTGAATATCAAATGTGATGGCTCCTTTTAATTCCACTACAGAGACTCCGTCGGGTCTGGGCTCATAAAAAAAACATGCGATCAATCGAAAAGTTTCGATTGCGATTAACAAACAGACACGATGAACAAATATTAAAAGTTGGCTCATAAACCAATCGGGTCCGGACTTTAAACATTGTGCGATCGGGCCTCGTACAAAGGAGGTTCCGATCGTGATTGGAAAACAGATGCGATGACGCATAAAACTCCACCGTAATAAAATGGTCGAGTCTGCCCTTTGGTTAAAGCAATCGGGCCATCAAACAAACGACTTGCGATTCAAACTTTTTGATTGTATTGTGTTGTACCACGTGGTCTGTGGACCCACAGGCCTCGCCTATGGTGGAGGGCGATTACAATATGAAACATTTGCGATTGCGATCATCGCATCGCAATGCTTCAACACTGCTGTTTATTATATAAAAACGTTCTGCTTGCGGAACTCTACCAAATCAAAAAGACACTTGCGCTTTGAAATATATATGTTGTGATTTGCGATTGCGATTACATCGCATCGCAAATCTTCACATCAACAAGACACTGCTAATGAAACTTGCGATTCCGATTGGCACTTAAGTGGTGGGGACCACTTGTCCTGCCTCTTCAAAAATTAAAGAACTTCCGATGTTTTAAGCAATTTTCTTCATTGCTGGTTGTTGAGGGCTTTAAAGCCCAAAAAGACTGATTTAAATAAACTTTGTTCTTCCGTAGTTTGGAACTAGGAAAGTCTTCGTCCTTCTGTAAAACAGCTACACCCATAACAAAATTTAATTCTCCTCTTCAATTGCGGCTGCGGCCCATCAGCATTGATTTCTTCCTTACAGTTCTTCCCATTCCTCTTTAATACATAGTGCTATGTACTCAAACTCTACTATTGTTGCCTCTGTACTCTTTTCTTCCTACTCGAAGGCTAGCAGGTGAATTTAATATTTTCAACAGATTCTAATTTGTAAAGTTGCTAGACCGGTAACATGGCTAAGGTAGGTGATTCAAATTCGTTTGATTAATTAAAAATTATTAAACGACATTAATAAATGGCGGGGAATTGAGTTTGTAATGTGTCTATCACTATTGAAACACCATGATCCGCATTGTTGAGATTTTATTCTTATTTTTTAATTAAATTTGGAGAAAAATCTCATGTAGGTGACAACAATAGGATTTGTTGCTACATTGGCTCCATCAATTTCTGATGAGGAGTTAATGCATCCTATATTTGTTGTGAGAGAATTTATGAGTTTGTTTCCATTCACAACTATAAAATGTAAGCCCGTAGAGGCAAGTGAGCATGATGAGGAATGTGTAGTGAGGAAGAGCTGAGCAGATGAGAAACTCAGCAATTGTATTTTCTCCAGTTGATGAATGAGATTGTTGATGCCCTGTTAGGTGGACGTAGCCCAGATTGGTTGGGTGAACCACATTAAAATTTGTATTTTTCATGGTTGAATGTTGTGTGTGTGTCTTATTTGATTTTATATTTCCGTTGTTGAAATCTAACAATTGGTATCGGAGCTTGAGTGTGGGCAGCCGATTGCAGAAGCCGTGAGCTGTTCATTCATAGCTATTCGTTGCCGAGTTGTGAGCTGTTGTGTTGAGCGTAAGAAAATTGAAGGAGCCATGGGTCTGGTTCTACGTTTCAATTGAGAGGAGGGTTTGGTTCTGAGTTTAACTTGAGAGGAACCACAGCTCCTGAATTAAACTGCTAATGACGTGACAGCCAGTGTCGTTTGATATTTATGTTGAACTGTGAGCTGAAGTTGAGTGTGATAGCTGAGTACAAAACAGGGGTTGTGTGGAGTTTTGAAGGATGCCGTGTTGAAGAGTCGTGGCCTGTTGAGAGGCCGCGAGGTGAAAGTTTCTTAGTGCAGTTTGAAGGAGGCCAAGGTCTGTTGTGCGAACGGTGAACTGCTGGACGTGAACGATGAACTGCTAGATGTCAAACGTTGAACGGTGAAATTCCATTTAAACGTTTTTGGTTTATGCCCGTTGCCCAAATAATTTCGATTTAAACCTTTTTTCAAAATCGATTTATATATTTTCCTTACGGCTTCTTTCAAATAATTTTACATTGAATTGTAATAATTCAATGTGTATTTAAAAAAATCGATTTCAATTGAATTTTTTAACATCGATTTATATAAATCGATTTGAGTGGTGGTTTTAAAGTTAAATCGATTTTGTTAAAAAGGGTGGCACTTAGAATTATATTATAATGGTGGCATGTTTTAAAAAAAAAATCGATTTGACATTTAATAATATTAATGCCATTTGTATTTGAAAAAGAAAAAGAAGTCGATTGGTTTTATATATGATATTATAACTATATCATATATCGTTTTTTAAATTGTAATATGCCATGATATTATAAGGCAAGGGCATTTTCTTTTTAAATTGATTTGTAATATTAATGCCATTTGCATATGGCATTAAGAGGAAAGGCATTCTATAAGGTGAAGGGCATTATTTTTTAAATAAAACTTCATTTATTAAAAGTTGCAATTGGAGGTTGTTTTTTGTGACACAACATGGAAAAAACACAAAGTGCCCAGTTTGAGATCGAGAAGTTTAATGGGAAAAACAACTTCAAGATCTGGAAAGTGAAGATATATGATTTACTTGTGCAACAAGGCGTGGCAAAGGCGTTGTTGGGGAAATCCAAACAACCTTACACCATGACAGATGATGAATGGAGTGACTTAGATGAAAGAGCATTGAGCGACATTCGACTCTGTTTGGTGGATGATGTTTTGTTTAACATCGTGTCAGATAAAACTGCTACTGGTTTGTGGACAAAGCTTGAAAAGATGTACATGAAAAAATCCTTAACCAATAGGATTCTTCTGAAGTGACAGTTGTACAGTTTGCGCATGAAGGAAGGTACGATGATAACTGATCATATGAATACCTTTAATACTCTCCTGGTGCAATTAGAAAGTATAGAAGAAAATTTTGAATCAGAAGATAAAGCTGTAACTTTATTATGCTCATTGCCCGAGTCATGGGATCATTTTGTTACTTCTATAAGTCTTAGTTCATCAGAAACCCTTGAATTTGATGATGTTGTTGGAGCTTTGTTGTCTGAAGAAACAAGGAAGAGGTCAAATTCAGAAACCTCTACATCAGAACCAATGATGGTCAGCGGTCGTTCTAAAGAAAGATGCTTCAGTAAGCACAACAACTCGCGTTCAAAATCGAAAGGGAAGAAGAGTAAGGTAAAGTGCTGGTTTTGTGGTAAATCAGGACACTTGAAGAAGGACTATTGGAAGAGACGGCAAACATCTAAAGGAGACTCCTCGACAGAAATGAAAGAAGCAAACACGAAGGATACAGGTTCGGCATCCAGTTCAGGTATGAGTGATGAAGTGTTATCAGTTAGTTTGTCTAATCATGATCAACTTTGGTTGTTAGATTCTGGTCCATCAAATCACATGTGCATTCATAGAGAGTGGTTTAAAACTTATAAATCAATCAATGATGGAGTTTTTTACATGGGAAATGATGCCTCATGTAATATTGTGGGAATTGGAAGCATCCAGATTAAAATGTTTGATGGGACAAATAAAATTCTAACTGATGTAAGACACATACCTGAACTAAGAAAAAACCTCATTTCACTAGGAGTACTAGACACTAATGGATATAAGACCTTTATTCAAGGTGGAGTAATGAAAGTTTATAACGGAATTTTACTAGTAATGAAAGCAAAAAAGGTTGGAAATCTTTTTCAGTTAGAAGGGAGAATAGAGTCAGATCATGCTTCTACAGTATCTGAAAGTGACATTGATTCTATTCATTTATGGCATCAAAGGTTGGGCCATATGAGCGAAAGAGGATTAAAAATTTTGTCTGATCGTAAGTTACTTCCTAGTTTAAAATCTTCTAAGTTAGATTTCTACAAACATTGTCTGTTTGGGAAACAAAGCAAGAAGAAGTTTAAAACTGGAAAACATACTAGTAATGGAATCCTTGATTATATCCATTCTGATGTTTGGGGTCCATCTCCTACAATCTCATATGGAGGATTGTCATATTTTGTATCTTTTATTGATGATTTCTCTAGAAAAGTGTGGGTCTACATGTTAAAGAAGAAGTCTGATGTATTCATGGTTTTCAAACAGTTTAGAGCATTAGTTGAAAACATCACTGGAAGAACCATTAAATGTTTAAGAACTGACAATGGTGGTGAGTTTACTTCAAAGGAATTTGATAATTATTGCAAAGACGCTGGGATCGAAAGACATAAAACCACTGTATATATTCCTCAACAAAACGGAGTTGTTGAACGCATTAACAGGACTCTCTTAGAGAGAGCAAGAAGTATGCTTAGTAACGCCAATTTGCAGAAGGAATTGTGGATAGAAGCGGTTTCTACAGCTTGTTACTTGGTAAATTGATCACCATAAACTGCAATAGGATGCAAAATTCCTCAAGAGGTATGGAAAGGTTATCCATGTGATTATTCCAAACTGAAATTTTTTGGTTGTGATGCATATGCTCTAGTTCCGAAACATCAACGTTCTAAATTAGATTATAAATCAAAAAGATATATCTTTGTTGGATATGGTGATGGGACTAAGGGATACAGGTTGTGGGATCCTACTACTCACAAGATCATCATTTATAGAGATGTTAAATTTAATTAATCCTCACTTGAAAATCCAGATGTAGATGATAAATTGAAACAGGATAATGTACCTAAGTTTCAACACATTCAGTTTGAAACCAGTTCAAATACTGATAACAGTCCAGATGAACAAGTTTCAGATTCAGATCATGAACAAGTTTCAGATGTAGATCATGAAAGTGTTTCAAATGCTGATCATGAAGAAGTTCCTACAGAAAATAATCAGCAAATTGGGGAAGTACCAGAAACATCTTTAAGGAGGTCTACGAGAATCAGACGTCTTCTTAAAAGGTATGATGATTATGTTACTTTAGTTTCTTTAACCGTTAACAATGATGAACCTTTGTGCTATCAGGAAGCTATAGAAGGTTCAAACAGTGGTAAGTGGAAAGAGGCTATGAAGGACGAGATGAAGGCATTAGACAAGAATGCCACATGGGATCTGGTAGAACTTCCTAAAGACAGGAAAACTGTAGGATGTAAGTGGGTTTACAAATTGAAGAAGGGTGTTGATGATACAGAAGACAGGTACAAAGCGAGGCTGGTCGCAAAATGTTTTTCTCAGAAATCCGGCATTGACTTTCATGAGATATTTTCACCAGTTGTAAAAATTGTTTTAATTCGGATTGTGCTAGCATTAGTTAATTTACTTGATTTATAGTTACAACAACTAGATGTTAAAACTACATTTCTACATGGAGATTTATATGAGGAGATTTACATGGAACAACCCGAAGGGTTTGTTCAAAATCGCAACAACAAATTTGTTTGCAGGCTCAAGAAATCATTGTATGGTCTGAAGCAGTCGCCTCGACAATGGTACAAGAAATTTGATTCTTTCATGATGAGTCAAAATTATATAAGAAGTGAATATGATCATTGTGTTTACTTTAAGTAGTTAAGTAATGGCATGTTCATTATCTTAGTGTTGTATGTTGACGATATGCTTTTAGCAAGAAAAAGCATTGAAGAAATCAACAGGTTGAAGACTCAGATGGCAAGGACGTTTGATATGAAAGATCTAGGAGCAGCAAGACAGATTTTGGGCATGGAGATTTTCAGAGACAGGAGCAATGGTAAGTTGTGGCTATCACAAAAGAAGTATATTGAGAAAATACTCTTGAGGTTTGGTATGAACAATGTGAAGCTTGTTTCAGTCCCTTTAGCTTCCCATTTTAAGCTTTCTTCAAGTTTATGTCCTAACACTAATGAAGAAAAGGAATATATGTCTCGAATTCCATATGCCAATGTAGTAGGTTGTTTGATGTATGCGATGGTTTGTACTCGACCAGATATTTCACATGCAGTTGGGGTTGTCAGCGGGTATATGGAAAATCACAGAGAAGAACACTACTGTAGAAAGGAATGGGTAGCTTCGATATTTGAAGGGTAATAAGCAATTACGCTTATCACTTATAATAGGAGCAAGAATTTTCATGGATATGTTGACTTCCTGAGCTTCAGCAGTGATTTGATAAGAGAAGGTCAACGTAGGTATGTCTTTACTAAGTAGGAGCGTATTAGCTAGATGTTGTAGCTACGTAATGATTTTTCTTTTATCCACTAAGCGTAATACATAGCTGCTTCACATGCTTGCAAAGAAGCAGTTTGGTTGAAAGGTTTGTTTGGTGAGTTTGGTAGGTTGCAGGACAGCATCAAGTTATTTTGTGATAATCAAAGTGCAATTCATTTGGCTAGAAATTCGGCCTATCATAGTAAATCAAAGCATATACATATCAAGCACCATTTTGTAAGACAAGTTATCACTGAAAGGGGAGTCTCTCTTGAAAAGGTGCATACAAAGGAAAACTGTGCAGACATGTTCACGAAACCGGTTTTTTTAGAGAAGCTACGATGGTGTCTCGCTTCTCTTGGCTTGCAAAAAAGATAATAATAATAATGAAACAGGGTATCAGGCTAATTGTTTTCAAGGTGGATATTGTTGAGATTTTATTCTTATTTTTTAATTAAATTTGGAGAAAAATCTCATGTAGGTGACAATAATAGGATTTGTTGCTACATTGGCTCCATCAATTTCTGATGAGGAGTTAATGCATCCTATATTTGTTGTGAGAGAATTTATGAGTTTGTTGCCATTCACAGCTATAAAATGTAAGCCCGTAGAGGCAAGTGAGCATGATGAGGAATGTGTAGTGAGGAAGAGCTAAGCAGATGAGAAACTCTACAATTGTATTTTCTCCAGCTGATGAATGAGATTGCCGATGCCCTGTTAGGTGGATGTAGCCCAGATTGGTTGGGTGAACCATGTTAAAATTTGTGTTTTTCATGGTTGAATGTTGTGTGTGTGTCTTATTTGATTTTATATTTCTGCTGCTGAACTCTAACACGCATGACAAGAGAGAACGGTAATGCTTCAGCTCAGACCAGTATCATTTTGAATTCGCTCAAAAATATTTTTTATCTCATTAACACAAGTTAAAATATGTGTTTCTTTTTGAAAGATCATAAGTTCAAAACCAAAAGGTTAATGTATGTATGCTTTGTAGACTTAGTAGTCCAATAGCCTAATAAGGTCCTTTGTCCCACAAACAAGAGATCCAGTACATTAATTTGGTATCTGGCTTGGCAGTTAAAATTAGATAATAATAAGTTCAAAATGAGAGAGGTAGAGTATGTATGCCTTGCTAAACTTAGCAGTCAAATAGCCCTAGTAAGTATCTCGTCCCACAAACAAAAGGTCTAGTTCAAAACCACAGGGGTAGAGTATGTATGCCTTTTTACACTTAGCAATCTAATAGCCTAGGTAGGTCCTTTGTCCCACAGAGAAGAGGTCTAGTACATTAATTTGGTGTCTAGCTTGATAGCCAAAATTAGATAACAATAAGTTCAAAACCAGAGAGGCAGAGTATGTATGCCTTGGTAAACTTAGCAATCGAATCTCCCATGTAAGCATCTTGTCCCACAAACAAAAGGTCTAGTTCAAAACCAGAGAGGTAGAGTATGTATGCCTTTGTACACTTAGCAATATAATAGCCTAGGTAGGTCCTTTGTCCCACAAAGAAGAGGTCTAGTGCATTAATTTGGTGTCTGACTTGAAAGCTAAAATTAGATAACAATAAGGTCAAAACAAAAGAGGTAGAGTATGTATGCCTTGGTAAACTTAGCAGTCAAATCTCCCATGTAAGCATCTTGTCCCATAAACAAAAGGTCTAGTTCAAAACTAGAGGGGTAGAGTATGTATGCCTTTGTACACTTAGCAGTGTAATAGCCTAGGTAGGTATTTTGTCCCGCAAAGAAGAGGCCTAGTACATTAATTTGGTGTCTGGCTTGACAGCGAAAATTAGATAACAATAAGTTCAAGACCAGAAAGGTAGAGTATGTTGAGATTCAACAAGATGATGAGCTTAGTGAAAAGAGTCGCCTTCACTAAGTGGGCCCGCAAGGTATTTTTGGTGCAAGTCTATTTTTAGACTATCTAATTTTAGACATGATGATCATATTTCAGAAGTTGCAAGATGCTATTTGTGAATGGTTGACCAAGTTAGAAAAATAGATGAAATTCTATTTTTATAATATTGGGCGAAGTCTATTTATAGATTGTTAATCTAAAAATAGATGCATGTCGATTATTATTAGCTCTTAATAATAATCAGACTCTAAACAACAACTTACTTTGTTGGAGCACTTTCTTTCAATTCAAAGATGTGCCACATCAGTGGACTAAGGGAATACTGGAGCTAATGCATGGAGGACTCAGTTAGAACTCAAGTGGCAGAGTTATGACACAGTTGGAAGAAGTAGTTATGGAGTTGTATTCAGTTTAACTCAGTTAGACTTAGTTGAGCTAATTGTATCTAGTCTAACAGATTGATACACTAGTGAGAGTGGAGTGAATTAATTAGTTAACTAATTCACAAATAATAAATCATTAATCAACTGAAAAATACAAAATTTAACTACAGTGCATGGCAGTTTCAGTGGAGACCCAGTGGAGAGATAGGTGAAAGGGCAAGATAGACTATCTGTTGTGACTATAGTGATGCATTGATTGCATCACACACACATTGGAGTTTCCAATGAGGATTACACATTCAAGGAAAGGGAAATTTGAATTCATTTACAGCTATTCTTCAACAGGGATTGCGCAGTGGAGGTAAGCTAGCAGGAGGGAAAAGATCGGTGCATGGATTTGCAAGATTGTTCCTGATGAGTGTATGACGATTGTATTATACTGAGATCTTGATAAGATTTGTATGAGGATTTTCATATGATTCTATGATACATAATATATATTTGGGGTTTTTAGCTTCACGCTTTCCCAGTTAAAAACTGTGTTATGTGAGATTGTTTTTATTTATGCTTTACATGCGTGTGCAATTAAATTTTCCTCAAAATATTAACAAGTGGAATAGATTTAGTATCTTGCATAAAGTTAAATAGTGTGAGATAAGGTGGATCTAGGACATATGCATGCTTAGTGCATATAATTTCTACATGGTATCGGAGCATTGTTGATTGAAGATTGCAATTGTAAAGTGAGTTTGCGCTTGTGGACAATTCCAATTTTCTACAGAAGATTCTTGGTGCAGAAGTCGAGTATACATTGAAATGTCTTTCAACGGGTCAAGATTGGAGTATGCCCTTGATGGGATCTCGAATTACATAGCCTAGAAGGATAGGATGGAGGCAGTGTTGGAGGATAATGTACTAAAGGAGTTCATCGATAGCGATGTTCCTAAGCCGAGATCTAGCGATCACTACAAGAAAAAATCACATTGGTGAGGGTCATGCTTGTGACGGACCTTTAAGGTCCGTCACCAATGTCACATATGGTGACGGTCATTAAAAAACCGTCACTGTAAGTGTATATAGTGATGGTCCTTTATGGTCCATCACCAAAGACATTTTCAATGACACTTTTGGTGAGGGTCGTTAAAGGCCCATCACTAATTCTCTCTTTGGTGACACTTCTAGTGACGAACTTTTAATTACCCTCACCGATGCTCTTTTTGTTACTTTTGGTGACGGTCAAAAAATGTCCGTCATCATTGATCACTAAAAACCGTCACTATAAGTGTATATAGTGATGGTCCTTTATGGTCCGCCACTAAAGACATTTCACTTTTGGTGAGGGTCGTTAAAGGCCCATCACTAATTCTCTCTTTGGTGACACTTCCAGTGACGAACTTTTAATGACCCTCACCAATGCTCTTTTTGTTACTTTTGGTGACGATCAAAAAATGTCCGTCATCATTGATCATTCCAATGAGTTTTTGATGGCGCTATGTGCCTGGTAATATATTTTTTGTCAAAATATAACGATTTAATACCATTATTGTTGAGCATTTTTTATAATATGTCCAAGGCCATATTGGTTAGGGTCAGTCAATTTTTTAATAAGTAATAAGCGTGTATCATTTCCCTCAAGTAATGACTAGTCGAATAGATATTTCCTATGAGTCAACACATGATTCATATCTATTAAGTTTATTATCTAGAAAATTTCATTTAGATAAAGTTCCACTATTGTGTGTAGGAAACATATTATTTAATACATAATCAAGCTCTGAAAATTCTATTAATGAGAAAGACCTAACAATCCTCAACAATCTGGGCACACCTTAAATTAATGCTTTGGCACACACTAACATTTCTTATTACCCCACATGTCTTGGAACATCTTTGTACCTAGAACATCTTGTGATGGCATTGACACCCAAGCACATGGTGGCATGCGCTAGCACAACATGGAACTCTCCTAGCATGTGTTGGCATGTTGCATATTGTCCCTAGCATGCCCTGGAACACCTTGGTTGAATGCATTGACATACATTAGCACTTGGCACACAATGCCACTTGGCATGTATTGGGACCTATTATCAGTGTGCCTAGCATTCCCCTTTTCAAAAAGATAAAGTCCTGGCTTATTAACCCTCTTATTGGTTCTTCCTTTTGTTGCCTTGACACATATTGATATATCTCTGTGTTCCTGTATCATATCCTTAGTACTGTAAGAGGTATTGGTATATTCTAGCACCATACTATTAATTGGCACATAGAAATATAGAGAGGATTTAGGTAATACCCTGAACTCCTAAGCACACTTTGGGAATTCTGGTGACATGCCTTGATATTCCCTAGCATGCCTTACCAATGCTTAGCATACCTTGTCACTCCTTCCTTGGCATGACAACTAACACTCATTAACACTAGTCTCTGGCACACGTTCCTCATATTCATTAGCTTCCATGAATTTTTACCTAGTGCTCCCTTAATGTTTTTTTCCTAGTATTCCTTAACACTCATCAACATGCATTATCAATCTCTAGCATACCTTAGCACTCTTCAACATTCCCTTCCACTTCATAACATGCATAACACTAGTCCATGACACATATTGGCGCTTCGCACGTGTTGGCACTTGGAAAGTCTTAGCATGTATGGAATATGTTGAGATGCCTTGGTATTATTTAGCATGATTTAATATTAAATTTATTTGTGATGATCAATTTTTGGAAAGTAGATGAGAAGCAACAAAGGAATACTTGGCACTTAGAATGCACTAAGACTTTGCACTTGGCACCTATTTCCGCCTAGTGTTAGTGTGCCTAGCATGCCTCTCTTGGAAAAGGTAAATTAATTACTTATTAACCCTCTTATGTGTTCATTTCCTTGTAGTTTAACTTTTTTCTCCCTTTTGTTGTCTTGAAAGTCCCTGACACGCATTGACACACCCTTGCACATCTTAGCATGTTTGACATGTATTCCCACTCTCTGGCACATCAAGGGGGTGAAGAGAGATGTAGTCCTAAAGTAGGTTGAGTATGAGGGCCCAATAAGGGTTGCTAAAGGGAGGTCATCATCATCCTCCAAGAGCAAGATCATCATGTGAGGGTTCAGAAGAATGTTGCATACCTTAATGGTCGGTTTGTGCTAGGAAGTAGGATGGAATATTGTTTGTTCTCTTCTAGCAAATCAAGCTTAAGAGAGGTTTCTCATGAGAAACTGGGCATGTGATTTCAATGGTCTCTTTGTGTGAAGGCCACATCAAATTCTAAAATGTTGAAATTTGCAACAAGAAACAGTGAGATTGGAAACTAGAAAGGATAAAAAAAAATGCACCCACAGTGGTGAGGAATTTTGATGCACTAAGAGTGAGGAATGTGGGGCGTCTAATTTGTTTTTCCCTTAAATAAATTGGACAATAAATTGTAATTTCATCTCATAACAGCTTGTGTCAGTTAATTAATTCATGATGACTGAGTTAGCTCAAGAAATTCAAGTTGAGGGTCTAATATGAGGCATTTAGAGTGATTCTAATATTTTTGGGGTCCAGTTGAAGTTGATGCATTAGGGGGTGCAAATGTAATTAACTCAATTAAATGAGTTAAAATCAATTTAGCTAGTTCTAACGAAAGGATGAGCTAGTGAGAGGTCCAAAGGAATAAATTAGATTTAATTCACAATGAGTGATCAATCAGATAACTGATAATTCACTATTAATAGTTGCATGCATGTCAGTTTCGTGGAATACCCAGTTGAGACAGAGGTTAAAGGGAACATAACTATCATTTTTTGGTTAAAGGGAACATAACTATCAGTTTTATTCAGAGAAAGTTTCCCATCTGCAATTATAAAGTCATTGGGATGCCATGATGGATTGCGCAATCAAGGAAGACTGATTTTCATAATTAATAAGGAGTTAATTCCCTAGGAATTGCATGAGTAAGGCAGGCTGAAGTAAATATTATAATTGGCTAAGTACTAGACCGAGTTTGCCTAGATCAACGGGAGACAATTGACAGAGTGCTGGAGAATCTGATGAGAGATTAAGCATTGTATTGTTTCATGATTCCTTGACTTAATACACAATAGAGATAGATGGGTTTTGATTAGTTGCTTTCCCCAAATACATCATGTTGTTGTGCGATTGATAATTTATTTCTCTTACTTATATATGATTGTGCGATCGTGTTTTGTTTTCGTAAATTGTAGGAAGGATTCAGTATCTTGTTTTAGTAGATTACAAGATCAGATTGAATATTGTTGGTTATATTTTCTACATGGTATCAGAGCAGGAATTTTTTGGGCGGCGAGTTTGTAGAGAATCTTTGAATATTTTGGATTAAAATTTTCGAAAACAAATAGAATATTTGGATTCCTTGCGAAAATCTACCCAAATGGAAAAATAATTGGTCAAATCGGAGCTCGGATGAGGGATATATCATCGATTTAAAATCAACTCTTTTTTAGAAACTTTTTGTAACTTCGGGACAATTACATTGTGTGCGAGTCAAGAACCTATATGCACTTGAGGTACCGGATGCATGCAAATCTTTGAGGAGAAAGGAATAATTTAGAGACTTGGTGGTTTAGAGGGAGCATAAATTACCTCTCAACATGCATCCTCATGAGAAGCAGTCTCAGAAGGTTGTGGAGTAGCTGCCACAATTGGAGAAGCAGAGAGGAGACCGAGTGGAAGCGTCCACTCAAGCAGAGACCTCCATAAGGGGGAAATTTCGAGCCATATGGGAAGAGGGAGCAGCCATACCTTGAAGTGTAAGGTGGGGTTATGTGTAGACATAATCCCAAGATAAGAAATTTGGGAAAGGTCCATTGAGATGGCATGTCTCATGGATCGAACCTGGCTACGAGGAGCCCACAGTACAGCAGTAGTAGGAAGGATCAGTTAGATTGATGTAGTCAGATGCCAGCAAGACATAAATCATAATGACAGATGTCAAATACTGGAGCACAAATAGAGTTAGCAATAGTTCAAAGGGCATGGATGC
The DNA here is from genome assembly GCA_034641835.2 of Pinus albicaulis. NCBI lineage: Eukaryota > Viridiplantae > Streptophyta > Pinopsida > Pinales > Pinaceae > Pinus > Pinus albicaulis. Next base: position 112,816,549 of record CM076572.1, read on the forward strand.
AAATGTCAGCAGCAGTGCATAGAATCCAGTACTAGACAGGTGCAGTAGCTAGCAATAGTCAGAAGACTCTGATGACAGATGTATTATACTGATTCAGTTTTTCATAGGCTATTCAGTTTCAGGAGTTGCAGGTGCAAACAACACTAGAGAAGTGTATCATGCAGAACATTCCAAAGGTACCGGATAGGGATAGATTGAATTCCTTTCTTATTGAGAGGGAGTGTTGAAATTTGCAACAAGAAACAGTCAAATTGGCGACTAGAAAGGACAAAAAAAATGCACCCACACTGGTGAGGAATTTTTATGTACCAGGAGTGAGGAATGTGAGGTGTCTAATCATTTTTCCCTTAAATAAATTGGCAATAAATTGTAATTTTGTCTCATAAAAACTTGTGTCAATTAACTAAGTCATGGTGATTAAGTTAGCTCAATAAATTCGATTTAAGGTGATCGAGGTGGATATTGGTGGCCACCCACCTATTCCACTTGGGCCCTTGCCATTGTCTCTTTCAATTTTTCAGTTTCCTTAATTATAGCACAATTTACTATTTTTGTCAGTTTTTTGGGTCCTGAACTTTAGAAGTCGTTTTGAGGCCTCAAACGATGTTTTTTGGGCATGAAAGGTTTGGCCATTTCATATAAATCATTTTAGTATTTGTAGTCCTCGGAGAGATATTTCTAATAAGGTATCATGTGCGTCAAAGGAAGATCATATGACCAAGTTATGAACCCAGGAAGTTGGCTGCCCAAATAGCCCCAACGGGGCCCATAAAATCTTGGTGTTACATCTCCTCAGGATAGGGTTTTGGTTGTTTAGGGTTTTATCTTATTTTAAATAATAAAAGACCCTTGATCCTTATTGTAACACAGTTCAGAGGAACATAACTATCAGTTGTATTTATAGAAAATTTCCCATGTGCAATTATAAAGTCATTGGGATGCCATGATGGATTGCGCAATAAAGGAAGGTTGATTTTCCTAATTAATATGGAGATAATTCCATAGGAATTGTGTGTGCAAGCCAGGCTGAAGGAAGGCTGAGAATTGGCTAAGTACTAGACCAATTTTTCCTAGATCAGCAGGAGACAATTGGCAGACTGCTGGAGAATTTTAAGAGAGATTAAGCATTGTGTTGTTTCATGATTCCTTGACTTAATAAAAAATAGAGATAGAGGGTTTTGAGCAGTTGCTTCTCCATATAAATCTTTTCTTGTGTGATTGATAACTTGTTTCTCTTACTTATATGTGATTGTGCGATTGTGTTTTGTTTCCACAAATTGTAGGAAGGATTCGGTATCTTGTTTTAGTACATGATTACAAGATCAGATTGAATCCCATTGGTTAGATTTTCCACATGAAATAGAAGAGAGGGTTGATACCATCTTGCCTTGTGTTGGTTAGTAGGCCGCAAGGTCTGTGATAAAGACCAACATAAAAGGAGGAGGGCTTGCACTGTAATTTAGAGCCATAACAGAAGTCGACGCAGGCGTAATATTGACTAAGTTAACCCTAGTTTGAGGGCTGAGTTGAGATCTGAAGTTCATGTCAAGATTCAGTCAAAGAAATGACCAGAATCTATAGATCCATATGAGCTAGGTCAAGTCTCTTATGCAGGCAAGAGTTGTGTTTTTTCTATGTGTGGATAGTGTTTGTTCTACAACAATTAGAAGTACATAAGTATAATGCCCTAGTTAGGACAATTTCCTAGCATGTTTAGTTCATAAGGTATGACCTTAATACTATGAAAAATTTGCGTAGAAGAAGATGGGTTGTGACCCTTAGAGCGAGGTTTATTTCTGCAATAAAGACCGCAGATCTGGAAGATGGTTTGCAGATTCAGTATGTGTGGAGACAACAGATCCAAAGGAGGGTGGAACCTGAGCAGAGGATTGAGCATGCAGAAGAAATTTTCCATATGAAGAATGGATTGACATGCAGAGGAGTTGATTTTGGTGGACTTTCCATAGAGTTTTAGACAAAGATCTGAAGAAACCTATAAACAATTAGTAAATGGACTATTAGTGGTCGATTTGTGACCCTATTTCAGTCATCTACAATTGTTATAAGTATGATAAGAGGAGTAGTTCATATTTGTTCATAGATTGGACAACAAATATCAAATTGTCGATATGCAAGAACAGTGATATTGAGAGGACTCAAACCATTGTTAGGTGGCAGATTTGAGGAGCCCTAGATGAAGACAATATTGTGGGCCCTAGATCAATAAAAAGAATTGATTATGGTTGGGCAGATTGATGGTAGGCCAAGTACAGTTGGAGGGTTGTTAGGTTACTATCAAAGAAGAGCCCCGACTCTTGTTCTGGTGAAGGACAAAAAAATTGGTATAAGGGAAGGTGTATAGGGCCTAAGGATGTGCAAACTTTGAAGGACTAAAGTAACATTCAAGTGGACCAACCAACCAGCCCTAGTTCACTATATTGTAGAGGATTGATTAAGTGAGAAGAAGGGCAGCCTCCATAGCCCTGGACTTCTCATCTTGGAGCTGTAGTATGGCAAAGGTGGGCATACCAAAGATTTGTTCACAAATGGAATTGTGAACAACTTGTTACCACTCAAACTAGTAGTGGATCTAAAATGGGTTTCTAAGAGGGCAACTGTTAGGACAAGGGAAACGATGGAGGCTTAGCCCATTGTCACCACAGCTAAGGCTCCTTGCTCTTCACAGACTTTCACCGATGGGTGGAGTCTCGGTATTTTAGGAAGTCACTTGTAGAGTATAGGTCAATGAATAGGTGGGAAGTGACCCTTGAAACCCTTTCCCTAAGATAAAATAAAGAGTGGGACTTGCTTTCCTTTTAAGCAAGGGAATTATCTTCTAGGGAGAGAGGAAGGGGATTGAAGGGTTGAGGGAGAAGAAAAAGACTTATGAAGGAAGTTCTCAATCCCTAAAATCCTTTGGGAACTTGGATTCCCAAATGGTCCTTGATGAAAGGCCTTTGACAACAAATGGGACCACACGGGGCCAAGTGGACCCAACCCAGGTTCGGGGATGGAATTTAGCAACCAATGGTGTTCCTATCCTCGATAAGGTGATGGGAAAGGATCAGAATTTTTTTTTTACTTCGATAGGTAAAATTGATCCTACTAGGTTCTATACTTGGGAGCACCTAGGAAAAAATTGATCCTAGAGCTAGGGCTTGAGGTATCTGGAGATTCCACTGTCAGAATTGGCCCATGTTTTAAGGAGAGTGAGGGCACCCAACAACGCAACTACCTCTAGGAGATAGAAGTTTTCCTCTAGCTAAATTCCTGGGAAATTGTTGCCCTAGGTGACCTAATGGGGCTAGACCTAGGGAATGTGAAAATTTCTTAATATAAGAAACCCTATTGCAGTATCTTGATTTACTTCTCCTACTTGAATTAAGTTACAAGTTAATTTATGAAATATTCAATAAATTAGCGAAGTAAATAGTAAATACAACTAGCAACCTACACATACATATAAAATACTGAATAGCATGCTCATAGACAAAGTGACACATGGATTTTCTGGAAAAATATCCCTGGAAAAAACCCAATGTGGGAAAACCAGTGCAGTTAGCTCTGGAGTGTTTTCATTATTATGCATAATATAAGTAAAACAATCCTGGGCACCAAAACTGGTTCACCCAAAAGAGAAATAAAAACGGCAGTAATACGCTACTCTGAATCCCTCTACGTCAGCCTAACTGGCCTGCGTCGGCCTCTGCGCTGCTCAGTAAGGGCCTGCGTCACACCTGAAGGGCTTACATTGCCCCTGCGCTACCCTGACTGGGCCTGCGTGGCTCCTGCTGCCTCTACGCTACCCCTGCTTAGCTCTAACTGGACTGTGTGGCTCCTGATACCCCTGTTGCTCTGGCTGGCTAGAATGCTTAAGTAGAAAAAGAATAGGTAAGAAAGAAGGATCTGGCCAAAGGCAACACATAACAGTCAAAAAAATTGAAGAAATGAAATGAAAATAGATCAATGTCCACAAATAAATGAAATAGCTCAATGGGACTAGAGAGTAAAATCTTTAACAACAACAATAAGTGCTTATAGAATCAGCTAAGAGAACAGAGGAGACTAATTCATGAGGCTAAAATGTTGTATAATTGTTGGCACAAGAAAACTGTAGAATTGTTAGAGTAAATATCTGTAGGTACCATTAGTTGGTGACCATCGATAACCATTTAATTTCATCAAATACCCTGATGAATGGGCCTTAAAAGCTATTTTTGTAGACAAACCCCATAGAAGTTGTGTGATGGAAAAATATTCACACTATATTGAAGAAAACACCTACCAAATAAGGATGAAATTTCAAATGGGGCAAGAAACAATAGAGAGATAGAAATTGAAAAAGTTAAAACGTTAGGGAAACATGAAAGCAACTAGGTAGCATGGTATAAAGCACAACAAAAAAAATTATAAAAATGGAAAAACCTTGGCACACACTGACACTCCTTAGTTATCATGCCCTCACAATTACCCTTAATTTTTTGGAACTTGGGAACCCAACCAAGTCTTGCCTTGACTATAACAACTTGACCAAGTTATGGTTACTACAACTAGATTATGCCTTGTTCACCTAATAAATTGTTATAACCCCTCACCCATTTAACCCCCTATACCCTAAACCCCTAACCCATTTAACCCCCTAAACCCTAAACCTCTAAACCCTTAACCCCTAACACCTTAAACCCTAATTCCCTACCCTAACCCATTTAACCCCCTAAACCCCTAAAAACCTAACCCATTTAACCCCCAAACCCTAACCCCTAACCCCTAACCACTAAAATCCTTAACTGTTAAATCCCCTAACCCCCTAAACCTCTAAAACCCTAACCCATTTAACCCCCTAAACATCTAACCCCTTAACCTATAACCCCTTAACCCCTAACCCCTAGCCCCTAAAATCCCTAACAGCTAAATCCCCTAAAATCTCTAACTGCATAACCCCTTACCCACTAACTCATTATTCCCCTAACCTGAATCCCTAATCCCTTAAATACTAACTCATTATGCCCCTAACCCCTAAATGGACGTAAATCCCCTAACCCTTAAGCCCCCAATCCCTAACCCCTTAACCACTAACTCATTATTCCCCTAAACCCTAAACCTCTAACCCCTAAGCCCCTATTCCCCTAACCCATTATTATACCAGGCTCGTGGTGTTTTCTTGAGGCCATACAAGGATTTTACCGTTTGCATGCTTTATGTTCCTAATCCTTCACAAAAATTCCTTCGGGTTGGTACAAAAAAACATTCTCTTTCATATCTCCATTCAAGAAAGCAATTTTTACATCCATTTTATGAACTTTCCAACTTTTTGAGTTTCTAGGGCAAAGAGTGTCCATATGGTATCCCATTTTGCTATGGGGGAAAAATTCTTCTCATAATAGACCCCCTCTTTTTGTGTAAAACCTTTTGCCACAAGCCTAGCTTTATTCTTTTCAAGTGAGCCATCTGTTTTATACTTGTTTTTGAAAAATGTTAGCACTTAATTTACCAAGGTTCCTAGGAGGGGTTCCAAAGGGGCTACTACTAGATCAAGTGGAAACAATGGGACAAGGACCCACTGTCACCTCATTCAATTTCCGCTGCTCTTTATCCCCTGAAATTTCTAACTGCATAACCCCTTACCCAATAACTCATTATTCCCCTAACCTGAATCCCTAATCCCTTAAATACTAACTCATTATGCCCCTAACCCCTAAATGTGCCTAAATCCCCTAACCCTTATGCCCCCAATCCCTAACCCCTTAACCACTAACTCATTATTCCCCTAAACCCTAAACCTCTAACCCCTAAGCCCCTATTCCCCTAACCCCTTATTATACCAGGCTCGTGGTGCTTTCTTGAGGCCATACAAGGATTTTATCGCTTGCATGCTTTATGTTCCTAACCCTTCACAAATATTCCTTCTGGTTGGGACACAAAAACATTCTCTTTCATATCTCCATTTAAGAAAGCAGTTTTTACCTCCATTTTATGAAATTTCCAACTTTTTGAGTTTCTAGAGCAAAGAGTGTCTAGATGGTATCCCATTTTGCTATGGGGGAAAAAGTCTTCTCATAATAGACCCCTTCTTTTTGTGTAAAACTTTTTGCCACAAGCCTAGCTTTATTATTTTCAAGTGAGCCATCTGCTTTATACTTCTTTTTGAAAAATGTTAGCACTTAATTTAGCAAGGGTCCTAGGAGGGGTTCCAAAGGGACTACTACTATATCAAGTGGAAACAATGGGACAAGGACCCACTCTCACCTCATTCAATTTCCCCTGCTCTTTATGAACTTTCACTGATGGGAGGAGTCTCGGTATAGGGAAATTACTAGAATGATGAGACCAATAACGATGCACAATGTGATTTCCAATGCCCATTCAAAGAAGAGGATCAGATAATAGGTTCCTTGCTTTAGAACCAAAAGAAGGACTCTCCAAGAAAGGCTTCAGGGAAAGATGACCTCGGATTTAAGAATATTAAAAAATGATGAATGCCTAAGATCAAAACTTCCAAAATCCCTCACTTGTGATTGACGTGTTTATACTAGGCTTCAAAGTGAGGCAAGGAAAGATTCAATTAAAGTGTGAGCTTTGGGAGAATCTAGGGTGACTTTCCATGAATTTTTTTTTAAGAGAAATACTATAAGACCAAGGTTTTGGAGATATACCGTGGTAAAGGCTCATCCAATGGTCATTTATAGTTAAGATAATAGGTTCTGAATGATGAACTACAAAGTGAAAACCTTCAAGAAATCCTCAAGTCAAAGGAGCATCAAGGGTTCCCTCTTGGTGTGATAGTTAGGGCATCGATTTATTTGAAATTCCACCATCGTATTTTGTTCAAAATTGGAGGATTCCTAGAGCTCTAATATAGCCTAGGAAGTGATGCCTTGCTTGAGGGACTTTTGCTATTTTTATACACCTTATCCTTTTTTATTTTAGCCTCTCTAGGCATCATACTATTTTAGAGAAAATAAACCTTTATTCCCACACCTTGCATGTGAGCCTCTTCTTGGAAACTCCACATGATGCAATTCAACCTAGCCATATATGCATCATTTCTTTTCTTCATGAAGTCGAATTAGACCTATTTTCATCCACACATGGTAATTATTACAATGAGAAAGGTAAATATTGAGAGGTGATGTAGTCAAAAGGGATTATTATTGGCATATTTCGTGCTTCAACCGTGAAAACGGTGAATAGTCTTGGAGAGGGTGTGCACAAGGAGGATCATTCTAGGAAATGTTTGTATTTCATCCATACAAACAACAATCAATAGATATATATGGTTACTAAAGGAAAACAACAAGTTATTACAAAGGGGGCACCATACTGAACTATTTCTAGTAGGTTGGAACTTCATAATAAGAAAAAATAGATATCATAGAGAAGTAGTATTGAGTTGTTGCTCATACATTTAATGCACTATTCTGAGTATTACATGCTAAAATAACACATATTTTAGAAGACATGTGCCTCACTAAAGATACTTTAAACACAATTGTCAATTAAAGGGAAAACATTAGCTACAAAGTGTTTTGAGGAGATGTGTGCTTTCAACAAACCTAGTTTTGAAAGAGAGAAAATTCACTACATATAAATTGTGACATCCAAAATGATCTATCACATAGGCCTTTAACCCACAATTTGATCCTCTTCTATTTCATCGATTCCATTCTCTATCTCTGTATTCTGTTCTATAAAGGAGAGGTGAAAGTCCTCATTCTAGAGGGTGGATTTACTACATAGTTGTCAAGAGCTTCTCATCATATGCCCTCATCCGTTTCATACTTGAGAGCACTCCCACTACATGAACTTGATAGGGTAGCCCATGGTATAGTGTCTCTATGATTTACTTTATTCACATATCAAATGAATTATAATATACTTATTTTATAGCTCTTTGAGTTCATGTGTTTGTTTTCTATATTTTATCATGCAACAAGGATTATGTTGTCATTACAATGCACTTATTTGAATGTTACTTTCATATTGGATGGATATTCTTTGCCACTTTTCCATCTAATCATAGGAATTTTAATTAGGAAACTCATCACTATCCTCTATAATTTAATTTGTACTCAAAGACACCATTGTATATTGGATTATTTTAGACTCACACCGGCACATATATCTTAAAATAATCCTTATGAATAAAAATAAATAGTAATAATCCTCATTAATTAATAAGGTTACTTAACTATTGATAAAAACACTAAATGATGAAACAATAACAACAACTATATCACTAGCATATAAAGATACTTTAAAACACTTTTTTAAGCCAAACTAATATTTTGTCTTAAAATCCTAAATTATCATTTGAATTATTTTAATTTAAAAATTAAAACTTTTTTAATGGTCTTAAATTAGAAATTAAGAGAATTCGTTCCATTAAATTAGAAATTAACACAATTCATTCAAAGAGGCGGCAAAATTTTGAAAAATAAGAGGGGAAGTAAACAAATTCATTCGTTTCATTTATTGTCGCCAAGTCTTAATCCAACCTAAAAGAGGTCACATGTATAACACTCCCATGAGACCGTAAGTCATCTGGATGAAGGCAGTAGAGAGCACTCGGGCCCAACACATGTTCATTTGTCCCCCCACCCACTTTGAAACATTTTGTTTCTCCTTTACTGTTTTAACCAATCCCTCACTTTACACTCGATCCTTTCGCTTTCTTTGCAACAAATATTTTCCCGGCAGACAGAAGCCTTCAGGGGAAAAGGAGGCGAACGGGCTAACGATTCTACAGTTGAAGCTTCTTGCTCACAGACATGGGGGTAAGTTGCCATGTTCCCTTGCTTTCTTTCATGCTGATTTTCTGAAGTTAACAACACCCTTTTTGATCCCCATTATGCACTTGATGGACTTGCATCAGTGACAGGGTTCTACAATTAAGGGTTAGGGTTTATAGTTTTTTTTGAGATTTGATGCAGACTAAAAGGTTATTTAAAGACGATGCCAGGGATGAGAAGGTGAACGGGCTAGGATGGTAAGTATCTCCTCCAATTTCCCATTTTTGTTCTTATTTCAGGTGATGACCAACTCGATGCTCATAGAATCCATTTCAGGATGCCAAAGAAGTTCTCTTTGTATGGCATAATTAATTCATTCTTATTGTTGACCTCGAAAAAAAAAAGAGGCATTTCCCACTATAACTTCTGCAAGCGGGCCATGACCATGGCCTTAACCCTTCCTCTGGTAGGGTGAAAACCATAGACATGAGTCATCACTGGTGAGGGCCGAGCTCATCCATGTTTCCACATTGCTCAACTGATCCTTGAGCATTGAACGTGTTCGCCCTGAAGTGCTTCAGCTCCGCTAGAGATTGATGAATCTTGGTCGTGGTGTCCTCGAAATCCTCAATACAATCTTTGAGGGCCGCCTTTTCTCTTTTATTCATCCTGGCTCTTCTTGTTTTGAGGCCCATGCCCTAGACATAAACATTGCGAGAATTAACAAGGCTCACTGTCATGGCTTCCTTCACAACATCACTATGCTTGGCCCTCAGAGACCCGGATTAGGAAGAGAGCGACGAAAAGCAGAGATTCAGATGCAGAGTCACTTTGCAAGAAGTTTTGATGAATTCCGCCATACCTATATGGCCGTGGTAAAGGGGATTCATGTCCTCTGTTGCTGCTGAAGCCAGTATAATGGAAAATAGATAGAAAAAGATGATGAAAACATACAGGTGAATTCATTATGAGCATATCTCCATGAGCATCACTTTTCCATAAACTCTGTTTTTGTCTCTTCATATATCTGTAACTAGGGTTTTGTCTTTAATTGAGTATGCTTTGTTGCTTGACCATAAGCTTAGCAGAAATCCCAACGCTTTTTTGGTAATGTTTTTGACTCTTTTTATCTTTTATGGGGTTCGAACTTGGGAGCAATTGTTAAATTTGTATTCTTAAAAAAAAATTCATCGAGAAAGCATCTATGAACTTGTATTATATAAAATTAAATTTATGGTCAATTTGCACTTGTTGTTAAAAATGATTAATTTCGTATTGTTTTCCACAAGAATCAACTGAATTCTAAAAATCTGCTGAATTAAGTCAAATGAGTGGCAGTTTTTCTGAAATCCTATGGAGCTAACTTAAGATTAGGCTTCATCAAACTTCCCAAGCAAAGAAGCCCTGTATTCTTTCAAACATTTTAGATTAAAATTAGGCATCATTAAGTTTATCACGATCAAATATCTAAATGCAAATGTGTTGAGATAAAGCCATTGCATGCAGAAGTTTGTGAGGCTCATTAGAAGCTAGTCACATTTTTATTTTACGTTGGCAAGGCTCATGGATAAAATGTAACTCCACACTCATTATTTATTCTTAACATAGCATTAGGGTTCCATGCCTTACAAAAATTTCATTTTGTTGCGGTTCACCCACTCTGAATCCTCGATTTTGTTCACAACGGCCCTAGTGAAGGGGTACTCTCCAAAATCATCTGTCGCTAAAGGGAGGGTGAGCAAAAGAACCTTTGGATCACTTTAGAGAAAAGTTAGGTCCTACTAGCATAAACATCAACTCATTTGTAAGTACCCCAAAGTATTGTCACATTGCTACTAATACCCAAAAATAAGTATATTTGGTTGTGTTTGAATGGAATTTTTTTTCTTCGTCCTCTACTATGTACGTGAAGTATGCTATTGATACTAAGTTTTGAGGTTGGAAGGGGATCCTTGTTTTTATTTTACCTTTGGATTTTTTCAATTTTATTGTGTTTCATTCTTGGATGGTGCTTTGGAATGTGACTAGTATGAGTTTTTTGATACCATGTATAAAATAAAGTTTTACCTTCATTCCTGAAGTTTTTGACATTGAAAAGGTATTGGATTTGCTTTGCAAGTAGCTGGATCCCCCTCTCATAGTAGTGCATACCTACCTTTTTCTATGCCATAGTGCCATCACAAGTTTCAATCAAGTCAAGTCTTACTTCTCTTTGGACCTCATATGTGATTTTTGGGCACATTCTAGGAAAAATCGAATGGTTATTTTATTGTTGAGTACTTCTTGTTGTAAGTTATTGTTCCAGATGTTTGGTCTTGGCACCAAATTTGTAATAGGTTCCCCCTTAGTTCTACTAGTTTAGGGTGCCTTGGTTACCCAATCTTGTTGTTAGGTTGTCATTTTGAAGTATTTCCGATTTTTTGTGCTTTGTGCATGCTGCTCCAAGAGTCATAAGTTCTCCTAGCAGAATTTTATTTCTCTTATGACATTAAAGTTAACATATATCCATCTTAACTCTAGATCTATCAAACACCAAGATGGACCAAATCCATTAAAATCCAAACCTTCCTCAAGTTTTACTCTCTTGTATAATTTTACACATAATAAAATTAATCTCTCTTCATCCTTAATAAATTTAAATTTATAATATCACCCTTATATATATAATAAAAACCATGACTTGATATGTTAGTGAATGCACAAAATCCGTACAATGTTTCAAAATATTTTTTCATTGAATGCCATTTCTTTATCCAAAAATAAAAATAAACCTAATTTATACTGAATATAGACATATTTTTCGCAAAAATTAAACATTTATCTTAAAATATATATTACAAACTATACATAATGTTCCTACCTATATGAGTTATCTAGTTAAATGGCCACTACAAACACCTCACTCTAATCTTATAGTGGTATGTAAAATAAGGGAACCATACTTTTTATCTTTATTTTCTTGTTCTCATGGTTCCATAATATTTTACTTTCATTTCAAGCTACCATTAGACGGAACCAAGTTATTTTAAGAAATGTATTTTGTCTAGATTTCCATATTATTGGGTGGGTATGAAAAGCGATGCAATTTGGAAAGCAAGTTTATAGGTTCTGTCCATGGGTTTTACTTTATTTTTAAAATATATGCAACTTGTATTTTTAATAAAACAAATAATTTTTTACAAGTAATATTGAAAAAACTGATTCTAACCCACAAAAAATGGAGTAATCAAACTCCACCACTGTACTCACAACCTTTTCCCACAACCAAAGCAAGCAGAGGGGTAAAGTCAAATTTGAATTTCGTAGAACGTGCCTATTTTCTCCCTACACGTGGGGTTTTATAGACTGGCCGTGGTTTCGCAGTGGAGCGATAGAGGAGGGAACGAAGACCACCGCCCATCCAAAGCGGTTTCCCTCACTGATTGGAAATTCAAAATTAGGCGGGCACTCGAATGCACACCAAAAATGGGAGGGAAGTTTTGGAATAACAGCCATTGCTAACCAGGTATTGTTTCGATCCGTGACCTAAAGATCCTTTATCTCTTTCCCTATTTGTTCCTCGCCATAGTACGTTGGTTCAGCGAAATTTAGATGATCGCTCTCAACTATTACAGTGACCGCCATTACCAGTAAGCTGGAATTTCACCAACTGCATTTCTTGCCTTCAAACCCTAATAATATTTGCAAGACTTTCACTGTAAACATTTTTTTCTCAGAAATACTAATTTTCCCAAGGATTTCTTAGTTTTTACACGTTTTTATACAGCAAGTCCTTATTTCTTGAAGAAAACCCTGTTTTCCGTGATGCACTACTGTAGATGCATTGTCAAGTTCTCATTTTAGTATTTTGCTATTTTTGGCCATCTGTTGTTCCAGTGAATGACAAAAGGTTCTTGATGTCAAGAAGTCGTAGGAACGGGTGATCTGTTAATGCTGTTTACTTGGAGGGATTGCTAGTGCTCTGTCTGTTAGCCAATCCTGTTTTTGGTGGGGAGATTAAAGATGTCAGGGGGGCAGGAAAATTGCATCCGTATTACTCGAGCTCGAGCTGCCTGTGTTTCGAAAGCTTCTGCTCCTGTGATTCAATCGCAAGCAGATGAGAAGAAATCCAGGAAAAGAGTTTATAAACAAGCTGCAGTGGATGATCCTGCTGCTAATGCAAATGGTTCTCAGACTAAAAGGCGCGCAATTTTAGGCGATGTCACAAATCTTCATGCTTCCACTACCGATTACTTGTCAACAACAAAAAACCAGGTTTGGTTCTGAAATGCGATCCTTCAGATCTTATTCTAAGTATTTAAGCCTTTATATGGATTTGATGCCGTGAAGTGCAAGACTCAGGCATAGTTAATCAAGACTCCTCCCCAGATCAAAAGGTGTTGCAATACCACTCACAATTTGAATCCAGTCCAACAAAGTTATCCTAGCCTTATAGGTCTCCAACGTCTCTTATTTATGGATGAATCACAACACCCGTTCTGCCAAATCCCCAACATGGGTATTCTATTTTCTATCATCTAGCCCAAAATCGATTGCAATATTGACATGGGTTTGCCCATAAATATCCAGGTCTATTAGCACATTGTCAATCAAAATCCCACCAAGATGTAATGGAAGTTTTGAACCACTACAGGTTAGCCCAATGAACCAAATTTAGAATTCTCCATTGAATTATATTTATATTTCATTAAAATATAATAACCCAAAGCAGGAACATGCTTACCGGCATAGCTTCCACCAACCACAAACAAAAGGCCATTACTGAATTATGAGCAGTAAAAATACTCCAAAGTGGTATAGAGATGCTCTTCAAGCTGGTCTTGGTCGATAGGGATGTCGTTGTTATTCTCTGCTCTGTTGGCCATCAATGAAAAAAACCCAGAATTTATGTTTCCATAGTGAGTGGTATTGATAGAGTTTGAGGTCCAAGGAGACTCCCCGGGACCCTGACTCGTAGAAACTACTAGTCGTTCTTGAGCACATCGGGCCTCCTTGCGGCTATAGAATCACGGGTTCTGTACAATGGGAATATTGGTCTCTATGGCCTCATAAAATGCATAAAGAGTTTTTTGTTTTAGAGGATGCATGCAAATCTCCATGGCAAAATTATAATATCAGGCATGACAAAGACCACACAGATCCTCAAATGTGTACTACTTATGTCGAAGATATATACGAGTATTTGCGAAATGCAGAGGTGTGGATTGTATATATCTCACCTGTATCTTTAAAACACAGTAGAATACAAATAAACCCTTGCATTGTGATGCATATTTTATACAGATCATCGTAGTTACATTATGCCTACATCATATAATATCAGTTGACTAGATGGATCTAATTGAGAAAAGAAAAGTGGCATTTGTTGACTGACAGTTTTATGGATACTCCTTTCAGTTGAAGAATAGGCCTTGGGCAAATTTCATGGAGACTGTACAGAATGACATCACCCCAAATATGCGAGGAATTCTCGTTGATTGGCTGGTAGAGGTATGTGGTCATAGCCATCTAGTTTTCAATTTTAGTACCAAATTGATCCTTATTAGTACTATTTTATGGTCGATGCAATGTGTTTATATGTTTAAATACCCTACTCACAATTATTTCTATGTTAGCAGGTTAGGGAGGAGTATAAGCTTGTCCCTGACACGCTATACTTGACAGTATCTTACATCGATCGCTATCTGTCCGCAAATCCAACTAGTAGGCACAAACTGCAACTTCTGGGAGTCTCTTGCATGCTAATTGCCTAATAAGTTTTTGCCCCTTATCGATAAAAGATAGCATGACCAGTGAATTTGGTTTTTGGTTTTATGGGGCATGGGGCGGGGCGGAGAGAGGGCAATGGGGCCTAATTCTTATTGTTTCATGTAGGAAATACGTGGAAGTCTGCCCCCTCATGTGGAAGAATTCTGTTATATCATAGATAATACATACACAAGAGACGAGGTATGTTGTACACTTTTTTTCTTTTAATTATAAAATCACTAAAATATTTTTAATTATCCAGGTTATCAAGTATTTTATTTTAGGGGAAAATATTTTTTTAGATTTCAATATTCAAGTTTGAATGCCATTGAGTAATAAATTTCAAAGAGCTTAATATTATTATGTTATTTATCCAAATTGAACTCGAGTAGAGAATGCAATTGCTACTTCAATAATCACATTTAATTATATTGTATTTGCTGTGTCAATAATCATAACTTGCATTGCAATAGTCATTCATTTTCAAGATTTCATTATAAAACTCACATTTGTTTATTCTATGAATTACAACGCTTCATTTTTAGGATGAGGAGTTTGAACTAGTTTTTGTTTTATTAGTGTTGATGTTCTTCTTTTTATAATTAAGCAATTTGTCTGGATGTAAACAATTTGTTGGGTTGTAGTTTATGATCTACCCTGTATCTTTACTAATCCATGATGAAACTCTGTAGATTTTTTCCATGGAGAGAAAAATTTTAATCTTCTTGAACTTCGAGATGTCAATGCCTACAACAAAGAGTTTTCTTACGTATGTCATTTCTGTAGACATGCCCATTTATCAAATTGTATCATATTTTTGGGAAATTATCTACCTGGATACCAGATGATGAGTCAATGTGGTCATGGATTGATAATTAACATGATTTTGTACACAGAATAGTTATTAAGTTGTTTTTTTTTTTTTTGGTTAATTTTTTTATTTTTTATTTCATTTTTATTTTTTAATTTTGTTTTTTTTTGTGTAAATATTTTTTAAAATTTTAATCTTCGTTTGTTGGTTTAAATCCTTTTGGGATTTAGATCTTGTACTATTTCATGAATTTTAATTATTTTCTTCTTAAAAAATGCTGTTTACTTTTGCGTCAATGAGGCCTTTCCTTACACCAACATATTATTTTTCTGATGAAAAATTACAAATTTTGCTCTATGGACCATTGAAAAATTATATCAATGACTTTTATGTTGTGGCAATAATCCCCGATTTGAATTTGTATCACTAATATTGTGTATCTTGGTTTATGATGCCTCAAAATTGAGCTATGGTAATCATCACGAGCTTCAGTTTGTGGCAACCAATATCAATTCGATTTCTAGAGGTTTGAGAGGGATTGACAACCATTTCTTTATCTTTCTACTCAAATAGGTCAATGAGCCTCACTAATGCGAGCTCAAGTAATGTTTTCTCAACAAACTATCAAGGCCATTTTTCTCTTATTCATAGCACAACATAGTTCATGCCTCTTCCTTTCAGCATTCCCTTGCACCTCCCGGTGCAATTGCTAGTTATAAGTTTTAAATAAACTACAGGTAGTCTAACTTTGGTTGAAATTTTAAGATTTTTTCCTCTATACTACTATTTCCTATGTTACTGCTTTACAGCGTTTTCTTTGCAACATATGGTGCAATTGCTAGTTTTATTAAGTTAAAAATAAGGGCCTGCATGATTATATATTTTACAAGGACTATGCCATTATGTGTTGAACATTTTTAAAAAATTAATGCCTATTATACAATTTCAAGGATTGCCATAACTCTTCACATAATTCTTTAAAGGGTGCTAGCTCATTGGAAGAGCATTTGCCATGCAGGAGGTTGGTGGTTTGATTCCACTATACCCTAACATGAATTATTCAATGATATCGTTGATTTTTTTAATTAAATTTTTTATATCGATTTATTTTAATGGTGAGATATTTTTCTGGATTCATTGTTTTATATTGTCTCTACAGAGAAAATAGATAAGATTAAAGACATTGTCTCCATAAAGACAATATGTCTTTAATTCCAACTATTGTCTTTGGAGAGATAAAAATGAAATTATCTTAAGTTAAGACAATTTACTTAAAAATTGTCTTAAAACCCCTCTTTGTGTTGTAGTGCAACTATTGTCTCTAGAGAGACAAAAATGAAATTGTCTCTCAAGAGACAAAAATGATTATGTTGTATATTGTCTTTATTGAGAAAATATTTTAAGACGATTTAATTTGAGACACCTGCTTAAAGACAATATTTAAGACAATACACAAGTTTTCTTTTGTCTCGAATTAAGACAATTTACCCAAAAATTGTCTTAAATATTGTCTTAAAACCCCCCCTTATGTTGTAGTGGTGGTTAATGAATTGTATCCATTTAGCTTTAAAACATGTTTATCTTAGAATATTTTGATAAGAATGGCTCTATGTTCATGAGGAGTCACATTTGAAATTTCATTGCAAGGGATCATTTATCCCAGCTTTGTTCTTGCCAGTTACATCCTCGCCGTTTTGGACTTCATGGATAATTGTGTTTGCAGGTTTTGTGGCTCCCATGATACATATCTGGTGCACTCATCACACAGAAGAACTTATGGTCAATTGTGGGCAAAAGCTGTGCAATTCAGCACAACAAACTATTCAACTACATCTTTTGTGGATTAGGACATGTGGACAATTCAACCTAAAATGGTGGTGTGATGGGTGTAGCTGCAGTGGATGCAACTTGCAAAGCCTTAGTTGTGGACAATTCAACCAAAAAATGTAGTGTGATTGGTGCAGCTGCAGTGGTTGTAAAGCCTCAGGAGTTGTCTACGGGTTGCCATGACTCATGAGGGATGAATTCACATTTTGTACCCATTTATTTCCAGAATTCCCTCATTAAGTATTGGTTTAAGACTCAAGACTATGTTCTCTAGTGATAAACCTCAACTCAAAAAATTTTATATGGTATCTCCTTGTCCTTGACGCAAATATTTTAACTCCGAACCTTATACTTGTTCCCCGACTAAAAATTTGTCTAATATGATATAAAATGTTAAGTCATGTTGAAGATGGATTTTATTACTATAATTTTTAAAATTTAGAATGATATCTTCATAGTTTCAATCTGATTTCCTGCAATATTTTTGTAATAAATATTCATAGTTGCAATCTGATTTTCTATCAGATTTTCGTAATAATATTTTCATAATTGAAATCTGATTTTTTGCAAGATTTTTGTAATAATATCTTCATAGTTTCAATTTGATTTTCTGCAAGATTTATGTTGAAATATGACCTTGGTAATTTTAGTGTCTTTTCATATGTTTTAGAGAATAAGTAAAATTCTTTAAATTCTGAAACAACCAATCAACAATTCTACCATATCTGTAAATATAATAGTTGGTTAATGAGAACCTTATCATTTTTTTTCTTGGATTCATGTTTTTCGTCTTTTCAAGGATTAAATTAGTAAGGCATTAATAATTTAATTATGGTTTTCATTGTTGGCTCATGTTATTTGGGACATGCAGGTCACATTGTACCAACGTACTCACAATAAATCTCGAATGATGAAGTGGTTGAGCAAGCCTTTTAAAGGTTCAAGTCACAAAGTGTCAGATGGACACTACATAGGGGTGCATTTGGAGATGATAATGTAATTTGGCATGTGCCCTCCAATGCCACGGTAATCCCTAATTCATCAAAGTGTATTGTATTTTAAACTTCAATCTTCTATCAGTTAGCATTAACAAAGTTGATTAATTTGAAACTGTATTTTAGTGGAAAAATTCACTGCTTTTTGGTGGAATAGTTTGTAAATTATTTTGATCTTCTTTTGCAAGTGTACTAGTCACGATGATAAATGTGTGGTTTACTTCAGAGGGTTCTTAGTTCTTTCTAGATATGCTTTTCATCATTTTCTTTGAATACTTCTCTAGTGCTTTACCTTCATATTTTATCCTCTACACAATTTCTCTTGAGGTCCATGTTATGCTTATTGGCTGTTTCTATGGAAACTTTTTCTTGAGGTTCTGCAAGGTAAACCCAAATGCAAAAAGTACTATTTTACATATTGAGATTTGTTCAATACATTGTTGTGTGATACTTGAATTTCGTAAATCTAGATTTCTATTTCATTATCTATATCAATATATAAGAACAAGTTCATGGATTGTTCATATTTCTCAAATTGTGGAGTTGTTCCTTTCCTCTTGCATGTTGTTTTATATTGTTATGTTGTGATTCAAATTTCTAGTTGTGCTTTCTAGTAATTCTCCTACATAGTACATGCTTTGATAGATTATATCAAAAGTATTACCAATACAATAACATTGATTGTTGTATGTGGACATTTTTGTTCAGGATGGTCCATTACATAATCAAGATGAGGAGCTGGATCATGCAATTGCACTTTCTCTTTCTAAAGAACTAACCGAACCAGATGGTATATGATGGAAATTTCATTTTTTTACAGTTACTTTTAGTTTAATTATATCATTTAGCTCGATGCTTTTCATATATTCAACTAAACTTTAGTTGCTTAACAAAACTTTGTCATTTCCATGTTTTAGTGAAACTATTTATGGTTTGATACTCTCATACAACCTTTATCAAGTTACATGCACCCTCATTAGAAAAAACAAGAGAATTTTTCTTGCCATGACTATCTTTCTTTGTCATTGTTGACTTAAGAAAGTCTTTTAGCTAAGAAACTAGTTTCAAGGTTATGGCATAAATTGTCATATAAATTGAATAGAAGTTATATCCAAAATGTTAACTTGTAAACTACTTAGCTGGTTTTAGGCTTTCCATTTAAAATCTACTTCAGTTTGAACTTTGAACGAGTTGTTCCATAGACTTGAATATTAAGATATTTTGGTGTAAGGATTAAAAATTAGCTCGTAAGGCCTCTGAGTTATTCATTTATTTTATTTGAATATAACATTTAATATTAAATTAGAACCACTCGGCAAAAATACGTCATAGATCAAGATCATACTTTGTAGAGTGTCATAGAATAAAAATAGGAGCAAGGACACTGAATTCTTTCAGTTTTCCTGGGTTTTATTCCTTTGGTGTATATTTGCACCTTTAGGGGCAATTGCTAGTTTAAAGTCTAATTCTTTAAAGGGTGCTAGCTCAATGGAAGAGCACCTGCTTTACAAGCAGGAGGTTGGTGGTTCGATTCCATCGTGCCCTGATATTCATATATAGGGAATGACGAAGATCAGTTTTTGGTGACAGATGCTCTTTTAACCATCACCAATGAGCTTATGGTGACATTTTTCGACCGTCACCAAAATATGAAATGGTGACGGTCAACGAACGCCACCATATATACGCATCAATAGTGACGACCATTAAAGGTCTGTCACCATAAATCGTTGTTGTTGATATGAAATGGTGAGGGTTACTGTTTGTCATTATAGTCATTATTCGTGACAGACCTTGATGTCACCAATGAGTTTATGGTGACGGTCAATGAACGTCGCCATATATATGCACCAATAGTAACGACCATGAAAGGTCCATCACAAAAAATCGTTGCTGTTCATATGAAATGGTGACAGTCACTATTCGTCATTATAATCAATATTCGTGACGGACCTTGAATGTCACCACAACACATACTTTCGACGATGCCACCTTTGGTGACGTTCAATTTTTTGGTGACGGAGGCTATTGTCTGTCACCATTGCTCATATGAAATGGTGACGGTCACTATCCGTCACTATAAATCATTATTGGTGACATACCTTTAATGTCACCACAACACCTATACTTTTGGCGACGCCACCTTTGGTGACGTTCAGTTTTTTGGTGACGGAAGCTATTGTCTGTCACCATTGCTCATATGAAATGGTGACGGTCACTATTCGTCACTATAAGTCATTATTGGTGACGGACCTTGAATGTCACCACAACACCTATACTTTTGGCAACGCCACCTTTGGTGACGTTCAGTTTTTGGTGACGAAGGCTCTTTTGACCCTCACGAATGAGCTTATGGTGACCATTTTCGCCCCTCACCAATGTGCTTTTTTCTTGTAGTGGATGTTGCATTACTTGACGCATGGAAAAAGAAGACAACAAAGACGAGGAGAATTCTATTGGAAGGTGTGAAGGACCATATTGTGTCCAGCCTTCATGTTAAAGCCACTCCATCCTTAATGTGGAAGGCTTTGACAGACTTATTCCAAATCAGAAGTGACCAGAGGAAGTTGGCGCTTAAAGACAAGCTCAGAAAAATAAAAATGGAGAAAGGCGATAGTATTCCAAAATAACTCGCGAAGTTTGTCCATTTCAAGGATGAACTGGGAAGTGTGGGGGTTATTTTTGATGATGAAGACTTGGTGAGCTTGGCTCTCCTTAGGCTTCCGAAGAGTTGGCATAGCTACGAAGGCTCTGTCAATGGATGGGAGAAATTGCCGGGATGGGAGCGACTTTGGTCGGATCTTGTGCAGGAGGAGATAAGACAGGGTACCAGGGATGGATCTTCATCAAAGAATGAAGATGAAGAGAATAGAGCTTTGGCTGCCAAAGCAAGGAAAGGAAATGGGAAGAAACATCCTTCAAAAACTGATGCTAAAGGCAAGAAGCAGGATTTGTCCAACATGAAGTGTTTTCACTGTTACAAACATGGACATTTCGCCACTAACTGTCCACAGAAGAAGAAGAAGAAGGCTGCTGGATCTGTAGTTGGAGAGGCCTTAGCCTCACAATTTTAACTTGACTTCTCCTTGATCACATGCTTGGTTTCAAGTTGTATGGGATCAGTGTGGTATCTTGATAGTGGTGCGTCTTTCCATATGATGGGAGACAAAGAGTCTTTTAGTTACTTGGAGGAGAAGGACCTCCAGATGCATATAGAGATGGGAGACGATGGTCAGTATAGTGCGACTGGCATTGGGACCATTACCTTTGAGAGGGAGACCAGTAATCCATTCTTGTTGAAGAATTTTATGCATGTTCCAGGTCTGAAGAAGAACTTGGTCTCAGTCGCAATGCTGGAAGACAAGGGTTATGATGTTGTTTTTAGTGAGGGAAAAGCCTTCCTTCAACATAAAACAATGGGTCAAACCAAGAAAATAGGGGTTCAAATTAAGAATCTCTACAAGTTGGAGGTAGATGGCTGCGCTGCAATGGTGGGAAAATCAGAAAAAATGGTGAGCCGAGATGACGGCGAATTATGGCACAGGAGATTGGGCCATCTTCACCATGGCACTTTGAAGATTTTGTAGTAGATTTCTACTAGACTTCCCAAGGGTAATCTTGCACAGTCAGATTAGTGCAATGGATTTACTATGGGTAAGTTTGTGAAGACCATCTCTCATGAGAAGGAGAACCGTGCTTCGATGATCCTAGAGAGAATTCACACAGACGTGTGTGGACATTTCTCTATTTCTTAAACAAAGAAACACATGTATTATGTTATATTTGTTGATGACTATTCTCATAGATGCTTGATCTTATTCATGCAGAAGAAGAGTGAAACATTCTCAAAGTTCTGTGAGTTCAAGGCATTGGTGGAGAAGGAGTCGGGGAAGCAAGTGAAAACTCTATGGAGTGATAATGGTGGTGAATACATCTCGGGTGAATTCAAATACTTATTTATCAAAGAAGGAATTTGAAGATAAATCATAGCACCTCATAACCCACAGGAGAATGGGGTTGTGGAGAGAAATAATAGAATGATCGTGGGTGTTGCATGAGCGATGTTGCATGGCCAGGGTCTACCGATGCACTTGTGGGTGGAAGCATGCAACACTGTGGTTTATGTGCAAAACCGTTGTCCTCATAGAGTACTTGGCATGAGTACACCTGAATAAGATTTTACTGGTAAGAAGCCTGATATTTTTCATTTGAAAATTTTTGGCTCACATGTCTACATTCATGTGACAAAGGACGCCAGGAAGAAGCTAGAGCCGACTGCAGTAGTTGGGATATTTTTGGGGTACAAAGAAACACTCCATAACTATCATGTGTATTTTCTAAACATTCGGATGACTATTGTACGATGGGATATAAAATTCAATGAGGTGAAAGCCATGAAGTTCTTGCTTGAGAGGGAGCTACACTTGCATGCGGAGGAGGAACTTCTTGTTCCCAAAGATGAGCCTCTAGATGTGGATCAACCACATAAGGAGATTCATGGAGTGGAGGAGTCCACTCGTGTAGAACCAAACATCATACAAGGCAGAAAGTGTACCACAAAAGTTGAGAGACTGAAGCTTGATGCGGCACAGAATGTATGGGTCCCTACATCACAACGCAGACAGAGACAGTCACCTGACCTATTTACTAGATACATGGCTCTTATGAGCAAGAGTATCATGACAGAGCCATCTTCTTTCTAAGAAGCAGTGCAGGAACCCACATGAGTAGATTCCATGGTGAAGGAGTATGACTCCATTGTCAGAAACAGTGCTTGGGAGATTGTTCCAAGGTCGGTGGGAAAATCAGTTGTAGGATCAAGATGGATCTACAAAGTAAATCAAGCTGCTAATGGGAGTTTCGAGAATTATAAGGAAATATTTGTTGCTTGGTGCTTCTCATAGATTGAGGGGATTGACTATGAAGAAATCCTTGCACATGTCACATGGTATTCTTCCAAATGGACCATCCTTTCTCTCTCAGCATAGATGGGTTGGCACATTCATCAGATGGATGTGAAGATTATGTTCCTTAATGGGATCATTGAGGAAGAGGTGTACATTGAGTAGCCTGAAGGATTTGAGATCTTCAGCAGTGAGTCACATGTGTGCAAGCTCAAAAGAGCACTGTATGGGCTGAAATAATAACCACGTGCTTGGTACACTCGGATCGACAACTATTTCACTGGACTTGGCTTCACTAAGAGTGAGGCGGATGCAAACCTGTACTAGATTGTCATGGAGAGTAAGATTTTAATCATTTTACTTTATGTTGATGATTTAATACTAACAAGTGATGAGCAGTTGATACACTGATGCAAGGAATATATTGCAAAGGAGTTTGATATGAAGGATTTGGGCCTCGTTCATTATTTCCTTGGATTGGAAATATGGTAGCGGGAAGGTGAACTAATTGTGTCTCAAGGCAAGTATGCCCAGGAGATACTGGAGAGGTTTCACATGCAAGGCTACAAGCCTATCGACACTCCTCTTCCAGGCAATTGGAAGAAAGAGGATGCTACATCGACAGAGGTAGTGGATGCCACTATTTATCAAAATTTGGTGGGTTTGTTCATGTATTTAGTCAACACAAGACCAGACATATACTATGCGGTGAACCAGCTTTCACAGGCGATGGTTAAGCCTACCAAGCTCTTTTGGGAGGCAGGCAATTTTGCCCTAAGATATCTCAAGGGCACATACGAGTATGGTTGACGGTACAGACAAACAGATGAGGTGAAGTTGCATGGCTTCACGGATGCAGATTGGGCAGGAAGCCCAACAGACAGAAAGAGCACATCGGGAGGGATTTTCAGTATCGGATCTACGACATTTTCTTGGTATAGAAGGAAACAAAGATCCGTGGCACTCAGGTCAGCGGAAGCGGAATACATGGCAGCAAGTCAAGCTACATGTGAGGCTATCTGGATGACGAAGATTCTAGTTGGTTTGTTCGGTTCACATTTAAATCCCATAGTGATACATTGTGATAATAAGAATTGCATTAAACTCCCGGTTAATCCTGTGTTTCATGATAGATCTAAATATATTGATATCCAGTATCATCATATTACAAATTGTGTGCAGCGGATGATCATTTTTCTTCAGTACATTCCTATGGAGGATCAGGATGCATATATTCTAACAAAGGCACTCACCAGGAGAAAAATTGAATACCATAGAGGAAGGATCGAGGTGAAGGATAATCCCTATCTTGTTGAGAGGGAGTGTTGAGATTCAACAAGATGATGAGCTTAGTGAAAAGAGTCGCCTTGACTAAGTGGGTCCGCAGGCTATTTTTGGTGCAAGTCTATTTTTAGACTATGTCTATTTTTAGACATGATGATCATATTTCAGAAGTTGCAGGATGCTATTTGTGGATGGTTGATCAAGTTTGAAAAATAGATGAAATTATATTTTTAGAATATTGGGCGAAGTCTATTTATAGATCGTCAACCTAAAAATAGATGCATGTCAATTATTATTATCTCTTAATAATAATCAGACTCTAAACAACAACTTATTCTCTTGGAGCACTTTGTTTCAGTGCACAGATGTGCCACATCAATGGACTGAGGGAATTACGCAAATCCCAAGGGTTTACTAGAGCTAATGCATGGTGGAATTAGTTAGAACTCAAGTGGTAGAGTTATGACACAGTTGGAGGAAGTAGTTATGGAGTTGTATTCAGTTTAACTCAGTTAGACTTAGTTGAGCTAGTTGTATCTAGTTTAACTGACTGATACACTAGTGAGAGTGGAGTGAATTAATTAGTTAATTAATTCACAAATAATAATTCATTAATCAACTGAACGATACAGTAGTTAACTATAGTGCATGGCAGTTTCAGTGGAGACCCAGTGGAGAGATAGGTGAAAGGGCAAGATAGAATATCTATTGTGACTATAGTGATACATTGATTGCATCACACACACATTGGAGTTGCAAATGAGGATTGCGCAGTCAAGGCAAGGGTAATTTGAATTCATTCAAATCTATTCTTTAGCAGGGATTGCGCAGTGGAGGTAGGCTAGTAGGAGGGAAAAGATCAGTGCATGGATGTGCAAGATTGTTCCTGATTAGTGTATGATGATTGTACTGTACTGAGAGCTTGATAAGCTTTGTATGAGGATTTCCATATGATTCCATGATACATAATATATATTTGGGTTTTTCAGCTTCAGGCTTTCCCGGTTAAAAACTGTGTTATGTGCGATTCTTTTTATTTATGCTTTACATGTGTGTGCAATTAAATTTTCTGCAAAATATTAACAAGTGGAATAGATTCAGTATCTTGCATAAATTTAAATAGTGTGAGATCAGGTGGATCTAGGACATATGCATGCTTAGTGCATATAATTTTTACATAGTATTTATGCCTTGGTGAACTTAGTAGTCAAATCGCCCATATAAGCATCTTGTCCCACAAACAAAAGGTCTAGTTCAAAACTAGAGGGGTAGAGTATGTATGTCTTTGTACACTTAGTAGTCTAATAGCCTAGGTAGGTCCTTTGTCCCACAAAGAAGAGGTCTAGTACATTAATTTGGTGTTTGGCTTGACAGTTAAAATTATATAATA
The DNA here is from genome assembly GCA_034641835.2 of Pinus albicaulis. Classification (NCBI taxonomy): domain Eukaryota; kingdom Viridiplantae; phylum Streptophyta; class Pinopsida; order Pinales; family Pinaceae; genus Pinus; species Pinus albicaulis. Next base: position 112,842,237 of record CM076572.1, read on the forward strand.
ATAAGTTCAAAATGAGAGAGGTAGAGTGTGTATGACTTGCTAAACTTAGCAGTCAAATCACCCATGTAAGTATCTCATCCCACAAAAAAATGTCTAGTTCAAAACAAGAGGGGTAGAGTATGTATGCCTTTGTATACTTAGTAGTCTAATAGCCTAGGTAGGTCCTTTGTCCCAAAAACAAGATGTATAGTACATTAATTTGGTGTATGGTTTGGCAATTAAAATTGGATAATAATACGTTCAAAACCAGAGAGATTTAGTGTTGAGAATAATGCTTAAATCTACATGTAATTGCTAACATTAGTCAGCAGATTTTTTTGATTCCGTGTAATTAAAATTAGTGTGGCAAATTATTAGGATATTCAATGCTCAAAATCATTGGCAGTGGTCAGAATGAATAATTAGTAGTTGATAAATCATAGAATTAGTAATAGGTTTATTATATAAGAATGTATTTACATACCAGATTCAATGTGAGATTTACAAGTGGAGTAGTGATCTGATTTGTGTGTTTTTTAATTATCTTTCATTGTTTTTATTTATATGTCATAATTATTCTGTTTTATTAGTTGGCTTAAAAATCAGTGGCCATTTCATATTCTACAATTGGTATTAGAGTTGGTAAAAAAAATTTGGGTTAAATTCTTATTGTTTGAATTTTGTCAAAGTTAAAATGTCAAATTCTAGGATGCCTGTTCCAGAATTTGATGGAAACCATTATGATTATTGGTGCATTAAGATGCTGACCTTTTTGACTGGAAAATATTTGTGGGAGGTTGTTGAATCAGGTTATGATGAGCTAGATGACTAGAATGCCCTTACAACAAATGAAAAAACAGCAAGAAAGTAAGCAAGGAAGAAGAATGCTCAAGCTTTGTTTCACATTCAGATAGCTATTGATAAGAGCTTATTTCCATGAATATTAGGAGCAAAAACTACTAAATATGCCTGGAAGTGAAGATGCGAGCAATAGTAATGCCAAAACCAATCAAGATTGAGGTAAATGGCAAAGCCAAAAATTTTCTAGAGGTAGAGGCAGAGGTGGCTCAAGAGGAAGAGGTACTTCTAGAGGAAGAGGTAGAGGTAGATTTGATAAGAGAAATTTTCAATGTTACTACTGTAACAAGTATCGCCACTTTGAAAGAGAATGCAGATTGAAAGAAGGTAAAAATTATAACTATGCTCAAGAAAGTAATGAGTATCCTCCAGATCACTTATTTTTATCTTCTTCCAAAGTTGAAAATACTATTAAAGATGTTTGGTACATAGATTCTGGATGCGCTAACCATATGACAGTGAATGATAAATTGTTTTCAACCAAGGATGGAAATTTTAAATCCAAGGTCAAGATTGGTGATGATAAATCTTTGGAGGTTGCTACCAAAGGAGCTATGGATATCCAAACAAAAGAAGGTATAAAGAGTATTCATGATATTTATTATACTCCACAATTGAAGCACAATTTGTTAAGTGTTGGGAAGCTATGTGAGAAAAATTATAAAGTAGTCTTTGAAAATAAGACATGTACTATCTATAATAAGAATAAAGGAAATAGGGTGATCACTATTGTGCCTATGCCAATAAATAGGATGTTTCCCTTAAGGTTTGATGAACATAGCAACAACCTTGCAAATATGGCTTATGAGGATTCAAGTTGGCTATGGCGTCTCAGGTATGGGCATTTAAATATTTACAGTTTGAAGTTTCTAACCTCAAATGCATTATTTTCTAGTTTTCCCAAGGTAGAGGAGCATAAGGAGGTTTGTGAAGGATGTGCTAAAGGCAAGCATGCAAGGGAAAGGTTCCCAAAGGGAAATGCATGGACAGCTCATCACCCACTTCAGCTTGTTCATTCAGACATATGTGGTCCTATGCAGACTAATAGTTTGGGTAAGTCATCATATTTCATCACTTTTATTGATGATTAGTCAAGAAATTGTTGGGTATATTTTTTGAAGACCAAAAGTGAAGCCCTGGATACATTCAAGAAGTTCAAAGCACTTGTAGAAAATGAGAAATGCTACAAGATCAAATGTTTGAGGACTGACTGTGGAGGATAATTTTTCTCAAAAGCTTTCCAGAGTTTTTGTGATTTGAATGGCATTCGGAGGCAACATAATATGACATACACACCCCAACAAAACGACGTAGCCGAAAGACAGAATCGCACTGTGGTTGAAATGGCAAGGTGCATGTTACAAACTAAGGGATTGAGAAATTATTATTGGGGAGATGCAGTTGCTACAATAGTGTACATCCTCAATCGTAGCCCCAAAAGTGCACTAGAGAAGATGACTCCTTATAAAGCTTGGTATTAAAAAAAGCCCAATGTTAATCATTTCAAAGTTTTTGGTTGTTTGGCTTATGTGCATCTAACTGATCAAAATAGAAAAAATTTAGATGTAAAGAGTGAGTTATGCATTTTCATTGGGTATAGTGAGATAAGAAAGGCTTATAAATTGTATAATCCCCTCACTAACAAGCTTATTGTATCAAGAGATGTAATTTTTTATGAAGGGGGAGTTTATGGTCATCAAAAAGGCCATGTTGAGAAGAAAAAATCTGTTTTGAATGATGATATAATTGCTGATATTGAGTAGCCAACTAATGCTTCTGTATCTAGTGGTTTAACTCCACCAAGCAGCCCTTAATCAATTTCTTCATCATCAAGTTCAAGTCCAACTTCTTCTCCAAGTTCTACAAGGAAAGTAAGGATATTGAGTGATATATATCAGAGGACTGCAAATCAAGCACATGAAGAAAACCCAATAGGTGAGATAGTGATTTTTGCTTTATTAGCCAAGGCTGATTTTGAACCATCATGTTTTGAAGATGCATGTATTAATGAGGTTTGGGTGCAAGCTATGCAAGAAGAGATGGATTCCATTAACAGGAATGACACTTTGGAATTGAAAGAGCTTCCGCATGACAAGAAAAATATTGGCATATATGGGTCTACAAAACCAAATTTAACAGTGATGGGAGTGTTGAAAGACACAAGGCAAGATTAGTTGCTAGGGGATTTACACAAAAGTATGGAATTGATTATGAAGAGACATTTTCACCAGTATCAAGACACGAGACCATTAGAATGTTGATTGCATTAGAAGCTCAGAAAAGGTGGAGCATACATCATATGGACGTGAAAAGTGCCTTCTTGAATGCGTACTTAGAAGAGGAAGTATATGTGGACCAGCCACAAGGTTTTGAAGTGGAAGGAAAAGAGAATAATGTCTACAAGTTGAAGAAGGATTTGTATGGTTTCAAGCAAGCACTAAGAGCGTGGTATGATAGGATTGATGGATACTTTCTAGAAAAAGGCTTCCAGAGAAGTAAGAATGATCCTACCCTTTACTACAAACAAGAAGGTATTGATATTTTGATCATAAGTTTTTATGTTGATGATCTATTGTATATGGGTAGTAGTTCCAAAATGAATCATGAGTTCAAAGTTGCTATGATGAATGAATTTGAGATGAAAGATCTAGATCTCATGAAATATTTTCTAGGAATGGAGGTTTATCAAACTTACCATACTACTCGGTGTGCACCTACCCTTCTGTCTCTTCAAAATATCATTTGCATATTTTGTCTGGCAAATGAAAATTTCATCCTTAGTTTGATTGTAGTGGATCCCCTACTCCAAGTGCTCATGGAGTTGTATTATGTAGAGATGATGGTGCTGATTTAGTTGATGAGACAACTTACAGAAATATTGTGGGGAGCTTGATGTTTTTAACCCACACAAGACCTGATATTGCATTTTCAGTTTCACTTGTTTTAAGGTATATGACAAATCCATCTGAAATACATATGTACGCAGCCAAGAGAATTTTAAGTGATTCAGATTGGGGAGGTAGTGTGGATGACCATAAGTCCACATCTGGAAATTTTTTCTCTTCTAGTTCTGGTTTGATTACTTGGAGCTCAAGGAAACAAAGAATTTTTGCCCGCTCATACACAAAGCGGAGTATGTTGCAATTACTTCAACAGGTACACAAGCTCTTTGGCTCAGAAAATTTTTGGAAGAAATTGGGGAGAAGCAAATTCAGCCTACAGTGATTTATTGTGATAATATAAGTGCCATCAAGTTAGCAAAGAATCTGATTCATCATAGCAGGAAAAAGCATTTTGACATGAAATATCACTTCATTCGGGATTTGGTGCAGAAGAATGATGATGAATTAAAGCACATAAATACTAAGCATCAGCTAGTAGATATCTTCACCAAAGAAGTTGCAAAATATCAGTTTTTGACACTAAGAGATAAGCTAGTAAGCCCTCATTAAGAATTAACGGGGAGTGTTGAAAATAATGCTTAAATCTCCATGTAATTGCTGACATTAGTCAGCAGATTTTTTTGATTCTCTGTTATTAAAATTAGTGCAGCAAATTATTAGGATAGTCAGTGCTCAGAATCATTGGTAGTGGTCGAAATGAATAATTAATAGTTGATAAATCATAGAATTAGTAATAGATTTATTATATAAGAATGTATTTACATACCAAATTTAACGTGAGATTTACAAGTTGAGCAGTGATCTCATCTGTGTTTTTTAACTGTCTTTCATTGCTTTTTTTATATGTCATAATTATTCTGGTTTATTATTTAGTATATATGTCTTTCTAAACTTAGTTCATATAAATCTTTTGTTCAGCAAACAAAAAGTCTAGTACATCAATTTGATGTCTCTTAACCCTGACTTAATTAACTAATAATAACATATTAAGAAAAATCATATCCCTCGACCCGTTGATATATTAAAAAATAAAAATCAAGGTCGGTACGTCCATATGGGAAAATTAAAATAGTAACGTTAAAGTAATCAATGTCGGATTAGTCTTAAAAAAAATAAAAAATCAAAGTCGGTACATCCATATGGGTCTATATGAGAAAATTAAAATAATAATGTCAAAGTTCAAATCTTTTTGAAGAATTACAATAGCAAAGACCTAAATGAGGAATAACCCCCTCATGTGAATATATACAATTTCTTTTTCCTGAGAATTGTCGTGTCATATAACGGTTCCACGATATCGTAGGTCCGTCATGTGAATTTAACTTAATGGTACGATGTAAACTATAAATTTGCAAATAGCGATGCGCAGGTCAAAATTCTATCCTGATATAGTTGCAAAGAGCTTTAGCAACCCGTAGGTTACTAACATGGCCATCCACCCTCCTATCTGTACTCTCAGGTTCCCTTCACCAAGGTTGTGCGGCCATAGTGTGCTCCGATTGCACCAAAGGCTATAAGTGTCACGCTAGACAACGGCCAGCACCACGACTCTAATAGCGTAATCGGTGATAAAGGCTACCGAGAGTAAGGGCACCACTCCTCCCACACAAAATGCGAGGGCCGATGCAATTGCTGCCTGGAACGGTTTAGGGAGGCTTTCATCCTTATTAGGATTTAGCACAATATTTGCTCTTATTTTCATGGTAGAGACTTCTACATCACGTTGAGCATACACTGAAACGAATTCCCCAATGGCATACAGCCACGGTCTTTGCATTGGATTGAACTGCTCCCACGCCTATCATTAACGATGCTATGGTCACCAACCCATCGTTGGCTCCCAGCACAGAAGCCCTAAGCCACTGCCCTCTTGGCTGAAAATTATCAACACTTTTTCCTTCTCCCCCTTTCCTTCCTGTCAAATTGTGAACTGGTATTGTAACGCTAACGTCCAATTGTTCTGGACATGGCGATAACTCTATAACCTGCCCGTCCATTCTTGTAGAAATATCTTCTATTTCAACCATTTGCCACTGTAAATGTGACTTATCTTCGAGATGATCAATGAAAATAAAGAAAACTATCAAAGCAGAGCATAATATATTGACGGCCGATATTAGCTGTTCCTATTGGCCGCCGAATAATAGCCGACCTGGCGGTTCCCAACAGGCCAAACTGCGGACCGCCGCCATCAAAACCTCCTGCTTACTGCATTTTCTATCTGTGTGCGATTCATTCTGCGTGTTAACAAGCGTGCTTCAGTTTTCAATGTGGATGCGATGCTTCTCGGATATTGCTGTGTCAAACCTGCCAACTCACAACGGAAACTTTTCGTCATACGTGACCCATATGTACCCACAATAATGCGGATCTAAATTATAAAATAAAATCAAGTCACGAATTTAGTATATCTAAATTTATATTATTATATAGATGGGTTATTTGATTTGGAGTATGTTTTAAAATTGGTTTTGTTTCGCTAAGAGATAGTTGTCTCTAAGATATTGCTGTGTCAAATTTGCCCACTCATAAGAAAGCCCACAATAATGCCGATCTAAATCAAGTGACGAATTTAATATATCTAAATTTATATTATTATATAGATGGGTTATTTGGCTTGGAGTATGTTTTAGAATTGTTTTTATTTGGCTAAGAGGTAGTTGCCTCTAGGATATCGCTGTGTCAAATTTGCCAACTCACAAATGAAACTTTTCATCATAACTTACCCATATGTACCCACAATAAAGCAAGTTATATATACCCACAATAAAGCAAGTTATATGTACCCACAATAAAGCAAGTTATATATACCCACAATAAAGCGGGTCTAAATGATAAAATCAACGAATTTAATATATTTAAATTTATATTATTATATAGATGGGTTCAGATAGTGAAAGTCATTTGGCTTGGAGTATGCTTTAAAATTGTTTTTGTTTGGCTAAGAAGTAGTTGTGTGATACTTAAGGAAACAGATTAATCACATAAGATCGCAAGAGTGAAAGCATGCCCCCTACAAGGGTTGAATTAGTTGATAATAGCCAAAAATAAAGATACTTTTACTAGTTTAACAACTGAATTATGATAAATTTTCTTAAAAACTAAATTTGAGAAATTGATACAGTTTTTTCGTTTATTTTCATGATTCAGTTATTTAACCATTGTATTTGGTTGTGGCCGTGGTGATGAGCACCCCCTGTATTATCCTCGTATAAAAACCAGTGGATAAGAGGAATATCGCAACGACAAGGAAGATTATGGCGGTTTGATATGGATCGAGTGGCATGACTCATAGGTTTACGGATTTGTCAAAGTACGCTACGGTTATTTTGTTTAAAAAAGGTTGAGTATCGTGTTTTCCCTGCTCACTCCTCCTTTCTTTTTCTTTTTTTTTTATATAGTATTGTGCTTTTAGTTTGTGGTTCATGTTTTTTTTATTTAAATTCAGTTGTATGTTCCGACATTTCCTTTTGTCGTGTCTTCAATTTTTAATATGTAATAATTGCGATTTTAATTTCGCAATGGATAATTAATTATAACGTTTTAATAATATGGGTAAGTTCTTTGAACAATAGAACACTGAGGAGTATTTTTAATAATCTCTAGAGATTTTAATTATATTTGTGTTTCTATTTCTATTTTTTTTAATTTAATAAATCGACTATTGAGTACTGTTGGTGAAAAAGTCTTTTTTCATAATCATGATAGTAAGTGGGTTAACTATTTGAAAATTGGATTGATGAGGGGAATGGTAAAATCACTTTGGAAAATGGGGCTACTCATGAAGGGGAAAATTACATTAGTCGAAGGATAAGATGGAAAGAAAAAAATAGGCGACATATGTGTGCTTCAGTAAAGGAGTAACTAAAAAGATTGTATGTATGAACAGGGGCATGTATATAGATACACTTCTAGCAAGGGAAATTATTCAAAACCAATAATTTGGTATCTTAAATCATGTGGGGAAATCCTCTACAAGTGTTAAAGAAAGGGACAATGAATTTAGGGACTTATCAGGAACATGAGAAGCCACTAGGAAGATGAGATGCTCAAGTGTTTATGTAATAATGAAGAGGGCTTGTTGTTATGGTATGTCGAACTAGTAGAGGGGAACATAAAATTCATAGTGTCCTATGAGCTTACCCTAGGGGTTCTATGTGATGTTACCTTTGTGAAGTTGTTATTTTCCAAAAACAGTAAGAATTTTCAAAATTGACCCTTGTGGTATCATCGTTTGGCTAGAGGGTAGCCAATTGTGGAATTTTTTAAAGACAAGGTGCAACTAAGCTTATAGTTATGTGGAAGATGCTTACCCTCCATTAGTTTGTTGGGTAGATTATAGTGAAATAAGTTCTTCATGCATTGAAATCTTCTAAACAATCAAGAAGAATTATGAATGTGTGCTCATATTTTTAATATGTGTAATCATTTATAGAAGTGCATGTAAGAAATATGGTGCACATAAAAATGTTTGTTGTATTTACACAAATTTCTTAAATGAAAGAAAAGCACCTTATAAATCATGTTACACCACCTAAATGTTATAGGATATGAATGGTGTAGGCTTGGGAGTTGTCTTGGATATGTGTTGTAATATAAAAACTATAGTTCCATAAATAGATTAATTGAACTCACAATGATGTGAGTATGTACTAAAAATAGTTCTTCACGTTATGTTTTGGGCCAGTGAGTGTTAAATTGTTCGATAAACTAAAGGGAAGTTTTGGTTCCTAAATACTTGAGAAATTTTCTATTAATTTAATCGTTATGAGTATGTCTCCTTACAGACATTTCCTAATGTTATACAAAATTTTCACAATTGCCAACAAAGGTGAATTTCGTTTATCTAGTGGTCTGATATATAACAATAGAAGGGAAAAAGATTCAATTTTTCCTTAGAGAAATTATAAAATGGAAAAGAATCATGCCTGGAATCAAAAGCAAGCCTTCCTTTCTTCCTTGCTTTTAATATCTAACCCTAGCTCCAAGTGTTATAATTAGAACATGCACACATGACCATAACAAGCGAAGGAACCACAATCCACATAGCATAATCTAAAATCCCTATTTAATGAGTCAACATGGAATTAAAGTTCATGAGTGAAAACATAACAAAACAAATATAGGAAAACAAGATACGTTATATATTGACAAATATAGGATAGAGTTTACAACCATAAAAAAAATTTGACTTTGTAGATGTCTCCCCAAGTTGACTTGTCGTTCCTTGTCATAAATCACACCTCAAAATAAACCATAATGCATGAATGTGATGACTCCTTCAGGTTGAAAGAAACAACATGGTGGCACTATAAATCTCCTAAAGCCAACCTAGACCTTATGGGAGGTAGTGAAATTATATGATGAGTGTGGTAATTCAGGAATTCTTATTGAATTACTAATCTAGGCTTGAGATCAACATATGATGGAAGGATGAGCTTAAGGGATAAGAGATAAAGTCTCCAAGATAAGACTAGATAGGAATTCGAGCTCTCTATCCAATGTAAATAGTTAAAAATACCTTGGAAACTTCTGTCAAAGGAAGCTTTAGAGATAATTTTATTTTTCTTGAATTTCTAGAATCAACGCACTTGCAAGAAGGAGAAACATGTGCTAATCAATGGTGGCTATCAGGTGTGCAACATGCGCTAAGCACAAGTGGCTAAACATGCAAGGTGCGATGGGGATAAAAACAATGTTTTTGAGCTATCTTTCCCAGAAACTCGAGCATTTTGGAGAAGTAATGCTTAGGCTTTATGAAGTGATTATGACAAAATGTTCAAGGATATTTGATTGATCTAGTTTGCAGGCCTATTGAACATATATGACAAAATGACCTGTAACATATTGCCCCCTAAAGTACAAAGTTAGAAGCAATGGCTGAGGATTGAAGTGCTTTACCTTGTAACAAGTCTGGATCAAGAACAATTAGCCGAGATCATCATCTGTTAGAATAAATTTTCATCATGATATCACTGGTGATGGAGGCACACCCATACTCAACATATAAGCCATATCACATGTACAATGATAAAAAAATTGCGTCCAATGATGACAAATTGTGGACTCATACTTGGATGAAATTCTAAATAACTATAGCCATCATACTTTGTGATGTCGTATGAAACCTGAAATGTATCCTAGATGGACGAAACTAGATATGGAGTCTTTTATATCATTTAGTTGATTACTTGATGCACAAGTCTAACTATATGAATAAATGAGCTGGAGTTGAACATTGTAGACACCATATGATTACTGACCAATGGTGTAATCATTTAACATATGCAAGGGAAACCACCTATGATGAAAATGGATCTCAAGGTATTATATTACAATTTATGAGGTGCGAATTAATGAGGTGAAGTCTACCACCACACAAAATATTTTGGTCGAAATTTTCATTGATGTTTGCAAGTTCCAAGGCACTGAAGGGGGTTTCTAAGTCAACTTCATGTATAATGAGCTGATGTCAATGAGAAATCACCCATCGTACAAGGGTCTTGATGTATCCCTCATTAACAACACGAAATGAGCATCAAGATTTGAGACAAAATGATGTTGATGTGAAACTGGTTCGCAAATGAAAAACATGAATTAAGGACTAGTATTTTAGCAAATATCGAGTGAAGGAATTGACTTGGACATATTTGCGACAATGAAATAGAATTGGAAGCATTGACCCAAAACTGGTGATCAAGTATTTTAATATGATATGATGAATAAAAGAGACAAGTAGATTTCCAAACCCAACAACCACAAAGATGCACATAAATAATGTCATGTTCAAGAATGACTCATTTCCATTAGTAGGTAGAATACCCTATTTTTCCAATTTACCAAACCATTAATGGTTAGTATCTCTTTATTTTTGACAAGATTGAGGAGGATAACATATGCTTGATCTATAAATTCATCCTTTGGATGTTATGAAACCAGGTCCAAAAACAGAAGAAAAGAGTGATCAATGCCTTAGAAATCAACCACTTCGAGGGGGAAACCTCCAATACATTTCATAAATGAACAATTCTTGGATTATACAAATGAAAAAACCTCCTTCTATATATAGGAGTCCACTGGGTCACAATATAATCCTAGTTGACCTAACAATAATAATGTAAGGGCACAATAATAACAATATTGGGGTTACAAGGGTACAACAATAACAATAAGAGGGTAACACTAACAATAATAAGGGACTATACTAGTAATATAGGGACCTAACATGCCCCTCTCCTTCAAGAAATTGTTGTCTTCAAAGCTTGAGTAGCTTCGGATGCTTCTGTATAATATTCTCATCCTCCCCTATAGAATATTTAGTGGATAAGTTCTTCCACTTGATCAGATACTCTGAAATTGATCGATTTAGTAGTTGTCGAGTTCTTGTTTCTATGACTGCTTCAAGTTCCAATATGATTTTTCCTTCCTCATCTAATTCTTGCAATATTGTTTGAAATGGAAGTTTGTCACCTATAACCTTCTTGAAGCATGAAACATGGAAAACTAGATGCACTCGCGAAGAAGCAGGAGGCCCCAATTTATATGCCATAGTACAAATCTTTAGCAACACCTTGTAAGGACCGTAGTACTTTGGCAATAATTTATTATGCTTCTTAGCTTGCTTGAGGGGCATTTATTTATATGGTTGTAGCCATAAAAATACCCAGTCTCCTACATCAAAAATTCTCTCGTTGTGATGTTGATCTGCCTGTTGTTTCATTTGATTTTGTGCCAAATTTAGGTTATCCTTTAAGACTTGGAGAACTTCTTGTTGATGCTCGATGTGATCTTCCACTTCTTGAACCTTAGAATTTTCTCTTAAATATTTTGTGATGGATGGTGGATGATATCCATAAAGTGCCATAAATGGGGTCATTTTTGCTGCAGTATGGAATGAAGTGTTATACCACCCTTTAGAGAGAGGTAACCACTTGACCCATTATCTCTGCTTATTAGATACAAAACAACGAAGATATCCTTCCAAACATTTATTCACTATCTCAATTTGAGCATCGGATTGAGGATGATAAGATGAGCTATGAACTAGTTGAGTACCCAAACAAGAAAATATTTTTGTCCAAAAATTTCCAGTAAAAATGGGATCTCTATCACTTACGATAAAATTTGGGTTTTTATGTAGCTTTTGAATTGTTTCCATAAATGAAGTAGTAGTTGCACATGCTTTAAATGGATGAGATAATGCACAAAAGTGTGCATACTAGGTAAGTCTATCAACTACCACCATGATGACACTTTTTCCTTCAGACTTAGGTAAACTTGTGATAAAATCCATTGAAATCTCCTCCAAACATTGACTTGGAATGGATAAAGGTTGTAGAATACCCGGGATCTTAATTGTCTCAACTTTATTTTGCTAGCAAACCAAAAATTCTGCCACAAACTTCTGAATATCAGATTTAAGGAAAACTTTTGAATATTAGATTTAAGGCCATCACCAAAAAAATTTGTCTTCACCCTATGGTAAGTTTTTAAAAATCCTGAGTGTCCTCCTAAAGGAGAAGTGTGCAATTCCAAAATAATCTTTTGTTTTATTTGGGAATTCTTACAAATATATAAGTGACCTTTCTACCATAAGGAATCATTTTTCCAACTAAATTTATCATATGTATTGGGATCTTGCTTCAAATTTTGAATGAGTGTCCACACTTCTTCGTCCATCTTCCATTCATCCCTTTCTTTGGTTATCCAATCTAGTTGGATAATAGAAATGGCACAAAGAAATGCTTCCACCTCTTCATCCTTTCTTAAGGGTGCATCTACAACAACATTTAGCTTCCCTTTTTTGTAGATGATTTCAAAGTCATAACCCAACATCTTTGCAACCCATTTCTGCTCCTCTTCTGAAGATAGTCTTTGTTCCAAAAAAATTTTAAGACTATCATGATCAGCTTTTACCTTGAAGTGTCTTCCCATTAGATAAGGTCGCCATTTATTTAGTGCATGTAGTATTGCCAACATTTCCTTCTCATAAATAGCTTTCTGTAAATACTTTCCTTTGATTGGATGACTTTCAAAAGCGATGGATATTTTTTTTTTATTAAAACAACACCAATTCCATTTCCTGAGGCATCACATTCCACAATAAAGGTTTTTGTGAACTCTAGCATAGCTAAGACCGGTGCTAGGCACATTGCCTCTTTAAGATGTTCAAAGGCCTTAGTTGCTTCAGGAGTCCATGAAAATGCATCTTTCTTCAATAATGTTGTTAGAGGTGCTGCTATTCTCCCATAATTCTTAACAAACTTGCGATAATATCCTGTTAACCCGAGAAATCCTTGCAACTGCTTTATTGTCTTGGGGACTTTCCATTCCTTAATGGCTTTAATTTTGTTAGGGTCTACTTTAACACCCTCGTGAGATATAATATGACCCAGATATTCCACCTCTTGTACTCCAAAGAAACATTTGGATGTTTTTGCATATAATTGTTTATCCTGCAATAGTTTGAGCACCCTGTCAACATGTTCAACATGATCCTTCCAAGACCTGTTGTAGATTAGTATATCATCAAAAAATACTAGCACAAATTTTCTAAGGAAGGGTTTGAAAATGGAATTCATCAACCCTTGAAATGTTGAAGGTGCATTGGTAAGGCCAAAAGGCATGACCAAAAATTCATAATGACCCTCATGAGTTCGAAATGATGTTTTTGGAATATCTTCAGTCTTCATTCTAATTTTATGATATCCTGAACGAAGATCCAACTTGGTAAAATAAATTTCTCCATGTAATTCATCTAATAATTCATCAATCATAGGAATGGGAAATTTATCTTTAATGGTGAGCTTATTGAGCTCCCTATAATCCGGACACATTCGCCATGATCCATCCTTCTTGTGTACCAATACTACAGGAGCAGAGAAGAACTTTGACTAGGTTGAATTATACCCGCCTCTAACATTTCTGCAATCATACGTTCAATTTCTCTCTTTTGGAAGTAAGGATATCTATAAGGCCTGATGTTTGGAGGAACACTTCCTGGAATCAAATGAATAGCATGATCATGTTCACGAATAGGTGGGAGTCCTTTGGGAGTTTCAAACACCTTGGAATGATTGTCCAAGACTTGTTGGAGATCTGCAGAAATAGATGATTTTGATGTTGGAACTTCTAGTGAGCATAATTGTGCAATTACGCCTCGTTGTTCTTTCTTTAGAAGCTTTGTCATGACATTATAGCTTATTATCTTTCCCGGCTTCCCTGCAATACCCCGTAATTCGACTTCCTTTCCTTCTGAAAAAAATTTCAAGAAAAGTTCTTGAAAATTAAAAGCTACCGTCCCCAAAGATTGTAACCATTGTACTCCTAGTACAACATCAGCACCTCCCATAGGAATGGAAAGCATTGGACTAGTCAATACACATTCCCCCATGGTTAGCTTGATATTATGGCATTTTCCAGAGCAATTTATAGTTCCTCCATTTGCAACCATCACTTGACATTCTGGTGTTGGGTATAGGAAACAATTAAATTCCTTGGCTACCTTACAATGAATAAAATTATGGGTACTACCTGAATCAATCAACACTATTACCTTTTTCTTCTTGATATGTCCTTCTATCTTGAGAGTTTGAGGAGTGGTAATTCCTGCCAATGCATTACATGATATGGTCAGACTCATTTCTTCTTCTTCTAGGGTTGCTTCCTGGTGTATATCCTCTTCTTTTAAAGTTTCTTGTTCATTTTCTTCCTCCTCTTCACAATCTATGTAAAATAATTTCTTCTCAGCACACTTATGACCTTTAGTGTATTTGCTATCACAAATGTAGCAAAGCCCTTTTGCTCTTTTTTCTTCCAATTGTTGTGGTGTCAACCTTGTAGGTTGTGGAAATCTAGGAGTAGCAACACTTCCCTCTTTATAGAAGTGAGTGGTAGGCTTCCTTGTCGCCATAATTTTACATTCAATTTTCTTGCCAACCTGAATGCCTTCTCCAATGAATCAGGTTCCAAAACGTGAACTTCATGTTGGATGTTATCCTTTAAAGTACCTATGAAGAGATCAATCATGTGTTCCTCTAGAATATCAATTACCCTTATATTCAATTTTTGGAAGTCCTCAATGTGCTCCCCCACTAAACCCTTTTGTTTGAGATTTATCAATTGGCTAAAGAAGGTGTTTCTCTTTGTATCCTCATCATGTGCTATCATTTCCTCCATAAAATTGACCAAGTGACAATTTTTTTACGGAAGCAAAGCCATCGATACCATACAAATGTATTTTGTTCTGAATGCAAAGTTGCAATGTGTAACTTTTGTGTGTTTTTCACATTATTGAGATCAAAATGTTGCTCCATCTGTAGTATCCATGTTACGTGATCCTTGCCAACAAAATTCCTCATATCCATCTTCAGAATATGGTGGTTTTTCCATCCAACATTAGAGTTTATTAAATCGTGATTAGAATTTACTTTGTTCTCATCATGAGTTTCCTCTACTATCTCTTCACTATTAGGAAACATTTCTTGTTTCACCTTTTTCAAACCTTCTATTTCTTCTTTTAGATCATTCTTCATGTTTTCCATGTTGTCTTCCATTTTTTCTTACATGTCATCCATCTTAGCTTCCATGCCCACTTCCATGCCCTTCATATTAACTTTCATGTCATTCATGTATTTCTTCAAACCATCCATCATAGCTTCCATGACTTTCTTCAAACTTCCATTTCATTTTTTGTTGCTCTTTGTGAGAGCGAAATTTGTTGCACTTGGTCTTGTAATTTTGATATGTCATGTTGTCATTCTTCGTCTTCATGAGTCATAGTAGAGCCTTCTAAAGGCTTAATGGGTGTTGAATTATTTTTAGGAGGAATTTTAGAACCCAATACTCATATCTATTCTATAATATGCCCTTGGAATCAATTCAAACTGATTTTTCACACAAGACTTATGCAATTCGAAAAAAATACACACCTTTTTCTTGTTTTTGAGGAGCTCGATATTGAAACTAAATTATCTCTGTGATTTAGAGTCTTTAATATCTGAAATTCGGCCTTGTAGTATCCCTCTAAAGATTCTTTCAAATGCCATAGGTTTGAACTGATTTGGATTCTTCAAGGCAAAGTTATGCCTAATCTCCCACAATGGACAAATTATGGACTGGTTCAGTAGAGGGAACTTGTATGGCATCCCACATGTCACTTTTTCCTCCTTTGTCTCTAGAATTGATACACATGAAACTAAATTCCATATACGTGCGACCACGTTTTATATAATTTCAATCAGGTGCTCAAAGAGCGAGTTACGACGATTTTCCCATGGTCACCTCCTTGAGATGAAATTTGGGAGCCTGAAAAATCCCTAACTTCCATATATCATATCTCTGAAAATATTATGAACCAAGATATGAAATTTGTACATGAATTTCCTCAAGATTTCAGCTTCGCTTTGTAAAAAATTTAGCTTTTAAACTAGTTATAGCGAAAATTCCATGATGACCTGTTTAGGTTAAATTCAGGAGCCTGAAAAAGCCATAACTTCCACAGATCATGTCTCCTAAAATATTGCGAACGAAGATCTAAAATTTTTACATGACGTTCCTCGAGCTTTCGTCTTTGCTCTGTAAACATTTCAGCTTCTGAACCTTTGTAGAAAAAAATTTATGGCAAAAATTCCATAATGACCTATTTGGAGCAGCAAAACCCTAGAATCCAAAGCTATGATACCAAATGTTATGAAGCCAGCTCCAAAAATAGAAGAAAAGAGAGATCAACACCTTAGAAATCTTCCACTTCGAGGGGGAAAATTATAATAAATTACATAAATGAACAATTCTTGGATGATACAAATGAAAAAACCTCCTTCTATATATAGGATTCTAGTGGGTCACAATATAATCCTAGGCGACCTAACAATAATAATGTAAGGGCACAATAATAAAAATATTGGGGTTACAGGGGTACAATAGTAACAATAACGGGGTTACACTAACAAAAATAAGGGACTATACTAGTAATATAGGGACCTAACATCGGATGAATCCCTATGTGTATTTTTAACGAACCTTGACAAGGAGTAGTTCGGCCCCATCATGCTCAATGACTCCATCATTGTTTGATGTTTTTTCGAGTCCAACAAAGATGTAACTTGAATTATTCTTCATGTTTAGATAATTTTAAAAATAGGTGAAAAATAAAACTTGAAAGCTTCCTTTTTGTAAAATTTTCTCGAGTTTGAAAAGGCATAAAATGGTACTCATGACGCAGGAGAACCTCTTAGCCATGTTCGACTAAGGTATTCCTTTCCAGTAAATAGTATATCCAAGTCTAGAAAAGCGTTAAACTTATAATGAGCATACATATTTTAATTTACTTTAATGAGTTCAAAAAGACAAGTGCTGCACAATTTTTTCATGTTTAGGGAGCTCGAAAAGCAGGGAAACTTTTAGGGTATAGTATTCACAAGTGGGTTAATTTTCAATGCTTTTTATTAAAAAAAGATTCATCAATTTCTAGTTTTTTCTAAAAGTTATTCGCCCAAAATTTACAACATAAAATTATTTAACCTAAAAATCACCAAAATTTTATATAGAATATTATAAAGTTGTTATAAATCTAAGTATTTTTACAAAAAATATCCCCAACATTTTGAAATTTGTGTATTAGGGACTAGCAATATTCTCCAAAGCTTCTAAAATTTAAGATAAATTTTCATTCTTAAAATTATCCCTCTCGAAAAGAGTTGAAATAGAAATACTCCTAGAGAAAGGAGTGGTATAAATGGGTAGAAACTTGTTTTGTTCATGATGGAACTGGTGAAAACATATAGAGGTTAATAGGGTGGCTAATGAGACCACTTGTCATAGTAGTTGCTTCGGAAATGGTAAAACAACCAAGTGAAGGTGTATGATCGAGCAAGAAGATGGTGATGATGGAATGAGAAAACCGAGGCTCATCTGGAAGAAATAGGTTAATAAAACTAGAAATCACGAGGGATAGGATGAGAATGGCTTCATTTTTCACACAATATAAACATGGGAAACTATGTTTGAAATTTGTTTCATTTTTACACAAGCTTGAAACAAATAAAAACTATGAAACAAGTTTTCTACGCCCTCACATAATGACTCAATTCTAGGCACATGCCCCCCAAGATTCATTTCATTCACCTAAGTAGAGTACTGGTTACTGCATGAATGGAATGAAGGTTCATTTACAAGATCAAGTGAAATATTGAACTGGTAATTTATGATATCTAATCAAAGAGTCAAATTGGAAAGGGATTTGTTTCTTTTTTTTAATAATCTTGACAGAAGACAAGGAACTCTTCTCTGGGACCTTGTTTCATTTTTTAACGAGCTTGACACAAGAAAAATAACTCTGATATGGAGACCTTGTTTCATATTTTAATGAGCTTGACTCAAGAAAAGGAACTCTACTATGGTAACCTTGTTATATTTTTTAAGGAGCTTGACACAAGATAAGGAACTCTGCTATGGGAACCTAATTTCATTTTTGAAGGAGCTTAACACAAGAAAAGGAACTCTACTTCAAGATATTTGGTTATATTAATCATGGAACCCCAGAGACCATGGCTTCCAAGAATCTCTCATCATATGGGAGAACAATTTTCTAGAAGCGATACAGATCAAAGGATCCAATGAAAATATCAAGCACCAATGCTCCCATTACATGATGCATTGCATCACCTACTACATCATCAGTAGACAGAGGCATGGAAGAGGTTGCTACATAATTAACCTATGACATGGGAGATAACACTTTCATATAAGCACCATTTAAGTAATTTGGTTGATTGGGAGTCAAATTAGGACCAATGAATGTAAACTAGTCAATGATCACAATTCTTCCTTCATGTAGGAAACACATCACATGAAAGAGTGAAGAGATAAGAGCTCACATGCCATAAACATATTCATGTACAAGGAGTAAATTAAAATAAAATGGGACCTGAACTACCATCACATTGATATAGAAAGTCTTTCCTCCCAAAGTAATAGGGAACTGAGGAAGAATCCCTAACAGTTGACTTCTTCCTCTTTTAAAAGCCAACAAATTCTAGGTAATGGGCACAAGCTCTCGATAATATAAGGCTTTCCAAGAAGTTGAGGATAGAATAATAATACATGAGGCTTAATCTATGAATGTGTCAGGTATGTCCATATTATAATCGTGTCATTAGGGGAATTTTGAGGTCTAAAATGGGCCTCCTAAGGAAAATGTACAATCAAAATTCACTTTATGAGAACCAATCACATTTTAGTGGACGAAATCATCCCTAATGGTTGAGGTGGCATTGCTTGAGTTAAAGGTACTTATTTGTCACATTCTCAATGGTGGATAAAAACTCATGGTTAACCCTGTTAGTGCTCTAAGTAATCTTAAAGTCAAAGTAAAGTACTCATAATAAATGTCATTTCACACTTTTTGAATAAAAATATATTATTTTCATTTCATATTTCTTGAAAGGCACAATTCATGTCCCTATACATTTATTATATTATATTATATTATTTTTATATAGTATATTAATTACATGTTATTATACAATTTAAATAATATAAATTTTAATTAATAGCATATAATATAATTAAGAATTTATAAATTTATATTTATATTTTATTTTAACTTATTTAAGTACAAAGGACAAATGCATTAATTGTTCAACGATAATGATTTTTTCTTGAAAATATCATTCTTATTTATAGTCACATCAATACCATTTTTTTATTAATTTTATTTTGGTACAACTTTTGAATTGAATTTAACTATGGTTACATGGATTGTGGTGCAAAACATGAATTGAAAATTCATAAATATTATTTTATTGGTTTAGCTATTATTTTATTATTTCCTTAGAAGGCCCATTTTAGACCTCAAAATTCCCTTAATGACTATGATCTAGAAGGGCACGTAAGGAAGAAGACGATACATGGTCAGTCAAATGCAATCAAAGGATGTAGCCATACTACTTTGGGGGGGCAGTGTCCTGGGTATGGGAGAAATTCCCCCTTGTGTTATGGGAATGGGAGAAATACAACCCTATGTTGTGGAAATGGGAGTATTTCCCCCTTGTACTATGGGAACAGGAGGATCACCCCCTATGCCATTTTAATGGGAGGATTTCCCCCAAGTTCATTGGAACCTGAAGAAACAAGAAGAAACTAAGTAGTATGAAGTTCACTATCTACAAGAAAGGTACAATAAACGAAAGGTGGAGTCAATTCAATCATTTTATCAACCAATCATTGGTAGGGAATGGACTCATGGGATTCACGCTCATAGAGAGTGGGGTTAACTAGAAATAGATTCTAATCAATGACTTCTTCAATTGGCGAAGGATGAGGGGAAAGGTTTTGGTAGCCAGCTGGAAGTTGCAGTTGAGAAACAATAAGATTTCACAATAATTTGTAAATATAAGGGAAAAGGTGAATTGGATGATTCACTTCACATAAATTACATGGAAACTTAACTTTACCCTTATTCTATGAACCTTATGATAACTAGTTAGTGGTTTGTCAACAACGTGATCTCCAGAAGTTGAAAACAAAGGTTGATATGAGTTGTTGGACCACACTTCTAATAATTGGGGAATAACATGAAAATCTCTAATAAGGTGGTTACCCTTACATAAATTTCAAGGAAATTTAACTTTGCAAGGTTGATTGGAATGTTTCTCCATACTATTTTAATTAGTAGAAATGGTTTCTTGATTCCCCCCTACTTATTTTTCTTCTTCTTAATCATCCTCTTCTTCTTCTTCTTCTTCTTCTTCTTCTTCTTAGCTTTTTGGTTACGAGAATAAATACTTTCACTAGACGAGGAGGAAAAAAGGAATGAAAAAACAACATGTGAAGAAGCCAAAGGTTTAATTTTATGATCAACTTGAGATTTATGTTGTTAAGATGGAGGAGAACTTGGTTGAGGTATAGTTTGGACATTTGGAACCAAGGAGGTCGAAAACAACCAAAGTTGTAAATTAGAGAAGGGACAATGTTGCCATATAAGGAGAACCAATATTTCAAAAATAAAGAAAAGGACTAGGAATCCTGTCATAGGGGTTTCCTTTATTGATAGAATCAAAAAATGCCTCCATTAGTCTCAACCTAATATCCACTAAGAAATTTTTCCCCGGTGAGGATGTTTTTTCGTGGTCAATTAATTGATTTTATAAATTAAAGAAATAAAATTAATCAAAGGGGTAACTAGGCAAATAAGGATTACCAAGTCACTATAGGTTATGATATACCACCTTGGTAAACCAAGTATTTACATCGTGTAGGAAATATCCCCGAATGTTGTGTTCATTGTATCACGAGTGAAAAAGAAACTGACTCAGATTCCTAAGGCTACCTTGCATCCGATGGTGGTCTTCCACAATATACCCAGAGGTATGTAGAAGTGCAATATGTATTAGCATTTTCTAATGCGTAACTGTTCGATGAGAGCGTTCTAATATACTCAGAGTGCATGGATAAACGTTCGATATACCCTGAAGGTTTGCAGAGAATGATCTGATATACCTGATGTAGATAGAATGGGATATCACCCCTGAAATGTAACACTGACAAGTAGCGTCAACTCCTATGATTAAAGATGTTTAAACACAAATCTAGCCTAGACTTCTAGATGTTTTAGTTAATTTTTCAAATTATCCTTAATATTGATTCAGTAAATTTTAGAGTTGATCTTGAATTAGATTTCATTTTTTAAGGCTCTCCATGAGTTCAATTGAATTCCCTATAATGTGATCTAGCATGATAATATGATCTCTAAATTTTTGATGAAAAACTATATATGAGAAGGAAGAGGGAAAAACAATAATGAATTAAACAAACAATGCAACGAACAACACTTCCTAATCAAAAAATTTCAAATGAAACTGCTCTAATTTCAAAACTTCATTCAAAACCCTAAATTAAATGCAAAATATGCCAAATGATGATATTTTTCTTTTCTTTCATCTTAGTTCATAATTGTAATGAAAAATAAGATGAAACAATATTATTGATAAAATAAATCATATGGAATATAACTGAAACACAAATTTCTTCAATTAAGTCAATAGTCAAGCCAAATTGCTTACAAATATCTAATTTATAAGAAGAAGAAAAAACCAAATCAACTCTCACCAAATGCTAATAAAACCAAAAGAAAACATTATTATGGCATTTCAGAGATAAATACAGACTCAAAGACACAAAGAAAATTTTTTGAACTCAAGAAGAATGAGGAGAAATGCCAAGGAATGCAATTATTTTCATCCTTCATGAGAAACATAGGTACATCAAAGACACCAGTTCACTGTAACACTGGCACAAAGAAGACACATGTGCATCAAAGTTCTTTGTCTTAGAAAAAGGAACGTGTTGGAGTTTTTTCAATCAAAAAATGACACAGGAAACTCAACCAAGATCAAAATAATATTTTTGTAAGGTCAATCAATATATGAGAGTGTTAATTAAGGTTTCTTTAAGAGCTGAAAAATAAGCTAATATCAAAGAAACCACTAAACGAAAAATCAATCCCTATTATGGTTTCCAATTTTTTATACATAATTTTCATGATTGTTGACGAAGGTGAATTCCGTAGATCTAGTGGTCTGATCTACAAAAACATAACACAAAACGATTCAAGTTTTCATTAGAGAAATTATAAAATGGGAAAGATATTTACATGGAATATGAAGCAAGTCTTCCTTTCCACCTTGACTGTAAGCTCCAACTCTAGCTCCAAGTGTTATAATTAGAACCTACACACACGACTAAAAAAGAAAAGGAATCACAGTGCACTTATCATAATATAAAATCCCTATTTAATGAGTCAACATGGAATTTAAATACATGAGTGCAAACATAACACAACAAATATAGGAAAAAAGATACTTTTTTGTATTGACAAATATAAGAGAGGGTTTACAACCATAAATAAAAGTTGTCTTTGTACATGTCTTCCCAAGTTGACTTGTACTTCCTTGTCACAAAGCACACCATAGCATGAACTGATGCAGGAGCATCTAGACCCAGCCAGCAATGTGATGGAATGGTCACATGTTGTGGCTAAACAAAGAGAAATTCATTGACTGTTTGGATGAATTCGATTTTACTGAGGAGGATAAACTTCTCAAATAAGTTTGTTATTGTAATAAATGAGAATTGTATTATTTTAGATTAGTGATAAGATTGTTTGTATAGGTGTGTTGAGAAGCTAGGAAATAGCAGATTTCTGCTACTATTCCTAGAAACAGAAGATTGCGTTGATGGAAGATGTGATAAGAGCGAGAGAATGATGGAGAGGTTTTTTTTTATAGAACGAGAGGAGTTAGATAAGAGGGGGGATTCTTTTAGATTGATGAGGGGATTCTTTTAGATTGATGAGGGGATGCTTTTAGATTGATGAGAGTTTGTGTGTGGCTTTGAGGAGAGCGAGTGGAGCGATGGTGTGAGTGT
Source organism: Pinus albicaulis (assembly GCA_034641835.2). NCBI lineage: Eukaryota > Viridiplantae > Streptophyta > Pinopsida > Pinales > Pinaceae > Pinus > Pinus albicaulis. The sequence goes on from CM076572.1 coordinate 112,865,402, forward strand.
GAGTTTTGGTTTAGAGCGAAAGCTCGAATGGGTGTGTGGATTTTTTTATGGAGCGAAAGCTCATAAAGAGAAAAGAACTATGTTTTGTAAATAACAGAGACCATTCTCTGTTTAATTTGAGTAACACAAGTTATGTTTTATTGTTCTAAATATTATGAATGCAATTATATATTATGCATTTTTGAATGATGGATTGTGGAAACATGATCATCGCTTGACTGTGTAATTGGTGGATCTGGCCACGATTCTGTGCGTAGTGTAATTGCAATCATATGAAGTCCTTGTGTGATTGGGGCAAAAGGCCGAGACTCTATCTTTCAGTATATTATGAATAACATAAATGTGGTGTGTCTCTCTATATAATGAGCGTGGAATTTGAGTATTGGTTTTCTTGTGTAATTATTCAAGCGATGATGGTCTGTGTATTTTTATATTAAATTGTAGAAATTCCCGTGTTCAAAGCGATCTTTGCATCATTGAGTCCGTGAGCGAAGAGAGCTCTGTTAATACAGAGAACTGACAAAAGTAATACTTAGTGGAACCTTTTGAGCGGATTTGAAAACATATCAGTTGTTTTGAAATGGATCGGGTCCGGTATAAGCAATTGGATCGGAAATCTAAAGGAGAAAGCGCATTGCAATAGGCGACGAGTGATTTCCGATTGAACCATAGCGATTTCGATTGAATCGCATCGGAGTTCCGATTGGATTGCATCGGAGCAACAATATCCGATCTCCGACTTCCGATTGAATCGGATCGGAATTGTGAACAATCGACAAGTTTGGAATTCGAATGGAGCGATTTCCGATTTCCGATTAATCGGATCGAAATTGTGGAAATTGGAATCGGATCGCAGCAGTTATATATCATAGCATTGAGGGACCCACCAACATCCATAGAGCGGGATTTTAACACATATGTTGTATTTTGGCGGTGGTTATTTAAAAGACGTTCAAACACTGTTTTGGATGTATGAAAGGCTTCTATCGGAATCAGAGGGAAGAAGAGGGTTGAATGTTTAATGGAATACGGCTATGGTACGAATGTTATCAGTCTGATTTTAAAGAAGGTAAGAAAAAGAACAGGTTCTAAGTTTAAACATTTGGGTTGTAGTTTGAACCATGTATTTTAAAAGATCTTCCATGCGTAAAAGCTTTCGTGGAATTGCTAGATAGGAAAAATTTAAGAGCTAATTACTGAGATGCATTCTATATGCTATCAGTTGAGTGTGATTCTGGGTATTGCAGGGTTGCCCTGCGTCATTTTGGTATCAGAGCTTGGCTCTGTAAAAATTAAAGATGTTTGTTTCTCTGAATGAATTTTAGTACAGATTACAGCAGTAAACTGTAGAGGAAATCCATTCAAAGCACAGGTAACAGCATAAGAAAGAATAAAGACTGCAGCAATATAAATCAAGAGAAGCTGTGAGAGAAGAACCATATGCGTTATTAAAGGCAGAATAAGGAAATTTCTTAGAAGTGGCAGTGAACCTGAAGAATCCAACAAGAGATTGGACAGAGAGGACAATTGAAGTGTCTTCGAAAGTGAGAGTAAGAGATTGCAGAAGCCTAGAGGGAGCAAAGGTGTTGCTCAGGAGAAGATTCCAGATAGGGGATCGTGCTTACCAAAAGACTGAGTGAGGAGAGCTTAGTGAGGTAAGATTGCAGTAAGGAGGACTTACTGTTGCAGAGGCTTGTTGCAGAGGTGCAAGGAGCTCATGGAAAGAGAGGAGCAGAAAATGACTACAGATAGTCATAGCAGAAGTTCACAAAGAAGCCACAGCAGAAGGGAAGATGCCAAAGCAAATGGCATGATGATGAGTCAAGAAGAGTTTGACCGAGAGAAAGCTGAGATAGATTTCCAGATTGGAATATTGATGAAGATGCTGCAGAAAAGTGTTTGGACCATGAGGAAAAGAGTAAAGTGGCCAAGGCTACGAGAAAGGAGAAATCAGCAAGTGAAGTCAGAGATAGTAGAAGAATTGAGAAAGATTGAGCAGATATTGAGTGCTCAAGAGGAATCAGAGAAACTTAGAGAAGCAGAGGCAGCCTTGTGATTTTGATTCTTATAGTTTGTGTATGTTTGCAGGATATGCAGAGGATGATGGACAGTCGATTGAAATTGTCACAACTAGGAATAAAGATCTTGAGGTAAAGTATGATGAAGAATCCTTTTTAGAGGAAGAAGGCGTTGATCATTTGCAACCGAAGGAGTTCATAGATGAAATCCTGTTTGGTGTGAAACAGTTAGATGAGGTTGATATAGACCAGCAGTCTAATGACAATTCCATAGTGGGACTACAAAAAGGTAAACCAATGAATTTGTTTAATGGAATTGATGAAAGATGCTTGCAATATGATGATGTAGAAAACAGGTCAACTCAGGAGGATTGCCAGGAAAAGAATGAAGCTGAGAATGGAAATTGTGATGATCTGCTAGAGAGATTTCACAAGGAGATAGAATTCTTGGAAAGATTACTCGAGGAACCCAAAGGAGAAACAAAGCTTACAGAACCTGATGAAGGAAAAGGTGTGGAAGAAAGAATTAATAAATATGATGCTGAAATCAGAGAAATTAATCAGCGATTATATGAAGGTGAGATGAAAGATCAGGAGCAACAAGGGAGTTATGTCCTCAGAGGCATGAAGAAGACAGAAATATTAACTCAGCAAGATGAATATGGAAGTAACCAGAAATTTGGAAGGAATGATCAGCTACATGAAAGTGAATTTGAAGAAGACATTGAATTGCAGGAGTGTAGAAGCTGGCAGCAGAATGAAGAACCAGAAATTGGTCTGGTAGTACAAAGAAAGACAAGAGAAAACCGAAGATACAGATGGAAACTGAAGAAAAGAGTGAAGTGGAAACTATTGCAACAGAGGTTGAATGGCAAGCTGATGAACGAGTTCAGGGAACTTGAACAAATTCATATTGATTTGTTGAAGAAGGAAAGACTCAGAGAAATGGAGTCACAGCAAGAAGGATCCGCTAAAATCCAAAAGAATTATGATGGAGGATTGGTGCTTGAAGCATCAAAGTAAAATGGAAGACATTGTATTTTGAAAACTGAAGGTTGTTGTGTGTTTGAAGGTCATATCGATTTGAAGAAAGACAAACAGTTATTGGAGACTGTTGTATTAACAGATGAAGAGATGACTACTCATAGTCATATGCAGAATAAGGAGAGAAGTTATAACCAAGTGCAGGAAGATGGCCACTCAGATGACATTCAAAGAATAAGTCAAAGGGAGGATGACAAAGTAATTACTGAAATCAAAGGATATACTGAGGTAAGGCAGTTGTTTAATGTTGGCATAAGTAAATAAAACTCACATAATTATGTGATGCAGAGGGAAAAGCAGCTGTTAAACATAACTGTAGTAAATTATGTAGATATTGGACAACTGTTTAAAACTGCAGCTAAAAGAGGACAACTATTGAAGATTGAACAGTCATTGAAGATCATTGGCCTTGAAGAAAGCCAGAGTGAAGAAGGATTAAAGACAGATACTGCGAACAATACAGTTAGTGAAGATTGTGCAGAACTTTTGAGAAAATTTCCAGATGAGATGGCAGATTTGTGGAATAAGTCGAATCTTTTGATGAGGAAGCCAGGTAAAGTATTTGAGTTTATTGAGCTAATTAATTTTGATGAAGATTCACATGAAGAAAAAAGGCAATGTGAATTCAATTCGGAAAAACAGACCGAGTTAATGGAGGGTGAAAACAGAAAACCTCAGAATAAAGAAATGGTGATGAATTTATGTTATGAAACTGTTGAACTAGAGATGAGTTTTCAAGAAATTCATGGAGATATAGGTATGCTGGAATTTGAAGTCAAGAATGATGAAGTTATAAATGAGAAACCGGAAGAAGAACCTAGGAAAAGGCATTTGTACATTTCAGAAATGTATATGAAAGATTATTGGCACAGAGATTATGATGTTCTAATTCAAGAACACAATCAGTTGCAGCAGAATAGTATTCAGCACATGGGAAGTGAAATGGACAAAGAATTGGATGAGTTATGGAAACTCATACTACAGAATTCCAGTAAAACAAATGCAGGACAGAAGAAGAAGGGAAGATTGGCTGGAAGGAATGGTACAGGTGAAGGGAATGGAAAATTGCAAATTAGAGTGAGCAAAGCAGCAGCGAAATATGAGAAAGGGACAGCAACAGATAGTGAGGCATTGCAGCACAAAGGTGGAAGACTTGAGGAACAAACAACAACAGTAGTAATCAAGGACAGACTATCAAACCAAGTATGGGATCCAGGAGGACACAGAAATGAAGTGCATGATCGAGAGATCATGGTTAATTTAAACTTTGGGAGTCTGATGCAGGAGCATCTAGACCCAGCCAGAAATGTGATGGAATGGTCACATGTTGTGGCTAAACAAAGCGAAATTCATTGACTGTTTGGATGAATTCGATTTTACTGAGGAGGATAAACTTCTCAAATAAGTTTGTTATTGTAATAAATGAGAATTGTCTTATTTTATATTAGTGATAAGATTGTTTGTATAGGTGTGTTGAGAAGCTAGGAAATAGCAGATTTCTGCTACTATTCCTAGAAACAGAAGATTGCGTTGATGGAAGATGTGGTAAGAGCGAGAGAATGATGGAGAGGTTTTTTTTATAGAACGAGAGGAGTTAGATAAGAGGGGGGATTCTTTTAGATTGATGAGGGGATTCTTTTATATTGATGAGGGGATTCTTTTAGATTGATGAGAGTTTGTGTGTGGCTTTGAGGAGAGCGAGTGGAGCGATGGTGTGAGTGTGAGTTTTGGTTTAGAGCGAAAGCTCGAATGGGTGTGGATTTTATGGGAGCTAAAGCTCATAAAGAGAAAAGAATCAGCATTTTGTAAATAACAGAGACCTGCCCTTCCTGCTTAATTTGTGTAACACAAGTTATGTTTATCGTTTCAATATTATGAGAATGCAAATATATTTTATGTATTGTTGAATGATGGATTGTGGAAACATGATCATCGCTTGACTGTGTAATTGGTGGATCTGGCCACGATTCTGTGCGTAGTGTAATTGCAATCATATGAAGTCCTTGTGTGATTGGGGCAAAAGGCCGAGACTCTATCTTTCTGTATATTATGAATAACATAAATGTGGTGTGTCTCTCTATATAATGAGCGTGGAATTTGAGTATTGGTTTTCTTGTGTAATTATTGAAGCGATGATGGTCTGTGTATTTTTATATTAAATTGTAGAAATTCCCGTGTTCAAAGCGATCTTTGCATCATTGAGTCCGTGAGCGAAGAGAGCTCTGTTAATATAGAGAACTGAAAAAAGTAATACTTAGTGGAACCTTTTGAGCGGATTTGAAAACATATCAGTTGTTTTGAAATGGATCGGGTCCAGTATAAGCAATCGGATCGGAAATCTAAAGGAGAAAGCACATTGCAATAGGCGACGAGTGATTTCCGATTGAACCATAGCGATTTCGATTGAATCGCATCGGAGTTCTGATTGGATTGCATCGGAGCAACAATATCCGATCTCCGACTTCCAATTGAATCGGATCGGAATTGTGAACAATCGACAAGTTTGGAATTCGAATGGAGCGATTTCCGATTTCCGATTAATCGGATTGGAATTGTGGCAATTGGAATCGGATCACAGCAGTTATATATCATAGCATTGAGGGACCCACCAACATCCATAGAGCGGGATTTTAACACATATGTTGTATTTTGGCGGTGGTTATTTAAAAGATGTTCAAACACTGTTTTGGATGTATGAAAGGCTTCTATCGGAATCAGAGGGAAGAAGAGGGTTGAATGTTTAATGGAATACGGCTATGGTACGAATGTTATCAGTCCGATTTTAAAGAAGGTAAGAAAAAGAACAGGTTCTAAGTTTAAACATTTGGGTTGTAGTTTGAACCATGTATTTTAAAAGATCTTCCGTGCGTAAAAGCGTTCATGGAATTGCTAGATAGGAAAAATTTAAGAGCTAATTACTGAGATGCATTCTATATGCTATCAGTTGAGTGTGATTCTGGGTATTGCAGGGTTGCCCTGCATCATGAACCCTAATGGATGAAAGTGATGACTCATTTATGTTCAAAGGCGATGCATGAGGGCTCTATCAATCTCTAAAATTCAACCTAGATCTTATCGGAGGAAGTAAATTTATAAGATGAGTGTGGTAGTTTAGGACTTCTTATCAAATTACTAATTTACACTTGAGATCCAAATATGATTGGAGGATGAGCTCAAGGGATAAGAGATAAGGTCTCCAATATTGGTTCAGATAGGAATTTGAGCTCTATACATGGTAAATAGTTAAAACTACCTTGGAAGTTTATGGAAGAGGAAGCTTTAGAGATTTTTTTTTATTTTCCCGAGATTTCTAGAATCAATGTAGTTGTAGAAGGGAGAAACATGTCTTGACCAACATTGGCTATCAGGTATGTAACATGCGATGAACGGATGTGGATAAACATGCAAGGTCTTTTGGGGCTACAAATAGTGTTTTTGAACTAATTTTCCCAGAAACTCACTTTTGAGAGAAGTGATGCTTATGTCTTTGTGAAGGGATTATGAAAAAGTGTTCAAGGATGTTTGATTGATCCAATTTGTAGTCTTATTGAAAATATGTAACAAATTTTCCTATAACACCTAAGTAGTAATTGTTGTAGATTGAGATTACATAAATGAGAGGAACTATATGTCTCAATAGTATGTGTATCTGTTTTTCATGATAAAATTTTCCTTATTATCCTTACATATGACTAATATGAAATATATTAGTGTGATTACCCTCATAAATTTTTCTCTTTTTATGGTTTTTAAATTGTACATGTGGTTGAAAAAATAAAGTGGGGCAAGTAATATGCTGTGACAATATAAATATTGATTTTCATTACTGAAACATAAAACTATTTTGTGCCTTATTATCATTATTATTATTGAAAATATATTAAAGCCTATCATGGGAGATGAAACTCATAACTACTAGGAAAATAATTGGAATCATTATACACAAGAAGGGGAATGGAAAAAATTACAAAATCCTCCTTTTCACGAGTTCATTAGAACTGTTAGTGAGATCATACCACCAAAAATATCATGATAGGAGATAAATGACATGGGTGGAAGTTGTGTAAAGAGGACTGTAGGAGATAAACATAGGAAAATTTAAAAGAAAAGGTAGTGGGATTGAAAGAATGGACTTGAACCCAGAAACCAACAGGATGTTACTAAAGGTTAAGGAGGTTAAACTATAAATTAGATCCTAAAGTTGTTTTCCTGGGAGGGAGTGGTAGAGTTTGAGGGAAACTACTCATAAATGTAGTTCATGGTTGGGTGGAACCTGTAAAACTTTAATCTATTCACATTAAACTTTTAGACAGTATATGAATGTTCTAATATCTTTGTATTAATTATGTAATTTATGTTTTTTTAGGGTTGTGAAAGAAAGGAATAGGACATGTTATGATTTTAAGAATCTCTAGACAATTTTGTGAAAAATTATTAGGTGACCCTACTAATGATTTGTGAATGAATATGTATGAATTTTTATGTGTATCTGGTATTGTTCTTATTGTCAGTAAACAAGTGGAAATAGGTATAAAGTAAAATCTCCTCTGTTGGAGAGGTGAGAAGAAAACTATTAAATAAAAAATAGCTTTGATATTCATAGTATGAGTGAATGTGCAAAAAAGAACGAGAAGGATGGAATGAGAAATGGTTACTAGTTAACAAAGAAAAGAAGAAGGATATACACCATATGTGGTAAACGTTAAATTATATATTTGAAGAAAGAAACTAAGTCCTTTTGTGAAATACAATAGAGGGTACATGTTATGAAATAATGAAGAAACCAGTTCACAATAGCTTCCTAAGGTAGTATATCTTAGGCCAAGGATGAAGATGAGAACCCCGTTGATTATCCAAGAGATACAAAATTTGTTGCAATAAGTAATTGGGATTAGGAAAATACATTAAGTGGAAATTCATGGCAGGAGTCCACTAGGCTTATGGCCTAACGAGGGTTTTCACTTGTGATTAAACATTGAGTAATAAACTTCTATAGTTTACATACATATATTTACATGTTCATAATAAGAAAATTAACTGAGTAATTTATATTTTTAGGATATACAAATAATGCATTTGAGTGTATGCAAACATGTAAAAGAAAATAATTTGATGACCTGAAGAAATTGTAAGTGTATTTAGTCTCGTATACGTAGTAATATATATATGAGAGTAGAAATAGAATTACTTTTCTTTAAAACATAAATAGTAGAGAAGTTACATCTCGGAATATATGAGTTTCAATTGTAACCTAAACACCAAGTCAGTCAGTTTAGATGAGTTTCAATTGTAACCTAAACACCAAGTAAGTCAATTTAAAGCCAAAATATGGTCAAACCCTTGATAAAAAGGAAAAAAGCATATTTCAAGTTTTGTTCATGGTAGCCATGCCTTTCGACCATGAGTTATAATTAAAATCCCTTAAGGCATACATATACAAATATAACAAATGATTTGAAACCCTTGGCTATTTATGGCCGTTATGATATACTCATACTACAAATGGGGTTTTAACCATGATGGAACTTAAATATGGCCTCAAGCAACCTGTAATAAATAATACATTTGTGAATACTGATAAGGGTTAAAGTCGAAACACAAAGTAATTTGTCTAACTAACCTTTAAAAATCGTGTAATTAAAACCCTAGTTAATGTCCATACTAACTTACGAATACTAGAAATGGAAGCAACCCTTCGTGGGTCTCAAACAATCTCTAGAAAAACCATATAAGAAATAACATGAATGAATTGGGAGGCGTCCCGAATTATACCTTATGAGAAATAGGTGTAAATTCCTTCCTCATTCATTGTATTATAGTTGAAAGGATTCATCTAGCACCATCAATATATAAATGCAAGTAATAAAACCCTCTAGAAGAAACTGAATTAATTTTTCGGGTTCTTAGAAAAAATGGTTCTGAGAAAATTTACCCTTGAGAATGTGCGAGGAAATGATGGCATTGATGAATCCCTCATGAGAGGAGTCGCGACAATCAAACATATTGAGGAATATGGGTTACCTTATTCATACCCCAATCCAAATGAAAGTTAGTAAAAATATTCTATGATAACTAAAGTCAAATATACAACAATTATTATTATCTAAAAGAATCTTATTATTAGTTGGGAATCCTTTCAAATATATAAGCGATATTTGTACCATAAGGAATAATTTTTCCAACTAAATGTATTAGATGTACTAGGATTTTGCTGCAACTTTTGAATGAGTGTCCACACTTCTTCGTCCTTCTTCCATTCATCCCTTTCTTCGGTTATCCAATCTGGTTGGATAATAGCAATGACATAAAGCAATGCTTCCACCTCTTCATCCTTTCTTGAGAGTGCATATGCAACAACATTTAGCTTCCCCTTTTTCTAGATGATTTCAAAGTCATAACCCAATATCTTTGTGACCCATTTTTGTTGCTCTTTTGAAGATAGTCTTTGTTCCAAAAAGTGTTTAAGACTATCAAAATAAGTTTTTACCTTGAAGTGTCTTCCCATTAGGAAAGGTCGCCATTTCTTTAGTGCATGTAGTATTTTCAACATTTCTTTCTCATAAATAGCCTTTTGTAAATATTTTCCTTTTGATTGGATGACTTTCAAAAGCAATGGGTCTTCCTTCTTGCATTAAAATAGCACCAATTCCATTTCATAAGGCATCACATTATACAATAAAGGTTTTTATGAAGTCTGGTGTAGCGAAAACTGGTGCTAGGCACATTGCCTCTTTATGATGTTCAAAGGCCTTGTTGCTTCAGGAGTCCATGAAAATGCATATTTCTTCAATAATGTTGTTAGAGGTGCTACTATTCTCCCATAGTTGTTAACAAACTTGCAACAATACCCTATTAGCTCGAGAAATCCGTGCAACTGCTTTATGGTTGTGGGGACTTCCCATTCCTTAATGGCTTTAATTTTGTTAGGGTCTACCTTAACGCCCTCGTGAGATACAATATGAACCAGATATTCCACTGCTTGAACATGATGCTTCCAAGACCTATTGTAGATTAGTATATAATCAAAAAATATTAGCACACATTTTCTAAGGAAGGGTTTGAAAATGGAACTCATCAACCCTTGAAATGTATAAGGTGCATTGGTAAGGCCAAAAGTAATGACCAAAAATTCATAATGACCCTCATGAGTTCAAAATGTTGTTTTTGGAATATCTTCAGTCTTCATTCTAATTTGATGATGTTGTGAACGAAGATCCAGCTTGGTAAAATAAATTTCTCCATGTAATTCATTCAATAATTCATCAATCATGGGAATGCGAAATTTATCTTTAATAGTGAGCTTATTGAGCTCCCTATAATCTAGACACATGCACCATGTTCCATCCTTCTTGTTCACCAATACTACTGGAGAAGAGAAAGAACTTTGACTAGGTTGAATTATACTAGCCTATAACATTTTTGCAATCATACGCTCAATTTCACTCTTTTGGACATAAGGATATCTGCAAGGCCTAATGTTTGGAGGAACACTTCCTGGAATCAAATTAATAGCATGATAATGATCACGAATACGTGGGAGTCCTTTGGGAGTTTCAAAGACCTTGTAATGATTCTCCAAGACTTTTTGAAGATATGGAGAAATAGATGATTTTGATGTTGGAACTTCTAGTGAGCATAATTGTGAAATTACGCCTCGTTGTTCTTTCTTCAGAATATTTTTCGTGACATTATAGCTTATTATCTTTCCTGGATTCCCTGTGATACCCCGTAATTCGATTTTCCCTTCCTTTTGAAAAAAAATTCAAGAAAACTTCTCGAAAATTAAAAGCTACCATCCCCAAAGATTGTGACCATTGTACTCCTAGTACAACATCAACACCTCCCATTGGAATGGAAAGCATTGGACTATTCAATACATATTCCCTCATGGCTAGCTTGATATTATGGAATTTTCTAGAGAAATTTATAGTTCCTCCATTTTCAACCCTCACTTGACATTCTGGTGCTAGGTATAGGAAACAATTCAATTCCTTGGCTACCTTACAATGAATAAAATTATGGGTACCACCCGAATCAATCAACACTATTACCTTTTTCTTCTTGATATGTCCTTCAATCTTAAGAGTTTTAGGAGTGGTCATTCCTGCCAATGCATTACACGATATGGTTAGACTCATTTATTCTTCTTCTAGGCTTGGTTCATCGTGTATATCCTCTTCTTTTGAATTTTCTTGTTCATTTTCTTCCTCCTCTTCACAATCTATGTAAAATAATTTATTCTCAACACATTTATGACCTTTAGTTTATTTTCTATCACAACGGTAGCAAAGCACTTTTTCTCTTTTTTCTTCCAATTGTTGTAGTGTCAACCGTGTAGGTTGTTGAAGTCTAGGAGTACCAACACTTTCATATTTATAGATGTGAGTGGTAGGCTTCCTTCTCGTCATAGTTCTACATTCAATTTTTCTTGCCAACCTAAATGCCTTCTCCAATGAATTAGGTTCCCAAACATGAAATTCATGTTGGATGTTATCCTTTAAATTCCATATGAAGACATCAATCCTATGTTCCTCTAGAATATCAATTACCCTTATATTCAATTTTTGGAAGTCCTCAATGTGCTGCACCACTGAACCCTTTTTTTTAGATTTATCAATTGGCTAAAGAAGTTGTTGCTCTTTGTATCCTCATAATGTGCTATCATTTCCTCCGTAAAAAATTACCAAGTGAAAACTTTTTCACGGGAGAAAAGCCATCGATACCATACAAATTTATTTTTTTCTAAATGTAATGTTGCAATGCAAACCTTTTGTGTGTTTTTCACATTATTTAGATCAAAATATTTCTCCATCTATAGTATCCATGTTACACGATCCTTTCCATAAAACTTCCTCATATCCATATTTGGAATATGGTGGTTCTTTAATCCAACATTTGAGTTCATGAAATCATGATTAACCTTTATTTTGTTCTCATCATGAGTTTCCTCTACTATATTTCTGCCATTAGGCGTCATTTTTTGTATTAACCTTGTCATCAAACCTTCCATGTTTGATTTTATATGATTATTCATGTCTTCCATGTTGTCTTTCATTTTTTCATCGATATTAGCTTCCATGTCATCCATCTTGTCTTCCACGAATTTCTTCAATCCATCCACCTTAGCTTCCATGCCTTTCTTCAAAACTTCCATTTCATTTTTTTTTTCTCTTTGCGAGAGCGAAATTTGGTGCACTTGCTCTTGTAATTTTGATTTCTCATTTTGCGCTTATTCCTCTTCATGAGTCATAGTAGAGCCTTCTGAAGGCTAAATGGGTGTCGAATTCTTTCTAGGTGGCATTTTAGAAAACAATACTGAGATCTATGCTTCAATATGGCCTTGGAATCACTTCAAACTGATTTTTCACACAATATTATGCAATTCGAAGAAAAAAATACACACCTTTTTCTTTCCTTTGAGGAGCTCGATATTAAAACTGAATTATCTCTGTGATTTCAGACCATCAATATCTTAAATTCATCCCTATGGTATCCCTCTCAATATGCTTTCCAATTCCATAGGTCAAACTTGATTTGGATTCTTCAAGGCAAAGTTATGCCCAATCTCACACAATGACCTAATTATGGACTGGCTCAGTAGAGAGAACTTGTACGATGTTCCACCTGTCACTTCTTCCTCTTTTGGCTCTCAAATGGATATAAAGGAAACTAAAGTTTGTTTACTTATGCCCACTTTTTACAGAATTCCAATCCGATCATCAGAGAGAGAGTTACGACGATTTTCCCACGGCCACCTCTTTTAGATGAAATTCAGGATCCTGACAAAACCCTAAATTCCACAGATCATATCTTTGAAAATATTGCAAACCAAGATCTGAAATTTTTACAAGACGTTCCCTAGGATTTTGGCTTCACTCTATAAAATTTTCAACTTCTAAACATTTGTAAAACAAATTTATAGTGAATATGCTACGATGAATTGTTTTAGGTGAAATTCTGGAACCTGAAAAAACCCTAACTTCCATAGATCATCTCAGAAAATATTGTGAACCAAGATCAAAAATTTTTACACGATGTTCCTCAGGATTTTGGCTTCACTCTGTAACAATTTCAGCTTCTAAACCTTCGTAGAAAAAATTTTATAGTGAAAATTCCACGATGACCTGTTTGGAGCAGCGAAACCCTAGAATTGAAAGATCTGATACCAAATGTTATGAAACTAACTCCAAAAATAGAATAAAAGAGAGATCAATGCCATACAAATCAACCACTTCGAGGGGTAACCTTCCAATACATTACATAAATGAACAATTCTTGGATGCTACAAATGAAAAAACCTCCTTTCTAAATATAGGACTCCATGGGGCCAGAATGTAATCCTAGCCAACCTAACAATAATAATGTAAGGGAACAATAATAACAATATGGGGGTTAGAGGGGTACAAAAATAACAATAAGGGGGTTACACTAACAACAATGAGGGACTATACTAGTAATATAGGGACCTAACAAGGATGCTAGTTGTTTTCCATTCAAATGTAGGACCACTCATAAGATAAATTAGCTGAAATCCTTGAGTGATTTATAATTTATACATGATTATCAAGATGTACTTCTTGATGATATTCTTGGTTTACCTCGTATGAGAGAGATATATTCTTTAATAGAAACAATACCAGGAGCTACACTACTATCAAAGGCACCCTACTGACGAGTGTATCTGCATTGGTAGAGTTAAAAATGTAGTTACAAGAAGTATAAAATAAAGGATATAAAATACCCATTGTCTCATTATGGGATGTTCTAGTCCTATTTGTCAAGAAGAAATATGAACATCTATACAATTCATTAAATATAGAGAACTGAATAAATTGACAATTAAAAATAAGTATCCCCTGCCTAGAACTGACAATTTATTCGAACAAGTAAACGGGGTAATTGTGTTTTCTAAAATAGATCTTAGATCTAGTTATCACCAATTAAGGATTAAAGAAGAAGACATTCTAATTTTTTTTTTTTTAATCAAGCCCAATACAAACAGTATGAGTTTACATTGCTTCCTTTCTAACTTACAAATGAACCGGTTACCTTCATGTGTTTGATGAAAGTGTCTTTATCAAATTCTTGGGAAAAATTCATTAATATTTATAAGATGATATATCAATTTATATAAAGACAATGGAGGAACACAAAAAACATTTAGAATAGTGTTGTATACTTTGCATGAACATCAGGAACATGCTAAGTTCAGAAAATGTCAATTTTATCAAGATAAGATAAAATATCTAGGACATATGATATCTAAATATGGGATAGAAGTGGATCCTAAAAAGGTAAATTCTATTCTTAGCTAGATAATTCCCAAGGTTGTGACGAATGTAAGGTTATTCATGGGTATCACTAGATACTATTGAAAATTAATAGAGGGACTTTCAAAATTAGTGTAGCCCATAACCTTCCTACAAATAAAGGGGTGCAATTTGAGTGGTAATAAATCTTTGAACAATTAAAACATTTTCTTACTATTTTCATTTGTGCTAGAAATAGAAAACCATGATAAGAATTTTGTACTATGTATTGATCCTTTCTAGAAGGTTTATGGGGTGTGATCATGTAGGAAGATCATTTTGTAACACCCCTAGTTTATGTGTTTGATTTAAAAAAAAAAAAAAACTAGACATTTGAATTTTAATCCTAAGGGGAGTGGACCCCAAAGGAAAAGTATTTTGTGATTGTAATTAAAACTTTAAATTGAGAAAATGAAAAAAATAATTCTGTGTAGATTGACCAAAATGAGAATTATGAGATCACTTGCTAAGTCCATGAGAATGGATAAAGGCAAATACTTTCCCCACAATCTTTCAAAAATCCTTGAAAGAATTTATTTCCAAATTAGATTTTGAGGAAAATATAGTTTCCCCAATGATGTGGAGAGTAGTTGGGAAGAGGTAAAAAGCTGGGAAAAGTAGAAAGCAGCTTTAAAAGTCCCTAAATAGGGAAGCCTAGGCAAACAGGAAGAAAAGCATCCTGAAATTCTGAACGCAGAATTAGAAACAGGCTTTGGGGAGCAGTAGCTTAAATAAGCTATTCCTGAACAAATTAGAGGTTGATCTGTTCTTGGGGGGATCTCAGCTTGGGGGTGAATTTTGGAGATAGACGAATTCTAAGGTTGGGTGGATTGGTCATATAATTACGTGGTATGCACAGTTCATTTACATTTTTCTGTTATAAGGTGTAGGTATAGATTTTCTGTGGTATTGAATGTGAAAGTAGTATATGTGGCATGGTGCGAGTGATTATGTTCCATACATTTAACAGAATTATCAAAAGAATTAGTCTTCCAATTTCTATACAGTTGTAGGAATAAAATCTATGGGACGGAATTCATCAGAATCTCTAAACCATAGCTGGTCTAAATCTGAGAATACATATTTCCCAAAGATGATTTACAGTTTAACTTTAATCTTCTTCTGTTTTTGTGAACTAAATCCTAAGTATCGAAAAATGAAGCCTGGTACCGTTACATGCATCATAGAGTAAGGAAACTAGATACAAAGCATATTTACTTAGAATAAGAAGAAAACACAAAGTATATAATTGATAAAAATGTCATAGATCACTAGTGACAGGATACTGAATTCAATAAATTGGCAAACCTGAGTATGTTACAAGTATACCTATATGTTTAGTCACAGAACTAAACTCATTCCAAATTTAAACACAGATGTATATTTAATACATTGCACAGTCATCTATACTGAAACCAAAGGCCTGTGATACATAGGTGGGTAGAGTACTGATTAACATGGTATGTTAGACATGAGAACCAATTATAGTTACACAAATTCTATCCAGCAAAATTTAAATAAAAAGGTCTAACGAGATGAGTATTTAAACGTTATAAACTCATTACCATTATAGTATTTTAAAGATCTGTAGTTATACCAGTACCAAAAAGGAACTAGTGAAGTATTGCAGAAAACGGTGGTGAAATATTTAAATTATTATATTTGAAAGACAACACGTTACTGGAGATTTAATTCGGCACTAGTGATTACATTACCTAAACGTGAGAGATTTCTCACTTATTTCATCGAACCATAGGAAAATTCTGAATGATTCGAAATCTTGTGACAAACGAAAAGAATTTTGCTTGTCCCAAATACTATATGGACTTGCAGAAATAAATTAACAGAGTTACAATACACTAGTATAGGGAAATAACAGTAAATAAATAAACAATACCATTGGTACAAAGGATTTTAATTTTTCCAATTATAACCGACCACGAACCATGGAATAAAAAGTTCGTATGTACAGAAGGTCCAAAGAGGAATTTAAATTAAATGAAAAGTCATCAGTTAGAAAAATAATAACAGTATGGAGGAATTGTAGATCGTCCTCGTATGGGCAACTCAAACCCAAGTCAAAGTATATAATGTCTGGCGTAAATAGTAAGGAAAGAAAGAAAAAAAATTAACGACAATGGTACGAATCTCCTTGGATTCAATGATAGTATCTAGAGACTGATATAAACCAATGTTAAATAAGTCGTTGCAGAGGCAACGTGTTAATACATAGCTGAAGTTCTCATGAGTAGCGACCTGTATCAAAGAGAGAAAGGTATTACAAATTCTTCAACGAAAAAGACAACGAGCTCTTGAGAAGTATTCAGACGAATGAGGTAGCCATTATTTACCTGTAATCGAATATATAGAAATTTCATCAGTTAAATAAATAAGTGAATAATTAAACGAAGGAGAACGAAAGGGAAATCTTGTTTAAGGGGCTGAATGAGTTTGAATTCTATAACAAAAATTATTACCTGGTCAGTGAATGACTCTAGAAGTATCCATCTGGGTTAAAAATATGTAGAAAAAAAATCGAAATAAGATTTTGGCAAGATAACCGTAACCAAATTCACCTATAGAAGAAATTTACGAAAGGCAGATTTTCTATGCACAGAGAAAATCGTACCTAGATAAATAATACCCAGTCTCTGATAAGAGTCATTGTTAAAGCTCTTGGTCATTGCAGAACTCAGTTGGGAACCAAAGACTATGGAGGATGAAACCCCTCACCTCATATTTGCAACAAGTCGCGTACACAAAACTTCCATAGATTAGATGAATCCATCACTAATATCAGTCAATTGGTTCTGAGAAAGGAGGAATTAATAATATGAAATGGACGGATGATAATACACCGATTTGGCAATAAAAATAATTATAAAACTATATAACAATACAAAAATCCCTCACGGAAGAAAATACTGGGGACATAAAGTCCATTCAGGCTTTCGCTCTGAATCTTATGATGAGGAGAAGTGAAAATAAAATCATAGCGACCAAATACACACTACGTTTCCTTACTATCAAGACCAAAATCTTGGAAAACGTAAGTTACCTTTGTGTATGGCTGAGGGAGTGCTACGAAGCAAGCGTCTTGCATCATTAAGTCGCCGCGATCGAACAGAGAGGCCAAAGTGATAGCAAACAAAGAATGGTTGCAGAACGGTAGGCCGAATAGAGAAGCGAACAAGGGTTACAGTTCAACTCTTATAGTAAACATATACGGTAACCCTAATAAAATCTAGCCGTCCAAGTGGCAACAATCTGTAGACTATCACATGGATCGACAACGATCTTGAAAATTCGTTTCGGTAGGAATTCAAAAAAAGCAGACATACAAGTACCTCAAGATGTTTAATATCCATTCAGAACAGTAAACGAATAGTGTTATAAAATATATTTTAGCTCAGAGTAGAGGATACGAGCAAATCCATAGATCGAATACCAAGGTACGATGAGCCATGTATGATAAAGGCGAGGTAATTGACATGAATATCCCAACATAGAAATTACGAAACCATCACACCAAAACACGAGAAAGTACTTGGGGTGTAATCCATATCACCCAAGTAAGAGAACGATAAAGTCATGTAAACTAGAACAATAGTAAGGTACGCCAACACGTATGTGAAGAACAATATATAATTGCTGGATGAGTACAATATGTTGCCAAGAACGTAGATCATGGAGGTGGAACTTTTCTAATGATCTTAAATTAAAGGGAATCACCAATAGAATAAAAATCATCATATATATATATATATATATATATATATATATATATATATATATATATATATATATATATATATATATAGGATGGATGTTATATGTGTATATGATGGAGATTATATTAATTGTATATAGTGGATTATATATATATATATATATATGGTGAATATATATATATATATATATGTAGCTATGGAATAGAATTAAGGATTTAATGATATGAAATATAACGATTAATGTAACAAAGGGATTTATACCAAATATTTTCTATGTGTTACTATATTGGAATGTATATGCACCATGGGGAATAGATTAAACATATAAATGAGGTAAATTAAAATGGTAATAATAAATGTGTCAGTGAAATGAAAAGAAATGGAGTTGGCATAAATCCCCAGAAATGATAATTTTAAAGTGAAAGGAGAGTTAGTTTTAGAGGGACAACCTTAAGAAAAAAAAATTTAGTATGGGGAAGTAGAGGGACATGACAAATGGTATCATAGCTCAAGTTATATAAACTGGGCTGTTGTTATTATGCTCATTGTTGCTGTGTGTTCACTTTATAAATTATTTACTATGAAAAAAAAAAAATTATTTCTGATCTGTGTTGTTTAGTGTACAGTGGTGCTGGAATGGCCGAAGGTGAGGAAATTTATGTTGATCTGCATGATGATGACAATACACCAGATCCCAACGCTCCGGTGCTGGCTATGTTGCACAGTTTTCAACGAGAAATGGCTGAGCTAAGAAGCCAGAATGACAGATTGTCATTAGCCAGTGAGGAGCAAGAAAAGCTCATCAGAGAACTAACTTCGTGGAACAGCCAAGAAGGTGAAGGTTCCGGAAAGAGGAAGACTGATGAGTCTGAGGAAGATGATGCTATTAGGCATCAGTATAAGCAGAAAAAGGAATTACAGGGGGAATTCCGAAAGATCAAGACTCCCTCCTATGATGGGGAGAAGGAGGAAGATGCTGAAGCCTGGTTGCTGAACATGATTAAGTACTTCCAGGTCTATGAATATGAAAGCAGTCTGAAGGTTATATTGGTTGTTACCTCCTACAAGGTAAGGCTACCTTGTGGTGGGAAGAGACGAAAATGGTTCATGCCATTGATTAAAAGACAGTTACTTGGGAAGATTTCCAGGTTAAATTTAAAAACCGCTACTTAAATGAACGTTATTATGATGATAAAGCAAAGCAATTCCATGAACTTAGACTGGGACAACTCACAATTGATGAGTTTGTCACCAATTTTACCAATCTATTGAGATATTTCCCTTACATTAGGGAAGAGGAGGCAAAGGTGCAAAGGTTTCTGAACTGTTTGCCGTCTGTGTACAAAGAGAAGATCGAGTTTGATAACCCAAAAAATATGGACGAAGCTGTTAGAAAAGATAGATTATGTTACCAACAGTTCAAAGGAAAAACTGAACATGGAAAAAGATGGATAAATAAGAGTGATTTCAAAGGGAAGAAACACAAACCAGCTTATTTGAAGAATTTTGGCAGGGATCATCAGAGAAAGAAATTTAATAAACCAAAGAAAGTCAAACTGCTCAGTCCCAAGTGGGTTCAAAACAAATAGATGGAGACAATAAGAAATAGGGCATAGTTAAAATGAGGGAACCCTTGAAATTTTGGGGATGTGGAGAACCCCATCTGTTGAGGGATTGTCCCCACCGAAACATTCAGATGATTATGAGAGATCGAGAAGCTACCACAGTAAATGACATAGCACGAAATATACCCACCATCAGTGCAACCCTGGAGAATCGGCAAGCAGAACTCCAAGCTACCATGGTTGAAATGGAGGGTAAGATTTCTGACCAATATGTTACTATTTTGATTGATCCAGGTGCTTCTTTGAGTTACATTAATCCAAAAATTGTAGAAAAATGTAATCTCAAAACTGAAAACTTTCAGCAGTCCTGGTTGGTCCAGTTAGCCACTGGAACCAAGAGGAAAGTAACTCATAAGTTACCTCAAACAACAATCAAATTAAATGATTTTCAAACAGAAGTTAATTTAAACATTCTGCCATTAGGTTCATATGACTTGCTGATAGGAATGGACTGGCTGTAAAAGAAGAAAGTCATGATGAATTATTGGGATAAAACCCTGCATGGTATAGATGAAGGTGGGAAACCTTTTATTCTCAGGGGAAAACCAAAACCCATCTTTGTAAGACAAATATCATCCCTACAATTAAAATGAACAACTAGGAAAGGATACCAAGTCTATGCAGTACATGTAGAAGAGACAGAACAGAAAACTGAAGAAAAAATGTTGAATGCTTTGCCAGTAGTAAGAGAGTTTAAGGAAGTTTTTCCATATGAGATTCCTTATCTTCCTCCCAAAAGAGAGATTGACTTTTCAATCGATTTGGTGCTGGGAGAAACACCTGTTTCTCGAGCCCATTATTGAATGAGTCCCCCTGAACTCATGGAGCTGAAAATGCAGTTACAAGAACTGCTAGATAAAGGTTATATCAGACCAAGTGTGTCTCCTTGGGGAGCACCAGTGCTATTTGTGAAAAAGAAGGATGGAACCTTTAGGATGTGCATTGATTATCGTCAACTGAATAAGTTGACCATTAAAAACCGATACCCTTTGCCCATAATTGATGATCTTTTTGACCAAGTGAGAGGAGCTTCAGTATTTTCAAAGATTGACTTAAGGACTGGTTATCACCAGCTCAGAATTAAGGAGGAAGACATTAGCAAAACAACTTTTCGAACCAGGTATGGTCACTACTAATTTGTAGTCCTACCTTTTGGTTTGAGAAATGCCCCTGCCACCTTTATGTGCCTAATGAACAGTGTGTTAAATAAGTACTTGGATAAGTTCGTGCTTTTGTTTATAGACGATATTTTGGTTTATTCCAAAAGTGAGGAGGAGCACAAGGAGCACTTAAGGATAGTGTTGCAAACTTTGAAAGAAAACCAGTTATATGCCAAGTTTAGTAAATGTGAATTCTATAAAGACAAGATCCAATACTTGGGACATATTATTTCTGAGCAAGGGTTGGCTGTGGACCCTGAAAAGATAAAGGCTATTAAAGAATGATCTGTGCCAACTGATGTTTTAGTAGTGAGGTAATTTATGGGGATTGCAGGTTACTATCACAGATTTGTGGAGATATTTTCTGCCATAGCATATCCCATCACCTCACTACAAAGAAAGGGGGTCAAATTTGAGTGGACTGAAAAATGCCAAAACAGTTTTGACCAATTAAAACTAAAAATCACCACAGCTCCTATATTGAAGATTGCAGATCCTGATAAATAATTTGTTGTATGTACAGATGCCTGTAGAGAGGGGTTGCGAGGAGTCCTTTTACAGGAAAATGCAGTGATTGCATATGAGTCTAGGAAGCTGAAGACACATGAACAAAACTATAGTGCCTATGATTTGGAGTTAGCTGCTGTTATTCATGCCTTGAAGATGTGGCGACACTATCTTCTTGGGAAAAAATTTACATTGATGACTGATCATATTAGTCTTAAATATTTCTTTTCCCAAACTGAATTGAATGCTAGACAGGCCAGATGGCTATCCTTTCTTAGTGAATTTGATATGGACATAAAACATATCAGAGGGAAAGAAAATAAAATTGTTGATGCCTTGAGCAGAAATGCTTGTCAAAATATAAATAGCATTGGAAGTAGTGCCCAGTTTGATTTAGAAGAGTTAGTGAAAAAGGAAGCAGACCAGGATCCAAATTATGAGAACCTACAAGTGAAAATACAAAAAAAGGATATGGTTGATTTCACTCAAAACCAAAAAGGATTGATCTGTTATAAAAACAGATTATATATTCCCAATGTAGTGTCCTTGAAAAAAGAGATTCTAGATGAATATCACAAACATCCATATGCAGGACATCCAGGATATCAGAAAATGTTAACAGCCTTGAAAAAGAAGTTGTTTTGGCCAGGAATGAAAAGAGATGTAGCAGAATATTTAGCTAGATGCATGGAGTGTCAACTAGTCAAAGTTGAACATCAGCATCCTGCTGGTCTGTTAAACCATTTTCCGATTGTAGAATGTAAATGGGATACTATTTCTATGGATTTCATAACAGGATTACCCAAAACCAAGTACCAACATGATTAAGTGATGGTAGTAGTAGACACTTTAACCAAAGATGCACACTTCATACCTGTAAAATCTACTTTTGGGATAGCCCAAGTAGCAGATGTGTTTCTAAAAGAGATAGTAAGATTACATGGGGTCCCAAAAATGATTGTTTCAGATAGAGATGCTAAGTTCACAACAGCATTTTGGAGAGGGCTATTTGGAGGTATGGGCACTAAGTTGAATTTTAGTACTACCTATCACCCTCAGACCGATGGTCAGACAGAGAGAACTAATCAGATTTTGGAGGATATGTTGAGAATGTATGTGATGGATAGGCCATCAAAATGGGAATACTACTTGCATTTAGCTGAATTTGCCTATAATAACAGCTACTAATCCTCTATCAAAATGAGTCCGTTTGAGGCACTCTATGGAAGGAAATGTCGTACTCCTTTGAGTTGGAGTCAACCGAAAGACAAGCTAATGTTGGGACCAGACGCTTTACAAAAGATGGAAATAATTGTTAAACAAATACAAAGAAACATCAAAACAACACAAGATCACTAGAAAAACTATGCTGATAAGAAGAGAGTGCATCAAAAATTTAAAGTGGGGGATCATGTGTACCTGCGTATTAAACCCAGAAAGAGCACACTTTATGTTGGAAGTTCTGCAAAACTAGCTCCTAGATATTGTGGTCCTTTTGAAGTGTTAGAAAGGGTGGGACCAGTGGCTTACAAGCTGGTCTTACCGCCTCATGCTAAAGTTCATGATGTATTTCATGTTTCGTTATTAAAAAGATATATACATGATGCTTCTCACATTGTTGACTAGAATGTGGTATAGGTGGAACCAGAAGGAGAGTTCCTTCCAGAACCGCTTCAAATATTGGAGCGGGAAGAAATTGAATTGAGAAATCGGACGGTAGCGAGAGTAAAGGTACAGTGGAAGCACTTTACTGCTGAAGAAGCTACTTGGGAAAGAGAAGCTGAAATGATGGAAAAATATCCATTTTTGTTTGAAAAATGAACTCTAGTAATTAGATATTAACACCGAGGACGATGTTTGCTTTCAGAGGGGGAATATGTAACACCCCTAGTTTATGTCGTTGATTTTTAAAAAAAAAAAAAAAAAAAAACTAGACATTTGAATTTTAATCCTAAGGGGAGTGGACCCCAAAGGACAAGTATTTTGTGAATGTAATTAAAATTTTAAATTGAGAAAATGAATAAAATAATTCTATACAGATTGAACAAAATGAGAATTATGAGATCACTTGCTAAGTCCATGAGAATGGATAAATGCAAATACTTTCCCCACAATATTTCAAAAATACTTGAAAGAATTTATTTCCAAATTAGATTTTGAGGAAAATCTAGTTTCCCCAATGATGTGGAGAGTAGTTGGGAAGAGGTAAAAATATGGGAAAAGCAGAAAGCAGCTTTAAAAGTCCCTAAATACGGAAGCCTAGGCAAATAGGAAGAAAAAAATCCTGAAATTCTGGAGGCAGAATTAGAAACAGGCTTTGGGGAGCAGTAGCTTAAATAAGCTATTCTTGAATAGATTAGAGGTTGATCTGTTCTTGGGGGGATCTTAGCTCGGGGGTGAATTCTGGAGATAGACGAATTCTAAGGTTGGGTGGATTGGTCATATAATTACGTGGTATGCACAGTTCATTTACATTTTTCCGTTATAAGGTGTAGGTATAAATTTTATGTGGTATTGAATGTGAAAGTAGTATATGTGCCGTGCTGCGAGTGATTATGTTCCATACATTTAACAGAATTATGAGAAGAATTAGTCTTCCAATTTCTATACAGTTGTAGGAATCACATCTATGGGACGAAATTCATCAGAATCTCTAAACCATAGCTGGTCTAAATCTAAGAATACATATTTCCCAAAGATGATTTACAGTTTAACTTTAATCTGCTTCTGTTTTTGTGAACTAAATCCTAAGTATCGAAAAATGAAGCCTCGTACCCTTACATGCATCATAGAGTAAGGAAACTAGATACAAAGCATATTTACTTAGAATAAGCAAAAAACACAGAGTATATAATTGATAAAAATGTCATAGATCACTAGTGATAGGATAATGAATTCAATAAATTGGAAAACCTGAGTATGTTACAAGTATACCTATATGTTTAGTCACAGAACTAAACTCATTCCAAATTTAAACACAGATGTATATTTAATACATTGCACAGTCATCTATACTGAAACCAAAGGCTTGTGATACATAGGTGGGTACAGTACTGATTAACATGGTATGTTAGACATGAGAACCGATTATAGTTACACAAATTCTATCCAGCAAAATTTAAATAAAAAGGTCTAACGAGATGAGTATTTAAACCTTATAAACTCATTACCATTATAGTATTTTAAAGATTTGTAGTTATACCAGTACCAAAAAGGAACGAGTGAAGTATTGCAGAAAACGGTGGTGAAATATTTAAATTATTATATTGGAAAGACAACACGTCACTGGAGATTTAATTCGGCACTAGTGATTACATTACCTAAACGTGAGAGAGTTCTCACTTATTTCATCGAACCATAGGAAAATTCTGAATGATTCGAAATCTTGTAACAAACAAAAAGAATTTTTCTCGACCAAAATACTATATGGACTTCGCAGAAATAAATTAACAGAGTTCCAATACACTGGTATATGGAAATAAAATTAAATAAAAACAAAATACCATTGGTACAAAGGATTTTAATTTTTCCAAATATAACAAACCACGAACCACGAAATAAAAAGTTCGTATATACAGAAGGTCCAAAGCGGAATCTAAATTAAAAAAAATTCATCAGATAGAAAAAAAATAATAGTAAGGGGGAATTGTAGATCATCGTTGTATGGGCAACTTAAACCCAAGTCCAGGTATTTAATGTCCGGTGTAAAGAGTAAGGAATTTTTTTTTTTTTTTAACAAAAATGGTAGGAATCTCCTCGGATTCAATGATAGTATCTAGGGACTGATATAAACCAATGTTAAATAATGCATTGCAGAGGCAATGTGTTAATACATAGCTGAAGTTCTCATGAGTACTGACCTGTATCAGAGAGAGAAAGGTATTAAAAATTCTTCAACAAAAAATGCAACGAGCTCTTGAGAAGTATTCAGACGAATGAGGTAGTCATTATTTACCCAGAATCAATATAGAAATTTCATCGCTTAAATAAATAAGTGAATAATTAAACAAGGAGAAACAAAAGGGAAATCTTGTTTAAGGGGCTGGATGAGTTTGAATTCTATAACAAAATTATTACTTGGTCAAGAATGACTCCTGAAGTATCCATCTCGTTTAAAATATAGAAAAAATCGATATAAGATTTGGCAAGATAACCATAACCAATTCACTTATAGAAGAAATTTGAAAGGCATATTTTCTATGCACAGAGAAAAATCGTACCTAGATAAATAATACCCGCCTCTCATATAAAAGTCATTGTTAAAGCTCTTGGTCATCACAGAACTCAGTTGGGAACCAAAGACTATGGAGGACGAAACCCCTCGCCTCATCTTTGCAACAAGTCGCGTACACAAAACTTCCATAGATTAGATGAAGCCATCACTAATATCTGTCAATTGGTTCTGACAAACGAGGAATTAATAATATGAAATGGACGGATGATAATACACCGATTTGGCAATAAAAATAATTATAAAACTATATAACAATACAAAAATCCCTCACGGAAGAAAATACCAGGGATATAAAGTCCATTCAGGCTTTCGCTCTGAATCTTATGATGAGGAGAAGTGAAAATAAAATCATAGCGACCAAATACACACTATGTTTCCTTACTATTAAGACCAAAATGTTGGAAAACGTAAGTTACCTCTGTGTATGGATGAGGGAGTGCTACGAAGCAAGCTTCTTGCATCATTAAGTCGCTGCGATCGAACAGAGAGGCCAAAGCGATAACAAACCAAGAATGGTTGCAGAACGGTAGGCCGATTAGAGAAGCAAACAAGGGTTACAGTTCAACTCCTATAGTAAACATATACGATAACCCTAATAAAATCTATCCATCCAAGTGGCAATAATCTGTAGACAATCACATGGATCAATAACGATCTTGAAAATTCGTTTCAGTAGGAATTCAATAAAAGCAGACGTACAAGTACCTCAAGATAATTAATATCGATTCAGAAAAATAAACGAATAGTGCTATAAAATATATTTGAACTCAGAGTAGAGGATACGAGCAAATCCATAGATCAAATACCAAGGTACGATGAGCCGTGTATGATAAAGGCGAGGTAATTGACATGAATATCCCAATGTAGAAATTATGAAACCATCACACCAAAACACGATAAAGTCATGTAAACTAGAACAATAGTAAGGTACGCCAACGCCTATGTGAAGAACAATATATAATTGTTGGATGAGTACAATATGTTTCCAAGAACGTAGATCATGGAGGTGGAACTTTTCTAATGATTTTAAATTAAAGGGAATCACCAATAGAATAAAAATCATCATATCTTATATATATATATAGGATGGATGTTATATGTGTATATGATGGAGATTATATTAATTGTATATAGTGGATTTTATATATATATGGTGAATATATATATATATATATATATATATATAGCTATGGAATAGAATTAAGGATTTAATGATATGAAATATAACGATTAATGTAACAAAGGTATTTATACCAAATCTTTTCTATGTGTTACTCTATTGGAATGTATATGTACCATGGAGAATAGATTAAACATATAAATGAGGTAAATTAAAAGGGTAATAATAAATGTATCAGTGAAATGAAAAAAAATGGAGTTGGCATAAATCCCCAGAAATGATAATTTTAATGTGAAAGGAGAGTTAGTTTTAGAGGGACAACCTTAAGAAAAAAAAATTTAGTATGGGGAAGTAGAGGGACATGACACATGTGGTATCTTATGAATCCAAAAAACTAAAGGATCTTGAGAGCAACTATGTATTTCATGACCTTCAATAGGTTTTCATCGTCCACACACTTAAATTTGGAGACACTACTTAATTGCTAAAACGTGCACCTTACTTACTCAACATGTAAATTTAAAACAAATTTTCAGCTAATATAACATGAATAACAGGAAAAATATAAGGATGGCCTTCCTCAACGAATATGATTTTGGCATTAAGCAATTAAATGGAAAATAAAACAAGTTATATGATGTGTTAAGTCAAAGTAAATGAAGGGACAAAAATTAGAGTATTTGTGCTTTAAATGTAAAATAGAGAAAGGTATTTGTAAATAATATTTTATTAATAAGATAAAATGTAGAAGAGATGCTTGAAAGTTACAATGAGGTTCTTCTTATACACTTAGGAATATTCCCTTTCATGAATGGTCATATCCATTAAGACATGCTTCTTCACTAACTACTCATTAGTTAACTATAATTATAATTTTTATTTTTCCACTCATATTTATTTTATTTTTATATAAATTTTGTATGTAACATTTCCTCTCTCTTCAGTAATCCTTTGTCCTCAAAGCTTAATCGCTAATAATTTCTTCCTTTCCCACATGTTTCCCGACATGTGTAAGTCATTGGCACTATTGTCTTGGAATTAGATTTTATCAATTTCCCCCTCGGATATATATATATATATATATATATATAATTTGATTTGATTTATTTATTTTTTTGTTTGCTTGGTTGTATGGGTCCTAACATGACATCACGCCAAACCTTTGGTATGATAAACTCTGAACGAGGGGCATCTAAGCCGTCAAAATCACCAGGGGATCACACCCGACCTCAGCCACACCAACCCTTATTATGGCTAGATTTTTTTTCCTTCAAGGGGATTGGAACCAATGACCTTTTCATCATGAGTGTCTTAATACCACACTCTTCACTGTCGAACCAAACCCCCATTGGCGGATTTTATTTGTTATATATATCTTAATTAATTAATTTTTAACAAAGTAACTTTATACGTTTATAAAGTAACTTTAATAACTTTTATAAAAAAATTATTATTAAAATTCTTCCTTTTATTTATATTTATGACTAAGAGTCACCATAAGGATTCGTACGATTGTGTCCCTAGTGAAAGTTTCATTCCAGAGTATGATATGGTTATGACAAATGCGTTTAGCGTGATTAGACTATTCGATGTGGAATAATTTTTATAGATAGTTGACTACAATTGAAAATCATTGTCAACATTTTTTTTTTAACGAGCTATGCATGAATTGAATACAGATATATCCTTGTGTACTTTTGACTGAGGAACAGATGTTCACAATATTCCTGTCATAACTAGAGTTAACAGTACTTTAGCCCCGCAATTCCTCCAAATATAAATTGTGGCTCAGAGGTCAAATTAATGTCATGAAGCCATTTACAGAACGAAACAATATTTTGTTGTTGTGGCTATATTGGAATATGAGATGAAGGAGATTTGAAGTTTTACACGGGATTTTTGAACCTCGCGGTAACCTGATATCATGTGCAATCCATCTAACCACTGCATACACATAATCAAACATATGAGTCTCACCCAAAATCTCTAATGGGTATTCGTGTGTCATGTTTGAGTGCCATATAAAAAAGTTTCGAGTACCTGCCACATCATACTCATCGTCTCTAATGACCACACGTTGTCGCATCTGTATTTTGATTTGGGGTTGGGGTTGAATATCATATATGTTGAAAGACCTACCAGTCTTTGGGTTAATCGCTTCGGGTCTGTAATCCTTTTCCAATATGTCTTCTAGGTCGATATGATTGAACAAGGTGCCATGTGGATGCAAACGGATTGGATGATACAGAATGTATGATTCCATTGCTTCGTGCACTACCATTTGATAACTGGAAAATGATTTACTGGAAAAAAAAAATATGACTCTGCTCACAAACACAAAAGTTGTTGAGTTCAAATGTAGCTAAAACCAAAGCTAGATTTTCCTCCTGCTTTAGATTTTCCTTCACATTTTGAATATTGGGATAAGTTTTTGTGGAAGAAACTTCTTGTTTTATAGTTGTACCGTGGTTCCACTTTGGCAGCAGTGGCAATGGCAGTTGTTGTACCTATGCTTGTTTTTTATTTTCATTCACTTCCTCCTTCTTCTTCTACTAATAACTGCTCTGCGATATCCATCATTGGAAACCACTAACTTACCACCTATAATTAGAGCGATGACACAAGCAGTACTGCTGGGAACACCGTGTTTCAAAAACTCATCATTTTTTATCAAGTACTCGACTTTCACTACCTCATCAAGATTTTTCATCTAGAAGATTATTTTTATTAATAATTTCAATGCCATAGTCATAGTCTTCTTCATAATCTATTTTTTGTAATATATCTTTTGTTTTAAATTGTTCTGTAACCTTCTCAATATCCTCAAGCTTTCCATTGTCTGTGGTTGATACATATATTAATTTTTTATACTTTTTATTTGAAACACTTCCATCATAGATTCCAAAAAGTAGCATGTTTTGTATTTCTAGTCTCTTTATAGATTCAGCCACGACTCTTTCTAAGAATCATATCTTACAAAAGCCTAAAAATGGCCACCCTGAAATTTTATTCTTAAATTGATTTCCAAGGTGTAGGGGTAAAATATTCCCACTACGCTTCCAATCAAGAGCCCTTCTAATGTTTGGTGATGTTTTCATTTCACCCATAGGGCTCATAAACTTTTAAGAGATGAGTATTTCAATTACGCCATATTGAACTAAATCTAGATGTAATGTTGTAAACTAATCCTTAAATATCAACAAGAGAAATACTTTGTGTACTTTCTATCTTCCAGACATCTTTCCTTTCGTACATCCATTTTCTTTGTGTTAGTAGATATCATGGAACATTATCGTGTCACTTTTGTTTGGGTACGAAAATGATCTACATCTTCCCAGTCATATAGTTCTTTCTGACTGTCCTTCTAAGAATCACTTTCTGATTTCTGGTGCCTTATATGGATTATACAAATCACCAGTTGAACTAGAAACATCAAATTTGGCCAGTCATTCCTTCCTCTTATTCTTCTTTCTACGAGCCTTGTTGATTCTAGCACCAATGAAGGTTGTGGCTACAATATGATAATTGGTAACAGGAGGGGTACTCTCATTATTTTCGATAGTATTATGAACTATATTCATGGCCTTGTCCCTCAAATTAGAAATAACTTTTTTGCAACACCATATAATACTTCTTGTTAGGCCCCAGAATTGTCATGTTTAATTCGCATGCTCACCATATGCTTACAAATGGTTTTCATTGTTATTAACTATCATTTCGTGCCATTTTTGGGCTAGTATCTTAAACATGGAGCATGATTAGACAATTGTTCATTATTTAACCTATTTCCTTTAATTCAATAAGATTTGCATCAAAATAAGTATTAATGATGGTGCTTGTGTTTTTTTAGGAAGATATATGAAATCATGATCAAAGATATACATGCATAAACAATTAATTGCATGAAGTTATGTTCCTGCACCAGCACTCCTACACTAGGATTCCCGCATCGGTTTGGGGCTTCGACATCTAGGCATGCTTGCGGGGAAAACCAAAGACGGTTATTGTCCAAAATGATGTTATAAAACCTTCCAATAGGTTGGATTTCACCTAGGTCGTATGTGTGTGTCTCTAGAATACAATCAACAAATATGCTCAAAATCTACATAGTTTCAAACTGTCAAGTTTGACCTTGATTTTCATGCAGCGGTTGCCGAATCTCGACAATCCCAACAAATGTTTTATTTTTTAACAATATAAAAAATTATCTAGAAAATGAATTGTTTCCATAGATTCACATTATTCTAAAGTTACACGTTGGTATTTGAAGCAGTTTTATAAAAAATGATTGTTTTTCCATAATTTTAGGATCTTGGCGCAATTTTCAGACTGTCAAGTTTGACATCAATTTTATGCATTTGGAGGCGAATATTGAAAATCCGAGAAAATGAGATTTGTACTAGTATAAAAAATTATATAGACCACGAACCATTTCCAATGATTTGCGTTATTCAAAAAGTTACACGCAGGTCTTTGAAGCAGTTTTATAAAAAAAGATTGTTTTTCCAGAATTCGAGGATCTTGCCTAGATTCGCCAAAAAATGGAAAATATAAAAAAAGATTGTTTTTCCAGAATTCGAGGATCTTGCCTAGATTCGCCAAAAAATGGAAAATTCATATAAGATCAGCATTTTCTTGATGGTACAATGGTTGTACTAGTCTCCTATTAATGGAAAATAGTTGGCTTTTGGTCTTTTACATTTTTCAATACAATGCTTGCATTGTTAAGTTCTAAGTGGTTTTGAAATTCAAGGTTATGGAATTATTTGGAATTGCTACTATGCCTCTCATGTTGAAGAATTATCTGTATAAATGAAGTAACTTAATTTGGTCATAAGACCGAGAATAAAAAGAAATCTTATGTCTTAAACACTTGAAGAACTTGTAGTGCACGAGCATAATATTTATGTTTGGCCATTGATATTATTTTTTTATTTAAAATAAAAGACATGTCATTAGTATAAAATTTTGATATTGTATTGAGAGTTGATTATGATTCTTTGAATTCCTTATTTATAATATAGATAGAGTACGGTTGTGAATAATTAAAGCGTAATGGACTCTTGTGAGTTGGTTTGACTTGTTGTCATTAATTTTCCTAAACTTGACATAGTGTTTTATTCCTTTCCTCGGTACAGGAATATAGTATAGGGTTGTTCTCTCTTTCCTCGTACAGGAACTGTTTTGTCTTTCTTGGTATAGAAACAAAGTACAGGAATTGTTATCTCTTTCTTGGTATAGGAACCGAGTGCAGGAATTGGAATAACTAGAGAATGATAATTATGATTGTGCAAGAATGGTTATATGTCTTGTGTGACTCCCTCAAATACTCTTGTGGGATTGATTGGTTGAGACATATGTTCTTTTCGTTATTTTGATTATTTATCTAGGTTGAAATCTTAGTTTTCTTGATAAGTTAATGAGTGAAGTAGCTAGTGTCCAGATTGATGAAGTTCTCTTTCTTTTAATGAAATTGTCAAACCTAGTATAGGAATTGAATTGAAAATTTATGCACTTTTTTCCAGAACTCATAAGGTTGTTAATTATTTTGCAAGATTAGTGTTTCCATTTTAATTAATACTTTTGATTGCAGGATTGAAGTGGATAATGATTGTTTTTTTCAAGGAAAAATTAGATTTTTTCTTTGTAGGTTTTTGAAGTCCTTCTCTGGAATTTCCAGTGTTGCGTCTCTAAATCCACGGACCCTGGATTGACATTAATTGTTGGTCCATTAACATACCATATACTACATCCAACATTTTGGCACCTAGGGGATTGAGATTGGTAACCTGTTGCATTTTGGTTTTCTCTTTACCTATTTTTTCTTGCAATTTTAATTTTCTTAGAATTCATTCTTTGAATTTGTTTCTTTCCTGCATTCCTTTTAAGTTTTTTCATTTGTTGGGTGTTGTAAGAATCCCCCCCCCCCCGCCACTGCATCTATTTAACCATGTGATAACAAAATATACCAACTAACTTGTTAATGATAGAGAAATTGTATTTTGAGGCATTTTTCAATGACGAGATTGAGGCTAATATCAATCATACAATGCATTTATCTCATTGATCAGTTGGCAAGAACAATCGAATAAGGAGTCTCAAAGTAGGATATGGAGAACCAATTTTCATTTGGTAAGAAATGGTAAAAAATTTTACTTTTGAATTCCCTATCAAAGATCTAGGAGTTGCACAAATACATAATTCTCCCCATCTACACTACATAAATTTCATGGTTTGGAAAATGAAGATCCAGATACATTCTTATTTGAGTTTGAAGTACTTTTTAGAGGATATGGTTATTGTACTAATGCTCAAAGGTTGGAAGTATTTCCTCTTACTCTAAAAGAAACATCTCTCTGATGGTTCATGAACCTTGGAGGGAACTGCATTAAACATGGGAAGACATGAAGAATGTATTCTCAAAGAAATACCAAGACTATTGCCTGACCGATGAAGATATTTTTGGAATAACACTAGGAGAAAATGAACGTTTAGAGGACTATGTGAAACGATTTCGATACAACCTTCAAAAATCAAAACATAAAAATTTGGGAAAATAGACCTTGAAAACACTCATACTCAAAGGGTTCAAAGAAGAATTTTTAGAACCTTTAAATTTGATAGGAGAAACTGATGTTTCTTTACAATATGACGATTTTTTTTAATTTTGCATTAGGTATTCATGAGGAATCAACAAGATTGGTAAGAATTGTCGAGAAATTTCTTCTCAATTTTTTGAATCTGATAGAAAAATAGGATTTACAAAAGCTTCTCTAAATTTACAATTGTATGATTTGTAGGAAGAACAGAAGTAGTGCAAGAAGGATCACTCAATAAATTTTCCATCACTTCTAGTGTTACAACAAGTATCTAAGGAATCAAGTAACAGAATAAATTGACAGCCAGGTATATCTCAAAACCAGCCATAATTTAATAGTTGGAGCAATATTTATTGTCCTCAACAGATTCCTCAACCTTTATAGAACCCTAAATTTCCATGGAATACTTATAATCCTCCTCTAATTCAATGCCCCACCTTATGGCTACATTGGACCTCTCCCTCAAGCCAGATATTCCCACAATCTCAAGGATGGTTTTGTGCATCCTCTCTAAGGAAATTCCTCATGAAAAATCCATTACCTATGTCAAAAAAAGTTACAATGCATGTCTAATGCACCACCATGTTATCCTTCTCTATGGTCCCAATCATTTGTGCAACCAAATCCTAATTCTGATTATCAAGTTTGACATTAATTTAAAACACTTATTTTTCCTACTCACTCCCCTACTAAGTGCAATGAAATATATTTTAGAGAGGGGAGAGGAATGAATTAGGAAACTTCTCGTATTACCAAAAAAAAATTACCTTGGAAAGAAACTTTAATCCATAAACCATTATAGGAGATATCTATTATTGGAACTTGTTCAAAAATTGTTGTTGAAGCTCACCAAGAAGAAACCCCTCAAATTTTCCTTAACCATCCTTGTCAATCTGAAGAGAGAAATCATCAAGTGGTGGAAGGCTTGTAGAAGTTGGAGAACCTTGAATATGTGGGTCCTAGTGAAGCCTGGTTCCAAACAATTGTTAGCACACCCCATTCCCTCTTTAATTGGAAACTCTTGGTACAATATCAAGTAAATAAGTTGGTTTCTCATACTCTAGTATGCGTTGAAGTTTTCATTTTAAACCTGTGTGAGTATATTTAGTATTTTTTTACGCACATGGTTACATTAGACGTACTCCGACACCTGAAGGAGATATTCCTCTTTTTAAACTAGGGTAGGGTATATAAATAATAATAAAAATTCCATTGGCATAAAATTGTTATAGAATCACTCTTAAATTTTTTAAGGTGCAACTAATGAAATTTCCATTATCATGCACTCTTGTGGTAAGCCTTGTCAGAAGAAACTTACTCTTAATGCCTCATATTTTATGAATTGACTTTGATTATTGGCAGAGATAATTTTTTGGGTCGGTTAGGGGGATTTTTATTGTTATATTTAATACTATCCATTCATAAGCTTAAAAACACACTTCTATCCTATTCATTCTAATAGACTGTCATCCAAGAAACCATTTCAAGTTTCTCATAGAAGGTATTGATGAAGAGCCTCCTATGGTGGCCCACTCCTATAAAACCCTAATGATCTCTCATGGGAACCCTAGAACGATCAAGTTAAGTAATATTTCAGTCATTATCCAAGATGTTTTCTTTAAAATGATTCTTTAGGGTAGAAGGACCAATCGATAAAGGTTAGTAATTAAAAACTTTTCACGGCATCCCATGATCTTAAGGAGAGGATTTTCCTTCCCACCTATTAACTAACCTATTTAAGGTTAATTATAATAAGATTTTCTTTTAAAATTATTAATTGAGGGATGGAAGGTCTCATTATGAGCCGACCTACCATGATAGTGGATTGTAATGAGAATGGCATTACTGCTACTGGTCACCAAGCCAAGTTAATGACTTTAAGTTGAAAATTTGGAAAACAAGAGGTCTCATTAAGAGCCAAATTGTTCATTATTGTTAGTTCTTGTGAATGGCACTGTTGTTATCGGGTTACCAAGCCAATATAGTGGCCTTGAATTAACTTGTAAAAAATGAAGATGATTTAAATTCACTCTGAATTTATATGTAATAGATGGGAGACAGGAATTTTGTGGGGTTAAAAGGAATCCCTATTGAGGTTATAGATGTCTGCTCGGAGCAGGGCCATGCCTGTGGTATTAAAATTAATTTTACACTATGATTTACTTGGTTGTTTGTGTCTTTATCTGAAATTTGTACATGAAATGTATAAAAACAGAGCTATGGCTCGAAGGCATGGGAGAAAAACCATTATTTTTATTCTCATGCTACTGAGCTTAGTGTTGGGGGTTATACCCCCTTCCTGTGATCAACTGGAGCTAAACTAAAAAAGCTTCTGATGTATTAAAGATTAAGGTTTCATTAATAACATGAATCAATGTCAGGTTTCCTTTTCATTTTGTTACATTTTGTTAATTCTTCTCTCTGATATGTAGTTTACTATTTACTTGAGGAATTCCTAATATTTAATATATGAATAATTAAGGTGATAGAGATGATAAGATGCCTCTAAATCATATGAATATAAGTAGGAAAGAGGCTACGCAAGAAGAAGTGATAATGTGGTGAACTATTAATTTCAAAGCATCTCACCATATAATTTGTCTAAGCATGACGATAGGATA
This sequence comes from Pinus albicaulis, assembly GCA_034641835.2. NCBI lineage: Eukaryota > Viridiplantae > Streptophyta > Pinopsida > Pinales > Pinaceae > Pinus > Pinus albicaulis. The sequence goes on from CM076572.1 coordinate 112,901,370, forward strand.
AAAAAAGTTCGTCAAAAGTTGACAAAATAGTGAGGGAAGAATAAGAACGAAATGCATTACTGACGAATGATAGAAGTTCACCAAATGACTAATTATACTATAATTAGGAAAAAAAAATAGTGGTAATTGGAGCTGTTATGGATGGTATCAGAGCCCATGTTGAAACATTGGGCCTAGATGTGTCCTCACACCATAAATTAAAAATTCAAGATTATGCTACTAAATTTATTTTTGAAAATTTCTACACTGATTTCATTTCTATGTATAGTGAACTAGCAGAGAAAAATATAGTTGAAACTAAGAACAAAGAAGACGAGTTGTATGTAGATCTGTATGGTGCAGAACATCCACCAGATAAAAAATATGCCAGCATTGGCTATGATGTGGATAAGGAAAAGAGAAATTGTTCAGCTGAGAACCAGCAATGAAAGATTATTGAAAGCCAGAAAAGGGCAAGAGAGGTTGACCAGGAAGTCACCTCAAGTTCTAGTCACGAAAGTGAAGACCTGGAACAAAGAGAAGATAACATAAGCTTAAACAACTCAGAATAGGCTGACAATGGTAAAGAAACTAGACATGATCCCAAAAAGAAGAAGGAGAAGGATGTGGAGTCCTAGCTCCTGAATTTAGAAAATTAATGTGGCGAAAAAAAATGAAATCTACCAATTGCAGGATAAAGTTAACTGTGTTAGGTACAAACAATAGTGATAAAAGTGTGGAGTGGAAGGACCACTAATTAAGAAGAATCTCTCTCAAAGTTCAAGTATATACTTGAAGGATAGAAGTAATGATGATAAAATGGAATGTTGGAATTCTGAAACAATTATCGCCAATTTAATACTTCTAGAAACAGAATTTGACAAGAGAGTTACAAATAATTGAAAGAAAATTGTCAACAAAAATGTAGACAACCATGGTTAGAATAGTAACCATGTGAAAGAAGACATGAAAAAACATCTTGCAACTACAGAAAAATGTAGTGGAATACTAAACAGATTGAAAATTTAAGACATTCTATGAGTAAAAGTATAAAATTTGTTTGTAGGAAAGAAGAGGCTAGAAAAATTTTAAAATCAAAGGTAGGATTACTAAACAACCCATTATTGTTTGATGAATTTAGGTGTAAATTAACATTAGAAAGAAAAAATTCAGCAACTTGGAATTTTCCAACTAGCTACAAAAAGGAAAGTGACACATAGGTTACCCAAGATTGCTGTAAATTTAATGGGTATAAACAATTGAGTTAAATGTAAATGTTTTACCTTTATATTCCTATGAGGTATTAATAGGAATTAATGGGGTAGATATAAAAACTCACTATATAGATTGTAAGGGAAAACCATTGGCAGTGAACATAAACCCCAGAATAATGCACATCAGACAAAATTAATAGAAATGGTTAAAGGGACTGCAAGGAAAGGCTTTCAAGTACATGTTGTACAAGCATAGAAATTAGGACAGCAAATAGAAAAAGAAACTGTAGAAAATTTAATATTAATTAGATAAATTAAAGAGGCGGTTACAGAAAGAATATCTCAACTTTTATTGTGCAATGGAATTAATAATTGACAGCCAGATATATCTCAAAACACGCCATAATTTAATACTTGGAGCAATATTTATTGTCCTCAATAGATTCCTCAACCTTTATAGAACCCTAAATTTCCATGGAATACTTATAATCCTCCTCTAATTCAATACCACACCTTATGGATACATTGGAACTCTCCCTCGAGCCAGATATTCTCACAACCTCAAGGATGGTTTTGAGCATCCTTTCTAAGGAAATTCCTCATGAAAAATCCCTTACCTATGTCAAAAAAGCTACAATGCATGTCTAATGCACAACCATGTTATCCTTATCTATGGTCCCAATCATTTGTGCAACCAAATCCTCATTCTGATTATCAAGTTTGACATTAATTTAAAACACTTATTTTTCCTACTCTCTCCCCTACTAATTGCAATGAAATATATTTTAGAGAGGGGAGAGGAATGAATTAGGAAACTTCCGGTATTACCACACAAAATTTACCTTGGAAAGAAACTTTAATCGATAAACCATTATATGAGCTATCTATTATTGGAACTTGTTCGAAAACTGTTGTTGAAGCTCACCAAGAAGAAAACCCTCAAATTTCCCTTAACCATCCTTGTCAGTCTAAAGAGAGCAATCATCAAGTGGTGGAAGACTTGTAGAAGTTGGAGAACTTTGAATATGTGGGTCCTATTGAAGCCTGGTTCCAAAAAATTGTTAGCACACCCCATTCCCTCTTTAATTGGAAACTCTTGGTAATATCAAGTAAATAAGTTGGTTTCTCATGCTCTAGTATGTGTTCATGGGGGCTTCACTGCGGGATGAATACCATAGCACGTGGGTTCATATTGGGGGATATATAATGAGGAAAAAATGACATAATATATTGGGGGATATATAGGGGATAAAGGGTTTTTATATTCACAGATATAAAAAATGGAGCTAAAATTTAATGAAAAAATATAAAGGGGTATAAAAAATGTTAATAAAAAAATGGATACCTACAATATACAATGAAAGTAGGGCCTTTTTAAATTGCGAAGGTGTATTGGATTTATATTGGTAGGGGGTTAAATAATGTGATTTTAAAGGGTATTTTCCAATATGTACTCAAATTAAGGGTATTGTTTAATATACTATGATTGCACGTGATATGTTAGAGGTTTATTGAGTGACGCCCCTGTGTATGCGTTGAAGTTTTCATTTTAAACTTGTGTGAGTATATTTAGTATTTTTTTACGCACATGGTTACATCAAATGTACTCCGACACCCGAAGGAGATATTCCTCTCTTTAAACTAGGGTAGGGTATAAAAATAATAATAAAAATTCCATTTGGCATAAAATTGTTATAGAATCACTCTTAAATTTTCTAAGGCACAAGTATTGAAATTTCCATTGTTATGCACTCTTGTGGTAAGCCTTGTCAGAAGAAACTTACTCTTAATGCCTCATATTTTATGAATTGACTTTGATTATTGGCGGAGATAATTTTTTGGGTCGGTTAGGGGGATTTTTATTGTTATATTTAATACTTTCCATTCATAAGCTTAAAAACATACTTCTATCCTATTGATTCTAATAGATTGTCATGCAAGAAACCATTTCGAGTTTCTCATAGAAGGTATTGATGAAGAGCCTCCTATGGTGGCCCACTCCTATAAAACCCTAATGAGCTCTCATGGGAACCCTAGAAAAATCAAGTTAAGGAATATTTCAGTCATTATCCAAGATGTTTCCTTTAAAATGATTCTTTAGGGTAGAAGGACCAATCGATAAAGGTTAGTAATTAAAAACTTTTCACGGCATCCCATGATCTTAAGGAGAGGATTTTCCTCCCCACCTATTAACTAACATATTTAAGGTTAATTATAATCATAGTTTCTTTTAAAATGATTAATTGAGGGATGGGAGGTCTCATTATGAGCCGGCCTACCATGATAGTGGATCGTAACGAGAATGGCATTACTGCTACTGGTCACCAAGCCAGGTTAATGACTTTAAGTTGAAAATTTGGAAGACAAGAGGTCTCATCACGAGCCAAATTTTTCATTCTTGTTAGTTCTTGTGAATGGCACTGTTGTTATCGGGTTACCAAGCCAATATAGTGGCCTTGAATTAACTTCTAAAAAATGAAAATGATTTAAATTCACTTTGAATTTATATGTAATAGATGGGAGATAGGAATTTTGTGGGGTTAAAAGGCATCCCTATTGAGGTTATAGATGCCTGCTCGGAGCAGGGCCATGCATGTGGTATTAAAATTAATTTTACACTATGATTTACTTGGTTGTTTGTGTCTTTATCTGAAATTTGTACATGAAACGTATAAAAAAAGAGCTATGGTTCCAAGCCATGGGAGAAAAACCATTCTTTTTATTATCATGCTATTGAGCTTAGTGTTGGGTGTTATACCCCCTTCCTGTGATCAACTAGAGCTAAAATACAAAAGCTTGTGATGTATTAAACATTAAGGTTTCATTAATAACATGAATCAATGTCAGGTTTCCTTTTCATTTTGTTACATTTTGTTAATTCTTCTCTCTGATATGTAGTTTAATATTTACTTCAGGAATTACTAATATCTCATATATGAATAATTAAGGTGATAGAGATGATAAGATGCATCTAAATCATATGAGTATAAGTAGGAAAGAGGATAAGCAAGAAGAAGTGATAATGTGGTGAACTATTAATTTCAAAGCATCTCACCATATAATTTGTCCAAGCATGATGATAGGATAAAAACAAGTTCGTTAAAAGTCGACAAAATAGTGAGGGAAGAATAAGAATGAAATGCATTAGTGACAAATGATAGAAGTTCACCAAATGAATAATTATACTATAATTAGGGGAAAAAATTAGTGGTAAGTGGAGATGTTACGGATGGTATCAGAGCCCATGTTGAAACATTGGGCCTAGATGTGTCCTCACACCATAAATTAAAAATTCAAGATTATTCTGCTAATTTTTTTTTGAAAATTTCTACACTAATTTCAGTTATGTGTACAGTGAACTAGTAGAGAAAAATATAGCTGAAACTAAGAACAAAGAAGATGAGCTGTATGTAGATCTGTATGGTGCAGAACATCCACCAAATCAGAAATATGCCAGTATTGGCTATGCGGTGGATAAGGCAAAGAGAAATTTTTCAGCTGAGAACCAGCAATGAAAGATTATTGAAAGCCAGAAAAGGGCAAGAGAGGTTGACCAAGAAGTCACCTTAAGTTCTAGTCATGAAAGTGAAGACCTGGAACAAAGAGAAGAGAACATAAGCTTAAAACACTCAGAATAGGCTGACAATGGTAAAGCATCTAGACATGATCACAAAAAGAAGAAGGAGAAGGATGTGGAGTCCTGGCTCCTGAATTTAGAAAATTAATGTGGGGAAAAAAATGAAATCTACCAATTACAGGATAAATTTAACTGTGTTAGGTAGAAACAAGAGTGATAAAAGTGTGGAGTGGAAGGACCACTAATTAAGAAGACTCTCTCTCAAAGTTCAAGTATATACTTGAAGGATAGAAGTAATGATGATAAAATGGAATGTCATAATTCTGAAACAATTATTGCCAATTTAGTACTTCTTGAAACAGAATTTGACAAGAGAGTTACAAATAATTGAAAAATAATTGTCAACAAAAATGCAGACAACCATGGTTAGAATAGTAACCATGCCAAAGAAGACATGCAAAAACATCTTGCAACTACAGAAAAATGTAGTGGAATACTAAACATATTGAAAATTTAAGCCATTCTGTCAGTAAAAGTATAAAATTTGTTTGTAGGAAAGAAGAGGTTGGAGAAATTTGAAAATCAAAGGTAGGATTACTAAACAACCCATTACCGTTTGATGAATTTAGGTGTAAATTAACATCAGAAATAAAAATTTCAGCAACTTGGAATTGTCCAGCTAGCTACAAAAAGGAAAGTGACACATAGGTTACCCAAGATTGCCGTAAATTTAATGGGTATAAACAATTGAGTTAAATGTAAATGTTTTACCTTTATATTCCTATGAGGTATTAATAGGAATGAATGGGGTAGATATAACAACTCACTATATAGATTGTAAGGGAAAACCATTGGCAGTGAACATAAACCCTAGACTAGTGCACATCAGACAAAATTAAGAGCAATAGTTAAAGGTACCGCAAGGAAAGGCTTTCAAGTACATGTTGTACAAGCATAGAAATTGGGACAACAAATAGAAAAGGAAACTGTAGAAAAGTTAACAGTAATTAGATAAATTAAAGAGGTGGTTATACATATAATATCTCAACTTTGATTTGTGCAATGGAATTAATAATTGGAGTTACTTATGCCTCTAGAATAACACATAGAATGAATACCTTATAGTTGAAAAAAAAAAAAAATCAACTACAAGAGTTACTAGACAACAAATATATCTGGCCAAGTGGGTCTCCATAAAGGACACCGATGTTTTTCATTAATTGATCAAGTGAGAGAAACCATTGTCTTTTCATAAGTTGATTTAAGGACAAGTTTTCATCAACTGAGAAGTAAGGAAGAGGACATAAGTAAAGTTGTAATTAGAACAAGATGCAAAATCTATGAAAAGGTAACTCTACTTTTTGGGTCGATTAATGTCTTACTCCTTTATGTGTTAAATGAAATAGAACATAAAGAACATCTCATAATTGTTCTACTATTCTGCAAACACTTAGAGAACATAAATTATATGACATATTTAGCAAAAAGGAAATTTATGAAGATAAAATTCAATGCTTGGGTCATGTAAATTCAGAAAGAGGATGAGTAGTGGACTAAAAAAAACACATTGTTACTATGGATTGGTCAGTACAAACTAATGTTTCAGCCATAGGATCAATCATGGGTATTGAGAAATACTAGAGGAGATTGGTAGAAATATTCTTAGTCTTAGCCTATCCTATTACCTCTCTACAGAAGAAAGGAGTGAAAATTGAATGGACCGAAAAAGGTCAAAATAGTTGAACAGTTGAAAAAATTAAACTAACAACTACTCCTATTTTTAAGATTTCTAACCCAATCTAAGAAATTGTGGTTATACAGAAGCTTGGGAAGTAGGATTAGGAGTAGTACTATTCCGAGAAAAACTCAGTCATAGCATATGAGTCAAGAAAATTTAAGACAAATGAAAAACATTACATTGGGAGGGACTTGGAGTTAGCTGCCGAAATGCATGCTTCAAGAAGCACAGACAGTCTATGTTATGTAAGAATGGGTTTTGACACTAGAACACATAAGTTTGAAATAAAAATCAAAGTTTTAAAAAGAAAAGAAAATAATATTTCAGATGTTCTGAGGGGGAATGTTCCTCAAAAGTTGAATAATATTGGAGTAATTCAAACTCTAACTTTAAAGGATTGATACAAGCGGAAATGAGTCCAACAGTAAACAGGGAAAACTCCAAGAAAAATTGCAAAATACTAATATATTGATATATATTCCAAATCAGGAGGGATTGATAATTGCAAAAACATATTGTCCATTATTAATGTGATCTCATTAAAGCAAAAATTTTAGAGGAATATCATAAATGTCCTTAGACAGGACATACTTGTGACTAAACTTGTATTCAAGATTTAATGAGAACATGTTTTGGCCTGGTATGAGAAATGAGTAGTATATTTTCTAGTAAAAAAGGTTACAAAGTAATAATGAAACTTAAGTATCCGACAGAATTTTTGGATACTATCCCTATTCCAGAACGGAAGTAGGAAGTTGTTTCGATAAATTTAGAAACTGGTTGGCCTAGAACCAGATAATAATAAAAGTAGTCAACATGTCCAAGATAGAATTTGGGAAATAATGTTAAAGTTCCAAGATTGATGATAACTGACAAAATTGACAAGGTTAATTTCAAGTGGACTTTGAAAATTGTGTTACAAGAAAAAAAAAAAGAGTGTCAATTTGAACTTGAGTATTGTTTGTCACCAGCTAAAAATATTGAGAGAACCAATCAAATATTAAATACATGTTGTGCATGTATGAACTGGACAAAGGGACAGAACCTGAAGTGGGACAACCGTATATGACAAAGTTTTTTTTAATAAAAATTAGTAAGCTTGTAATTAAGAGGTGTTTGTTTTGTGAAGCTAAGTGTAATAGGAAATGTGAAACTCCAATTATATTGAGTCAATGTGAGAAGACGTACAGAGGAGAAAATAACTCACAAATAATTTCAAAAGGTAGCCAGTGTACTTGAGGAGAAAGCCTCAGAAAAGTACATTGACTAATAGTAGTTGTGTTAAATTATCACTATTGTAATATGAAACATAAGGAGTCTTGCTAACAAGTGACTCTATTGAGAACTATTAAGGTTCATAGTATTATCATGATTAATTAGTATCAATATATATAGGTGATAATACTCATATGAATTGGTATGAATTGTGAACAGGTGGAAGCGGGAAGGAAAAAATCTTCCAGATATACTTCTTCTACTGAAGCAGGAATAAATCAAGCTCCGTAGTATAGCACTAAGCGGAGTAAAGGTATGATGAATGCACTTGTACTTTCAGGAAACCTCTAGGAGAAAGAAGTTGTGATGAAGAAGGAATCTTCATCAAAGGTTGAGAAATCAATAAATTAATTGGAAACGCTGAAGATGGTGTTTTTTTTAGAGGGGGAATATGTAATATCCCTAATTTTCTACTTTTATATTTAGGCAATCAAAATATCTAAGGGTCAAGTGGACCCAAGGGAAAACACTTGTTGTGGATATATTTTATTGATTAAATTTAATAAAATGAAAATGGAATTACTTTTTCAAAGACTACAGTATAATTAGAGATCCGAAATCCAAGTCCATGAGGATGGATAAGGTTTCAAAGACTTTCCCAGTTCTCCAAAAAACCTTGGAGAAAATAAAGGTAATAATTATTTTTAGATTGGAGATAAAAATCTAAAAAGATACCCCAGTAAAGAGGAAAGTTACTCGGAAGAGTTGGAATAAAACTAGAAAGAGGAAAAATCTAGTTTTAAAGTACTTTTGTGGAAGAAACAAAAGGAGAGCCTAGGCAAAAAGGAAAATAGCATCCTGATTAACTGGACGCAGTTATGGAAATGAGATTAGGGGAAAGAAGGCTTAAATAAGTCATTCATGGGTAGACAAGAGGTTGTCTACACCTTGGAGGAAGAGATCTCTCCTCAGGGGGAGCTGTGGAGATAAAGCTCAAGGTTGGAGGGAAAATATTCTTGCATTAAGTGGTATGCACACTTAAATTAATTATGGATTATTATTCTATTTTTATGATTTGAAATATAGTTTTGAGGAATATTTCTTATGCATAAAGATAAATGGAAAATTATATATGCTGAGTAGTTATATTAATTTTATAGTTTGTAGTCGGATGCATTTAACAAAACCTAACCACTATGAAAATAGTTTAGTTCTATATGATTGCATCGACAGATTAGTTAGAAACCAACATATAGAAATTATAAACCCCGTTTTGAGGGTTTAAATTTGTTGTTAGGTTATGAGGAATGTCATGTTCAATTTAGAAAATTTATTATGTGAATTAGAACATATGAGAATAGAGTTAATTCAAAGAACTATTCTGAAACCAAAATGAATTAGAAACAGATATATATATCAGAGGTATCAGAAAATCTAGAGACAAGATGATTTTATATCTCTAGTTTAATTCATCTCGCACAACACTATGTCTAATCATTATATGGATAAATAAGAAATTAAATATCATATGTATATCTTAGCACCAAAATATGATACAAGCATGCACACAGAATAAAGATACATGCTCATGGAATTTCTGTAGGAAATACCGATAAATTTTATTAAGATATATTATCCACATTACAAGAATAGAATAACATAAATCTGTATATTATGTACAAAATTTACAAAAGAATATTGGTCCTAGAATTTAGTGGATGTAAATTACAGCAAGGTATAGACCAACCTGCATAGTGGGGGAGTAACATCGATTTTCAGTTCTCAAGAGTGGAACACTCAGATTGATCTAAAGTAAATGGTTCAAGGTAAAATACCTGTAGAAAAAACCATAAAACAATTAGTTAGAATTTAATTTTGAGGATAATTAAATTCATTAGCTCAAATTTGAAAATAAAATTATAAGGAGGTAAATAGTGAATTACCTTAATGGTCAAGGGGAAATGTCCATATAAATTCTTGTATTCACATAAGAAATAAAATCACAATTTAAGGAAAAAAATATACATAAGCATATATTATAAATAAATAGTAGTCAGAAAAAAAAACATGGGAATAAAATTACCTATGTGAGTATAGTGCGAAAATTCAATGGCCATGAATGGCTTCAGTGGGTTAAAAGAGGAGTCTACGAGATAAATCAATTATTAGTGAGGTAATTGATTTTAAAAGTTCCATACTTTATAAGGGAAGATTATGAATAATTATATGATTCTAATTCTAGGAATCTTATTCATGAAATAGAATTCCGATTATGGAAAGTGACATTTACAAATTGGGTAGTAATTTTACCTATTATAAACACATAGAATATACTCTTGTTATTTCTAGTTATTATTATCTGGAATTAATTCTTCATATCTTCGAGATCGAAGAGATTGATGAATTTAGAAGTATCATATACATATAATTGCAAATAAATCATTAATAATATTAATGACAAATTTCCAATTGAAATTGAGAAAAAAAACAATCGAGGTAATAAGAATTTGGATTGAGAATTGATTCTCATATATATGGTATAAAATATACCATAACATTATACTCAACCCTGAGGAATCAGAATTAAAGTAAGAGTATCTGTTGTCGAGTTAGATAAGAAAATCCTACCTAGATCCCCACAACCAAAGACAGAAACCAGGACAAAAATGGAATGAATATAGCGTTACAAATTCTGCGGATTTTAGTCTTCGAATAATGAAAAAGTAGATAAGTAAAAAAATGAAAAGTATTTTGTCAAAATACATCGAGTATTTCGATACAATTATACCCTTCTCCATAACTAGTAAAGGCTAATATGAAAAGAGGCTAATCATCCAGGATGTGGATAGAACGCAACTGCAAATTTTAATACACTTGTTTCAACGCCATACCTCAGAAAAGTATAAACCAGACGAAAATGATGGGAAGAGGAGTGGTACTTAATAAAATAGCTATGAGAAGGGGATGTCATGAAAATAAAACAAATTGGATATTATTACTATCTTACGTAGGGTATGCGCAAACTCAGCACTCGTTTACCAACAAACGAACCCTCAAATTTAGCCACAGAATTATGGAAATAAAACTTGCAGAGAAATAAAAACAAAAAAAATACGTTGGTTTGTTTTAATAAAGCAAAGCCTTTACCTATAGAAATTGGTGAATTATCATACAAGTAGCCTTATATTTTTAAAAATAATTTCCAGAGGTAACAACCAGAACTTCCATAAATCGCAAAGCAAGTTTCGAAAAAATCAAAACAATCAAAATCGTAAACAATAAGGGAAGTTCCAGTATAAAAATATTAAATATAAAGTATAAATGAAATGATTGCAGGGAAGCATGGGACTTACCTTAACCAACTTGTATTAGCATGGAGCATGATGGAAATAAGTACTATTGTCTTGGATGAGCCTTGTGATCACTTCAGTGAAATGAAAAACTGTTATCAGGCTACAAGATAAACCAAATTGTAGCGTAAACCATGAATGGAAAGAATGGATGAAGTAAATGCAGAAAAGCGTTGGCCTTACCTAGACCCGAGTTCATGGGCACGAAGGCAGTGTCGGCAAGAGTAGCATGAGTCAATTTCATGGTTTACACAGTATAAGTCTCTGCGATGGAAACCGAATGGTAACCAACTGCATGGGAAAGTCGCGCTGTGGAGCCACCTGCAAAAAAATCATAAAAGATAACACGTTGAGCATAATAGGGCCTCTGTTTGCTAGAACCCTCCAGAGTATATGACACCATCCACACCTTCCACATGGAGGACATCAGTGTAAGGAGAAACGAGAATCCATGTGAATTAAAGGACGCAAACATACAAGAGAATTTGATGAAATTCCGAAGATGAATTTAGGTATCAGTACTAATACAAAAGAATTTAATGTTCGACCCTGATTTCAGTCTATGAGCCCTTCGAACGTAATGTGAAATAGACACATCAATAAATCGGGAACAGAGATGGGATGGGACATCATTTCCTAGTTAATGTGATACTGGAAGTAGAATAAACCAAGCTATGTGCGGTAGATAGCAATAAAAGTGGCTAATGAGATGTGGAATCGAATATATAACCCTTGTTAAAATATGCGAAAACCCAGTCGTAAAAATTGGAAACTATTATATGTGATACCAATACAAGACTTAAGGGTGGATTATAAAATAAGGTTATATATCACTGGTAAACCTTAGTATGTAAGAGTAATTTTAACTTACGTGATAAGAATTCTAACGAATTCTTAACCAAATCCACTATGTTGAAGTCATAACGGTTATAAAGGTCTAAAGATGCATTCCATTAAAATTAGAGTCGACATTTTATCTGGCACTATGGAATCCGAAAGGAATTAGATAATAATTGATATGGTATATTTAACCTTGGATGGAATTATTCAAATAGGAGTTGCTACTGTAGGACATTCTTTATATGAAATATCAAAAGGTGGCCCAAAGGTTATATGTGAGAAGGCAAGTTTTAGAATTTTAATATAAATTTCAAATCCAATTATGGTAGGGAGAATTCATTTAAACCTTGTTGGATATTATAAGGGAAAGAATTCATAAAATATATAAAGTTAAAAAAGTTGCATTAAATTATATGATAATAAGGAAAGGTTATCCTTTAAATAGACTAAGATAATCTCGTAATTGTGAGATGATACTAAGTGTATTAGTTAATAATGATGAGAACAAACGATTGAAGAGGTATGATAGAAAACTGAAAGGTAATAGTGAGCAATTCCTAATATTTCATGTATGTAGATGTAGTGCCCCACTCTAGATTTTTGACCTTGATATGACATTAACAATGATTTAGCCTTAAGGCTCACACATTATTACTTGAGGACCTCAGGTGGAGGATACAGACACTTCACTCTACTATTAGTGGATGTGTTTATTTCCTAGTCGATGTTAGGATGATGGTGGCTTTGATGGATATGTATTTTTCTATTGATGTTATGATGATGATAGTTGTGATGGATGTGTTCCTTATTTTTCCTACTTACATTACTTTTGGTTCACGATAAACAATGATGTGGATGACTATGTCATGTTGATGAATTTTTTATGACAATGACTAACACTAAGAAACTTGGTTACTGATGATTATTTAGTATTATAGGAAACTGCTAGAGGAACTCGCATATGATGAGTTGATGACATCTAGTTTGATGGAAATTAATATTTTGTCTTTGAAATTATAAGTCCCGTTTGAAACTTGCTATATATATACTCTGATGGTATGTCAGTGGCTGCATTAACAAGTTAGTTTCTTGGCCGAATGACTCACATATGGGTGATGGGGTTTTACAATTGGATGGAACTGCATGGGAGGGGTGGGAAAGTGTCCCTGATCTCACCTACTAGCACTCTTGCCATGACTTAGGCTGGAAAGGTAGAAACACCTTCGCCTAGAAGATCATGATGTCATGGGGCCAAGTCCCAAATTTGGGTTGCTCACGAGGATTTTCTGGGGGGCATGCATCAAGTTGGATTCCTTGATCCCCAACACCATTAGTCTCACTATAGCAGGTGGAATATAAGATGATAGTGGTATATGTCGTTGCACCTATAATTTCCCGTCGTAACCACTGGATGCTTGAAGGGAAAAGTGGCGTGGCACCCTTGGAACTTCAAGAGAAATTCTTGAAGGGCACAACTGACTTGGCACCCTTGAAATCACAAATAAACAGTTAGGCATGGCACCCTTGGAACTTCGAATGGAAGTTCTTGAAGGGCATTACCAACTTGACAACCTTGACATTAGTAAAAATAAACTAATAAATATAATCAAGAAATGAAAATCCTACTAATTCATAGTAAGTGGTAAATGATGTCATAACCAAGGAAATTAAATCAAGAATAAAAATTAGGATAAGGGAAGAACAAGAAGAAATAAATATTTTAATGTGATAACTCTACCGTTTCCATGTTAAAACAAAATATTAAGTGGATAATGTACATAAGTAACTTAATTAGGCAAAAGGGGGAAAGAGGGACATAGAGTTAAGTATAAATATTAATCATAGAATAGTTAAAAAACTTCATTAAGAGAGAGGGTGGTGAATTAAAATAAGTTTAATAAATTAAAATTGGAGAAATTTAGAGAACCTCCATGTGGCAAGAGGCAACATAAGAATATCCATCTGAGAGGAAAATTGAGTTAAACTAGGAGGTAGTTAGGGGACCAAATCTGAGACTTATTAGTTAACTTCAGTAATAAACACAAATTAAGGAGTAGGAAAGGGGGAATCAAGAGACAACTAAGAGAAGAAATAGGAAGCCTTGTTGGAGTGAGGAAAATACTAAATTAAATTAATATTTAAGTTAATGATTTTGGAGAGTCTTGGTGAGAGGGTGACACATGGGTGGGTGAATAATCAAATTTTGGATTAATAAAAATAATCAATTATGCATGAAATTCCAAGTGGCACCTATGAATCCTTCTATAAGATAAGGGACAAACCATGGTAAAAAGGACTTTTGGCTTACCCTGTTGTTGGATGGAGGAGATTACGTCGTTGTGAGTGGTTACAAGCTATACTTGAGTTTGGTGGGATAGAGGACTTTAGAGAGGGGAATCTTGAGCCAAGGAGCCCTCAGCTCTATCATCTAGCACATTTTCTTCATTGTACAACCCCATTGCAGCTCGGGGGTCCACGAGGAAGGAGAATACCCAAGGAGTAGGCTGGGAGGTCAACCGGTGGGTCATTATATTCGGATTGAGCACGGAAACATTCACGCTTGGAGGCATATGACAAAAAGGGAGTGCAAGTAGAAGAAATTCAAGATTGAATCTCGTCTCCTGGTGAATGGTACATATATTATTTATAATTTTTCTTTACATGGCTGCCTTGTGACTATAATTAACATGTAAAATATATTTATGTGCAATGAAGTTAAATTCATCGATGTTGATATAAGTGATTAATATTTCAGAGTTTCCAATGTTGTATGCTTATGGTTTATTTCTAGTTTATTGTATTATTAACAAAAAAAAAGGTAAAGCATAGGGTTTGTCCCTACACTTGGTATCAGAGCCTGGTTAAAACCTTGAGGCCTATGGGCCCATGCGTACATGATAATTTTTGTTAATATCTATTACATTCTGGGATAAGACTATGTATGAGGACTTCCATCCAACTCTTAGATTTTAGGATATCATGATAATCCTTCAAAAGGATGACCCTTAACCCAAGGTTCTAGTTTAGGTCACTCTGACTTAGTCTTTGGGGTGTGTTGTGGTTATTTTGGAGCTCAAACCTGAAATTCTTGTGTAAGGCCATCTTGTTTGTTTTACACAGCTCTTGGTTAAACCCTATATCATTGTTAAAAAGAATATATATATATATATATACACACTAAGCGAGAAGACCTTGAAAGTGGATCTAGGAATAATCAAGACATTTACATCAACTTTGTGATTTTTCAAATTTTGATTTCATCACATGACTAACAACTTTAGTTATTACACATTTCAATTATATTATATTAACTTATGAGTAGTACAAAATATAAGGATGGGTATATATATGTTAGCACATTTATGTATATACTTTATAGAAATGTGTTTTTCATTTCTAATTATATAAAACTAATTAAAATAAATGCTTATAATAATAATAATAATAAGAAAATCATCTATATATTGTATAAAATGAGTTGTTCATACCTACCTGTATAAAAATAATTAATATAAATGCTTATAAGGAAGGGGAAGTTTGAAAAATAAAAAACAATATGCAATTAAGTTAGTACAATTATTGATGTTGAAAATTAATAGACGTCAACTATGTGGTAAGATATTTGTAATTTTCTATGGGATTAAGTCCCTTATATATGAATAAATAATTGCATAATAAGATGCTTGAGGAACTCGTTTTCTAATGAAAAAATCAAACAATTAATGTTAGATGTCAAAGATGATGAGTCTTAGATGTTGAAATTGGATAAAACGTGTTATAAAACGTAATCCATATTTACCATCAAACTTAACAGACATCACTGTCAAAATCCCAATTCTTGTAAATTTCACATATTGGAATGCATTGAATACTTGTCACATTTTCTCTTAACATAGGAACACCACAAAACTATTCACCCATAAACTTATTAATGATGCGAAAAAAAACCAACCTGAGTTCATGTGGTTTTTAGGAGACTATCAAAACTCTCCAGGTGAAGTCCGAGATGCTCGTGAGATTGAGGGACCTTTTATGTGACTTGCTCTTTTCAATTATGAATCTGTCATTGAAAGGTAATGCCAATCATAAATGTGGCAATCCCACTATATAAGAGGCCATCCACGCCACGACTACAGCAAGAAGAAGAATCAAGCTCATAAGAAGAATAGAGTTCAGGAGAGCTTACACAGTAAGGCCAAAGTCAAAATTTGGAAGCCAGAAATTTTGTCACTAACAAAGGTTTAGAAAACCACTGATGAAGATACCACAGCAGAATCCACCGATCAATATACTATAGCAGAATCCAAGAAGCGGAAATCTGATTCCTCGATCTCCCTACAACAAATTCCAAGAAGCTAAAAGTTGATTCCTCGATCTCCCTAAAGCAAAATCCAAGAAGCTGAAAGCTGATTCCTGATCTCCCTATATAACGGTTGAGGACAAAAAGAACTGCTATATCTATTTTGATTCTACAACTGTGAAGGAGACGTTAAACCCATTTAATCTGGCCTGGAAAGAGATCCTTTATTGATGGTATTTGTATCTCCATGATATCCGATTAAACACAACTAATTTTTTACTACTCCTTCATTAAATTAAAAATAAAATAACTATCTACAACATTACATGTCACTAGCATGTTGGGGATAGTAGTTTGGGTCTTAATAACTCTGGTGAGTTAACTTTTGTGCAACTACAGTGATAGTTGAGATTCTCATTGCATCCAGCTTCTATTTATATTTTCTGTTTAAGAATATTATTGTTTCAAGCTGTTTAGGTTAGGCATCCAAAGCTATTTAGAACTGTTTCTTTCTGGTGATAACTTTTGTTGTTTCAATTCGCATAGCATCCATCTCCGCTACTGATTGATAGGTGGTTAAGCCTTCCATTTATTTTGTTCCATCGAAGTTAAGGAGATAATTGCAGAAAGAGGTAAGTTATATAAAGGAAAAGTGATCAAGATGTAAAGAAAGAGTGTTTCATTTCCCAACATCTGAGTTTACTGTACTCACCAGACGTTCTGTTGGAGGATCTCAATATCTTCTGATGGAAACACGACTTCGCTCTTGTGTATTGTGTGATGGGAAACTCAATCTCTCGGGGCCCTTGGGTAGCTATTCCATCTATTCGAGGCACACCCAGTTGTTAATAGCATCCGTAAATTTCAACTACTTAACCAACAAAAGAGTTATTTATATTACTATCAACCACTATAAAGAGTTATAGCATCGGAGAGAACCGGAATGTTCCTTTAAGTAAAGCACGAGAGATATCTATCAAGCACTCTTTCGAGATACCCAAAATGGCTTCATGCCCCCTTTTCTTTGTCCATCATACACTTTCCAGCCTCATAAAGAATTTGTTTTCTGGAAAATTGTCAAATGTGAACAAATAGTAGTTAGGTGAAAAATTTGTATCGAATTAAGTTGTTTTCAATAATTTTTCCGTTAAACTTTTCAAGGTAAAATTTGTAATTTGTTTCTCCCTCCATTAAAGCTTTTCAAAAATTTTGAAACAGAATTTTTTTTATTTGTTGTTATGTGTCATGAAATCAGGTTTCATGATATTAACGTTGATATCAGTAATGGAAGCCAGTGAAGGTTGAATTTAGCTATGACGAATAGTTTAGAATACCTTATTTTTAACGAATAGTTTAGAATACCTTATTTTTAACCAAGCAACAGTCACACATGACACCATCTACCTCTCATTATGCACACTTGAACTTGCTTTTCCACTGCTAGAGAGATTGAGATATTTCGCTTTAGAGAACACTGGTATACGCACATGATACTCCACTCCAACATAGCATTTCCATCCATTTATATTTTCAATGAATATGCAGAAGAAAGATATACATATATTATAAAAATTTGCCTTTATGAATCATTGTTGGTGAAGGAGAATGGTGGAATCCATCTAATTCTTCGGAAGAATTTTTTTAGAATCATGGATTATTAGCACAAATTTTTACAAGTTCAACTTTTAAAAATCGATTAGTTAGAAATGTAGACTGCAATGAGCCAGCAATGAGCCAACATACAACTCAGCGCTCTCCTTGATTTTATCAAGGAGGCTGTGATGAGAAACTGTGGTTAAATGAGGATATATTTTTTCACATTCAGAGAGAATTATATATCAATGTTTCTCAATTTGTGATTGCTTGTAGTTGGTTGTATTCAATAGTTAGTCTCAGGTTTTGATTATCAATTTATTTATTGAAATCATTTATTTATTTTTCTTTTTAATGGAGAAGTGTCATAGATTCCACAAAAGGTAGTAGAAAGAATATATATATATATATATATATATATATATATATATAGCTTTGCTTAAGTGATTTTGAATTTTGATAAATGAAGGCCTCCAAGGCCACCTCTAAAATCAACAGTTTTTCAGGTCACTAGGACACCAAATCAAATCTTTCCTAAAATACCATCACTGATATTTATAGTCAAGAAGCATTTGGGATACAAAAAAAATATTAGCTGTGGTATTTATAGTGAAGAAGCAGTTGAGATAAAAAAATAAATATTAGAGACAAATAAATGTTGAAAAAAACAAATAAAAGCTTTTGTAGATAGACCATGCACTGGAAGAAAGGCCCAACCATCACTCAATGTGGGCATGTTTGCATTGAATTTTTGCCCAGAGAACCCAAAGAAATGGGATTAAAGAATTATTTATGCTCTTGAACCTGAATGAGATGGCGCTAATAAAGAACTTTGAAAATATTATTTACTCATCAACACAGCTACCAAGACGATGTCACTATCATGCAGCAAATTTGATCGATCCAATCAACTACTAAAAGAAAACGAGTCCACTTATATGGCAGTGTCTGCCAATGTCTACAACATACCTAAACACACTTACAATAATCAGTATTTGAAATAATGTTTGCAATATTCATTGCAGAAAAAAAAAATGTATTAATAATAATAATTAAATGACTTTCATCTACAAAATTATTGTAAAGAAAAAAGGTAATTACACATTTACAATAATCAATATTTGAAATATTCATTGCAAGAAAAAAAAATAGTAATAATAATAATTAAATGACTTTCATCTATAAAATTACTGTAAAGAAAAAGAGTAATTACAAATGTTATAAGATAAGTTTCAAAATTAACTGGGTCAAGCAATAAATTGGTGATACTGTTAAATATGAATTAAACTCTATCAATTTTTTTTTTTTTTTTTTTTAAATATTTACATTGAGATAGAGTTTTTGGTATTGACCCAATGGATTATCATACAACTTTCAATGTGGTGTAGTATAATATTTTGCGAAAATTAGGTTAACATGTTAATAGCGAGTTATTGAAAGAGATTATATATATATATATATATATATATATATATATATATATATATAATGTTAAATTTCATGTTTAACATAATGATAATCATGAACAGCAATGTAAATTAAATGGTTAGTGATTCCAAGAGTTACTTAGCATATCTTTTAAATTTAGGTGAATAGAGGTATTTATTAAGAGTTACCGCCCACCCACATAAATTTAGAGAGGAGTAAAATGTAAATATGTAGATTTACCAAGGTTATAAGTAGATTCACCAAGATTAGAAAAAAAAAGAAGGATTAAATGTAAAAGCTATTAATATTTAAATAACTACATACTACATGAAATATTAAACATATTGTCTACAATATGGGAACGTCTCATCGATTCTTACATATATGGGTAACAATTAGGGCATGCATATTAAGTGTAGATTATTTTTCCCAGGTTTTAGTAGGTGCCACATAACTAATTGGGTTAAATAGCATATTGTGAAAAGCTTATATATATATATATATATATATATATATATATATATATATATATATATATATATATATATATAGATATAGATATAGATATAGATATAGATATAGATATAGATATAGATATAGATATAGATATAGATATAGATATAGATATAGATATAGATATAGATATAGATATAGATATAGATATAGATATAGATATAGATATATCCCTTAAACAAATAATTAAATTCCATATAATAGGTATATAATTAATATTTTTAAATTTTAAACATAATTACCAATGTGTGCATGCTATAGAATTGAATGATTTCAATTGAGCCAATGCATTGATCCGGATATTCTTTCAAAAATCATAAGTTTCACTTTTAGATCTAAACCAATATCACACTAAAGAATAACTTAGAAGGCTCTAGACACTTACTGAAGACAAAAAAATTAAAAAAAAAAAGAGAGAAGAAGAAGGTTAAGATGAATTACGATAGGTTTGCAAATTTTATTTTCCGTAATAGGCTTCAGTTGCCCATATTTCAACAATTCATTGAGATAGGTATTTTTAACAATTCTAAAGGCAACAAGCACTAAATATTTAACGCAAGGGACTTCAAAATTTCGAATTCCTATGCTTTTATTCACTAAATAGTCAACTTCTTCTATCAATTCTGTAAAATAGAATTTCATATCATAAGAATATTTTGAAAAATTCACTTATTCTTCTATGACATAAAATTTGTTTCATTAATTGGAGAAGGCAAGTATTGTAGAATGGGTTGCATATATGAAGAATAGGTTGAGGAATATTTATTTCATAGTCTAACCAATTGATTAGTTTATCTGCCATTAAATTATATTGCTAAAATTTATAGTGGATTTAAAATAGTATAGTGCATTTAACATTATTATAGTTTAAGGTAAGTGAAACTTTCTTGTTGTATTGTTATATTGAATCCCAATGGGGTGTTTAGATGGGAATGTTGCAATCTTCTTATTTTTAATAATAATCTATGTTTATTTTATTCAAATATAATATAATATTCATGTAATGTATTACATAATATGAACATTAAGTCAGGACACTTTAGTAAAGTATGATTCAACAAATATCTTAAGAGTTTTGTAATTTATATCTCCCTTATGAGACCTTTCTAAGTAAGGGACATAAATTTTAAAACCTCTCTCTCTTCCATAGTCATTATGGAATGAAATTCGTGACTTAGATAAAATTAAATATCTCTCTCTATAAATTAATATAGTTAGTCTAGAGATACATTTAAGTATCATTATGGATAGCCCTCATCTAAATAAAATTTTATTTTAGCATTAGTACTAGGATGAGTTGAATCGTGGAAGAGTTGTGGTTAATAAATAACTTAGCATGGTAATATATGTGTGCGTATGTGCATGTCAATGTATATTGATATGGGCATGCCAATAGAAAACATCATTGAGTCATTAATACATATTAACAAGTGACCTTGTGTATGCTACAAACCAAACACAAGTTAAATACAATGAAATACAGGTGGATGCATTATATAGATTGTGAGAAGGGTGAAAGATACAACTTGATCATTTTTCATATACTTATTCAGAAAAATTATATTAGACACTTCTATTGGTACTAATTGAGTCATCATGAATTTTGATATGGGCAAATTTTCACAAGATCATTATATTGTATAATTGCAAGTTATAACTCATTCTCATTTAGTTATATTCTTTAAAATTAAAGTAGAGTAACATACTCCCAATTCCATTTCTAGGGAGGATATAGTGGGATATGTCATCACTTTCGTAGTTTGAAACTTCGGGACGAAGTTTAATTTAAGGGGGGGTGTATGTAGTGCCCCGCTCTAGATTTTTGACCTTGATATGATATTAACAATGCTTTAGCCTTAAGGATCACACACTATTATTTGAGGACCTCAGGTGGAGGATACACACACTTCCCTCTACTATTAGTGGATGTGTTTATTTCCTAGTCAGTGTTAGGATGATGGTGGCTTTGCTGGATATGTATTTTTCTATTGATGTTATGATGATGATAGATGTGATGGATGTGATCCTTATGTTGTCTACTTACATTAATTCTGGTTCACAATAAACAATGATGTGTATGACTATGTCGTGTTGATGTTTTTGTTATGACAATGACTAACACTAAGAAACTTGGTTACTGATGATTATTGAGTATTACAGGAAACCGCCAGAGGCACTCACATATGATGAGTTGATGACATTTGGTTTGATAGAAATTAATATTTTGTCTTTGAAATTATAAGTCCTCTTTGAAACTTGTTATATATATACTTTGATGGTATGTCAGTGGCTGCAGGAACAGGTTAGTTTCTTGGCCGAATGACTCACATATGGGTGATGGGGTTATACAATTGGATGGAACTTCATGGGAGGGGTGGGACAGTGTCCTTGATCTCACCTACTAGCACTCCCACCATGACTTAGGCTGGAAAGGTCAAAACACCTTGGCCTTGAAGATCATGATGTCGTGGGGGCAGGTCCCAAATTTGGGTCACTCACGAAGATTTTCTGGGGGGTGCACGTCAATGTGGATTCTTTCATCCCCAGCACCATTACTCTCACTATGGTAGGTGGCATATAAGATGATAGTGGTCTATGTCGTTGCACCTATAATTTCCCCTCGTAGCCACTGGATGCTTGAAGGGAAAGTGGCATGGCACCCTTGGAACTTCAAGAGGAATTCTTGAAGGGCACGACCAACTTCGCACCCTTGGCATCACAAATAAATTGTTAGGCGTAGCACCCTTGAAACTTCAAATGGAAGTTCTTGAAGGGCATGACCAACTTGAAACCCTCGACATCAGTAGAAATAAACTAATAAATATAATCAAGATATGAAAATCCTACTAATTCATAGTAAGTGGTAAATGATGTTATAACCAAGGAAATTAAATCAAGAATAAAAATTAGGATAAGGGAAGAACAATAAGAAATAAATATTTTAATGTGATAACACTACCCTTTCCATGTTAAAACAAAATGTTAACTGGATAATGTACATAAGTAACTTAATTAGGCAAAAGGGGGAAAGAGGGAAATAGAGTTAAGTATAGATATTAATCATAGAATAGTTAAAAAACTTCATTAAGAGAGAGGGTGGTGAATTAAAATAAGTTTAATAAATTAAAATTGGAGAAATTTAGAGAACCTCCATGTGGCAAGAGGCAACATAAGAATATCCATCTGAGAGGAAAATTGAGTTAAATTAGGAGGTAGTTAGAGGACCAAATCTGAGACTTATTAGTTAACTTCAGTAATAAACACAAAATAAGGAGTACGAAAGGGGGAATCAAGAGACAAATAAGAGAAGAAATAGGAAGCCTTGTTGGAGTAAGGAAAATACTATTTTAAATTAATATTTAAGTTCATGATTTTGGAGAGTCTTGGTGATAGGGTGACACATGGGTGGGTGAATAATAAAATTTTGGATTAATAAAAATAATTAATTATGCATGAAATTCCAAGCATCACCTATGAATCCTCCTATAAAATAAGGGATAAGCCATGGGAAAAAGGACTTTTCATTACCCTAATGTTGGATGGAAGAGATTATGTCATTGTGAGTGGTTATGAGCTATAGTTGAGTTTGGTGGGATAGAGGACTTTAGAGAGGGGATTCTTGAGCCAAGGAGTGCTCACCCCTATCAGCTAGCACATTTTCTTCATTGTACAACCCCATTGCAGCTCGGGGGTCCACAGGGAAGGAGAGTACCCAAGGAATAGGCTAGGAGGTCAACTGGTGGGCCATTATATTCGGATTAAGCACATAAACATTCATGCTTGGAGGTATACGACAACAAAGGAGCACAAGTAGAAGAAAGTCAAGATTGAATCTCGTCTCCTAGTGAACAGTACATATGTTATTTATAATTTTTCTTTATATGGCTGCCTTGTGCCTATAATTAACATGTAAAATATATTTATGTGAAATGAAGTTAAATTCATCGATGTTGATATAAGTCATTAATATTTCAGAGTTTCCAATGTTGTATTCTTATGGTTTATTCCTAATTTACTGTATCATTAACAAACAAAAAAGGTAAAGAATAGGGTTGGTCCCAATTCCATTTCTAGGGAGGATATAATCGGATATGTCATCACTGCCATGGTTTGAAACTTTGGGACAAAGTTTAATTTAATGGGGGGTGTATGTAGTGCCCCACTTTATATTTTTGACCTTGATATGACATTAACAATTATTTAGCCTTAAGGCTCACACATTATTATTTGAGGACCTCGGGTGGAGGATACAAACACTTCACTCTACTATTAGTGGATGTGTTTAATTCCTAGTCGGTGTTAGGATGATGGTGGCTTTGATGGATATGTATTTTTCTATTGATGTTATGATGATGATAGGTGTTATGGACGTGTTCCTTCTGTTGTCTACTTAAATTACTTCTGGTTTACGATAAACAATGATGTGGATGACTATGTCATGTTGATGATTTTGTTATGACAATTACTAACACTAAGAAACTTGGCTACTGATGATTATTGAGTATTACAGGAAATCGCGGGAGGCACTGGCATATGATGAGTTGAAGACATCTGGTTTGATCGAAATTAGTATTTTTTCTTTGAAATTCTAAGTCTCGTTTGAAACTTGCTATATATATATATACTCTGATGGTATGTCAGTGGCTGCAGGAATAGGTTAGTTGCTTAGCCGAATGACTCACATATGGGTGATGGGGTTGTACAATTGGATGGAACTACATGGGAGGGGTGGGACAGTGTCCCTGATCTCACCTACTAGCACTCCTGCCATGACTTAGGCTGGAAAGGTCGAAACACCTTCGCCTTGAAGATCATGATGTCGTGAGGGCAGGTCCCAATTTGGGTTGCTCACAAGGATTTTCTGGGGGGTGCGCATCAAGGTGGATTCCCTTCCCCAGCACCATTAGTCTCATTATAGCAGGTGGCATATAAGATGATAGTAGTCTATGTTGTTGCACTTATAATTTCCCCTCGTAGCCACTGGATGCATGAAGCGAAAGTGGCGTGGCACCCTTGGAACTTCAAGAGAAATTCTTGAAGGGCATGACCGACTTGGCACCTTTGGCATCACAAATAAACTGTTAGGCATGGCACCCTTGGAACTTCGAATGGAAGTTCGTGAAGGGCATGACCAACTTGATACCATCGACATCAGTAAAAATAAACTAATAAATATAATCAAGATATGAAAATCCTAATAATTCATAGTAAGTGGTAAATGATGTTATAACTAAGGAAATAAAATCAAGAATAAAATTAGGATAAGGGAAGAACAGGAAGAAATAAATATTTTAGTGTGATAGCTCTACCCTTTCCATGTTAAAACAAAATATTAAGTGGATAATGTACATAAGTAACTTAATTAGGAAAAAGGGGGAAGGAGGGACATAGAGTTAAGTATAAATATTAATCATTGAATAGTTAAAAAACTTCATTAAGAGGGATAGAGATATGGGTGGAGAATTAATTATGCATGAAATTCGAAGTGTCAGCTATGAATCTTCCTATAAAATAAGGGACAAGCCATGGGAAAAAGGAATTTTGGCTTACCCTATTGTTGGATGGAGGAGATTATGTCATTGTGAGTGGTTACGAGCTATAGTTGAGTTTGGTGGGATAGAAGACTTTAGAGAGGGGACTCTTGAGCCAAGGAGTGCTCACCCCTATCAGCTAGCACATTTTCTTCATTGTACAACCCCATTGCAGCTTGGGGGTCCACGGGGAAGGAGAGTACCCAAGGAATAGGCTGGGAAGTCAACTGGTGGGTCATTATATTTGGATTAAGCACGGAAACATTCATTCTTGGAGGTAGACAACAACAAGGGAGTGCAAGTAGAAGAAATTCAAGATTGAATCTCATCTCCTAGTGAACGGTACATATGTTATTTATAATTTTTATTTATATGGTTGCCTTGTGCCTATAATTAACATGTAAAATATATTTATGTGCAATGAAGTTAAATTCATCGATGTTGATATAAGTGATTAATATTCCGGAGTTTCTAATGTTGAATGCTTATGGTTTATTCCTAGTTTACTGTATTATTAGCAAAAAAAAGGTAAAGCATAGGGTTGGTCCCAATTCCATTTTTAGGGAGGATATAGTGGGATATGTCATCACTTCCATGGTTTGAAACTTCGGGACAAAGTTTAATTTAAGGGGGGGTGTATGTAGTGCCCCACTCTAGATTTTTGACATTGATATGACATTAACAATGATTTAGCCTTAAGGCTCACACATTATTATTTGAGGACCTCAGGTGGAGGATACAAACACTTCACTCTACTATTAGTGGATGTGTTTATTTCCTAGTCGGTGTTAGGATGATGGTGGCTTTGATGGATATGTATTTTTATATTGATGTTATCATGATGATAGTTGTGATGGATGTGTTCCTTATGTTGTCTACTTAAATTAATTCTAGTTCACGATAAACAATGATGTGGATGACTATGTCATGTTGATGATTTTGTTATGAAAATTACTAACACTAACAAACTTGGTTATTGATGATTATTGAGTATTACAGGAAACTGTCAGAAGCACTGACATATGATGAGTTGACGACATCTGGTTTGATGGAAATTAATATTTTATATTTGAAATTATATGTCTCGTTTGAAACTTTCTATATATATATACTCTGATGGTATGTCAGTGGATGCAGGAATAGCTTAGCTGCTTGGCCAAATGACTCACATATGGGTGATGGGGTTGTAGAATTGGATGGAACTACATGGGAAGTGTGGGAAAGTGTCCCTGATCTCACCTACCAGCACTCCCGCCATGACTTAGGCTGGAGAGGTCGAAACACCTTCGCCTTGAAGATCATGATGTCGTGGGGGCACGTCCCAAATTTAGGTTGCTCACGAGGATTTTCTGGGGGGCATGCATCAAGGTGGATTCCCTGATCCCCAGCACCATTAGTCCCATTATAGTAGGTGGCATATAATATGAGAGTGGTCTATGTCGTTGCACCTATAATTTCCCCTCGTAGCCACTAGATGCTTGAAGGGAAAGTGGCGTGGCACCCTTGGAACTTCAAGGGAAATTATTGAAGGGAACAACTGACTTGGCACCATTGGCATCACAAATAAACTGTTACACATGGCACCCTTGGAACTTCGAATGGAAGTTCTTGAAGGGCATGACCAACTTGACACCCTCGACATCAGTAAAAATAAACTAATAAATATAATCAATTTATGAAAATCCTACTAATTCATAGTAAGTGGTAAATGATGTTATAACCAAGGAAATTAAATCAAGAATAAAAATTAGGATAAGGGAAGAACAGGAAGAAAAAAATATTTTAATGTGATAACTCTACCCTTTCCATGTTAAAACAAAATATTAAGTAGATAATGTACATAAGTAACTTATATAGGCAAAAGGGGGAGAGAGGGACATAGAGTTAAGTATAAATATTAATCATCGAATAGTTAAAAAACTTCATTAAGAGAGAGGGTGGTGAATTAAAATAAGTTTAATAAAATAAAATTGGAGAAATTTATAGAACCTCCATGTGGCAAGAGGCAACATAAGAATATCCATCTGAGAGGAAAATTGAGTTAAATTAGGAGGTATTTAGGGGAAAAAATCTAAGACTTATCAGTTAACTTCAGTAATAAACACAAATTAAGGAGTGGGAAAGGGGGAATCAAGAGACAACTAAGAGAAGAAATAGGAAGCCTTGTTGGAGTGAGGAAAATACTATTTTAAATTAATATTTAAGTTAATGATTTTGGAGAGTCTTGGTGAGAGGGTGACACATGGGTGGGTGAAAAATCAAATTTTGGATTAATAAAAATAATTAATTATGCATGAAATTCCAAGTGTCACCTATGAATCCTCCTATAAAATAAGGGACATGCCATGGGAAAAAGGACTTTTGGCTTACCTTATTGTTGGATGGAGGAGATTATGTTGTTGTGAGTGGTTACGAGCTACAGTTGAGTTTGGTGGGATAGAGGACTTTAGAGAGGGGACTCTTGAGCTAAGGAGTGCTCACCCCTATGAGCTAGCACATTTTCTTCATTGTACAACCCCATTGCAGATCGGGGGTCCATGGGGAAGGAGAGTACCCAAGGAGTAGGCCGGGAGGTCAACCGGTGGGTCATTATATTCAGACTAAGCACGGAAACATTCATGCTTGGAGGTAGACGAAAAAAAGGGAGCGCAAGTAGAAGAAAGTCAAGATTGAATCTCGTCTCCTGGTGAACAGTATATATGTTATTTATAATTTTTCTTTATCTGGCTGCCTTGTGCCTATAATTAACATGCAAATTATATTTATGTGCAATGAAGTTAAATTCATAGATGTTGATATAAGTGATTAATATTTCAGAATTTCAAATGTTGTATGCTTATGGTTTATTCCTAGTTTACTGAATTATTAACAAAAAAAAAAGGTAAAGCATAGGGTGCCCCAATAATTTATCTTGAAGTTCCAAGGGTGCCACGCCACTTTCCCTTCAAGCAGCCAGTGGCTACGAGGGGAAATTATAGGTGCAACGACATAGAACACTATCATCATATATGCCACCTACTATAGTGAGACTAATGGTGCTAGGGATCAAGGAATCCACCTTGATGTGCACCCCCCAGAAAATCCTCGTGAGCGACCTAAATTTGGGACTTTCCCCCACGACATCATGATCTTCGAGGCAAAGGTGTTTCAACCTTTTCAGCCTAAGTCATGGCGGGAGTGCTAGTAGGTGAGATTAGGGACACTGTCCCACCCCTCCCATGTAGTTCCATCCAATTTTACAATCCCATCACCCATATGTGAGTCATTCGGCCAAGAAACTAACCTTTTCCTGCAGCCACTAACATACCATCAGAGTATATATATAGCAAGTTTCAAATGAGACTTAGAATTTCAAAGACAAAATATTAATTTCCATCAAACCAGATGTAAATAAGCACATCCACTAATAGTAAGGTGATAGAGACGATAAGATGCATATAAATCATATGAGTATAAGTAGGAAAGAGGATAAGAAAGAAGAATTAATAATGTGGTGAACTATTAATTTCAAAGCATCTCACCATAGAATTTGTCTAAGAATGACGATAGGATAAAAACAAGTTCGTCAAATGTTGAAAAAATAGTGAGGGAAGAATAAGAATGAAATGCATTACTGACGAATTATAGAAGTTCACCAAGTGAATAATTATACTATAATTAGGAAAAACAAATAGTGCTAAGTGGATTTGTTATGGATGGTATCAGAGCCCATGTTCAAAAACTGCGCCTAGATGTGTCCTCACACCATAAATTAAAAATTCAAGATTATGCTGCTAAATTTTTTTTGAAAATTTCTACACTAATTTCATTTCTGTGTACAATGAACTAGTATAGAAAAATATAGCTGAAATTAAGAATGAAGAAGATGAGTTTTATGTAGATTTTTATGGTGCAGAACATCCACCAAATCAAAAATACGCCAGTATTGGCTATGATGTGGATAAGGCAACGAGAATTTTTTCAACTGAGAACCAACAATGAAATATTATTGCAAGCTAGAAAAGGGCAATAGAGGTTGACCAGGAAGTCACCTCAAGTTCTAGTCATGAAAGTGAAGACCTAGAACAAAGACAAGAGAACAAAAGCTGAAAACACTTAGAATAGGCTGACAACGGTAAAGCAGCTCGACATGATCCCAAAAAGAAGAAGGAGAAGGATGTGGAATCCTGGCTCCTAAATTTAGAAAATTAATGTGGGAAAAAAAATGAAATCTACCAATCGCAGGATAAAATTAACTGTGTTAGGTAGAAACAAGAGTGATAAAAGAGTGGAGTGGAAGGACCACTAATTAAGAAGACTCTCTCTCAAAGTTCAAGTATATACTTGAAGGATAGAAGTAATGATGATAAAATGGAATGTCAAAATTCTGAAACAATTATCGCCGATTTAATACTTCTAGAAACATAATTTGACAAGAGAGTTACAAATAATTGAAAAAAATTGTCAAAAAAAATGCAGACAACCATGGTTAGAATAGTAACCATGTGAAAGAAGACATGCAAAAACAACTTGCACCTATAGAAAAATGTAGTGGAATACTAAACAGATTGAAAATTTAAGACATTCTATTAGTAAAAGTATAAAATTTGTTTGTAGGAAAGAAGAGGCTGGAGAAATTTGAAAATCAAAGGTAGGATTACTAAACAACTTGATTCTGTTTGATGAATTTAGGTGTAAATTAACATCAGAAAGAAAAATTTCTGCCAGTTGGAATTGTCCAACTAGCTACTAAAAGGAAAGTGACACATAGGTTACCCAAGATTGCTATAAATTTAATGGGTATAAACAATTGAGTTAAATGTCAATGTTTTACCTTTAGATTCCTATAAGGTATTAATAGCAATGAATTGGGTAGATATAACAATTCACTATATAGATTGTAAGGGAAAACCATTGGAGGTGAACATAAACCCCAGAATAATGCACATCAGAAAAAATTAAGAGCAATAGTTAAACGGACAATAAGGAAAGGCTTTCAAGTACATGTTACACAAGCATAGAAATTGGGACTGCAAATAGAAAAATAAACTGTAGAAAATTTAATAGTAATTAGATAAATTAAAGAGGTGGTTCTAGAAAGAATATCTCAACTACCTCAATTTATTTTTTCAATGGAATTAATAATTGGAGTTACACATGCCTCTAGAATAACACATAGAATGAATACCTTATAGTTGAAAAAAAAAAATATTCAACTACAAGAGTTACCCGACAACGGATATATCCAGCCAAGTGGGTCTCCATGAAGGACATCGGTGTTGTTCAGTAATTTATCAAGTGAGATAAACCACTTTCTTTTCATAAATTGATTTAAGGACAAGATTTCATCAACTAAGAAGTAAGGAAGAGGACATAAGTAAAGCTGTAATTAGAACAAGATGCAAAATCTATGAAAAGGTAACTCTACTTTTTGGGTTGATTAATGTATTTCTCCTTTATGTGTTAAATGAAATAGAACATAAAGAAAAACTCAGAATTGTTCTACTATTCTGCAAACACTTAGAGAACATAAATTATATGACAGACTTAGCAAAAAGGAAATTTATGAAGATAAAATTCAGTGCTTGGGTCATGTAAATTCAGAAAGAGGATGAATAGTGGATTGAAAAAAACAAATTTTATTATGGATTGGTCAGTACCTACTGATGTTTCAGCCATAGGATCGATCATGGGTATTGAGAAATACTAGAGGATATTGGTAGAAATATTCTTAGTCTTAGACTATCCTATTACCTCTCTACAGAAGAAAGGAGTGAAAATTGAATGGACCGAAAAAGGTCAAAATAGTTGAACAGTTGAAAAAATTAAACTAGCAACTACTACTATTTTTAAGATTTCTAACCCAATCCAAGAAATTGTGGTTATACAGAAGCTTGGGCAGAAGGATTAGGAGTAGTACTATTACGAAAAAAACTCAGTCATAGCATATGAGTCATGAAAATTTAAGACAAATGAACATCATTACACTGGGTAGGACTTGGATTTTGCTGTTGAAATGCATGCTTCAAGAAGTGGAGACAGTCTCTTTTATGTAATAATAAGGTTTGACACTAGAACACATAAGTTTGAA
The DNA here is from genome assembly GCA_034641835.2 of Pinus albicaulis. Lineage (NCBI taxonomy): Eukaryota > Viridiplantae > Streptophyta > Pinopsida > Pinales > Pinaceae > Pinus > Pinus albicaulis. The sequence continues at coordinate 112,932,718 of CM076572.1, forward strand.
ATAAAAATCAAACCTTTAAAAAGAAAAGAAAATAATATTTCAAATGTTCTAAGGGGGAATGTTGCTTAAAATGTTAATATATTGGAGTAATGCAAACTCTAAATTTAAAGGATTGATACAAGCGGAAATGAGTCCAATAGTAAATAGGGAAAACTCCAAGAAAATTTTTAAAATACTAAGATCTTGATAGATATTCCAAATTAGGAGTGACTGATAATTGAAAAAAAAGATTGTCCTGTATTAATGTGATCTCATTAAAACAAAAAATTTAGAGGAATATCATAAATTTCCATAGACAGGAAATACTTGTGACTAAACTTGTATTCAAGATTTAGTGATAACATGTTTTGGCCTGGTATGAGAAATGAGTAGAATATTGTCTAGTCAAAAAGGTTACAAAGTAATAATGAAACATAAGTATACGACAGAATTTTTGGATACTATCCCTATTCCAGAATGGAAGTAGGAAGTTGTTTCGATAAATTTTAGAAACTGGTTGGCCTAGAACCAGAAACTAATAAAAGTAGTCAATATGTCCAAGATAGAAATTTGGAACTAATGTGAAAGTTCCAAGATTGATGATAACTGACAAAATTGACAAGGTTAATTTCAAATGGACTTTGAAAAATGTGTTACAAGAAAAAAGAAGAGTATCAAGTTGAACTTCAGTATTGTTTGTCACCGGCTGAATAGATTGAGAGAATCAATCAAATATTAAATACATGTTGTGCATGTATGAACTGGACAAAGGGACAGAACCTTAAGTGGGACAACTGTATATGAAAAAGTTGTTTTTAATAAAAATTAGTAAGCTTCTAATTAAGAGATGTTATTTTTGTGAAGCTAAGTGTAACAGGAAATGCTAAAATTGAATTATATTGAGTCAATCTGAGAAGATGTATAGAGGAGAAAATAACTCACAAACAATTTCAAAAGATAGTCGGTGTACTTGAGGAGAAAGCCTCACAAAATTACATTGAATAATAGTAGTAGTGTTAAATTAGCACTTTACTACTAGGAACCGTAAGGAGTCTTGCTACCAAGTGACTCTATTGAGAACTATTAAGGTTCAGAGTACTATCATGGTTAATTAGTATCAATATATATAGGTGATAATACTCATATGAATTGGTATGAATTGTGAACAGGTGGAAGCAGGAAGGAAAAATTATTATATATATTCTTCTTCTATTGAAGCAGGAAGAAATCAAGCTCCTTAGTATAGCACTAAGCAGAGAAAAGGTATGGTGAATGCACTTGCACTTTGAGGAAACTGCTGGGAGTAAGAAGATGTGATGAAGGAGGAATTTTCGTCAATGGTTGAGAAATCAAGAAATTAATTGGCAACACCGAGGAAGGTGTTTTTTTTAGAGGGGGAATATATAATATCCCTCATTTTCTACTTTTATATTTAGGCAATCAAAAGCTCTAAGGGTCAAGTGGACCCAAGGGAAAACACTCATTGTCGATATATTTTATTAATTAAATTTAATAAAATGAAAATGGAATTACTTGTACAAAGACTAGAATATAATTAGAGATCTAGAATCCAAGTCCATGAGGATGGATAAGGTTTCAAAGACTTTCTGATTTCTCCAAAAAACCTTGGAGAAAATAAATAAAATAATGATTTTTAGATTGGAGATAAAAATATAAAAAGATAACCCAATAAAGAGGAAAGTTACTTAGAAGAGTTGGAATAAAACTAGAAAGAGGAAAAAGCTATTTTTAAAGAAATTTTGTGGAAGAAACAAAAGGAAAGCCTAGGCAAAAAGGAAAATAGTTTAGTTTTGTATAGTTGCATCGACAGATTAGTTAGAAACCAACATACATAAATTATAAACACCGTTTTGAGGGTTTAACTCTGTTTTTAGGTTATGAGGAATGTCATGTTCAATTTAGAAATTTTATTATGTGAATTAGAATAGATGAGAATAGAGTAAATTCAAAGAACTAGTCTAAAACCAAAAGGAATTAGAAACAGATATATATATCAGAGATATCAAAAAATCTAGACACAAGACAATTTTATATCTCTATATTAGTTCATCTTTCACAACACTATGTCTAATCATTATATGGATAAACGAGAAATTAAATCTCATATGTATATATTAGCACGAAAAGATGATAAAAGTATGCACACAGAATAAAGATACATGCTCATGGAATTTCTGTAGGAAATACCAATAAATTTTATTAAGATATATTGTCCACAGTACAAGAATAGAATAACGTAAATCTGTATATTATGTACAACATTTACAAAATAATCGTGTTCCTGGAATTTAGTGGATGTAAATTCCAACAAGATATAGACCAACCTGGACAGTGGGGGAATAACGTCGATTTTTAGTGCTCGAGAGAGGAACACTTAGATTGATCTAAAGTAAATGGTTCAAGGTAAAATACTTCTAGAAGAAACCAGAAAACAGTTGGTTAGAATTTAATTCTAAGGATAATTAAACTCATTAGCTCAAATCTGAATAGAAAATTATAAGGAGGTAAATAGTGAATTACCTTAATGATCAAGGTGAGATGTCCATATAAATTCCTGTATTCACATAAGAAATCAAATCACAATTTAAGGACATAAATATACATAACCATATATTATAAATAAACAATAGTCTGAAAAAAAAAACATGGGAATGAAATTACCTATGTGAGTACACTGTGAAACTTCAATGGCCATGACTGGCTTCAGTGGGTTAAAAGAGGAGTCTGCGGGATAAATCAATTATTAGTGAGGTAACTAATTTAAAAAGTTTCATACTTTCTAAGGGAAGATTCTGAATAATTATATGACTCTAATTCTAGGAATCTTATTCATGAAATATAATTCCAATTATGGAAAGTGACATTTACAAGTGGAGTAGCAATTTTACCTATTATAAACACCCATAATATACTCTTGTTATTTTTAGTTATTATTATCTGGAATTAATTATTCATATCTTCGAGATGGAAGAGATTGACGAATTGAGAAGTATCAGATATATATAATTGCAAATAAATCATTAATAATATTAATGACTAATTTCCAATTGAAATTGAGAAAAAAAAACAAAATCGAGGTAATAAGAATTTGGATTGAGAATTGATTCTCATATACATGGTATAAAATCTACCATAACGTTATACTCAACCCTAAGGAATCAAAATTGAAGTAAGAGTATCTGTTGTTGATTTAGATAAGAAAATCCTACCTGAATCCCCAGAACTGAAGACAGAAAACAGGACAAAAATGGAATGCATATAGCGTTACGAATTCTGCGGATTTCAGTCTTCGAAAAATGAGAAAGTAGATAAGTACCAAAATTCAGAGCATTTCTTTATAATACATCAAGTATTTTTGGTACAATTATACCCTTCTCCATAACTAGTAAAGGCTAATACAAAAAGAGGGTAAGCATCCAGGATGTGGATAGAATTCTACTGCAAATTTTAATACACTTGTTTCAATGCCATACCTCATAAAAGTATGAAGTAGAGGAAAATTGTGGGACGAGGAGTGGTACTTAATAAACTACCTACAAGAAGGGGATGTCATGGAAATAAAACAAATTGGAGATTATTACTATCTTACGTAGGGTATGCCCAAATTCGGCACTCGTTTACCTACAAACAGACCCTAAAATTTAGCAACAGAATTATGAAAATAAAACTTGCAGAGAAATTAAAAAAAAAAAAAAAAAGAGGTTGGTGTGTTTTAATGAAGAAAATCCTTTACCTGTAGAAATTGTTGAATCAACATACAGGTATCCTTATATTTTTAAAAATAATTTCCAGAGATAACAACGAGAACTTCCATAAATGGTAAAGCAAGTTTCGAAAAAATCAAAACAATCGAAATCGTAAACAATAAGGGAATTTCCAATATAAAAATATAAAGTATAAAGTATAAATGAAATAATTGCATGGAAGCATGGGACTTACCTTAACCAACATGTATTGGCATGGAGCATGACAGAAATAAGTAGTATTGTCTTGGATGAGCCTTGTGATCCCTTTGGTGAAATGAAAAACTATCATCAGGCTGCAAGATAAACCAAATTGCAGTGTAAACCATGAATGAAAAGAATGGATGAAGTAAACGCAGAAAAGCATTGGCCTTACCTAGACCCAAGTTCATGGGCACAAAGGAATTGTGGGAAAAAGTAGTGTGAGCCAATTTCATGGTTTTCTGAGTATAAGTCTCTGCAATGGAAACTGAATGGTAACCAACTGCATGGGCAAGTCGCATTGTCGAGCCACCTCCAAAAGGCTCATAAAAGATAATTGGTTGAGCAGAATAGGGCCTATGTTTGCTATAACCCTCCAAAGTATACGACTCCATCCACACCTTCCTCGTGGAGGACATAGGCGTAAGGAGAAAGAAGAAGCCATGTGAATGACAGGACGCAAACATACATGAGAATTCGATGAAATCCTAAGGATGGATTTAGGTATCAGTACTAATACAAAATAATTTAATATTCGACCCTGATTTCGGTTTACGAGCCCTTCGAACGTAATGTGAAATAGACATGTTAATAAATCAGGAACAAAGATGGGATGGGCCATCAGTTCCAAGTTAACGTCATACTGGAAGTAGAATAAACCAAGCTACGTATGGTAAATAGAAACTAAAGTGGATAATGAAATGTGGAATCGAATATATAACCCTTGTTAGAATATGCGTAAACCCAGTCTTAAAAATTGGAAACTATTATATGTGATACAAACACTTGTAGAAGAAACCAGAAAATAGTTGGTTAGAATTTAATTCTGAGGATAATTAAATTCGTTAGCTCAAATCTAAAAAGAAAATTATAAGGAGGTAAATAGTTAATTACCTTAATGATCAAGGGGAGATGTCCATATAAATTCTTGTATTCACATAAGAAATCAAATCGAAATTTAAGGACAAAAATATACATAAGCATATATTATAAATAAATAGCAGTCTGGAAAAAAAACATGGGAATGAAATTACCTATGTCAATACAGGGCGAAACTTGAATGGCCATGACTAGCTTCAGTGGGTTAAAAGAGGAGTGTGTAGGATAAATAAATGATTAGTGTGTTAATTTATTTAAAAAGTTCCATACTTTCTGATGGAAGATTACGAATAATTATATGACTCTAATTCTAGGAATCTCATTCATGAAATAGAATTTCTATTATGGAAAGTGACATTTACAAATTTTTTGTAATTTTACCTATTATAAACACCCATAATATACTCCTGTTATTTCTAGTTATTATTATCTGGAATTTATTCTTCATATATTTGAGATGGAAGATATTGACAAATTGAGAAGTATCAGATACATATAGTTGCGAAGAAATAATTAATAATATTAATGGCTCTAATTTCCAATTGAAATTCAGCAAAAAAAAAAAAAAAAACGAGGTAATAAGAGTTTGGATTGAGACTTAATTCTCATATACATGGTATACAATATACCCTAACTTTATACTTAACCCTAAGGAATCAGAAATTAAGTAAGAGTAGCTGTTGTCGAGTTAGATAAGACAATCCTACCTAGATCCCCACAATTGAAGACAGAAACCAGGACAAAAATGGAATGCATATAGCTTTACGAACTCTGAGGATTTCAATCTTAGAAAAATTGTAAAGTGGATAAGTATAATGACATAGATTATTTCATCTGAATACATCGAGTATTTTGGTACAATTATACCCTTCTCCATAACTAGTAAAGCCTAATACGAAAAGAGGGTAAGCATCCAGGATGTGGATAGAACGCAACTACAAATTTTAATACAGTTGTTTCAACGCCATACCTCAGAAAATTTTGAACCAGAGGAAAATGGTGGGCCTAGGAGTGGTACTTAAGAAACCATCTACGAGAAGGGCATGTCATGAAAATAAAACAAATTGGAGATTATTACTATCTTACCTAGGGTAAGCCCAAATTCGGCACTCGTTCACCTGCAAACGAACCCTTAAATTTAGACACGAAATTATGAAAATAAAAATTTCATATAAATAAATAAATAAATAAAGAGGTTGGTGTATTTTAATAAAGCAAAGCCTTTACCTGTAGAAATTGGTGAATTAGGATACAGGTATCCTTATCTATTTAAAAACAATTGCCAGAGATAGCAATCAGAACTTCTGTAAATGGCAAAGAAATTTTTTGAAAAATCAAAACAATTGAAATCATAAAAAATAAGGGATGCTCCAGTATAACAATATAAAGTATAAATTATAAACGAAATAATTGCAGGGAAGCATGGGACTTACCTCAACCAGCATGTACTGGCATGGAGCATGAAAAAAATTAGTAGTGTTGTCTTGGATGAGGCTTTTGATCCCTTTGGTGAAATGAAAAATTGTCATCAGGATGGAGGATAAACCAAATTGCAGTGTAAACCATGAATGAAAACAATGGGTGAAGTAAATGTAGAAAATCGTTGGCCTTACCTAGACCCAATTTCATGGGCACAAAGGTGGTGTGGGTAAGAGTACTATGAGTCAATTTCGTGGTTTCCTCAGTATAAGTCTCTACAATGGACACCAAATGGTAACCGACTACGTGGGCAAGTCTCACTGTCGAGCCGCCTCCAAAAAACTCATAAAAGTTAATTGTTTGAGCAGAATAGGGCCTCCGTTTGGTAGAACCCTCGAGAGTATATGAGTCCATCCACACTTTCCATGTGGAGGAAATCGGCGTAAGGATAAAAGAGAAGCCATGTGAATGAAAGGACGCAAAATGTATAGGATAATTTGATGAAATCCCGAGGATAGATTTAGGTATCAATACTAATACAAAATAATTTAATGTTCGACCCCTATTTCAATCTATGAGCCCTTCGGCCATAATGTGAATTAAACATGTCAATAAATCAAGAATGGATATGGGATGGGCCATCAGTTCCAAGTTAACGTCATACTATAAATAGAATAAACCAAGCTATGTATGGTGGATATCAATTAAAGTGGCTAATGAAATGCGAAATTGAATATATAACCCTTGTTAAATATGCAAAAACCCAGTTGTAAAAATTGGAAACTATTATATGTGATATTAATACAAGACTTAAGGGTGGATTATAAAATAACATTATATATTAGTGGAATATCTTAGTATGTAAGAGTAAGTTCAATTTACGTGATAAAAATTCTAACTAATTCTTAACGAAAGCCATTGTGTGGAATTCCTAACGGTTATAAAGGTCTAAAGATGCATTCCATTAAAATTATAGTCAACACCTTATGTGGCACTATGGAATCCGAAAGGAAATAGATAATAATTGATATGGTATATTTAACCTTAGATGGAGTTATTCCGATAGGAGTTGCAACTGTAGGACATTCTTTATATGAAATATTGAAAGGTGGCCCAAAGGTAATATGTGAGAAGCCAAATTTTAGAAATTTAATATGGATTTCAAATCCAATTATGGTAGGGAGAATTCATTCAAACCCTGTTGGATATTATAAGGGAAAGAATTCATAAAATATATAGATCTCATAAATTTGTGTTAAAGTCTATGATAATAAGGAAAGGATATCCTTTAAATAGACTAAGATAATCTCAGTATTATGAGATGAGACTAAGTGTATTAGTTAATAATTATGAGAACAAATGATTGAAGAGGTAAGATAGAAAAATGAAAGGTAGTAGTGAGGAATTCCTAATATTTCATATATGCACAATTAAGGCGATAGAGATGATAAGATGCATCTAGATCATATAAGTATAAGTAGGAAAGAGGATAATCAAGAATAAGTGATAATGTGGTCAACTATTAATTTCAAAGCATCTCACCATAGAATTCGTCTAAGCATGACGATAGGATTAAAACAAGTTCATCGAAAGTTGATGAAATAGTGAGGGAAGAATAAGAATGAAATGCATTACTAACGAATGATAGAAGTTCACCAAGTGACTAATTATACTATAATTAGGAAAAAAAATTAGTGTTAAGTCGAGTTGTTACACTCCCTATAGCTTAGCTCTGTTGCTCCTTGTGACTCTACCAAGCCCTTGCTCCACTACTCAGCTCCCTACTATGACGCAGTTCATCCACCATCGTCCAAGCTAAAATCTTGTTCCACCACAATGCCCCGTCGCCACCGCATGCATTGCTGCAGAGGTGGTGGTTGCGGTCTCCCCTCTAGGCCTCCCATTCATGCCACTGCTGGCAGAACCGTGAACCTCTCAGTTGACTCGGCATAGTCAGATGTCTTGGACCCCATTAATCTCACTTCCCACTTGTCAGTGCACCTTCCTGAGCCTCCCAATGAAGCTTCTGGCTCCGGTCTTCGCTACAGGAAACATCTCTGCAAGTCCACCATCTCTCCCACCTCCCCCATCTCCCCTCTCAAGATGGTGGCCTTGCCGGTTCAGCAGGCCTCGAATAGTGAACACAGCTACAGCTCAAGCTCAGACGAGGATGGCACAGAGTCTGATGTGGCTTCCTCCCCTCCATCAGACGGCCACACGGCACTCTTTCCTCCACCGAATTCCCAGGTGTCGAAGCTGGAGGACGATGAGTCCGAGTACGCGTGCAGATTTATGGAGGAGTCGTTCCAACCACCAATTCATGATGACAAGAATCCAACAGCCAAACTTCTCATTTCCTCTTTCTAATTCTAGTCAATTTCCTGTTACTTAGTTGCTTCTTGTTTTTTGGTTTTGGTTTAAACATGTTATGTACAAGGCTAGTTTCCCTACATGGGAATCTTATTGTAAACTTTATGAGCTTATCTCTTTTTTTGGTTTCCTTTCTTGGGACAACCCCCTTTTTTTTTGTTTTAGAAGTGGAATTTCCCACCAGAATTGGTTTGCCAACTCCAGAGGATGATGATTGTAAACTTTTGAACTGTATGATATAATAGAAGTAGACCAATTTAAAAAAAAAAAAAAAAACATTTGTTTGTTATTAATAATATGTATTTATCTCAAACAACATATTATCATCAATAATTATTACATATTTATTAATATAATTGTTATTTTATTTTATATATTTACTTGGAGTATATTTATAATATTAACTACTTATAGATTATATATTAAACTAATATATATATATATATATAGAGAGAGAGAGAGAGAGAGAGAGAGAGAGAGATAACAAATTAATTTTATAATATAATATAATAATACATATAAGAATATTTAATATCATAATATATCATATTATACTAAATATATTATTTAATAATATAATATGTAATAATGATATATTATAAAATTTAAACCCTAGGGGTTTTTATAAAAAAATCCTAGGGTTTAAATCCCTCATATATTAAACTCTAGGATTTATTAATTCATCGGGTATATAAATCCCTTATGTTTTATATACTAATCCTATGATATTAATAACCCTTATGAATTAATATTTTAAACCCAAATGAAAGAGATCGAATTATAAGTCCCAAGAAATTATTAGTATTATAAACCGAAGAGACTAATAAACCCAAAGGTTTAATATTATAAACTCAATGAATTAGTAAACCCATGGGATAAATATTATAAGCCTCTACAATCATCAAACCCAAGGAATCAATATTAAAAACAAGTGGGATCACTAAACCCTAATAATTAACATTTTAGCCCAAGGGATTAATTAACATTTTAAACCCAATGAATTAATGAAGTGAGGGAATTATTCATATTATAAACCTAAGAGATTAAATTACAAATCAAAGGAATTATTAATATTAAAAACCAAAGACTAGTACACCCAAAAGTTTAATGTTATAAACCTAAGGAATTAATAAACCCAAGGGATAAATATTATAAAGCTAAGCTATCAACAAACCCAACTGATCAATATTAAAAACATATTTGATTTAAAAACTGGGAAATTATTAGCTAATATTATGATTTTTATTGGTAATTATATTTAATATCATTATTAATTAATAAATATTGATAATAATTAATTAATTAATTAACAATATTTATTATTAAATAATAATAATAATAGATGATTAATGATAATAATAATTAATTAATTAAAAATAATTAATTTATTATTATTCTTATTTATGAAGAAATATAATATATATATATTTTTAATTTATATCAATTATTGTTAGTTAATTAAACCAACGAATTTATATTAAACCTACATATTAATATTATAAACCTTATGAATAATATTACACCCTATGAATATGAATGCTTAGATTAATAAACCTAAGGGATTGATATTATAAAGCCATAGGAATAATAAACATTATGGAATAATATTAGACCCAAGGGAATAATATTATAAACCCAAGGTATATAAACCCTATGATAAATATTGTCAACCGTAGAATTATCATGGTTGACCATGGTTGATTTTCACATTGAAACAATATTATTTACAATCATACTTTGCACCATGGCTGACCATGATTGATTTTCATATGCAGAAAATATTTGTCAGAATGATACATTGGATAATGGTTTTTTTTCATATTGAGAAAAACTTTGTCACAATGTGACGTTGTATCATGACTGACCAAGATTATAAACCAAGGGGATTCATATTAAACATAAGGATTAATATTATAAACCCTATGAATAATATTCAACCCTAGAAATAAGAACCCTTATATTAATAAACCCAGGGGATTTATATTACAAACTCAAGGGAATAATAAACCAAAGGGATTAATACTGAAAACCTAAAGGACTATAAATGCAAGGGAGTAATATTAAACCTAAGGGATAAATATTATAAACCTACGTTATATAAATCCTAAGATAAATATTATAAACTCTAAAATAAACATGGTTGACCATTGTTTACCATGGTTGGTTTTCATACTGATACAATCTTTTTCACAATGTGATGTTGGACCATGGTTTAACATGGTTGATTTTCATATTGAAACAATATTTATCACAATGCAGCATTGAACCATGGTTGACCATGGTTAGCAATACTTTATTTTCATATTCACACAATTTTTGTCACAACGTGACATTGGAACATGGTTTACCATGATTAAACCAAGGGATTTATATTAAACTATAGGATTAATATTATAAACCCTATAAATAATATTTCATATTGAGACAATCTTTGTGAGAATGTGATGTTGGATCATGGTTGACCATGGTTGATTTTCATATTGAGACAAGATTTGTCAAAGTGTGGTGTTGCATCATGTTTGGCCATAGTTGACCATGATTGATTTTCATATGGAGACAATATTTGTCATAATGTGACATTGTACCATAGTTTATTTTCATATTTAGAAAATCTTTGTCACAATGTGACATTGGACCATGGTTGACCATGATTATAAACCAAGGGGATTTATATTACACCTAAAAATTAATATTATAAACCCTATGAATAATATTATACCCTAGGAATAAGAACCCATATATTAATAAACCAAAGTGAGTAATAAACTAAAAGGATTAATACTAAAAACCCAAGGGGTCATAAACCCAAGGGAACAATATTAAACCCTATTGAATAATATAAAATTAATTTATATAAACCCCATCAAAAATATTATCCACTATCTAATAAACATGTGAGTGGGTGTATGGCCATGGTTGATTTTCACTTTGATACAATATTTTGCACAAAGGGACGATGGACCATCGTCAACCATTAAGCCCCAACATTAATAATATAAACATAAATAATATTAATGCATTAAAAACCATTAACACATTAATATAATCCATTATTATCAATAAATTAATATTAAAACATTATAAGCGATTAAAACATTATACACAATTAATAAATTTTAAACCATTAATACTAATACACCAATACATTAATAGTATAAAACTCAAGAATATTAATATATTAAAACCCAAGGGAATAATATTAAACCCAACGGATAAATATTATAAACCCAAGTTATATAAACCTAAAGATAAATATTATAAACCCTAAAATAAACATTATTGACCATAGTTTATCATGGTTGATTTTCGTATTTAGACAATCCTTGTCACAATACGATTTAGGATGATGGTAAACCATGTTTTACCATTATTGATTTTCATATTAACACAATATTTGTCACAATGTGACGTTGTATTGTGGTTGAAAAAGGTTGATTTTCATATTGGCATAATGTTTTTCACCATGAAACATTGCACCATGGTTGTCCATGATTGATTCCATACATCACACCTGGCCATGGTTTACCATGGTTGACCATGATTGATCATGGATGATGAAGATTGTCCTTCGTTAACCATTGTTGAAAATGATTGAACACGGTTCAACGTGATTGATATTTTTAATCAAAGGGAATAATAAACACAAGGCAATAATACTAAGAACCCAATGGATTATAAGCCCTAGGGAATAACATTCAACTTAAGAAAATAATATAAACCCAAGGTATATAATATCTAAGATAAATATTATAAACCCTTAAGTTAACATGTTTGGTCATTCTTGACCATGGTCGATTTTCATATTTAGGTAATCTTTGTCACAATATAAACCCAAGGAAACAATAATTTCATGCGATAAATACTAAAACACCAAGGGATTATCAACCCTAGGAAATAAAATTGAACCAAAGACATTAATATTATAAGCCTAAGGAATGTAGACCCTAAAATAAATATGGTTTACCATGGTTAATATTTTCATTGAGACAATCCCTGTAAGAGAGCAATGTTGGACCATGGCTGTAGCTTAGCTTGTGGACCGTTTTCTTGGCCAGCTATTAATCATGCTATAAATGTACACATTCATGACTGAAAAAAGGGAAAAATGACAAGATCTCTTTCTCATTTTACCTATATTTATTTTTGCATGTAAATAAAGGTAGTGGAAAACCTACCATGCTCGTTGTCAGTTTTGGTTGTAATGTATAAGCTTTGTCTGTCTCTGGCCAGGTTCAATTGAGTTTCAATGGAAAAAACATAATTAATAGAATAAAAGTTTGAATTAAATATAGTGGATCCTTAATTTTGCATTGCCTCCCATAGTAGGTAGTGGCTTTCACCAAATTGCTATGGAGTTTGGTATCGTCAGTGGGATTTGCACATCCTAAGCTTCCACCCATGTTGTAGGTTGTTGCAGCCAGAAACCCAAGAAATGGAACGTCTCTTTCCTATGCTATTTTCATGTTCTTTAATCTGTGTAGGTGATATTCTTTTTTATATTATGCATTATGCTTGATGCAAAGTTCATGGCACGTTGATGGTCCACCTTTCGAATTTTCTCAAATTATACCATTACTCCACTACACTTTTATTTTATGTCCTTTTTTTGCACATAATTTTTTGAGCAGAGAGGCTCATTTTACAGTCTACTATGAGCGGATGTGTAAGTTTTTGTGTTCGTCTGTGCCCCTTTAATATAAAAATAAAAAGTAAAAAGTATGTTTTAAATAGAAAATTAATATTTCCTATAATTTAAAAATATGAATATGTTGTAAAGTAAAGTAATAAGAAGTAAAAAAAAATATGTGAATCAAATGTTTAAATTTTATACTTTTCAAAAATATTTCAACAAGAAATTTAAATAAACTATTGGAAGATCTATGTTAACTAATCGAATATGCTATAAAGTAAAGTAATAAGAAGTAAAAAAAATGTGTGAATCAGATGTTTAAATTTTATACTTTTCAGAAATATTTCAACAAGAAATTTAAATAAACTATTCGAATATCTAAGTTAACTATTTGAATATTTTTTAAATTAAAGTAATACGAAGTAAACAAAAATGTTTGAATCAAATGCTTAAATTTTATAATTTTCAAAAATATTTCAACATGAAATTTAAATAAACTATTTGAAGATCTTCGTGAACTAATTTATGTAGATATCTACTTGATATATATATATAGAAATAAAAATAATTTTTTATTGTTACAATTTTTATTTGATCCTATATATTTTATTTAGCATTAAAAAATGAAAAATAACACATTGTGTTTGGTACTCTAAAAAAAATTGCACGTGAAAATTTTGATATTTCTCAGCTTCGGTTAGATCCTTACTTAAATATACTTAAAATAGATCTATGTTGATTCAAGAATTTCCATATAATAAATAATAATAATATTCTATTCAAATGTAATGCAGATGAAAATATTCTTAAGGCCTTGGAGTTACTTTTGTGTGGCCAGTTGTTACTGCCTACTAAAACAAAGGAGGAAGATATTGAGATATAAAAATGTGAGAAATTTTTTGACCTAGAAGATGGCACAAAGGTAGGTTGAGCATTGATAGAACAAAATGAAACGAGTAGTTCTTTAAAGAAAGAAGTCATATTACAACGTGCCTAGGTGCTATATATATTTACTATGTCATAAACTAGCATACCCCCAAAACAGGGGAAGGTAACACCAAAGACAAAAAGGTTAAATTTTTATTGTCTTTAAATTTTAGTAAATGTAAATGTATTGAATGAAAAATTAACAATATTTAGAAATTATTCTGTAGAAAAAATTTGTATAAGACTTTATAACATGCATTGGTTAATGTTAAATTCATATGGTTAATAAGAAAATCTAATCCTATAGTCTTTATTTGGTAGGAACTAATAAATTGAGATGTCTACACATTTACTCCTACAAAAATAATGGTCGGAAGTAAATCCTATTAAGTTATGTTTTACATCATATTCATGTTATTTTTAATGTAAAGGTTTGCTTAAATTATTATGGGAAATTATGGGTTAATTTATGCGGCCACAAAATATGAAGGAAACACCATTCTACCAATCTACAAGCCATAACAAAAGATTGTAGGGAAAAATTATTGCCTAGAAAAGGAATTTGTTGCAAGTGAGTTAAACATTAACGGATACAACACTGTCTAAATAAGTTTTCTATAACATTATAAACTTTGGGGCAAGCCTTGTCATAGAAGCTTAGTTCAAGTCCACCTCCTTATGAAAATACACAAAAAAGCTCACAATTGCAGTAAACATATTTGCTTGTCGAATTTTGCAACTCAAACAAGAAGGCCCTATGGAGATATTTCAATTGCAGTAGGGAGGTAAGACAAAGTATCATAGAGGATTCATTTCTCATGTCATACTACAAAATAATTGTTTACATAAAATTGTAACATGTTCCCCAACCCAATTATAATTAAATGATGTTGAGGTATGCACATAGTCAGAGCATATTCTTTTAACATCTATGTCTCTTCCACCATCATTTTCATTTATATTATTATGATGACTAGTGCATATATTTTATGTGTCATCCATGGATTTTTACAAAGAACGACACATCCTTTTAATGTATCAAATAACCACTTATGATGGTTTACAAAAAACATATCAAAAAATTCAGACCATTAAATATTTTTATATAAATAATAACAATTAAATCTATTTTATGTTTGATTTATTCAATTATATTTAGGTGAAATTTCATGAGGGTTATTAGATTGTTAGTTTTTTAATTTGTAAGTTGATTAAGCTTACGAATTTAGAATAGAAATACAAAAAAATTATCATTGTTAAAGGTTGGTGTGGCCCAAGATGAATGTGATCCTTGGTACAATTATGTCATATTTTTTTAAATCATAAATTAATTCCAAAAATCACAATTAATTTATCAAATAAAAATTAATTAAATTTATTTTAATCTTAAAATTAATTAATTTAATATAAATAAAAAATCAAATTATTAAGGTAAGAAAATGTCTTACTAATAAACCACATAATTATGATTTGGTCAACATTTTGAACCATATAATGTGGTCATCCTCAAGAGAAGGTGAAAAATATAATCAATGTTAATGAATAAATAGTGTGGATGCATCACTTGATATAACTGTTGAATACTAGCCATTAAAAACTATTCCTTATTAGTTAATTAGTTATTAGGGAATTAAAATATTATTTGTTAAGACTCTTTATTAAAAGAGGGAATCAATGAATATAGAAATTAAAATGATAAAATTTTTTATTAATAATATAGTAGGGTAATACAAGAATTTAGTAATAAATAATTTATTCAAATCAAAGGGTTAAAATATATATATATATATATATATGAAAATAAAAATAAGGAAGTACCAAGAATCATAAAATGAAAATAAATGAAAAAGATAAAAGAAATATTCTTAAAAACAAGAATATTGGAAATAAAACAAAAGGGTGAAAAACAATCAAGACCAAGCTACTCAAAATTCAACAACAAGGGGGAAGAAATCCCCTAGAGAAAGCTGGAGTCCAGTTCTTACTCAATTTCCACCCATCATCCCTGTGAAATTATAGCATGTCTCTCAATCTCAATAACTTCCCTCACCTTCATATGATGGAAGTGATCAACCTTAGCAAGGAATTTGGAATTCTCAGTACAATAATACAATTCAATGTCTACTTTAAATATAAACATCTTACAAATAATGTCCCAAACCATTTATGATAGTTTAAAAAATTATAAAAGTGAAAATATTAGATAATCAAACAAAACTATGATTTCTATAAAATTAATTTTTAAAAATGTTTCTAAAAAATATTCAATCATCAGTTACCTTTTCAAGAACAATTTGAAACAAAGTTTTATTATGAATTTCCAAAAATAAAAATAAATTTATTGACTTTGACAAAATAATTTCAAATTTTTAAAAATATACACAAAGTCTAAAAATAATTTAAAATTTAAAAAATGAAAATATTAGATAACTATAATTACTCTTAAATTAATTTAAAGCAATCTTCAGAATTAATTATCCAACCATAAGTTACTTTTTAAGAAGAGTCAAAACAAACTTTTTTGAGACTAATTTCCAAAAATCAAATAAAATTAGAACTTTAACAAACTAATTAGAAAACTGATAAATTCTGAATAATAATGTGGTCTATCCACGGGTATCTACCTTCCCTGAAGATTTTACTTGCACTTGTGGATTGAAAGATCAGATTCTAAATTTTTTTCACTTACATTCGTTGATTCAAACCTGTCGATTTTGTATTTACATAAATAAAATTGTAGACCGTCAAAATTCACAATGGTATCAGGTCGAATGTATTGAGAAACCTTCCAAATAAATTCATCAATAACTTCGTTAACGTAAACAAATAAACACCGGTAACGTATATTTATTCTTACAAATAGATCATACAGCATTTAAATATCTTCCAATAACCCAGAAAAGATGGCATAAAGCATAGTTATCCAAAACATATATTGACTTCAATAAATACATTAAACGCATTCGCATTAAATTAATACAAATCTACATAATCACCAAAACAACTCTACCAAAAACCTTTACATAAAACCTTCAAAGTGATTTGAATTAAATTCCTACTCATCGATGGAAATCAATTGCAATGTTGCCGCTATTAATATAGAGTCCCTTAACTTCATTTAGAAATCGATATCAGATGACCTAGCGGCGGTACCGATTCCTCTCCGCTCCGCCTAACCTAGCGCTGCCCTGGCACTCCCGCCGCACAACGTGAGAAAACAAGTGTCATTTGCCCATTGGATTTGGACAACGACGAAGTCCCTTAAAAACACCTTCGGTGTAAATATTAACTTTAGAGATGATAAAAGTGAAATACTACGGAGACATGCATCTAAATTTGTAAATTAGCGAAGTATCAAACCATTATGTGATGTAAGATTGTTACATTTACATTGTAATTAAATTATGATTTTATTTCATGCATAATTATTAATTAAAAAAATTATAGATATCTATATATATTCAAATATGAACCAATGAAGAAACCTTACATTGATTTTGTCATCATTTACGTTGATTTTACTAAGTTTATATAAAAATATTTTCACCATTTATACAATGTGGTAAAAAAACAAAAATTATGTAATTAAAATAATATGATTGATTTTTTAATTAAATTATTTTATTTTATTTTAATTTTGCTTTATTAAAAACGACGAGATCAAACTTGCATTGAAGATGCATTTAATTTCATACTTTTATATTACATAATGGATAATTTGGTACTTTTGTATTACACACTCGATGGGAAAAATCATGAGTTGCCAATATTGGCAACCCACAAAACTTAGAATGGTAAATTATTAATCTTATTTTTTTTTAATAGTAGGTTGAAATATTACATAAAATAACATTACAATAACTATAGAGAACCATTTTGTGCATATATATATATATATATATATATATATATATATATATAAAGTTATTTTGTAATATTTGTGTTTTGAACATGATTTTATTTTAAGAGTCGAGGATTTTGTCACAAGAGTAATTTTGTTCGAGCTATATTACTCACATCATCAGATTTATTTATTTTAAGTTGGACTTTTGGAGCTAGCAAGTGCGACTCATCTTTGGGACAAAGATACAAAATATAATCAGGCCTTGAGAGATAAATATGTGAGAAATGTGGGGTCGGAAATGGAGAATAGACATTATGTTAGATGAATGTTAGGAGGTCAAATATTTTAATTTTTTTTTCTTCATTCTTGACCTCCTAATATTCAACTAACCCACTCTCTCCTCTTCTCCATTTCTGACCCCACATCTCTCACATATTTATCTATCAATCCTTGATATGCCAAAATAATATAAAATATATCTATTAAGAAAATAAATTATTGACTTTACCATATTAATTAAATTGTTAGTAAATGACTATAAAAATCAAAACACATAGCTTATGATGTATCTCATTATCGATATTAAACAATATTATATAAAAACAATAATATATATATATATATATATATATATATATATATATATATATATATATATATATATATATATATTCTTAACTTGTAAATAGTACTTGTTACAATATTATGGCTTACTAATACAACATGATATAAAAACCATAACTCTTATTTATATGATATTTTTTATAATTAATCAAATTAATTAAACGATAAAAGAGGAAAATACTTTTGAGATAAATTTCAACCTTGGTTATATGATTACTACTAATACTTTTAGAAAATTTCATAGATTTTAAATCCATACTATCTAGTATATTTATGAATATTGCTTACAAAAACATAATTTAATTATCAATAATTATTAGGTGTATAGTTGTGATATAACCTCCACCAAATATTTTATAATATTCAGAGTAGTAAAATTCCATCAAATATTCTATAATATTCATAGTGTATTTTTTAAGATTGCTTACAAAAACTTAATTTAATTATCAATAATTATTAGGTGGATGGTTGTGATTTAACCTCCACCAAATATTCTATAATATTCATAGTAGTAAATGTCCATAAAACATTCTATAATAGTCATAATAGTATACAGAAATGAAAGGTTGAAATTTATCTCCAAAGTAATTATGTGTCATATGACCAATTATCATATGACATGAATTATGGGTTTTTTTGGCATGTAGGATTGATAAAGAATCACCATGGTAAAGTTGGAGTAAATATCCCTAGTTAATAGTAGTTATGTGTCATATGACCAATTATCATATGACATAAATTATGGGTCTTTTTGGCATGTAGGATTGATAAAGAATCACCATGGTAAAGTTGGAGTAAATATCCATAGCTAATAATCTCGTTCCATATTTTTTTTAACCTATTTATTAATTATTTTTATAATTAATAATAATAATAGCTTAAATTACCCTAGATGCGGGTGCTTGAGGCAGTACATTTGGAGGGCCATTTGGCCTCACTGTGCAAGGGCATCTGGCCTCACCTTGGGAATGCACCTGCCTCCCACGTGAGGGATTTAATCATGCATCACTCAGAAGGATCCCAACACCTGTAGCATTAAATATGACATTCTATACCTGTGCTCCTAAAAAAATTTATCTGGTCGTATATGGATAATGCCTCCAATTCTCTTTCTCATTCGCTCCAGTTTTCATTTCAGTTTTTATTCCTTCTCCGTCGTGACTCTGTCCTCTGCTCTGCAAGCCTCCGTCTCGCCTCTGCCCAATGTGTTGCTCCTCAACCACCCTCTGAGCTCTCCTTCCATACCCTGAAAGCCCATCAGTCAATGTCGCACTATCACCATATGTGATGTCGCCGCTGAGGAGGTAGAGGCTCTCCCTCTCGCCCTCCAGCTACGGCTATGGCGGAGCGCTCTTTGGCTTTCTGCATGGATATGGAAGATCCTAAGGTCTCTGACCCTCAATTTCTCTCTACTCATCTATCAATTCACCTCCTGGAGGTGTAGCACAGCCACTCTAGCTTTGGTGGTAGGAAAAAACCACGCAAGTTGACTCTTTCTCGCTCCTCCTCCCCTCGACCAAGGAAAACATTCATTCTTCAAGTTAAAAGCATGGAGGGTGCTTCAGTCAATGGAGGGAGTAGCTCAGCGAAAGGCGCCTAGAAAAGAGACTTAGTAGCAGACAAAGGTGTGTGCTCATCTTCAACTCCAGAACTAGATCCCTAGATCTCCAAGAAGGATGAATCCTTGTATGACTACGGATGCTTCATAGTTGAATAAACTCCTCATGAGCATCATGGAATATAGGACCGGTAGCTGCAGAGCTATGACTCTCCTCTTTGTCAGTTTTTATATCCTTATCTTTTGTTTTTTTGTCTATCTTTCTACTCATTAGCAAACTCGGTCATTCAGGTCTGTTTCTACAGTTGGTTTCCCCAAGAAGGGAAGTTCTCTTTTTGAAATGTTGAACTAACTCACGACTAGTTTCCCCCTGAAGGGTAGCCTTCATTTTGAATTTTTGAACTGTTTTCATCCAACAGGGGTTGGCTAATTCAGAAACCCTTGTTCTGAAGCTTGAATGTATTTTGTTTACAATATAATAGAATTAAGCCTTACTTAGAAAAAAATTAATAACTTAAATTAAAGTTATAATTTACTTAGTATTATTTTTTTTAATTTTGATATATTGAAACATATTATGATGTATTTTTATGCTTATTATGGGATTGATGTCTATTGACATTTAAGAGTCATTTAATTTATATGGATAATCATGTTGATAATTAAATTAGAATGTTATATGCTTTATTCCAAAATAGACATATCTATCACCATAACTAGTGTACTTCAGTGGTCAACACCATTAATATTTTATGGTTTGTCTTGATATCCACATTAATATATCATGCCCAACATAGGGAAATGAAACATAGTTATGCGAGTTCTTTGGTCCTATTGCTAGGTCCCTCTGAAATATAACTCACTCTATACCTACGTAATATTTATGTTCATTTCTCATACGCTAAACTTCATCTCTTACTAGTGATGTTTTCTCCAGGAACTATAACTCCTTTGGGAGTATCTATGCATTGTTGGCCCTAGTTTGTTTATACTAGATTCATGTTCTCATAAAAAGTTAGACTACTAGGGCTTTCTTTGCTCAATAACCTTTTGGTACTATTAGAGTTAGATCCATAAAATTCATATAAAAAAATCATAAGATAATTTATTTATATTTTCATTGGTAATATGTTGATTGTTATAATTTTGATTATAGGCATTAGAGATGGCGGAAAAGGAAATCCATAATAAATAGACAAACCATACAGTATCAAGGTCTAGTCCTAGACTAGGACAAGTAAAACCTGAACTTACAACATCAAACATCTATGTCAATAAGAAACTCATTGTTACAACCCCTCATCTAGGACATGCATCCCTATCACATAAACTCCTTGCAAATTAAATATTGTAAACAACATAAATGAGTTATAGGAGAAGGATATATAAAACAAATAAAGAAAAATATAATTTACTTTTTAGCTCTTATTTGAAACACAACTCATTTCATCTCAATTCTAATGTATAATTTAAAAAAAAAATACAACTAATATTATTTCAATTCTATGTGTTCTTGTCAAGAGAGGACTATGGAATAGAACTTAGAGGTTTTGGAATTTCTCTAGGGCAAGGCACTACTAGCACAGTCTCAGAAGGTCAATGCAAGTTCTCATAGATAAGGCCTCATCTAGAAGGTATAGAAAAGCATCAATCAATAGAATTTATGGAAAGGAATAACAAGATAAATGGCAAGTTGGGACTTCCATAGCGCTGACTCATATGGTCTCATGGTCACTAAGGAAATGGGGGCCACAAGAAAATGGGATCCACAAAGAAACTCTTGAGAAACTTAAGGTATAGAGAAGCTTCAATCAGTAGCATTTGTGGAAAAGACTGAAATGAGTAATGGAAATTTTCGACTTCCATATGGACTCATATGGTCTGATGGTCACTAAAGAAATAGGAGCCATGAAAAAAGGAAACATATAGCAACTTTGGAAGGAGATGGAATTGAAAACTATAGGATATCTTCAAAGTTATTATGTAATGCAAAATGGTGATTTCATATCATAATCGTGATGAGAAATGGTAGGGAGAAGTTCTAGAGAAATCATGCAAAGAGTGGATTGGATAGAAGTAGTGAAGGGTCGACCAAACCATAAATTGGAGAGAAACCATGAAAAGGTGAACTAAACCAAAACTACTAAATAGCATATTACATTGACATAATCATTTATAATATAAAAAAAATTACAATATTGGAAAACTTAGATCCTAGGTTTTTCAATTAAAAAAAACTAACCTATGAAATGTATTAGATGAGAGGAAATATGAGAGGAAATATTTCATGAAATAAAATAGACTAATGTAAAATTTACTATATGAGAAAAATAAATGTCCAGATAAAATTCCAAATTTGTATTGCTAAAAAAAATTAATAAATACTTAATATCATATTTTTTTAAATTTAGTTAAATTAATAATATTAAAAGAAATTAATAAATGTTTAATATCATATTTTCTTGTATTTGATTAAATTAATAATATTAAAATAAATTAATATAATTACAATTCAATAAAAAATAAAAAATATAATTAACAAGAAATAATAAATTTAAAATAATAAATACAGTTAATAAGAAATAAAAGTTTTCAAATAAAATGGATACATATTAATATATTTCATGGGAAGAAATTCCTTTTTATATTTGTTATAAATTAAAAAAAAAAAAATAACATGACGGAAAAGTTATGATATCAAAGTATAACTTTATGCCCTTTAGCTTTAGGAAAGGAAAGCATTTCGATTGAGCAAATGATCGCGGCAATGCTGGGATGTCAAAAAGACAGCTTGCAGACAATATGATAATTGCGAACAATATTATAAAAGATAAAACTGTACCAAAACTTTGAAAGAAATTTAAGAGACGTACTCTCTCGTAATGATTAATTATTACTATGTGGAGAGATGCAAAGTAATATTAGAAGTAGAGAAGTAGCGAATGTGGAAAACAATAATTAAGTGAAATATATGGAAATTTTAGTTTCTATATATCTTATAAAAATGTAATAAAAGATTAAGTTTAAAAATAAAATTACACTAACGTAAAGTAATAGTAATATAATTGTCGTGGCATAGTAATAATGGTATCCTTCCTCTTAGTGCTCCCTTCTCATCCTATGCTTTACTATGTGAATTTAAAATTTTATTATTAAATTCCAACTATTTTAAAATAAAATACAAATTTTAAAAATATTTGTTTACACTTAATTTTTTTATAACTAAAATAAAATGAAATTATAGATAAATAAATATATTATTTGTTTTTCATGTTTAGTAATTTGCTAGAAGTAAAATTTACATTGGTTAAAAAAATAAACATCCTTTTGTTTTTTGGTCCTCTAAACATCTTTTAATAAATCTTGGAAGATTATTTAATTCATTAATTTTATTCCAATATCAAATACAAAATCTTAATACCAAAAAATTTTCAAAATAAAAATACACTTTATCATTTAAATGATACTCAAATTATAAAAAAAAATTAAAAAATAAAATATTTTAGAATTATCTTTAATAAAATCAAAATTTCAAAAAATATATTTTAATGTAATATCAAAATAGTATATTTTAATTTATATAAAGTAAAAACAATAAAAATATATTTTTTAATAATAAAAATACATATACTATCTATCTATTGTTTATTAGAACACTAAACCAACGTCGATTATGCCCACAAAACCAACTTGTATTCCCATTTGAACTTTGGTGTTTGCTCAGTCCACGCCGTATTTTAGAAACGGCGAATGGAAGTGTGCACAACTTTGTGAATGGAAGTGCTAAAAAAAAATGAGTGTATGAACACACTACAAAAGGTGAAGAATTATTAAGAGATTAATTTACTTTTCAAGTGATTGTTAATTAATTTACCAAATAGTAGGTAACTACCTTTGTGAATCACAGATGAAAATGAGATAATTGAATAAAAAAATAAGGCTAAAGCAATTTTTATCATTCAAAGAACTCCATTTTGTTCATTCTATTAGAGGGATTTTCCTACAGAGTTGTGGTGAGAGGGGAACTCTAACTATGCTCCACAAGAAACAAGAAAGACAATTGAGCTATTGATCCCTTTCCTTTGTTGTATTTGTTGTGGGGTTTTGTTCCTCTCATCCTATGGTGATCATCAATGACATCAAACACCCATTTTCCCTCCCCTTTTCCATAGAGTTTTGGAATCCAATTTTGCGTGATTGTTACTTTTACTTATTTTATAAAATTGTGATTTTATAAAATTGCATTGATCTGAACTTCATGACTTAAATTTATAGTTAAAAATTTGACAAAATGATCAATATAGGATTCTGATTGAAAAAAATGGATTGAATTCCTTCCTCATTTCTGACTGCCTTAGTTGGATTCAGGTAACTAAAAAAAAATCTACAATATATTGCCAAAACTGGAATTCTTACAATTTGGATTGATTCGAAAGCCATGAATAAGTTCAAATCTCAATTCTAAATTGAGAAATTTGGAGTTTAAGGACCTAAAGAACCCATCATGGCTCGATGACTCAGGCAGTAGTACTATATTCATCATGTTAAAATTAGTAGCAACAACACTCCTACTCTGAAACAACAAGTCTCGATTATTAGAATACAGAGCAGGGCTAATGTTCCATCTACCCGAATTACATGTTTGCTTGTCAAGCTGTTCATGTTCAACAAAGGGACGGGAAGAGATTTATCCTACAAGGTGCTTCCACATGGCAGCGTCTTGTCTTTCTTGAACATGAGTCTTTGGAAGAGACTATTCGCCCGCCATTACCTAGTTTCCAAGTTGGCAAATTCCCAAACCACCAAATTCAAAATGTATGTATAATGTATGTGTGTAAACCATTGCCTACATTCTGAGTTGTCGGAAATGAATGGTTGCACCAGAAACACTAATACACGACCAATCTGGTAGCCCTTTTCTGCAACTTACGGAAGGTCAAGGATGACGGAGAATGGGAACGGGAACGGGAACCAGAGCTGGAGCGGGCCGAGAAGATGGAGCAGGGGTGAGCTGAGAATAGCCACGATGACTTAAACTCACCCTCACCTATTATTTATTTTTCACATGTAAACATATAATTGGCTAGAAGGGCGATGAGGAAGATTTCTCATTGGGTGGGATGAACAGTGTTTTCCCACCGAATCTCATAAAAAAAACACCTTTGATATAAATATCCAACTATTCAAATGACATAAAACAGAACTAACACTAACTCTTTAATCAATTCTAACTGCAAGCAATTCAACCCGCTTGTTTAATGGAAAGAAAATGAAATCAATTAAAATTGTTTATGAGGCCATGATTGATTTCTACTAACAAACTAAATATCACAATCAACAATGTCTTAAAAAAAAATGTTATTTCTGAAGTCAAGAACATGAGGAAGTGGTATACAATGCGAAACGTTATTTCTAAAATCAAATGCATGATGAATTGGAGGAGACATATCCAATGACTCCTGATCATGAAATTGGTCGAGAATTTTGGGAGGGATGTATTAGAATTAGAAGTTTTTTTAAGAGTTTTTTGGGGTATTATATCTATATTTACACTTAAAAAAACTATTTTAAACAAATGGCAATTTTACCAAAAAATCCAAAAGGTATAGTTAAAAAATGCTAGTGTTCTACTTACTTAACATCTATCATTATCGGCCTGACAACTTATTAACCTGTGTTCATCTTTGAAGTAAATTTTGTATGAAAATGTTCCTTTTAAAACTACTTATCACATCACCTATACAATTGAAATAGATTACCTAGATTTAGTATATCAGCCTATGAATTTTGAAAATCACTTAACAAAAATTTCCAATATTTTGATATGCTCCAAATTCTCTTAAATCGATCAATGTACATAAAAAATCAGCCAAACATGAACAGGTTGCAAGCAATATGGGAAAATAAAATTTACAGTGCAGAAATTGAGTAGAAGTTCTAATAATTTTTTTTAGGTTTTATAATATTTATTTTACGGTTTATATATCATGGGTCTATAATATTAATCTCTTGAATTTATAATTCTTTGCAGTTTTAGTATTAACTCAGGTTTATATTACATTGTGTTTATAATATCAATCCCTTGGGTTTAATAATCTAAGGTTTCATATACCTAGGGTGTAATATTATTCATAGGGTTTATAATATTAATCATTGGGTTTAATATAAATCCCTTGGGTTTATAATCATGGTCAATCATGGTGCAACCTCACATCATGAAAAATATTGTCTCAATATGAAAATCAACCATGTTCAACCATTGTTAACCATTGTCAATCATATTCAATCATGGCAAACCATGGTCCAATGTCACATTGTGAAAAATATTGTCTCACTATGGAAATCAATTATGTTCAACCATGACCCAACTTCACATTATGACAAATATTGTCTCAATATGACAAACAACAATGGTAAACCATCTTTACCCATGTTTTTTTAGGGTTTATAATATTTATCTTAGATTGTATATACCTTTGGTTTATAATATTAATCCCTTGAGCTTAATATTATTCTCTTGGTTTTATAATACTAATTGATTGGGTTTAATTTTATTACGTTGGATTTATAATTCCTTAGGTTTTAGTACTAATCCCTTTTGTTTATTATTCACTTGGGTTTATAATTCATTTGGTTTTTAGTACTAATACCTTTGGTTTATTATTCACTTGAATTTATAATATCAGTCACTTAGGTATATTAATCTAAGGGTTCATATTCCTAGGGTATAATATGATTCATATGGTCTATAATATTAATCTGTTCAGTTCAATGTATATATCATGAGTTTATATTAACATATATAAATAGCATAATTAGTCATAGGGTTTATAACATTATTCTCTTGGGTTCAATATAAATCTCTTAAACTTATGATTCAATATTAGTCCATTGAGTTAAATATAAATCTCTTCGTGTCTAATATTTTGGTTTATAATATTAGGTTTAATATTAGGGTTTATAATATTGGGTTTAATAATAGGGTTTAAAGTATTGGGTTTATAATACGAGGTTTTGAATAATGGATTTATAATATAGCATGCTTAAGATATAGAGGTTAGTATACATGGTTTATGATTATTAATAATCTCTTGGATTTATAATACTAGTAATCTCCTGGGTTTATGAGTTCCTTATGTTTATTATATTAATCATAAGGTTCTATAACATTAATTCCTTGGGTTGACTTGAAAATGTGAAGGTGGGTTACACTTTTTGCCCTTTTTTGAGAAAAAAAATTCATTTTTTGATTCTTCAACTTTCTACAAACTATAACAATTTTTTTTGTTTAGAATTTCATTTTGTGATTAAAAAAAAAGTTGTCAAAAATTTTGTTAGCTTTCTATTACTTATTTTTTGGAATTTTTTTATGCACATTTGATATGTCAACTTAGTGTTTCTTTGAGTGTGTGTTTTTTAACAATCAAAGGATTCATAAGAAGTCATGTTAATATGCAATGTTGTATTCTTTGAAAATTTGTGTTTTTGAGAAAAAAAAATGTGTTACAACAATCTAGACAGAGTCTACTTTGGTTTCGTCATATTTACAAAGCCAATGGATGCATATCATAATTACTAGAATTTTTTGAACTGGTCTAATATGAAAAAACTGCATATTTTGAGTATGTTTCATGACGCAAGAAATTTCTTAACATATAAGTTATAAACTAAAAATCTAAAAGCTACCCATTAGAGATGACGAACCAATGTAATGCCCCATAATTTTTTCAATTTTTTTTACAATGTATTTTGAGAGATACAGAATTTTGATTTCACTGAATCACAATGACCCTCAGAAATTGTTTGCACCCATTTTATTAAAAAATTAATTAAAATTAGTAAATATTTATGAAATTTCATAAAAGTTATATCCTGAAAGTAGATTCAATTCTGAAAATGCCTGCCTTGGTTCCGATAGTTAATTCAGAATGTTTCATGGATTTTAATCAGTCCAAAGATGCAGAAATGTATTCAAAGCTTGGATCTGCATAACTGGTGACACGTTAGTTCGGCCGAACTTTTCTACAAATTTCGGCTGAACTAGTTTTTGCACAAATGGGCTGTTAAGTCTCATGCCTTAATAGTTCTGCTGAATTTTTTAAAATTTCAGACGAACTTTTTTTCAAATTTCGGCCGAACTTCTGCCTACTTTTCCATCAGCTGGAAAATTTCGCGGAGCCCCTCCAAAAAAAAAAATCGCGGAAATATAAATTGCCACAAAATATTTCATAATTTTCGCACATTTCGCACATTTGGTCTAATTTTACAAAGGTATTGGTTTGGTTTTAAAGACTTTTCTTAGAGATTTGGGTCTAAGGACATTTCTTGGAGGCGGTCTGATTTTGCAAAGAATTATTTTGGGTTTAAAGACTTTTCTTGGAAGACATTTGTTGGAGGCGATCTAATTTCGCAAAGAATTGTTTCGGGCTGAAGAAATTTTCTTGGACGTACATTCAAAGGACATTTCTTGGAGGTATGTGATACATTTTTTTGAATGTTTTTTGTTCTTCATTTTTTTTAAAGTATAGATTTGGGCTTAATTTCAAATTTTTAGAGTACGTGTTTTGAGTTGAAGTAAATCTTTTGAGCTTCCTTTCATTTTCATAAGACATTTTTTTCTCGGATTTTTTAAAGCGTTTTGGATTGGAGTACGTATTTTTGCAAAAAATTTAAAATGAGTTTTTTTTAAATTAAATCTTTTGTGATGCTTTTTTTAATTGATTTATTGTCTAAATTTTGGAAGGAATTTTTTTGAACTTCATACTCTATTATCATGGGAAATCGAAGGAATTGTGCGAGAAAATATCATCGAAAAAGAAACCCTGGGGAACGTAGATAAGAGACGAGAGAATCTCACAAAAGAAAGATAGAAGCACTCTCAAATATTGAAGGGGAAAATCAACCTCAACTAGAAATTGAAGCAGGTATGTAAATGTAAATATTATGATCTATTGATATATTTAAAATTTTCCTAGTGTAAAATGTGAAGCTTAATTTTTATTTGATGAACTAATTCAAGAAAAATATTTGGCAATTTAAAAATAGAGAAATATTCCTCAAAACATTGATGATGAAATAAAAAAATTTGAAAGAGAAAGTGAAAGAGATATTGAACCAATGATTCAAGATGGTGAAAATATTGAAAGAAATTCAAGTGAAGCAATTGAATCACAAGGTATATATATATATATATATATATATATATATATATATATTGAACACATGCACGTATTATTGAAATTATACATATATTTATTAATTTAGTTATTTATTGAATATGTAAACTTATTATGTACTATTTATTCGAATATGTACAAATGAAATTAGTGTCGATGATGAGATGTTAGAAAATGTTGACACTCACACATATGGAGATAAAAAAACCTGACCATTATATATGATATCGTGTTAACCTCATTTTTGAAATGTATTTCATAAAGGAGCAGGGGATAGTTCAAGCTCAAATGTTGAAATATCTCCTACCATTAAGGAAATTAAAAGAAGCTACGACACTACTGGGTATTCGAAAATCAACCAACGATTAAAAATAAATAAATTAATTAATTAATTAAAATAAAAATGAAAGAAAATGTGATACAAAATATAAGTAGTGCTATAAATTCAATTAAGAGATCTAGACAGAAAAAAGTTTCAATTGTACGTAGAGGAATATATATGGTAGTGGTTTCATCAAGTACTAAAGAGAATCGTTTGGTAACATCTATGGCACGAGCATTAGGAATGTCGCGAAAAAACTTTGCACAAACATCGGAAATTTCGGCTGCAAATAGATGTAAATGATGAACTCGCTTGTTGGAGAGCTATTTGTAGGCAACCATACAAAGATATACTTGGAGAAAATGTTAAAAAAATAATATATGAATATTGGAAGAACAATTCGCGTGTTTCGCCAACTGCAAGGCATGTGATGCAAAGAAGAATAGCACGAAATTAGTACGAAGAACATGAAAAATATTTCTTGGAAACCACTCAGATAGAGTTATTCAACAAGTTCAAAGAAGAGAATCGTCAAATTCATGTTTCAATTAGTGCTTTTTTTCAACAAAAACCATGGTATGTAAAACCTATCACCGTACGCGACACTTGTTGTTGCCGTTATCATGTGGAATTTGAGTTATATTATGACACATTCCTTGATTTTGGTAGAACATTATGGAAGGATTCACCTCCTCCTTCCACTATCTATGATTTCATATCTCAAATTCTATGTGAAAGAGAAAGCGATGAACTATTTTACAAAAATAAATGTGTTGGTGGTAAAAAATGCGATGATTGTGGAAATTTGACTAAATTTCAAAACAAATATCGTACTGATATAAATGATCAGTAATTTTCCAACATGAAAGTGAAATGGAAGAGATATGAATATATCCATACATCGATTGAAGGTGAAAATAGTGTTAAGAGAATTGAATTACTAGAAGACGAAATTTTTGTTGTAGACTTTTTGAGAAAGTTTGAGGCAGAAATTTACAAATAAATCAAGCATTCCCATAGAGCTCGATGGAAATACTTGAAATTCAAAAAATCTCGTGAAGTTTTTCCACCAGGGACCATTTTGTCAGTGATTGATTTTACAGAAAACTACACATTTGTTCCACAAAAATAAATTCAGAGTGAATATATCATTCTGAACAAGTCTCCATGCTCGTCCATATTCTATATAGACATGTTGAACAAAACTTTTATCATATAGAAAGCATGAGTGAAAATTGACATATAATTAAAGAATATCACTTTTATATCAGTGACGATCGTACACATTATACATATTTTGTACAACATTGTTTTGGAAAAATTTATGATTCCTTGAAGAATCGTGGAATAACATTCAATGAACATTGGATATGGTCAGACGGATGCGCAGGTCAATTAAAATATGCACGATCATTCTTTTATTTGTGTTGTCTTCATAAGAGAACATGCATTAAACATTGTTGGAATTTATTTGAGACTAACCATGGAAAAGGAGAACATGACGGTGCAGGGGCATGCATAAAACAAGCACTTCGAAGATTCCAAATGAACCCATCTACAAGCCGACTTGTGTACGGGAAAGAAGTTGTTCAATGGTGCATCGCTGCTCTAAGCCATGAGACTAACCCATCAAGGGAAGTGCGAAGGTACATTCAATTTAATATTTATTGGAAATCTAATTTTATCATGCAATGATTATCTTTGATTGTATTTTGATATCATATTTACATTCTTCTTTGAATTTTCCATATAAAGGTTTTTCTGGCATATTGGGATCGAAGACGTAGATATATCAATTGGAAATGATGTTGAAACAATAAAAGGGACTCGAAAATTGCATTCAATTAAAACAAAGTCATCCAGAAATGTGTTTCCATTGGATAAAAGAAAATATTCTTGTTTTTGTCATGTTTGCATAGACAACACAAAATCCAATGACGTTTGTGAAAATAATATGTATGTAAATGATTGGAAACATACAGAGCTAAATACAAAGGGAAAAATGTCTGTTGTAATGTTTGAAGAAATACAATCAGAGGAAACTACAATATCATCCGATAGTGATCGAGTTTCTGATCTTGTTAGAGAAGGTAACATTGGAATTGCTTTCTAATGATTTAAAAATCTAGAAATAAATTTAAATATGTATAATTTTTTAAAGTTTTTTTTATTATGCAAGAGATGTTTTTGTTGTAATTGCACCTATTGACAACGATGAAAATGTGAAGTATTATTTGATGCATTGCACTGAACTAAAAATGAAATTAGTAGAAAACTAGAATGATCACGAATTTCAATATGAAAGAGGATATATTATACTGAAGGGTTATTTTTTCAGAAAAAATAATCAAAGTGGGGATTTTGTTTACTTTGAAGACGATGAACTTGATTTCATAAGTTGTCAATATAGTCACTTGGTGTGTGCAACACACATAAAGTTGATAGAGGTTCAATCAAAGAAAAAAACAAAAAATAAGAAATGGAAAATGTCAAAATCCGATCATGAACGGATTATTGAAGATGGCATTCCATTGGAAATTTTTTGATTGAACTACCCAACAATTTATTCTCTTTGGACTCAGCTAAAAATTGAGTTGCTTATGTTATTTATGCAAGTGTTTGAACATGTACAAATTGTTTTGGTACATGCGCGTGCTCTAGTACCAACTGAAAGTAGCTTTTCTATACATGTGCATTAATGAAAAATGTTACATGTATTGGATATATATATACATGTTCTAGAATGAAATTAATTTTTCAAGTAGTTTTACTATGTGCATTGATGAAAAATGATTCACGTACTCAATATATATGTTCTAGAATGAAATTTACCAATCTATAAATCAACAAGGCTACCTATTTGAGTGCATTAATGACATTGACCTGAATTCAAAAAACATATATGTACTTCTTATATTTCCAATCAAAATTAAAGGGATAAATACATATATCTACTTTCCTTTTTTTTCAATTAGAGCTCAATTGATATGGTTCGTTGCATTGAAAAGCTATGTTCTTCCTATTGGAAATTTTTTCACTCAAACAATAGTATGTAGAGATCAAAAGAAATCTTAAGATGCCAAATGTACTTCAACCATCCAAAAATTGAATTTTAAAAACTTTTTGGTTAAATCAAAACAATACTTCACATGGGAGTCTTCCATCTAGGCCAAATATAGATTGAAACCATCCAAAACTTAGATCAAAACATTTAACATTATATCAAAACATTTAACATTTAACATTAAATCAAAATTAAAGAGATAATGTACAACTTCTTTACTCTTTCTGATTAAATCAAAACAATAATTCACATGGGAGTCTTCCATAGGCCAAATGTAGATTGAAACCATAAAAAAATTAGATCAAAACATTTAACATTAAATCAAAATTAAAGGGATAAATACATATAACTAATTCCTTACTCTTTTTGATTAAATCAAAACAATCAAAGGGGGTCTGAATCAAAAAAATAGAAAAGGGGCTGCCTATAACCGGGAAACCAGCCTAGAAGATGTTGTCCAATATCAGGAAACTAGCAGACATAGAGTGTTCAGAAGCACAATGATTGCAAAACATGACAAAAGTTCAAAAAAGCTAAAGAGGACTTGACATCAGGCTAGCTATCGATGTGTGTAGGAGGATTCTCCTCCACAATTAGACCACTGTAGTCCTCTGGATCATCATCTACTCCCTTAGAGTGCTGGGACGAGCTCTCTGAAGTGGAAGAGTAGCCAGAGTCATCTTTGAGCTTTTTCTCCACACGAGCTGAGCTACCGTTGCTGGTGTCTTGGGGCTGATGGGTTGGGATGGTGGACTTTTTTCATTGCTTCCTGGAACCAGAGGCACCTTCATCTTGTGGCTTCTCTTGAAAAAACATAGAAATGGTCGTCGTAATTCGAGGTCTGACCATAGCGCTGGTGAAGTGAAGGTGCGCGACACTTCTTGCCGAAGGAGGGTTCTCACCTGTGTCATGGATTGAAAGAGGCGGGCGAGAGCTAGCACTCTTGCCCCCTCCACCTCTACCCCCACCTCCCCTTCTGCAACGCATCTGATGTCTACTCTTGGGAGTCTTCCATAGGCCAAATGTAAATTGAAACCATCAAAAAATTAGATCAAAACATTTAACATTATATCAAAACATTTAAAACATTTAAAATTAAATAAAAATTAAAGGGATTTACATTTTAAACATTTAACATTAAATCAAAATTAAAGGGCTTTACATTAAATGTAGATTAAAATGGTATCCAAAACTTATTTTTAAAACCTTTTGATTATATCACAACATTACTTCACATGATTAATTTACTTCAACCATCCAAAACTTGGGTTTTAAATTTTTTTGATTATATCAGAACATTACTTGACATGCCATCCAATTTTAGTTCAACTATCAAATAAAAACATTTAATATTATATCACATGTGCCAAATTTAGATTAAAACCATCCAAAAATTAAGTTCTAAAAACTTTTTAATTAAATATATCGTGCAACATTACTTCACATGCCATGACAATTATAGTTCAACTATCCAATAGAAACATTTAACATTATATCACATGTGCCAAATGCAAATTGAAACCATCCAAAACTTAAGTTTTAAATTTTTTTTGATTATATATCGTGCAACATTAAAAGATTAAACATTTAACATTAAAGATCACATGCCAAATGTAGATTGAAACCATCCAAAACTTGAGTTTTAAAATTTTTTTGATTATATCATACATAACATTACTTCACATGCCATGCCAATTATAGTTCAACTATCCAATAAAAATATTTAACATTATATCACATGCCAAATGTAGATTGAAACCATCAAAAACTTAGCTTTTAATTTAACAAATAATTATAGATCACAACATTACTTCACATTCCAAATGTACTTCAAGCGTCCAAAACTTAAGTTTTAAAAACAAAACAAGTTATAACACATCATTACATAGCATGCCAAATGCAGTTCAAAAGAAAAACATTAATTTATAGATGACAACATTACTAGTAGTTCAACTATCTAAAACTTAAAAGTTTTAAAAACGAAACAAATTATATAACAACATTAATTCACATTCACATGCCAAAAGTACTAAAACCATCCAAAACTTAAATTTTAATAAATAACAAAAAATTATAGATCACAACATTACTTCACATGTCAAATGTACTTCAAGCATCCAAAACTTAAATTTTAAAAACAAAACAAATTATAACAAATCACTACATAACATGCCAAATGTAGTTTAGAAGCAAAACAAAAAAAATTATAACACATCAGTACATAACATGCCAAATGTAGTTCAGAAGCAAAACATTAATTTATAGATGACAACATTACTAGTAGTTCAATTATCCAAAAATTAAAAGTTTTAAAAACCAAACAAATTATATAACAGCATTACTTCACATTCA
This sequence comes from Pinus albicaulis, assembly GCA_034641835.2. Lineage (NCBI taxonomy): Eukaryota > Viridiplantae > Streptophyta > Pinopsida > Pinales > Pinaceae > Pinus > Pinus albicaulis. The sequence goes on from CM076572.1 coordinate 112,967,827, forward strand.
CATGCCAAAGGTACTAAAACCATCCAAAACCTAACTTTTTGGAACAAAAAAAATTATATTAACACTGTAATAAAATATGTCCAAAAATTGTAGATCTCACAAGTATCAAACTGTATCAAGTTTTATATATATATATATATGACAGTGCATCTAGATAATATATAAAAAAAGTAAATTTAAGACTATCTAAATCTTGAAATCAAATATACAAATCAGGTCCATCAAATAGAGATGGATGTAGTGTTTTTCCTATCAGGGTCTCAATCCGCAACTATCATGTGAAGCATGGGAAACTTGTACACAATGCACATGTTCTTGAATATTAAAATTTGATGTTTTAAAAATAAGTGAGAATATATATAGAACTTCATATAAAAAAAAAAATATAAAAAAAAATCATGCGATACCTCATGAGGTTCCCTCTCCATTTGTTCACCTGCTACAAGTTCCCCCAACAGAGACATCGTGTGCGATTATGCAATGCTACATATACACAGTTAAATATATATATATATATATATATATATAATAAATGAAAATGCATGTACATATAAACGATATTTTCAATAATATTAAAGTTAAGACAACTTGTTGAAATGGCTAAAATGAATTGTATTTTAGATGTTTCCTATCTAAGTTCTTCCAAGAGGTCAACAATTAAAAAGTATTTAAATTTAATTCAAAAAATTTAAAATAACTCAAAATATAGATCTCTCTCTCTCTATATATATATATCTCTATTTTTAATGGAATTTTTTGAGGTGGAATATATATATATATATATATATATATATATATATATTAAACATAAATTTTAAACTTGTGAAAAATTGTCCATACTTGCTGATATTCTCTGAAATTAAAATTTATCTGGAAGAAGAAGGTACCACCATCTAAAAAACATTGGACGGAATTGGAATCTCTTAAAACATTTTATCATTATATATACGTACATGTACATGCATGCACAATTATTTATTTTAAAAATATCAATTAAAAAACACAAAAATTTGCCAACATATCTTGATGGTGAGACCCATCTGCATTGTTTGAACCAGAGGTCCCAAACGTGATATTAAAATTTTCGTCACTCATCATGCGTGACAATTGAAAATGGTGTTTTAACATATAATGATACATTTTTGTAAGATTAATGTACATACAAATAAATTTATACATGTACATACAAATGTATTTATTACAAATTTTACCCTAAGGTCATTAACACATACCATTCCCGTGCCCTCTTCCTCATGAAGAATTAGGTCTTGAAAACCATTACGACAATTTTTTGCATATATTCATAGATATTCAACATTCATGTTGTCAATCTCTACATCTGTACAATACACAAAATTGGCACGTGCATTTTCACGTGCTCTTTGTCGATTTAGACAAACATTGACTCCACTCAATCCACTGTAAACATTGTCGATCATGACATCCCTTGCTTCTCGACTTATTTGAGAAGTCGCATCCATCTCTGACCGCAAAGTTTCAACCCGAAAAGGTTGACTCACCAATGGTGACTCAGGGCGAGGCAACTCCACATCTCGCTTAGCACCCTTACAGTCATACAATCGACCTTTCCCCGGACAAAAAAATTCTGACGGAAGGTCATTGTAGTTGGGTTTCATACCCAAAAAAAATTATGCGTAAAACAATTGTGAAAAATAAACAGGAACCTCGTCATTCTATGGGAGCCTTCCATAGGCCGCAAGGTGCCTATCATACAAATAGTGAGCTATATTTGGGTGCTTGAAATATTTCACCTTTAGCATTTTTCTTTCTGGCCCTTCCTTGAAATTAAACATTGACTTCGCCATATCTCATGTAACATTTTGTTTTACATCCTCCCATTTATTGGGACCCATTACTATTTCCTTTCTCTTTCTTATCACTTCTACAAATGTATCAGTCGTTGGCCCAAGATTTTTGTACACATTTACAATATCTCTCAATGAATATGTAACTATTTCGAGGCTTTGTCGACTCTCAGCAGGTAGAGTCAAAGCCACAAGATCTCTCCACAATTTTTCTTGAAGTTTTTCACACATTTGTAAGGTGCATTGCGCCATGTTTGTTTCCCATGGTATATCAGAAATGTCAGCCAGATAAGATGTGGTGGGTAAACAACCTTCTTCTTGAATGTAGCATTCTGCCCTATGTCTATTTTGACCAATATTTGGAACATTTTCAGTCTCTGCATCAATATATATAAAATTTTGTATATTAGAAAAAACACATGTAAACAAATTTGTAGAAATTCAATGAAAAAAATATTGAAATTTATGGCAACCTTGACGTGGTTGGTAAGCATCTTCTCCACCCTGAAACTGTAGAGACCTAGAACGAACCTGTTGAGAAGCAAACCTAGAACGACCTTGCTGAGAACCAAACCCAGAACCACCAGTCATTGATTGGCCTCTGGGGGAATAAATATGACCACCTTCACGCAACCTGCTACCACTCATTGATGGCCCTCTAAGGGGATTTGAACCACCACCAATCTCTTGAGACGAGAGAGAAGCTTCATAAAAAAATACGAATTTATAATCAATTGAAAAATACATTCATGTGTACATATAAATACATGTACATATTCATTGATTAAATTGCGTGAACCATACCACGACTGGGTGAACCATGGGCATGCTCCATGGATGGAGTAGAGACCCTTCTCTTCTTAGCTCCTAAAAAATAAAAAATAAAACATATTAACAACTAATTTAACTCACAAAGTTAATAAAAAATCGATTCCATATGTACACACATGTATGGATATTTAAGATTATATTTAAATACCGTGAACATCCCCTGGTCCCTGATCCCCCATATGGGATTCTATTGATCTTCGTCGTTCATCCTCCATGATATATATATCCATTGGTGGACATTTACACAAAAGAAATTTTAGAAAATGAATTTGTAATTTAGTGTACACAAATTATTTAGAACACAACTTTCAAAGCACTATTTGATGTGTGAAACTCAATTTAAGCAAAAAAAAAATTACAAAAATGATAAGTTCACCAAATTGCGCTTTACATGGTGGGAGCACACTTGGTATTAAATTGAAAAAAAAACATGGTCATTAAAAAAGAAGTGAAACTACATTTAAACAAACTCCATTTAAACAAAAATTTGTTGAAGCCCCCGCATTTTAATTTTATAAAAATGGGAAGTTCACCACTTGTTGCAAATGTGAAGTTCACCAAGTTGCGCTTTACATGGTGTGGTGGGAGCACAATTGGTATATAATTGAAAAAATAACATGGTCATTAAAAAAGATGCATTTATAAGTACACAAAACACACATATCCAAGATATGTTACAATGTCCATCACTAAATTTTGAAGGGAAGCGTCTCAACACTAACTCATTTTTGAGAGATGAATCTTGAATTTTTGAAGAAGAGCATCTCAAAACCAATTCATCTTTGAGAGATGAATATTGCATTGGCATTGCTCTGTATAATTCTAATTCATCTTTGATAGATGAATCATGAATTGGCATTGCCCCACGCAATAGATCAACAGACATCTTATTCACATTTGTACAATGCCTTATACTAAAAAATTGAAATTGGCTAACAATATTGTTTTCTATTCCATGCAGTTTTTTTAGCCTTTCCTTTTTAACTTGGCACACGCCATTCATCTGGTTGCACACAAGTTCAGAATTGGTGAAAAATACAATTCCATTTGATCCATAATTCATCGTTGTTCCCAAGACTTCTATCAATCCAATATAATATGCCTCGTTGTTTGTTGTTATTCCCGGTATATTCATTTTCCTTTGGACGACTTTGCTAGTCGCAATATTGGAAAGCACATATGTAATCACTGCTTTCCCTGGATTGGGATAGCAAGAAACTTCTATGCATAATTTCCATTTTTCAACCATATTTAATGGTTTTCTTATCCCTGAAAAAAAAAATCAATAAAAAATATATATATGACATGGGAGAAATGACACAAGATCATGAGGTAAATGAAATGTGCATGGTTTATCTTAAAGTTTGACTTAAAAAGTTTATGGTCTAGAATTCACATCTAAAATTAATGGGAGGAAGCCTTTAGTTTGTGGGAGAAATGACACATGTACACAGTTTACCTTAAAGTGGTTGTGTTTTATGGATATTAAAATGAAGAAATTCTATTTAGATCTATTCCAGAGATTGATTGTAGGGGAATTTACTAGATATGTCACCTTTCATAAAAAATGAGATCTAGAGGCTACCTAGCCCTATACAGACTCTACCTATAAAACTTGTAGAAGTTAAGAAATTTACATTGACAAATTTACTTGTAAGAAATTTACATTGACAACATATAGAGATTCAACTAGGCTTGTGAAAAGTACAAGTGGGAAATGTATAATTCTACTTAGAAGAGTATTTGGTTTAATGGTTAAGCAAGAAAGAGTCGTTACTTTCTCTATCTAGAGTAGAAGTGGAATACATAGTAGTTACTTCTTTTTGAGTTTTCTGGATGAAATGGGCTCTACAAGATATTAAGGTAAATTTCTTTTTGAGTGAGTAGAAGTGGAATGTACATAGTATAGTTACTTATTTTTGAGTGTTTTGGATGAAATGGGCTATACAAGATATTAAGGTAACTTCTTTTTGAGTGTTTTGGATGAAATGGGCTATACAAGATATTAAGGTAAGGTAAATTTCTTTTTGAGTGTTTTGGATGAAACGGGCTCTACAAGATATTAAGGTAAATATATATATCTATTAAGTGTTTCGTGTTTCAATAGAAATGTAATAATAATTTCACAAATAAAATATTCTACTTCCTTCAATCACTATTTACATATCATCATAAAGTACCACATCCTCACACAACAAGTCTTTGAGAAAATAGTGAAGATGGAATACATACCCACAAAGCCTCTTGTTCGAGAAGCATTTGAATATGTGAGAAACAAATTAGGAATAGTTCTTGTAAATTATCTTGTTAGAGAACCATTTGAACATGTGAGAAACAAATTAGGGATAGTTCTTGTAAATTATTGTCACTTATTTGACTTCAAAATAAGAGCCTATGAAATTGAGTGAAATATCTATGTGGGAGAGTACACAATATCTAAGGGGGAGAATACAATATATTTGACTTCAAAAGAAGAGCCTGTGGAATTGAGTGCAATATCTATGTGGGAGAGTACACAATATCTAAGGGGGGGAATAGATATAAGGAATGAATAAAAAGAGTAACAAAAAGCATATGATTGTGTCAATAATTTGTAGTCAAGAAAGATAACAAAGGACCATCAAAATTGAGTGCAATATATATATGATCAAGTGTCAATAATTTGAAGTAGTCAAGAAAGATAACAATGGACCATCAAAATTGAGTGTAATATCTACATGATATCTATATGATCAAGTGTCAATAATTTCAAGTAAAAAAGGATAAAAAAGGACCATCAAAATTGAGTGCAATATCTATATGATTGTGTCAATAATTTGATAACTTGAATTAGTCAAGAAAGATAACAAAGGACCATCAAAATTGAGTGCAATATCTATGTGGGAGAGTACACAATATCTAAGGGGGAGAATAAAATATAAGGAAGGAATAAAAAGAGTAACAAGAAGCATAAGATTGTTTCAATAATTTGAAGTAGTCAAGAAAGATAACAAAGGACCATCATCAAATTCAAATTGAAAGATCAAGTTTTCTTCTTCATGAAGAATAAGCATTAACTAGGTTCATCATTTAAAGGGTTCATTTTTTAATGAAAAAATTTATGAACAATATGGAATGAATCATTGTACATTATGATAAATCTTGTATTTAAATAACATTTGATCTATGAATAAAAAAGAAAATGGGATCATCTCTTCATATATATATGTGTGTGTGTGTGTGTAAGAGATAAATAAAAAGCAAAGGTAATTGATGAAGGGCGAAACCCACTATTCTCAGCTTTACTCCTTCAACCATGGTTACAAAACCAGTGGAATACCCCACTCTATGATCGAATAAATAAATACTCAAATTTTAGTTTAACCCCAAAGTTTGACTTAGGCTTCACCCCTTATGAGAGCGCAAATCAACATTCACCTTTTCTAACCTAGCCACACTTCTATATGTCTCTTAATATTTCGAATTCAACAAACAAAGGCCCTAGCTGCCAATCTCATACTTTAGCCTTGCTTATGGAATTTCTATAAACAAATGTGTCAACATATATATTTTTCTTCAACCAAGGTTTAAAACAACATATAAGACCTCGCACTGGATTTTAAGCCATAGGGAAACCATGTATAAGAGTATTCGGGCCCCACGCTTACGTCCCAATCTTACAAGGGTCTACACCCCTAGCCATGTAACGTATATAGCATTAGAACCAATTTTTCAGCATAACATTCTCACAACTCATAACCAAAGGTCCAACCATATTAATAACCCATCTTATCAAAGCTAAATCCTATTCGACTCTTCATAGCTCAAGTCAATACTATCACTCTATCCACACAGATGTTAATATCACAATAATCTCACCATATAAACATATTATATATCTGGACCCCACATGCCAAATTATTAAATTAATGATTTTCAATGCAGATCAATGGACCATAACTTTGTTAACTCCACAAACCCATCCAACGGTTGTGACGATGTCGGATCGATTTGGATGATCCGATGGATGGGATCTAATATTGCATTTTTTTCCTCTCAAACTTTAACGTGCCCAAATTGCGTGATAAAAAAGGTTTTGCGAAACTGCCTGAGGCCACGCATCGATCGATGGGCTATATCGTGTTTTTTTATTTCAATATAGCTTACCATTTTAATTTAACGTGAAAACCATGGGTTTTGGGATCAAACCTCCTTTCGTTCGCATGGTTCCACTATTCCACTACATTCTCGGTTCCACATTCCTCTAGGGTCTTATGCATACGGTTAATTCTCCACAGATTCACTGTTTGACGGCTTTAACCATAGAAATTGACCTTTCGGATCTCGCTTTGATGGTTGTGAATTAGTAATTCATGGCACCAACGGACTCCCAAATGATCAGATCCTTATACACCCAAAATAATTGCAAACTTTATATTAGACAGAGAGGGCTTGGATTCAATTCGAGTTTCGGAACCACAAGCTTTTAAATAGAGATATCAATTCAACCACACACAGTCTCTACTTCAGCTCATTAACACAGAGTTTCAAAAATTTCCACAAAACTCAAATCTTCCTTATATAATTTCGACCAGTATACATTTGAGTTTCACGCAGGACTTATAAAAAAATGTATACAACTGGAATCAAATTAGAAGGCATTCACTTACAACCTCATATTAGGCCAAATCTTCAATTACAGAGGCCTTCTATTACTACTTTGCGCTATCCCTCAACAAAACACTCTACTTAATGCCTTTTGGCTTAGAAGATAATGAATCGCTTCATTTTCCTCTAACAGCTCGACAAACTCTAACTTTAGACAAAATAACTAATGTGACTGAACTGATACTAGTCTCTTCACATTCCTAACTACTCATTTCTCTCTTGTTCTCTGCAGTTAGAGAACATTTACAATTATCACTTTTTATTCAAAAATACTAATAATTACAAGAGGATTTAGAAACATGAGACCCCTATGTCTCATAAAAATACAAAGTGCTTCAGTGTGCCTAATGCCCCTGCATCAGACTCCCAAGGTTCAATTTTTTCATGATCTCCTGATCATGTGTCTTTAATCTCTGCCTCCTGGATCCTATACTTTGTTTTTCCGCTGCCCAGCAGTTGCATCATCCTTCATTTACATTTCCCTAGGTCTCCATATCATGTTCTGTAATCCACTTCGAGTTATACTTTCAAAATCTGTTTTCACCTTTCCTTTACAAAAATCCTTCTGCTTCCTGGCTACTGTCTGCTGGATCAGTCTTCTGGTGTTTCCAATTTCCATGTCTAGCTTATCTTCTAGCTGGAAACTCCTCTATCTACTACAACTTCCTTTACCTTCTACTACTGTCAACATTTTTTCTCTTGTTGTCCCACATGCTACTAACATTTTTACCACTCCTGCAGATGTCATTCCCCATGTTGCTTCAGCTGCCACCATGGGTGTTGCTGCCTCCCAAACTTCCTGTCCCTCTACAACACCTTTCTTTTGTTCATCATCTGTAAACTCATTCTTAGAAAACAAATCACCACTTAATGCTCAATCTGTAGTAACGTACTCATTTAATTTTCTGTGCCTACTAGTAAGCCCAATTAGACTCTGCAAACTAATATCTTCTTCTCTTTCCTTCACAGCTTTAGGCATCTTTTCTTCAGTGTCTGAAATTCCTTCCCTTTGCATACTTTATCCAAGCAAACAATTTAGCCATATTTCTTGTACGCTCATATCATCCATATGCTGAAATCTGGATTCAACATCTTCATCTTCTGTCAGCATGGAATGTTGATTCCTCCTCACTTTAGCAGCTTTTAAAATATTCTCTCCAGTCTGCTTTTGGCCCATCAGGATAGCCAAATATTCTCTGTCATCAGCTGTGACAAATTCCCCCATATGAGACATGGCTGTATCATCTTCCTTCAGCAACATTTTTTCTTTTCCCAAGACAATTCCAAAGGATGAATTGTCTTCTGCATCACCTATACACATAAGCAAATTGTCAATTTTAAAACCATGAGACCCAATGGTCTCAATTGATGACCCAGTCACCAATTCTTCCTTTAGCAGTTCTAAGCCTCTTTCAAGACTCAGAAACTCTTCACTGTCTTTCTCCTCATCTGTCAGAGTCATTTCTACTACTCCAATCACTATGTCCAAATGATGATCCTTCACTATGTTTTCAGCCAACACAGTTTCCTTCTTATTCACCTCTCTGACAACTTCCAACTGTTGTTCTTCCTCATTCTCTGTATTATTAACACATGAATCATCACCAGTAAAATTCCAAGGTCTCAATACCTTCTTCTTTTCTGCAACACACTAGTATGTTGTTCAGAACTCCCCTTTAAATCCCCTGTCAGCATCTCAGTATGCTGATTTGCATTCCTCATGAGACTGTCAGCTAGTCTCCTCTTCTTTCCAACATATGTTTCATGAATTCTCTTCTATTGTGATTCATCAAAATGAACTCCTTCATTTTGCTGAATCATTTTCTTCTTATCCTCTATTTGTTTATTGTCATTCATGCCAAATTTTCTGCCTTGTTTCTCCAGCAGCTTATCTTGTGCATAGGTCCTCTGCTTCTCCAATTCTCTTCTTTGAAAATCTAACCTACTATACAATTCAACTAATTATATAGGAGTATATTTTGGGAACCTTACGCAACCCTTTATGCCTCTGCTTTCTCTTGACCAATCCTCTGTTGGTGCTTCTCTCTCTACTTCATCACTCTGCTGAACATCTTCATTGGACTCTTCAGTCTTCATCTCTCCCTGAGATCTCATTATCTCAACATTGATCTGAAGAAATTTTAGATTCAATGTCTCCTCTTAATTAACAAACTCTGAAGCTTGTTCATCTTCCAGCGGTATACCTGCAAACATACACAACTTTTTAGTTTCCAAATCACAAGACCTTTCAGTCTTGGCTTCTTCCTCAAGCACTTCTTATTGAACAGATCTGCACATGGAATCTTCAATTTACATCCTTGACTCAAGAACTCTGGGTTCTTCTTCCTCTGTGGATTCTATCATCACTTCACATTTGTCAGACTCAAAAACACAAGCCCTTACATCATCTGGACTTGTCCAACAACTCAGGAAATCCTCAATGACTTCCTCTTCAAAAAGAAAAGCTTCTTGCTGCCTCAAGTCTTCATCATGACTTACAAGATCTCATGTAGATCTCCACTCTTCATCTATGCTCTGTTCTGCTTCACAAGCAGAAATTTCTTCTTTCAACTCAGCTGCTCTGAGTTCTTCTCTCAATAGGGAAATCTCCTTTTGCCTCAACCTCAACTGTAATGGTTGCTATTTCACATTCTTCCTCATGAGACAACCAACTCTCTGGCTTTCTTCTGTCATCCTCTCCAGTTTATAAAATTGTTCTGTAATCTCAGCTATCTCTTCCCACCATTCTTCATCAGTGGATCTCTTCTTCATGCAATTTTCTTTAGCATCTTCTTTCTTTCTTCTGTTGTGACCTCCCTCAGAAACTCTGCAATCTCTTCTGTGGATATCAGTAGCCGTTTTCTCCTACAAGCTGCACTAAGTCTCTGCAACAACAAATCCTCTTGTTGCAACTCACCTCACCAATCCCTTCCTCTGGATCCGGATTTTGGAAATTACTGGTCCCCTGTCTATTGGAACCTTCTAAGCACCCTCTTCTGCTCTTCCTAGGCTTCACCCTACAACTTTTCTCAAGAACACCTTTGTTCTCTTCTCCTTCAACCTCTGTTGGGAATTCTTCCAGGTTCTGCCACACTTGTCCTTCACTTAGAGTCCCTTACTGGACTCTTCTATCACTGCGCTCAAAGTTGTGATCTACTTCTGCTGAGATGTCTTCAGTTGTCTACACTCTGACTTATGCAAAAAATCCTTCAACCAGAGTTAAACACTGCAATTGTCCTCTTTATCTAGCCTCTAGCTGAATATCAGGCTCATTGCCTTCACTATCAAATTCTGTATTTATCTTCCTGCAACCACAATTCTTCAATTACAATTTCAAATCAGATTTAAAATTATTTACCTACAATATCTCTGCATGATCTTGTCTTCCACTCACTCTGCAAATCATGTTCACTGTAATTCTGTGTGTCCTTATTGACTATCAGATCTTAGAATCTGATCTTTCTTCCTCAAATCTGTAGTCTTCAAAACACTTTTCCTCCAATCGGACTCTGTAATTCTGCAAGCACCTTCATTGTATCCCTGTAGGATGCAATATCTATCAGTCTTCAAAAACCTGATCTCTTTTCTTGCATGCAATTAATTCAAAACCTGAACTTCAAACAGAGCTACTCCTGATGCTCTGATACCACTCGATGAAGGGCGAAACCCACTATAAGCAAGTTCACCTTTCTTCACTTTAAAACCCTGAATAAAAACTTACAACCATAGTTTGTTTTCCACATAATCGGTTCCAAAATTGTTCTAAAACCCAAGCATATCAATTGAATAAAACCGCTCTCCGTCCTAGGGTAATGTGATACCAGTGGTTTCTCTTTTCAAAAACCGCTCCTTGAATTTCGTTTGCATGCATTTGACCATGGAACTCCCTCACAGCTTTCTAACTTAACTTTCAACCTACACCCAACACATTTAATGAGGTCTTCTGTGTTCCAGGATTTAACCTTGGCTCCTTCGAACCCGTCCTTCTCAGTTTACAACTAATGAACTGGATTAGTTACCAGTTGATATAAATCGAAGGAAAATAGAGTTTATTCGATCGGTTTATGCAGAGGGCAGTAATTAAACAAACAACGGAATTTAATGATCATTCATTCTCAAGCATAGAATCGAAATTCAATTCGATTTCTTTCAATTCCCTCACGAAGAAATTAACTACATGAAATTCCTTCTTCACACATAATTTATGATTCAAATTCTACGTAGCAATTACAAGCCGAATGGGATTTCGAAGGATGAAATCCTCCTTCACATAGAGAATTTATTGCGTCCAACTATACACAGAGAACGTGGATTCAATGCATTCAGAAATAGATATTTAATGCATATATATAACCGTAAATGAATACAAATTGACACACAGAGATCCACATAATAAGTCCTCTATTATATACAAATATCACTTACAAACATCTAAGGCATTTCAGCCTTAGTCCAGTTCTTTTTTCTGGTTACACTGCGCCTCGCCCCCTACCTCTCACTCATACACACAGAGTCGCTCTTATAGAAATTTACAAAAGTGTCAAGAATCGTTTAAGATCCCCAAAATATCTAAACAACCCTTCATCTTCTTGATTATGCATACATGGTAGATCATCACTTAATCAGTTACATAAAATTCAGCATCGGTTCAAACAAATTTTGCCCCAATTTAGTGAATGTTCGTGTACCCGCCTGTTCAACTTTGGATTTGAATTTGAATTCAAATCAGCTCATATGCCCCTGCATCAATAATTCCACCAAGCCTAAAGGAGCATGTCCTAATACATTAAATTAAGTTTGGTTTCTAGAAGCATTAATCATGAAGAGTCATGAGATCCACATTTCAACCATACTATTTGCAAGTTAAAGGAGCATGTCATAATACATTATTATGTTTGGTTTCTAGAAGCATTAATCATGACTTTTCTTTGAGATCCACATTTCCATCATACTGTTTGCAAGTTCACATTTCCATCATGCCATTTGCAAGTTCTATATTAATATATGTAGTCTAATAACTAATTAGAAAGTTGTGATGTCCTAATACATTATTATGTTTGGTGTCCATCATACTATTTGCAGAATAGTATGAAGATATGTAGTCTAATAACTATACAGTCTAGCCCATACAACATATAACGGCCTTTGATAGTATGAGCATAGAGTTAAAAAATAGAGAGGCCTCCCAACAGAGTTCCACCTGTTCATCAAGGAAAGCAACATAATATCAGAAGTGAAATAGTGACACCACTGAACATATGTGAATTTAGAATGATTTCAACTCTTTTTTAAAAGGAGAAAAAACCTTGTTTCATATATTGATAACATTTCATATACAAAATCCTCTTGATATACCCATAACAGGTTATCAAGTATAAAAGATCAGATTCTGTCTCATACAGAAATACATTATAGCAGTATAAAAGACAATATGTAGTCACATATAAAAAACAATATGTAGTCACATTACAGAAATACATTACATGTGAATTTATAATGATTTCAACTCCTTTTTCAAAGGAAAAAAAACCTTGTTTCATATATTGATAACATTTCATATACAAAATCCTCTTCATATACCCATAATAGGTTATCAAGTATAAAATATCAGATTATGTCTCATACAGAAATACATTACAGCAATATAAAAGACAATATGTAGTCACATATAAAAGACAATATGTAGTCACATTACAGAAATACATTACAATAGTATAAAAGACAATATGTAGTCACATTACAGCAGTAGATCATTCTAGTTCAATCATTCCAGCATTGAGGAATCACAAGAAGGCTCAGTAAAGACATAAGCTTAATAGTGGTGGTAAAATTCCATGCACAAGGCGAGAATTAGCTAGAGCGGATGAAATTGATGGATCCACAGGAATAGTAACAACTGTAGCAACCGAATGCATATCATACTACCAAAAATTCAGCATACACCTTATAGAAAAAGGTAATGAAATTTAAAGCATAATTAACAACATAGATGCTTTGTTTGGAATTTTGGGGTTTCTCGTTCCCACTTGGTTGTAAAGACAAAATTTCTATAGCAATGAGTGCCTTGAATTCTACATGACACCAATCAACTCAAATTAAAACCAATAATTCCAAAAGGTGCATTTGCAGTAACAGTCCAAAGTTAACATAGAAAAAGAAATCCCTATATATGCAAGTGAACCCCCATATCTAATGGACTCTCCTGAAGCCCAAGGTTACTTCTTACATGTGGAAGGGAAGTGGAGTGCGATTTGGGGCTGCAAGAGAAGTGGGCTTGCATGGTAGCGTCGATCAGAAAAAGAATGGACAGCAATCCAGTGAGGCTTCTTCTAGCAAGGTGGTAGCCACCAAGTGGTGGAGAACTGGAAGAGGAGACTGAGAAGTAGCTGTTCCCTGGAACTTGTGATTCACAAAGTGGAAATTTTATGTTTCAACGAGGGCTTTTAATTTCAACAAAGGTTCTTTTTACAACAGTTCCCTAAAATATGTGGGACTGACTTAGGCATCCAAGAATCATCTTAACAAGAAAGACATTAGTGCTACCAAAGTTGTCGAAAACAATTTATATGAAAAAAAATAACATTTTGGACTTGGCATGACATGCACTAGGGTTAATTAGTACTAATGGAACCTGTTGATTGTCACCATAATTGGTAATGAATAATTCATGCATATTTCAATGTATCATTTTGCGTAACATATTCTTAATAACATAGGATTAAGAAGAGAAATACCTGGTAGTTCGCTCGCTTGAATTCACCGCAGATAATCACCAACAGCGTGGACAAAAGCATCCCCAGACCAGCAGCAGCACAGAAATAGAAAAACGTGCGAAAAAACAAATCAAAGAAACACAGACGTGGTAAAAAAATGAACTTCATGGGCGATATATTTATAAGAACTAGTTCAGCTGAACTATTTTAAGAGTAAAAGTTCGACCAAACTCAAATTTCACCTGAACTTTTGTTGCCGGTTTTCCCATCTCCAAAAAAAATTATGTTTTCCCACGCCGTCAGTGTGCGAACAATCTAAACAGAAGCATGAGTTCACCCAAACTTTCTCATAAAGTTCGGCCGAACTATTTCCAGAAAAAAAAAATTTGCCCCCGATTCTCATAAAAGTGTAACCCAGATTCACATTTCCGCCCTTGAGTTTATAATATTATTAATCCCTTGATTTTATAATAATAATAATCGCTTTGGTTTATAATATCAATCCCAAAATTTTATGATATTAATCTTTTTGTTTTTAATATTAATTCCTATGTTTATAATATTAATCCTTGGGTTTATTAATCTCTTCGGCTTATAAGCTTATAATATTAATAGTCTCTTGGGTTTATACTATTAATCTAAATTATTCATAATATTAATCCAATGAATTTATTAATTCTTTAGGCTTATAGTATTAATAATACAAATACAAGAGTAGTAAGAAGAGCAGTGATGGGACTCCAAATTACACACAAATTCAGGCTCATATAACCTCTCTTAGTCACATGAAGGCTATAGAAAATTGCTAATAGAAAATTCAAATGAGACTTTAGCATTATGTACTAGGACCAAAAATAATTAATATGCTAGTCTATACAATATTGTGAATGTAAACAGAAAATTTTAATACAACATAGAATAGAACTGAAAACATAAAAACTCTACTATGTTGATTATGAAAGTTAGAAGAACTATGATAAAGACAGTAAAATAGTTTTTTCTAACCCTTCAGAACTAGTTAAGAATAGAGAATTGAAAAGGTACTCTGATAGCTAGAATAGATTTCTGTAACTGATGAAAATTTAGAAAAGTAAGGTACAGGATTAATACATATAGATAATTAGTATTAACATGAATAAGAGATCCGAAAACATAAACATTTCTGCGTATTCTAAATAAGGATGTAAAATATGTATGAATGGAAAATGCAAAGATCATTTAATTATTGCTTTACATTCAATGTATAATTCAGTAAAATATTTTAAACTCGCATGTATACATATATATATAGTTAAGCTAACAGGACTATATATATATATATATATATATATATATATATATATATATATATATATATCATTGATATTTAATAATTCTAGTTAGCTAAAAAGTGATTTGAGGCAATAATCACTATAGATACATAACAATAACAATATTGATGAAAATCCTAATTGAATGGTGATACAATCAGAGCATGAATATACTATTCTTGCCAATACGTCTTAGAGACAACAAATTGATTGTAGAGAAACGTTTTTTTCTTTTTATATTAAAACTGCAATTTTAATGGAACCAATATACCAAAACAAAGAAAGAGTTCTTACGAATAGAGGAAATTGATACATATCTTTATAAAGGAAATTAAAAGGAAAAATTAATTAGTTCAGTGTTATTACAATGAAATTATTTTAAAGAAAAAATTTATAATGTCCAATTACAAGCCATTCTGTACTGTGAAAACAATACTCAGTGTCGTCATCATTCCAAAATGAAAAAAAAAAAAAAGCAGGGAAACTTCCATACAATTTTCCATGACAAAATGTCGAATCAAGCTCAAGAGATGAAGACCCACCTGTAGGGACAAAATAGAAATCATTTAATAATAGCGGAAACCCCATAACAAGATTTGATTTACAAATTTGATAGGTAGTATACAGCTAAGTAATGTGGTTGCCTGCACTTAGAAAAAGAGAGTAATTTATATAAAGTAAACGTATGAGGAATATGAATAGAAGCACACCAAAACTGCTATCAAAATATAGAGGAGGAAATTATTTTCATACCTTAATGGTATGAATTTCCTTACGTCCCTAGAAAATATGGCAAATCACAAACAATGAATTAGTATGAGACCGGAAATGGTAAGTAGAGGGTTTTCCATGCTACAGAAATAAAAATGGGAGAAATTTTATGTTGTATAAATCAAATTAACTGAAATAGATTACAGAAAACACACATACAATCAGACACAAAATATTGGCAGAAAAGAGGCTTAAGCCTCATGGTATTCTCATCATTCTCTCTTATTAAAAGAATTTAGCGTTAAAATTTAAATAGATGAGAGACAATGTCTTAAGATAGTTCATGCTATCTTAGACTCCTTTGGTTGAGATAATTTCTCACCAAACACCCACCAAGATAGGAGTTACTAAACAAACTCCAATATTTGAGGAACAACCCAAGAGTTAGGCACATATTCCTAACTTGGAATATTTAATTAATTAATTTGTGTTTGGATTTATTATTTTTTTGTGAGAGAGGCTAACATTCTCCCCTTCAATGATAAATCCAAAATAATAACGAGGAACAATCTTCCAAGTTCTCATGTTGATCCTCAAAAACCTTCCCTGAAAAAACCGCCAAAGATGGATGTTGAAAAACTACAATCTGAAGAGACCATGAGTCAGCTGCATGTCTGATTCATCTCTGAATTTCTCTTGAAAACTCCATCACGTGCCAAGTTGCAAAATTATCCATCTGTCCTTTGCATGAAATCAGCATCCTTTGTCCACTGATTTTTTTTTTTCAAAGCCCACTGGCTGATGATGTCAAAAACAACTCATTGTTGCTTTTGCTGTGCTGAAAAGATACTCATTGCTTCTTTTATGTCGATTGTCCACTAGCGAATTTGTTGATGCCCACTGGTTGTTGAAGATGCCCACTAGCTGCTTTTGCTGGTTTTGTCGAGACTTTCAGTCTGAAAACCATTGTCAAACTCATTGACATTTTCCTCCCTTTGTTTGCTGAAAGGAGAGACACTTTGCTGGAAAGTATTCCTGAACTCCCCACCTTTAGGTGTAGGATTTTTACACTGGTGTACTCCCAAATTCAACTGCATGAGAGTAACATCATCTTTTCACTGTTGGCTGCACTATGTCTGATTGTATTCGATTGTAGAACTGAGACAATCTGTTGACTGTGGATGACCATTTCTAAGGTTCGTTCCATTCATAATGTGTCTTCAATCTGGCTAATTGTTGTTGGTTGTGACATTTTTCCAAGGAAAGATTGGGCTTGCCACAATGGCGACAAGGATGGAGATCAAAACATTGATCTTCCATATGACCGATTCTTTGACAATGAGAACATTTCGGTTTGATTTCAAGTTCAGGTTGTGTGCAATTTTGTTTTTCTGCAACTTTGGGTTGTGTGCATTGCTAGTTATCTGCAACTTTCTCAGAACCTACTGAGGTGAGTTGTGCAATAAATCATGCACTGACGAACTTAATTGGCTTGGAATAATCTAGGATATGAAATTTGGTGTCATCATTGACATATCCTAAGCCTCGTCGATTCTTGTTATTTTGAATTTCTTCCCATGGCTTAATGATGGACTTGGAAGAAAATGGAACTGGAACAACTTCGACACTTGAAGTTGTTTGAATGAATGAATCAGCTGGATGGTTCAAAGACTTGAAAGTATCACTCTTTTCTTGCAATTCATTCCGTTGAAGTTGTGAATCGAGTTGAAGAAACTCAATAGTTTCATGTGTTTGTTGTATATGCCGTGAAAGATCAGCAAGAGTTTCTTTTCTGATGTGCACCATGTCTTCATCATTGGAGATGATCAAACTATGAAGAATGTTTAACAAATAAATATGTTGCACCATTGGAACTTGCTCAATTGAAATCAGGCTCTCTTGTCGAGGATGTTTTGTTTTGAACTATTTCACTTGATTTCGGTAATTGAATGACAGGCTTGCTTGCTATGTGGCTTGAATGGCAAGCTCACTTTATTTGTTGCTTATTGCACTTGCTTGGAACACTTGCTAGAATTGTAGAATTTTCTTGCTTAAACTTTGGAATTCACGCTCGCTTGATGATGATCAAATTTTCTTGAATGCTCACTTAACTTACTTGATGACTTTACGCTCACTTGAATGAATAGCCACGCTCGCTTGTTGTCAATCTCAACTTTCTTGATTTTTTTAACTTGTTTGGTTTCTTTGATGGTTGCTGCAATGAACTTCATGATGGCTCGCTTGATGGTTTGATCTTTGTACTGACTTGATGCAAATTGCTTCAATGAATACTCACGCTCGCTTGCAGGAGATGTAAACTTGTTGCTTGTTTTCTTTAAAAAATCGTGCACTCACTTGATTTTGCATAAAGGAAGGGTGTCAAACACTATCGACAATGCACCCAAGAAATCTTACAATGATTTTAATGATTCACTTAAAACAATGAATTCCCTTGTCCTCTTAAAAATTCATTAACAATGTTTTTTTAATGATTCACTTATAACAATGAATTTGATTACAAGTTCTTAAATGGATTTGTTGATGTAGAATTTGCTTTGAAAACGCTGGAGTTTCCAGATTCATGAACTTGATTGTATTGAGTGAATTTTCCTGTTGATGTAAAATGTTGATGTTGACAACTTTGATTATTTGTTGGAGTGGCGCAAATGCATGTGTTGAGTTTAATTTTCCTGATTGCAGCTATTTCATTACATGTGTTGTTCTTGCTGATATTGAACTTTATGTATGCGATATTAAATGAAATCATTGATTTGTCACAACTAGACACAAATCAAAAAGCAACAACATGAAGCCATAAAAAACATGCGCCATCACAAACACACATGGTGTACCTAAGATCCCCTTATTCAATTTCGGGTGGATATAGGACACAAGTACCAAAAAATATGTCTTTATTAAGTATTGGATTACATCATATTTCATATTTTACAACATTTCCACTGAAGCGTTCTCAAAAAATGAGAATCAGATGCTCACAAATTTTGGAAACAAATGTCTTCAAAAATCGTGTGCAGTGATCGCTCACACCTTATTTCTCCAAATTACAACTTATTACTCCACTTTAAAAATCACACTTATCTCTCCAAAAATTTCAAAACATCACCCTTATTACTCCAAAAAAAATAATGTCATGACAAAACAAAGCACTTACTCCAGTCACTATCTCTCCTCCCTTCACTCACTTTATTTTATTTATAATGCATAGCTTAAACCTTTACATTCATTTTACCAAACTTGTAAAGGCTATAAAAATCAAGTCACTTATCTATCCTTACAAATAAAAAGTGATCATACTAACTCCCTCTCTCTTTTAATTTGACCTTTTAATTCCTTTGATATTTCTCAAAAAAAAGAATTTATAATGTCACTTTTCAAAAAGTGAATTTACATTAAAATACTCTTCAAAGCACTTTTTAATGTAATCTTCAAATACTTATTTATGCTTAACTCAAATGTAGCTCAAATGTAAGAGCACGAATAATGGAAGGAGGGTATGCATAAAGATAATACCTTTGATAATGGACAGATTGATGCTCAATCTCAAGTACTTAAAGCTTAAATAATACCACGCTCCACACTTGCTTTTAATTATGCACATTTTTCTCAATTTTTGGCTTTACACAGCGCCATTCCATTCAACGTAGACTTTGCTCAGCCAATAAACCAAGTAATTGCTTTTGGTTCTTTCATTGTCTTCTCCAAATCCTCCATCATAACTCACCAATTTTTTTTATGATACTGCATTCCCCTGAATACACTGCATTCGAAAAGTCTATGTGATGACCTCTTCACACGTTGGTTCTCTTCCTCAACCTCTGCAGCAAATGGAATCAACTACCCAAGAAGCAGTGAAAAACAAAAAAATTACATACTCATGTGCATCTCAGTGGTTGTTCAATGAAGCAGCGTCAAAATATAAAGAAATCAAGATTTATGAAGGCTTTCTACATGATCTGCTATTTGAGTCAGAAAGGGAAGAGACTGCGGGCGATATCATTAATTGGAAGGAAAGCAGATGTATATCAAAACATACATGATGTAATGCGAATGAAATTTATATCTCCGACCTCACCACATATAATGCAACGCCTACCATGCGTAAAGCCCAAGGCGTGGTCGCTGTGGCATGGACATTCAACGTTGCAGTGATAGTGCACTTCCACATTGGAGTTGATCTCAATTCGATCGTATGTAATACTTCTACAATTAAATCTCAGACTACACCATATAGAATGTAACACGATTCGATTCATACCATATACATACAAATGTTGACAAAGGATCTTGTAAATGCTATCTATGGCAGGAACTACATCTTAAAACCATTTGAGCCATATTTTATTCCACCTCCGACAATGTCACTCAACCTGCAATATCATTCGACCTTCAGCATATCATTTGAATGTTTATTGCAAACATAAGCATGCATCTATCACTCACAATGAAATCGACCTACGTAGTTTCCAATCGGTGGCATGTAACATAGTCAACTATATCATGGCACGTAATGCATCACATTCATAATGCATCAAACCTGCGTGTCTTCTCAAACAGCATCAAACGCACAGTGCATCAAACCTGCGTGTCTTTTCAATACATAGCTCAGTACTTTAGTATAACAACAATAAGATATATTCATACCGCCTTTAAAATCCGCCTTCAGTTGTTGTCTTGGGTTTGCACGCAGAGAATCGATCAACTGTGGTCCCTCATTGCCAAGATCGCCTTCGATCATACACAGTAACAACTGTATACAATAATTCGGACTTTACAACTTCTATCTCACCATTCTCACACATGGTATCGAAACGCCTCTTGCAGACATAGCCACAACATTTTTCAATCTCTTGCACTCATACACTCATATACAGAATAAATATTCATGTATAAATTGCAGATTTATCTCGCCACATAACTTATCTCCCGGCTCTGATACCACATGTAGAAATCAAATTAACTGAAACAGATTACAGAAAACACACATACAAAATCAGATACAAAATCTTGGCAGAAAAAAGGCTTCAACCTCATGGTATTCTCATCATTTTCTCTTATTAAAAGAATTTATTGTTACAATTTAAATAGATGAGAGACAATGTCTTAAGGTAGTCTGTGTTATCTTAGACTCCTTTGGTTGAGATAATTTCTCACCAAACACCCACCAATATAGGATTTACTAAACAAAATCCAATATTTGAGGAACAACACAAGAGTTAGGCACATATTCCTAACTTGGAATATTTAATTAATTAATTTATGTTTGGATTTATTATTGTTTTGTGAGAGAGCATTAGATATGCATAAAAAAAAATAGAACCGGATATACATAGCAGTCAAAATAGTAGGAATCTATCCTGCTTAAATAAATTATCATAAATCTATATATTGAAAATCAAAATTGGCTAAACATATAGGAAACGCCATAATGAATCTTACCAACGGATTTATATGTCAAAGACTGCAAACTCCCAGTCGAGAAAGTGTCGAAAGAATCCAATTCATACGAATGACCAGAAGGGCTGTCAATTAACGGAGGAAGAACTTCTATTTGCTTAACGCATAACTGAAGATGCACACAACAAAAACAAAAGAAAAATTTTAAGACAAATAGTCACCTGGAGATATGATAAATTAATGCAGAGATTTCTGAGATATAAGATTGAACCAGTAAAGTTAGAAAATAATAGAGCATAAATGACACTTACCATCCATTGAAATCCCTGAAAGGAATTGAGTAGCTCATGTTGTAGGGAGTTGGCGTAATGAAAGTGATAGTTCTACTGTCAATACACCCGACATACAAGCTTTGGCTCTTGGGAGGGAATGAAAAGAGTAAAAAATACAATTGAATTCACTTTTTAAACCAGAAAACTTCATCAAACCCTAATGATTCTCAATCGTAAAAGTGTCAAAGGATTAAGGTTCTCACACATATCACCGTGTAGAGAAGTCGAAATGAACCATCACGTGATACAGTACCGAAGGAATCACGTCAATGGCAGAAGAATTTAATACGTCAGACGGTAAAGTAATGGAAACGTATCCCCAAGAAAATTCACTGGTCTCAAAAATTGGGGTCGTGAGCTGGCCTCATTAATACTTTCCCAAAGTATGAAGGATAGTTAGGTGTAACTCTAATTACGTTAGGTCTAAATAGGTTAATGATATGACAGTGTCATAAGGACTATGCATTCGATTTATTATCGTAATATTTATTCGAAGCTAATCTAAAGGTGTCAAAGGGAAACCTTTATTCCTATCTAAGTCATATGACATGGGTTAATAAAGGAGATATAAATCTCGAAAGCCTTGGTATTAGAATATGCAAAAGAATTCAAGTTAAAATTAATAATTTCAATATGTGAAATATAATTAATTTCCTTTATATCTGTATAGGGTTGTGAAATACATTACTAAGTAAACCCTTTGGTGAGGTGTAGATTCAATAGAGGGAATTTGGTTATAAGAAGAATTTGATATATATATATATATATATATATATATATATATATATTCCTATGTATGTTAACCAAGGTAATATAGAATAGAATGAAATAAATTAATAGGTCAAGAGTATTGTGGTCAATAGCAAATCAAAATACTAAAAATCAAAAAGAGAACTAATGATTTTAGTATTAAGTTAAGAATCAGGTCGATTAGTGATGAAAAGATTATCTAAATGTGGAAACAGAAATTCATCAAATGGTGATGAAGATTTATGAAATTTGTTAAAAATATGAAGAAAAAAAAAAAATTGTGTAGGTGAGAGGCATTACAGTAGATTCATTTATGTGTTGATGGTGTAAGTTTCAATGTAGGTGCCAAGCCTATAATTTGTGATCTTGGACCTTTGCTTAGTTCCCTCTAGGGATGTGCAAAAGGGGAGGTGGGAAACAATGAAATGAAAAGAAGTTGTGTAGAGAAATGGAGTTTAGCATCTGACATGGTGGCATAATAAGTGGGTATAAGTGTTGTGAAGTTGATTATGTTTGTTTTCATTCTGTACTAAATATACTATGGTATGCTGGTTTTATAGAATTTAAGTGACATTTAGGGGGGGAATACTCAGCTTCTCACCCTTGCAGGGAAGTCCTAGAAGATATTTCTCTATATCATTGAGAATTGTGGCGGACGATCTTGTCTCTTCGTCTTTTTTCTAGCTGTGTCGATGGGTTCCTTAATTCTATATTGGATTGGGGTGGTGAGGGACTCTTCTCCACTTTTGGTGGTTCAAAGGCGTCTGTGCGATTTATTTATGATGTAATCATAGTCTGGATAGGCTTATGTGATGGTATTGTCACCCTTCAAGTGGAGTAGTAGCTATGGAATTGGTTGGTTGTTATTTACCCTTGGTCAAACTTCATCCTTTGTTCTCCTTATAGATAGTTGTATTGAAAATGAATGTGGGATACCCTTCGTCCACCGGTCTAGTCTAGTTTTTGTTTCTATTTTTTGTGGTGTTTGTAGATTTAGAGTTGAGTTGAATTTTCCTTTGCTAAGGCCATGTCAAAGAGAAGTTAGGTTGGGTGCACTTCCTAGAGTCAACAAGGTTATCTCGTTGTTTATTAGTACTTCACTCTCACTTTTGGAGGATTACATATTGGTCATGAATGCCCTTAGTCTTTGAATTATTGTTCCTATTTTGAGTCATCAGGGTCGCCCACGCCACAAGGGAAGGCAACACATCCTTGTAAATCATCTACTAGATGAAAAGCTAGTATATGTTAGGGATGTGGATCAACCATCACGATATTACCCTAGGCGTGTGGATTTACTAGCACCCTTCAACTCCTTCGAAGCACAGATTCAGGAAATATAAGAAGGAATTGATCACCATTCCTAACACCATAATGATGGTTGCAATGAGGAGATTAGCTTTCTCAATGACACCCAACACAAAAAGCGACATATCATGCACTACTAGGAGTCTCTTCGTAGAGGAAAAAAGTGCTTGCAGGAAAAAATGGATAAATTTGACAGGTGCATGGTTCCTATGGAGCCACATGTGCATGATGCTTGCCACTTTCATGGTGATGGTGACAATCTAGCTTTGGGTCCTAAGAATGCTCAAGAATGATCAAAAGGATTGGTTATATTTTGGCTATAGCATAGCTCTTAGCCATATGGGGCATTGATGTGTGGTGGTATATATTTGTTTTGTTTTTATCTTAGAATTTATGTCTATATTTAATGGCTAACAAATTCGATCAGATTGAGGCGTCAAAATTTATGAAAATACTATGGAAATGATGTAATCTGATTCCGAATTAATGAAAGATGTTGATTTAAAAAGAAACAATAATTATGATTATTGTAATTCCCATGGTAAAAATACTTTAAAAACAAACTTAGTATTTAAATTGTGTATTTATACAATAAAGTTAGTAGGGAATATATATTTTTCTTGTGCAAAATATGAAAAAAAAAAAAAACAATTGTGTTTTGTACATATTTATAATTGTGTATAGATATATATCCAGGGGAAGTATATATATGTTGTTTATTGGTTATTCATAAAGTCAATCACGCCAAAGAGAAAGATAAATATATATACATATATATGCACTTAGGAAGCAAACAAAAAATGTTAATATCTATTTAGGGAATAAGCTAAATTGGTTTACATATATGAAGTGGATTGATATAAGTGTTAGTATATAAATAAAAATACATATGCTAAAAAAATGCAAACCGTTCATGTGTCAAGACCCCTCGATAAGTGGAAGACTTTTTTTCCAATCAAGAGAAAATTACAAGAAGTTAGCTATCTTCCAAGAAATGAATAGATAATAGTTGAGGGGAAAAAGAGATAGAAAAATGCCATAGGTAGGAGAGAAATGTTGGAAGAAAGAAAAATAAAATGGTTGCAGAAAATAAAAACAAACTGAGAACAGAAGAAGGCGTGCGAGTGGATAGATATAAACACCAAGGGTGAGCCTCATCGTTTGGCTATTCATGTGGTAGATAAAGACAGGGTACCCAACCAACAATGGCAGATAAATACTAGTTTTTTTATCCCATAGGGGCAGTAAACTACTTTGAGAAAGTATATGATACTTCTTCACCAATTTTGGTACTATCTCCGATTTAGTAAGAGAGTTGAAGCTCGAGGGAAATTGGTCACTGTGTCAATTTATAGTTGGGAAGCCCAAGCAGTATTGGACACACCATTGGAAAAACTAATATAAGTACCATAACTTGCAAGTATGGAACAATATGTATGGAAAAAGAACTTGTTTAAAAAAAAAAACGTAATGACTATTTTACATGCATAAAGTATTTTCAAGTGAATTCTCTCATTGAGGAGTGATAATTTAGAACTTTTATGATGCATGTGTGAGAATCACATTTCCTTTCATAGTCATGAAGGCGCAATGCGATAAAAAAAATTAATGGGGATATTTTCTTTTCTTTATTACCATTACATATTACTGAAAACAAAGATAAAAAAATCTACGAAAAGAAAAGATTTTACTTCCAAGTAGGTTCCTAACTCAAAGCCAGGGTTTATGCCAAGCTGTTAACCCAAGTCAACTGCTCGGCACGGTCCCTGGGTAGGAATATGTGGGCTTGGGGCTGTATACTAAGAAAATCCTAATGATAAGGAACAAAGAACCCCATTTCGGCAAAAAAAAAACAAAAAACGCACTTGCATGTAAGCTTTAAGTTTATTTAAGAATAAATTTGTTGAGATTTTCAGTTTTATTAAAATAGTCAAAAATCTCAGTAGGTGACAAAAATTAGGAATTTGTTGCTAGATTAGCTCCAGGTTGTTGGGAGAGAGTTAATGCATCCTAAATTTGATGTGAGAGGATTTATGAGGCAGTTAGATTCTCCTTGCTATAAAACAGGTATCCATACGGATGGTTTGAGTGTGTGTGAGAGTTTGTAATCTCCTGTTTGATTAATAAGATTGCATATGCCTATGTTGTGTGGACGTAGCCCAGAATGGTTGGGTGAACCACGTTAATCACTGTGTCATTTGTGTATGTTTTTATATGCTGTGTTTGTCTTTTATTTTGCTGCGCACTGTTGTCTCCAACAATTGGTATCAGATCATGTTGGAGGTTTTGAAGAAGCTGCGTGGAGCGTAGTTGTTTGGTGCGTTGCTGGTGCACTGCTGCGTGGTGGTATATCCACTGCTGCTGGTGCGTATGTAATATATACCTGGTGCGTACTCCAGCATAGAGAACACGCATATGAATTAATGTGTTGAATGGCGCGGAACCGATGCGTTGAATTTGCGTGGAGAAGTGTTTTTTTCAAACCTGCGTTGCAGTTTTGTGCTGATGCGTTGATGCGTTGAATTTTTTATTTGGGATTGGCGCGGAACCGATCTCCAACAAGTATTATTTAACCTACTCTCTGTTTTACGTGAGATAGGCTTTTCAAGTTTC
The DNA here is from genome assembly GCA_034641835.2 of Pinus albicaulis. Classification (NCBI taxonomy): domain Eukaryota; kingdom Viridiplantae; phylum Streptophyta; class Pinopsida; order Pinales; family Pinaceae; genus Pinus; species Pinus albicaulis. The sequence continues at coordinate 112,994,283 of CM076572.1, forward strand.
CTAACATTCAATGAACTGAACTGCAGTGCATTAATTTATTAATATGCAAGGGAAAATTAGAATCGGTTTTTTAAAGCCATGAAGTGTGTCGATCTGCTATGGTCTTTTATTTTTTAAATCGTTTTACATTTAAGTTAATGTGTATTGAACCAATATAAAACGATTGTGAAGAATCGATGATTGAGTGGTTTTTAAAATAAAAAAAACAAAAATCGATTTGTATTATATTTAAAATCGATATTTTTAATAATCGATTTAAATGGGGTTTTCCTTTGACTGTTGGGATGGGCACTAATGGTGAATCGGCATTGAGAATTCTTTCTGAATTGCAGCGAGAAAAGGAAGTAGTCAGAGGTATGGCCCACGATTTTTTGGAGTCCACTAAATTGTGTAGTACGCTGATGGTTTGACAGCGCAGTGCAGGCCAATTAAATCTTGTATCGATTTGGAGTTTTGTTAAAAGGCCACATATATAAATCGATTTTATTAAAAGCTTTTTTATAATGTTTAAAAATGTAAATGCCATTTACATTTGGTTTTAAGAGAAAGGCCTTTTTTATAAGGTGAAAGGCAATTTTTTTTTAATCAAATTCTTTATTTTAAAAGTTGGATTTGGAGATTCTTTGTTTTAAACAAGATGGCGAAAACTCAAAATGCCCGGTTTTAAATTGAGAAGTTCAATGGCAAAAACAACTTCGAGATCTGGAAGGTAAAGATGCATGATCTCCTGGTACAACAAGGCGTGGCGAAAGCGCTGTTGGGGAAAAGAAAAAAGCCTTCTTCCTTGACGGAGGATGAATGGGATGAGTTGGATGACAGAGCTCTGAGCGCAATTCGGCTGTGTCTGGCGGATGACGTTCTGTTCAACATTGTGTCAGAGAAGACCGCCGCAGGCTTGTGGTCGAAGCTTGAGAAGCTCTACATGACGAAATCCTTGACAAATCGGATTCTCCTGAAGCGACAGCTTTATGGTTTGCGGATGAAGGAAGGTACCTCGATTACTGACCATCTGAATGTTTTCAATACTCTATTGGTACAATTACAAAATCTAGATGTAAAATTTGATTCAGAGGATAAGGCAATAACTCTATTGTGTTCATTGCCCGAATCGTGGGATCACTTTGTTACTTCCATAAGCTTTAGTACTGCAGACATCCTTGAGTTTGACGATGTGGTGGGAGCTTTGTTTTCTGAGGAGACCAGGAAGCGGTCGAATGCTGACACCTCTACATCAGAGGCAATGATGGCTAGAGGTCGTTCTAGAGAAAGACGCTCTGGTAAGCACAGCGATTCGCGTTCAAAGTCGAAAGGGAAGAAGAGCAAAGTAAAGTGCTGGTTTTGTGGCAAATTGGGGCATTTGAAGAAGGATTGCTGGAAGTGACAACAATCTTCTAAAGAAGCTTCATCGACAGAGAAGAAGGAAGCAAACACGACAGATACAGGTTCGGCATCTGGTTCAGGTATGAGCGACGAAGTGTTGTCTGTTAATATCTCAAAACATGATCAACATTGGTTGTTAGATTCCGGGGCATCAAACCACATGTGTATCCATAAAGAATGGTTTAAGGAATATAAATCAATTAATGATGGAGTTGTGTACATGGGTAATGATGTTACTTGCAATATTGTTGGGATAGGAAGTATACAACTGCAAATGTTTGATGGCACAACTAAATTGTTAACAGATGTGAGACATGTTCCAGACTTAAGAAAAAATCTAATTTCTTTAGGAGCATTGGATACGAATGGATATAAAACTGTAATTCAAGTTGGAGTTATGAAAATCTATAAAGGTATCTTACTAGTAATGAAAGCTAAGAAAGTAGGAAATCTATTTCAGTTAGAAGGAGGAACAGGGTCAGATTTTGTGTCTACGGTGTCTGAACATGACAGTAGTTCCATTCACTTATGGCATCAAAGATTGGGGCATATGAGTGAAAGAGGGTTGAAGATTTTGGTTGATCGCAAGTTACTTCCTAATCTAAGGTCTGGAAAGTTAGATTTCTGTAAACATTGTCTGTTTGGCAAACAAAGTAAACAAAAATTTAAAACAGGCAAACATACTAGTAAAGGGATACTTGATTATATTCATTCAGATGTGTGGGGTCCAGCCCCTACATCGTCATATGGTGGCTCGTCATATTTTGTATCATTTATTGATGACTTTTCTAGGAAAGTGTGGGTCTACATGATGAAAAAGAAGTCTGATGTTTTTACAATTTTCAAACAGTTTAGAGCATTGGTTGAAAACATCACTGGTAGAACTATAAAATGTTTAAGAACTGACAATGGTGGTGAGTTTACTTCCAAGGAGTTTGACAACTATTGCAAGGATGCAGGGATCGAGAGACATAAGACCACGGTTTATACTCCTCAGCAAAATGGAGTTGCTGAACGCATGAACAGGACTCTTTTGGAGAGAGCAAGGAGTATGCTGAGTAACGCTGGTTTGCAGAAGGAGTTGTGGACGGAAGCGGTGGCAACAGCTTGTTATGTGATAAACTGATCTCCATCGATGGCAATAGACTGCAAGATTCCACAAGAGGTATGGAAAGGACACCCTTGTGACTATTCTAAACTCAGAGTGTTTGGTTGTGATGCATATGCTCTAGTGCCTAAACATCAGTGAACTAAATTAGATCCAAAGTCTAAAAGGTATATCTTTGTTGGGTATGGTGTTGGAACAAAGGGATATAGATTGTGGGATCCTACTACCTGCAAAATCATCATCAACAGAGATGTAAAGTTTAATGAATCCTCTCTTGTACAGTTAGATGTAGATGGTAAATTGAAACAGGATGATGTATTTGATTTTCAGCACATTCAGTTTGATAGCACTTCTAATGATAGTCATGATGACCATAGTTCAGATACTAGTCATGAACAGGTTTCAGAACATGAACAGGGTTCAGGTTTAGATCATGAACAGGTCTCAGATACTGATCGGCAAGAAGTTCCTACAGATGGTAGTCAGCCAATTGCGGAAGCACCAGAAACAGCTTTAAGGAGGTCTACAAGAATAAAACATGCTCCTAGAAGGTATGATGATTATGATACTTCAGTTGCTTTGACCGCTAACGATGATGAACCTCTGTGCTATCAGGAAGCTATAAAAGGTTCGAAAAGTGATAAGTGGAAAGCAGCTATGAAGGAAGAAATGATGGCCTTAGGTAAGAATGGCACATGGGATCTGGTTGAACTTCCAAAAGACAGGAAAACTGTGGGATGCAAATGGGTTTTCAAGGTAAAACGGGGTGTGAATGATTCAGAGGACAGATACAAAGCAAGGCTGGTTGCAAAAGGGTTTTCTCAGAAAGCAGGCATAGACTTTCATGAGATTTTTTCACCAGTGGTTAAAATTGTTTCAATTAGAATTGTGTTAGCATTAGTGGCTTTGCTTGATTTAGAGTTGCAGCAACTAGATGTTAAGATTGCGTTTTTACATGGTGATTTAGATCAGGAAATATATATGGAACAACCAGAAGGGTTTGTTCAGCATCGCAATAAGAAATTTGTCTGCAGGCTCAAGAAGTCATTGTATGGTCTGAAGCAGTCGCCTCGACAGTGGTACAAGAAATTTGATTCTTTCATGTTGAGTCAAAAATATATAAGAAGTGAATATGATCATTGTGTTTACTTTAAGCAGTTAAGTAATGGCATGTTCATTATCTTAGTGTTGTATGTTGACGATATGGTTTTATCAAGCAAAAGCATTGAAGAAATCAACAGGTTGAAGACTCAGATGGCAAGGACATTTGATATGAAAGATCTAGGACCAGCAAGACAGATTTTGGGCATGGAGATTTTCAGAGACAGGAGTAATGGTAAGCTGTGGCTATCACAACAGAAGTATGTTGAGAAGATACTTTTGAGATTTGGTATGAATAATGTGAAGCCTGTGTCAGTCCCTTTGGCTTCCCATTTTAAGCTTTCTTCAGGTTTATGTCCTAATACAGATGAAGAAAAGGATTATATGTCTCGAATTCCATATGCTAATGTAGTAGGATGTTTGATGTATGCGATGGTTTGTACTCGACCAGATATTTCACATGCAGTTGGGGTTGTCAGCAGGTATATGGAAAATCCGGGTAAAGAACACTGGTCAACAGTGAAATGGGTGCTTCGGTATTTGAGAGGCACAAGTAGCTATTGTATTACTTACAATAAGAGTAGTGAATCTGTTTGCGGGTATGTTGATTCTGATTTTGCAGGTGATTTGGATAAGAGAAGGTCAACTTCAGGGTACGTCTTTACTCTTGCAGGTGGAGCTATTAGCTAGATGTCAAAGCTACAAAACATTGTTGCTTTATCCACTACTGAAGCAGAATACATTGCTGCTTCGCATGCTTGCAAAGAGGCGGTTTGGTTGAAAGGTTTGCTTGGTGAGTTTGGTAGGTTACAGGACAACATCAGGTTACTTTGTGATAGTCAAAGTGCAATACATTTGGCTAAGAATCCGTCCTATCATAGTAAATCAAAGCATATTCCAATTAAGTACCATTTTGTAAGACAGGTTATTACTGAAAGGGGAGTCTCTCTTAAAAAGGTGCATACAAAGGAAAATTGTGCAAACATGTTCACGAAACCAGTTTTGTTAGAGAAGCTACGCTGGTGTTTGGCTTCTCTTGGCTTGCAGAAAAGATAAAATAATAAAGAAACAGGGCATCAGGCTAATTGTTGTCAAGGTGGAGATTGTTGAGATTTTCAGTTTTATTAAAATAGTCAAAAATCTCAGTAGGTGACAAAAATTAGGAATTTGTTGCTAGATTAGCTCCAGGTTGTTGGGAGAGAGTTAATGCATCCTAAATTTGATGTGAGAGGATTTATGAGGCAGTTAGATTCTCCTTGCTATAAAACAGGTATCCATACGGATAGTTTGAGTGTGTGTGAGAGTTTGTAATCTCCTGTTTGATTAATAAGATTGCCTATGCCTATGTTGTGTGGACGTAGCCCAGAATGGTTGGGTGAACCACGTTAATCACTGTGTCATTTGTGTATGTTTTTATATGCTATGTTTGTCTTTTATTTTGCTGCGCACTGTTGTCTCCAACAAAATTTTAGTAAACAGTTGGTTACTTATTAGAAACAAATGTATGTCCGTGCAATATAAAAAAAAACACAAGACATGAAGGTTTATTACGAAGGAAAATATATTGTAAGAAAATGATGAACGTTAAGGAAATAATTTGACGAACATGCAATCCCCATCTGGGGTAATTACTTATATAGAATCATCTAACATGCATGTCATTCTACCACATGATAATTCAATTTTTTTACACCCGCTATCAGCTTAGTAATTAAATGAAAATGGCTCAACAACTCAGAACTAAACTTAATATTTACCAATATCAAAAGTAGCCATTGGCTCAATTACAAAAAAAAAACTGAGAAATTAATCATGACTATCTAAGAGCGAGAGCCTATGCCCAAAATGACATAAATAGAAATAGTAAATTATTATTGTAGCTCAAACCTTAGTATACGGAGGAGGAACCCTTGATTTTTCTTCTGGAAAACTATACATATATAGAAAATAAAACTCTTTCAATGAAAATAAAAACAACATGACTGAGTCCCCAATACTTTCCTTGCATTTTAGTCAGTCGAGACCTATTGAGTAGGAAAAGGACCATTTCATTAACCAAAAAATGATTGTGTTAAGAATGTAACCTGGAAATAACAGGTGCATACATAAAAGCGTGTCAAAGTTTGGTTATGACAGGTAATTACCCTCGAATAGAACTGAAAAGACCATACTTCGACAACATCACACCATTTTGAAGAACATTATTGACCAATTATAAAAAAAATAGAACAAGAAAGAAATGAGCAAGGAGACTTTGGAAAAAATATTTCATAAAAATGACTCATCGAAGCTTGCGTGGACGGGGTGTTTAACCCTTGACTAGTTGAAAAAACCGCATGTATTAGTCGGATTTAACATTTTTGAGAGAGGCTAGAAAAGGGATGAAAAAAATAAAAATTTGTTACCTCTTAGTTAGAAGCAAGTAAGAAAAACTTTGGCAATAAGATGATAAAAGGGGAAAGAATGAGATTAACAGACTACATATCTACATGAAATTACTTGGGAACAGTAGTGGCACAATCAGTAAACGTTGCTAGGAATCCATCCTCGAAGACGACATCTAATCCTGAGCGAATTAGAGTGGTAAATAAGAAAAAACTCGATTTACTCATGATCACCCTAAAATCCTAAAAAGATGAAAATCAAACGGATGCGTCAAAAAACTTCCAAATGGGTGTGTGTTCATTACCACCACAAAACATTATAGGCAGGGTTGTATCCATGCTACAATCGGAGTTAGCCAATATAGTGGATCATGGTCGCAGAGGAAACCCTAAGGAAAAGCATTGGCACATCCTCTAACTTTTGAAAAAAAGAAAACTCTTGAATTGAACCCTTGGGTAGTTACCTTGCTACAACATCAAGGGTTTGGGACTTTCGATTTAGCACGGACTCCCATATGGATGGCCAAATTCCAATAGGAAACCCAAATTCTTGATTCACTACCCCGAGATTCCAACTAGGAGGTGCGATGAGTTTCCATAACATTTGAACCGATCATTATGTCAATGCCTTCAACAAATGGGATTATTGAAATTTCCAATTAATAGCAAGGAATACATAGAAAATTAATGTAAGATTCGGTTGATTCCTCATTCTATAGAAAAAAATTTAATAACATTCCACTTAAATGAACAGAGAAGACCAATATAGTCATATGGTGGGAAAGGTGCGGACCAATTTATTATATTGTGACCCTTATAACTGACTAAAAGAGTATTTATACCATCGCAAAATGTGAAAAATTTCAAATCTTCGATCCTATTGCCCACCTCAACTAAGGAACTAAACCTTGGATAAGGGGTGGCGAGATACATTGCTAACAAGGTGGTAAGAAGTTATGGAAAAAAATATGCTTTTTTATATATTTGTTTTTTTTATAGATATATTGAGAACAATAAGTATGATTGGTAAGTCACTTAGAGAGTTCTTGAAGTTTTGAGAGAGCATAATGAGCTATGAGATCAATTATTGTTCACATTATTTTATGGTATTCATTGGACTCTTAGTTAGTATACATTTTATTTTATGATTTAAAAAAAAAATTATTGGGGTATTTTCTTTACAAAAGTGAGCGTGTGACTACTAAATTTATAGTTATAATTAATAACTAAATTAGTCTAGATGCATCTTAACTCCTTATTTACCAAGCTTCCAATCTAATTAATTTTTTGAGATACAGACATCTTTTAAAGTGAAAAGAGATTTGATCCCTCTAAGAAATTAGTAGATCCATTGTGAAGATGGATCTAGACTAGTAAATAACCTTTATCTTAATATGGTAGAGATATTGTAAATATTAAAATTAAATAAACAAAGTGAAATAATCATATATATATATATATATATATATATATATATATATATATATATTAGTTTAATATATGATACATATATGGTTAATATTATTCATATACTCCACCCACACACACACACACACACATATATATATATTAACCATAACATAATGGAGAGAGATAAATAAGTACTATTAATAATAAGTAATTGTTACTATTATGTTATATATATATATATATATATATATATATATATATATATATATATATAGTTATTAAGAATCATATATTGTTAGATTTAATTAATAATGCATCTTATAATAACTAATATGGTTGATATATGTGTGTTAAATTTAATTCATAAGATACATTATTATGTTCATAGTCATTCTATTATGAAGTTTCTTCTTCCGACACTATTGAGATTTGTCTTCTTCAACAATTGTCCAAAATCTCAAAGGTGTCACATGTCACATCACCCTGCATCAAAATCTCTCAACCCAAAATTCTCATCTCAGCCTGTGTTAAACTCTCTCAACCCTAAATTCTCATCTTAGCCTGCGTTAAACTCTTTAAGCCTCAAATTCTCACTACTCGTAGTATCTCCATCACATTCTTGAACTTAATGGGCCTTGATCATATTCGAACTCGACATCACGAGTCATAAATGGAATTAATAGTATTGGGGTTACTTTGGATTTCATTTCACACAACAATGGGAACTAAAAAAACCCATAGATAGTTTGGAACTTAGATATACATGGTTTATAATTATTAATAATCTCTTCGATTTATAATATTAACAATCTCCCGGGTTTAATAATTTCGTAGGTTTATTATATTAATCACAAGGGTTTATAACATTAATCCTTTGGGTTGACTAATCACGTGAGTTTATAATATTAACAATCCCTTGGTTTTATAATATTAATCCCAAAATTTTATGATATTAATATTTTTGTTTTCAATATTAATTCCTCATATTTATAATATTAATCCTTAATTTTATTAATCCATTGGCCTTATTAGCTTCTAATATTAATAATCATTTGTATGTATTAAAGCTTATGATATATATATATATATATATATATATATATATCTGTGTGTGTGTGTGTGTGTATATATATATATATATATATATATATTGTAAATATTATCTACATACTCCATATATATATTAATAAATATATATTAAATATTAACCATAATATAATAGTGAGAGATAAATAAGCTCGTCGGGGTTTGTTCTAGTAGCAAGAGAACGTGTTGCTAAGACGTTCGTGCCGTGGTGTAGGTCACGAGTTCAAGTCTCATCTTAACCGAGGGGCTGTTGTTGCGGGCTCAGCAGTTTCCTCCTAGGAGTATAGGGGTAGCCAGTGGGATTCGACCCTGTGTCACGCGAGTACGATACCGTTGCAGTTGCCGATTCTTCTAGTCACAAAAAAAAAATAGTGAGAGATAAATAAGCACTATTAATACTAAGTAATTGTTATTATTACGTTATTTATTAGGAATTTGGCTTCTGTGATCCATAAATTGTGAGTAAAATATTTTGGTAAAAATCACATCAAAATAAATTTGGTCGACATGTTTCGAACCAGCCAGTGTGGTTCATAATGATTCGAAATGCGTCGACCAAATTTATTTTGATGTGATTTTTATGAAATATTTTACTCACAATATTATGTTATTTGTTAATTGTATTATAGATTGAAAATATAACTATGAATATATATATATATATATATATATATATATATATATATATATATATGGTTGTCATTGTTTATATGGTTGATATATGTATGTTAAATTTAATTAATAAGATACATCTTATTATGCCAATAGGCATTCAATTATGATGTTTCTATGAGGTTTCTTCTGGTGACACTGTTGAGATTCATCGTCATCAACAGTTGTCCAGAATCTCAATAGTGTCAACTGTCACTTCACCCTACGTTAACCTCTCTCAACCCCAAATTCTCATCTCAGCCTCCATTAAACTCTCTCAGCCCCAAATTCTCATCTCAGCCCGCGTTAAACTCTCTCAGCCCCGGATTCTTGTTACTCACAGTATCTCCATCACATTCTTCAACTTAAATGGGCCTTGATCATATTCGAACTCGACATCACCAGTCATAAAGGGAATTAATAGCATTGTGGTTACTCTAGATTTCATTTCAGACAATAGTCATGAGAAAAAAACCCATGGATAGATTGGAACTTGGACCAAATAAGTCAAATGCGAAGAGGCCAAATAGAAAGAGAGAGCAACATCAGAGGTAGTGGCTGTGACAACCAACGTTAATAACCAGAGGATGAAGAAGAGTTAAACTTTCAACATTTCATATATTTTCACAGGCCAATATGCTGGCCATGAGGGTTGATCGTGCCCTCTTCCAGACACCAACATTTTTTCATCCTCAGAAATAAATGCATCTAACAGATCCGACGATCGAGCTCTAGGAGTAGTAGTTGGGGGAGGAATTTGGGATATGAAGGTGAGAGAGCAAAGAGAATTCACTTCGGTTGCTCCTCTCTCTCATGCCAACCAGGTCGATGACTTGGCTTCCTCCAAGAAAATCATGGAAAGATTTCAAGGGATCAAGTGACATGGGGAGAGGCATCGTTTTTTGTCCACTGACAAAACCCTGGCGCCAGTACAATCTCTGGCCCCGGATAGTAAGTTGTCCCAGTAGCAAGCTAGGGTTAGTAAAAGTGACCCATTTTCAGGTGCTTGACCATGGAAGAAAGTACTGACCAAGAAGAAGGGTGATTTAGGCGAGGTAGCAAAAGTTCGAAGCAATGAAGACGGGGAAAACGTTATTAGAGATAAATATGGGGATATTGGGGAAAACATAATTAGTACAGACAAATATGGAGGTTGTGGTGAACTTTATGTGGTTGATAGTCGTCAACCTTCATCTAGTAGGTCTGAAATCGTTCACTCATGGAGGTCCAAAGGTCGAATCTAGGCAGTTGCTACGCAGAAGAAGGTGAACTTGTTTGGTGATGCCAATCCCAGGGAATTTTTGCTGGAGTAAAGGGGTTGTGACTAGCGGAAGATGAACTTGGAGCTGGAACATCAGTCAGTTGTCAGGTAAGAGCGAGCATCAACTTACCGCATTTATTATCTCGAGCCAACATTTTGACTTTTTTCTCATTTTGGGGAACTTGATATAACTGACGCTATGTGTTGTTTCTATGAATTGGATTGTGATTATTTTAATGGAAATTGACATTCCAAAAATTTATCCATCAGTGCAGCATATTAGGTTTTATGTTCAGGTGGTTTGTGGCCATTAAAATAAGTAGAATTTTAAAGTAGTAGGATTTGAATTTGAACACAAAATTCCTCCTTTCCAGGGTGCATACAACAACTCATTAAACTTGAAAACCTTCTAGGGTTCTAGGGTTCACAAGTGGCAGTGTCAGTGAAAACTTTCCAAACTCCAGAACATGTTTTTCTAAAACGTGGTGACAACCTTTACATTTGCGAGAATGCATAGATATATGCGACCTTTCACTAATGCATATCATATTTTAGACATGTTTCTAGTCCTTAAAGCCAATGCATGTAGCAGTGTCGATGAAAGAATTGTATTCTCAAGCCCATTGGGTAACAGGTTTTTTCATTTTCATTTTCACTGTATCCAGAAGTGGCTTGTTATAAAATAAACATTAGTGCAACACAAAACTTTGGGAATGAATAATGAACAGTGAGGCACCACCTTCATAGCAAGCGCTTAACTTATAAATAACCACATGAATGAAAATAGAGTTATTGGGCACCACATTAGGATTGTTTAGAAATAGTGTGAGAATTATATGGTTTTCTGCCATCCAAACTTCAGAGAATCAGTTCTTGATAACTATTCTTAATTACATAGTGCTTGAAAGAAAACTAGAAATGTTGACTCGTACAGAAATTCAATTCACAAGTAGGAAAGTTGTTTTCAATTTTTAAGCAACAAATCCGATGTGTAGCAAACTCAGCCAAAAAAATCACCAAATTTCTCCATACATGGCCAATCAGTATGGATGTATCTCCTTACATGATAATGTAATCCTTCCATGACTACTAATTATGACTAACTTCTATCTCACAAATAGATTTTATCAAAGCAGAATGGGCTAAACTAATCACTAACAACCCATAAGTCGTGGACCTCAATTTATTTGAACTCACTAATTACTAATTGAGCTAAACACTATTGTGTACATTTTAGCAAGGTGTCCTAAATTTCAAAGAGTTTTTTGTGTCCCCAATTACAGTAGACTGGAAACTTCCCTAAGGTTCGGTGAACCGTATTAACTTTCAAAAAAAATAATTTGGTATCCTCTCCTAAATATCATCTAATTGGATATTTACAAAAAAATTTAAGAATTTATTCTGATTTCGAAATATTTTTCACACTTAGCAAAAATAAAGAATGAAAAAACTGTGCTTAGTGGAGTTTCTACCAATGTAGATTATCTATTTTACACAATACATAAAATTTGTTACTTATGGGTGCAGTTTATACTAGTGTTGTTGTGAAGTTGTTATCAATGTACTTTATTTAACATTTGCGCTTAGTGGAGCTGCTACCAATGTAAATTATTTATTTGTACATAATACATAAAATCTGTTATGGGTGCAGTTTAGCTTAGCATCACAAAACAATAGGATCCTATAGAAACCTCAGACTTTGTTCTTCTTATAGGAATAGAAATGTTATTTCATAACTTTATCACTTGTGATTGTGATACCCAGTGGTGTGATCATTATAAAATGGGAATATAGAAATATGTCCATTGATATTAAAGAGGCTATCTTTCCAGTCCAATGGACTTCCTGTGGCTCGCATTGGTTCATAACACTATAATTTTTGCATAATTGTTGTGATTGAGGTACATACTGGTGTGATCATTGTAAAATGGAAATATAATAACAAAGCCATTTATATTTGTAGGTGTTATGTTTCCTGACCAAGCCACTTGTGGATCACATTAGGTTATGCTAATATAATTATTGCATATTTGTTGTAATAGATGGCATTCTATTACTATGAAATGCACCACATCTTGCATGACTATTCTCTTTAAAACCAAGGTTATACCTGTCAAACTGACGGTCCCCAAAATGGTTGAACCACGCCCTTTTCTTCGAAACGTATGTGTAAGTGCACACTTCCTGCCCCTTTCTTTAAACTCAATAGGTACTCAACATCGACCACATGATCTAACATGGCCTTTCCCACATTAACAGAAACAATAGAGCATGTTTGATGAGAGATCCTGCTAATAGTATCATTAATCGTGATATCTACATTCTCACTCTCATGATTCAATGCTATTCCTTTCACACTGTTGGCATATTCGACCATTTCCCTAGCTTGAATCTCATTCAATTGCATAAATAAACTGTGAAAATAGACAAAAACACCCTGTAAATTTTATGTGAAGCATTGAAAGAGCCTGCCATATGTAGATCATAATAGTGAAATTTCATAACCAATTTCACCCAGAAAATCCAACACTGAGTCTAAACTTGATATGCTAAATCTAGAAACACTGTGAAGAGATCCCAAAGGCAGAAACTTCATGACTTCCCACAGACCTTCAATAATCTAACTCATAATGAAATGAATGATTCTGTGTAGAGATGAAATTATAGGAATATCTAATTATAAAGAATTTGAAATAAATGTCTGTAAGGTATGAGGCACGAAATTTATATTCCAAGTACACCTGGTCATACACACACCACCGCATGATTCGTGACACCAATTTCTGCACCCATCTAACCTCCACTTTCGGCTTTCTGTGCCTTCTACTACAAACTGCACTAAAAGTCAAAATACATCTCTCCCAAAAATTACACTATATATATATATATATATATATATATATATATATATATATATTTACATTTCATTCTTGACAAATTATTAGTGCCTCAGCCTTGACTTAAAACGTTGAGAATGCTTATCAATTTTGACCATGGAAGCTTACTTCTTCTTCTTCTTCTTTTTTTTTTGTAAATTTCGTAGGACCTGTCTATTTTCTATTTTGTAAAGAGCAAGTTGCTATACAAATTTCACTGTTATTAGTAGCCTCAACCTGCTCTAAGAAAACCAGGTTTGTTGGCCACCTTAGAGAGTTATAAGCCAACCAAAATTGGTATTGTTTTTTCCTTCTACTAACAGCTAATATTCCTTTACTATGTCCATAAAAACTACAAATAAAACAAAAACTATACTTAATATCTTCAAAACAAATAAAAAACTAAATTCATCAAAGTGTCAACCATCTGAAGAATCAACAGGTGCCGAGTCCTTTGTATTTGACCCTGGCATCTCAGCTTGTTGCATGTTCAGGAGCTGTTGTTCAATCCTTCCTATTCGTGCATTTGTTTGTATTTGAGCCTTGGTCATTTCCTGCATATCCTGTTTCATCTTCTGGAGCTCAAAAAGCATTGAATGATTGGCTTGCTTTTCTTGCATACTCAACATCGCCTTTGCTAAAACACATTTGATTTTCCAATATGTCTTGAATGATTGTTGGAATAAAGAAACTCTTCCTCTTGTATTTCCTGGGACAGAGATAAAATCCATTCTTTCCATTTGTTCTTGACGATCATCATTTTCTTCATCACTATCCCTTTCCCAACCCTAAATAGTTTTACTAATATGCTTTGGAATCCCTGTGTTGTAAATATTTGCAATATTTTCTAGAGTCTGTTGATTACTCTTTCTTCATCTTTTGCTTGGACTAGCTACCTGAGGTGGTTGTAACTTCCTCCCTTTTCCTTTTGTCATTCTACCCTGAGTGATATTGTCTGAACTTATGACTGACAGAGACCCTGTATATCGAACACTAGCAATTATGTAAAACTTAGGATCTATAGTAAGCTCCAAATGTTTCTGATTTACCCGAATAGTGGGTTATGAATTGTGTGTTTCAATCTTTCGAAATTAACATATTGTTCTTTCTCATTTCCAAAATACTTTCTCCATTGAATTGTCAGTAGAATGGTTTTTCGAAGAGTAAATACAATATGCACAATGCCACTAAGAAATTGAAACTTATAATAATAGTAATTCCAAATTTGAAGTGACTTCTCTTTCCCCACACAAGCTTACATATTATGTGGGTCAGTTGTTGGATAAGTAAGTATTCCCCTAGCCCCTGAGTGAAACGATATGATACGGGGCATAGAAACGGGAAGTTGAAGAAGAGGGAAGCATAGAATAGGATAAGAGCATATAATTCAAAAAGGGGTCTTAGCTATCAATTAGCCTACGGGAGATGATAAGCTCGTAGCCAATAGGAATAATTATAAGGGAAATGTTTTTAATCTACATTTAGACAGTCATCCCATAAAAATTTGATTAAAAAGCATCAAAATACTCGAGCATCCCATTTTGTCTTTAGATTTACGTCATGAGTGGAGATTTGTAATCTCCACTTAGACCTCTTTAAACCATATTCTATTTATATAATTCCTCTTTCGAGGAGCGGGAGCCACTTTCGTGAACGCAGTAACGGTGAGGAAATTCTATACTAATGCATTGGTTTGTAATTTTGTACCTACAATCACGGGGATAATGCCTTTAAAATTTTCATAGTAAACACATATATGTCATCACTCCCTGCAGGTAACCCTTAAGTTGAAGTGGAGGCTAGGTTATTAGTTATATAATTAGGGCTTTTGAGAACGTCTAATATATGGGGCAGGTAAGGTCGTTGCCTCACTCAGGCACGCTTCTTGCAACCTTGCAACCAACGGGTTGTGGGTGGTCTCCGCTCGGAAAGCAAGAACGAATGCTTTGACTTATTATTTACCTCCAGCTACTTTGGCGATAATGGAGAATGATATTTAAGTTATGAGAGACCCATTTAAAATAATACGCGTATTAAATTTAAGTCTTTCAGCGATATACATAGCCCATAGCATTCACACATCACCGTGTACGTAAATACTGTTGCAACTATTGACTTTTAATAAATGGATTTTTGTTATCACATTTCATGGTTCATGTTCAATAATCCTTGGGCTTCAAAATATTATATTTATAATTTTTGTAAAATTTGTGTGGGGATGATTTGGGTTGGAATTTCAAATCTGAAGCATCTGTTAAATTTTAATTTTTTACAACTCTAGTACTGTTTTCATTCTTTTTATCAGAGAAATAATATTATTATTTTGTGTTGGATAAATGGCCGGTAAGATTGTTTTAGTTGTTTTGGATAGGCAAATCACTTTATTATAGACAATTTATCTATCACCTTGTGGTAAGTAATTTGCCCATCAAATTTCATCTTGCTAATGATTTATGTGAAACTTACTTTTATCAATTAAAACAATACCAAACATAAGCTTGGGATCTTATCATCAAAATTGTGATGATCGATAAAAAAACTGATATATTGCAGCTTCTACAATGCACTTTTACCCACTTGCAAATCTCTACTTTACTAATACTTTAGCCTCGTGATTCCTCATTCCTTACACATCCACATCCTTCTTTCTTGTACCGCTACTTCTAAGTAGCTTTATTTACATTCATCTACACTTCTATCGACATGTCTTTGGACTTTTTTAGTGCAAATACTAATAATAATTTTTAATGTGATTGATACACGTCTATAAAAATATATCAACTATATTAATAAATGTAATTGTACATATACTTTTTAAATACCTATGAACAAATATCAACCACATTAATAAATATAATTATACTATATCTCAACCACCCATTATTACATTCCATAAATAAGATTTAAACATTTTAAATATTCGGTATACTTGCATTTTAAAACTATACACCTGTGAATCGAGGAGAAGTATAAAGGAGAGTCCAGTATTCTTCAAAGTAAAGTCGATGCTGGCAGCAGCAAATGAATTATTAAATCATTTTGGTTCGGAAGAAAATATATTTATAAAAAATAAAAATAAAAAAAATCAAATCAATTTATTCTATAAATTTGATGGATTTTAATTATTAATAATAATTATTTTAAATTTTAAAAAATTATAACTTTTCAAAAAGTCATATTTACTGAAAATGGGCAATTCCTTTTTAATAACAAAATAAAATTTATGAAAAATTTTCATGTAACTACATATCTGCACGGCATCTCATATACTTGCTTTGCATTGATACCACTCGCAATTGAAATTTATGGAAAAAAATTCATCCAGATCCACAGATGTGCATAGTCATTTGTAAAGAAAATTTACATTAAATTGATTTATGAAAATTTAGCATATTACATGGAAAATACTTTATTTCTATATACGTACAAGTCAAATTTTAAGTTGTTCAATTTATTGGGTTTCAAAAATTAAATACACATTAATACTAATGTGCAGCTCCTAATATTAGTGTATGATATCAAGGGTATTATTAATAATAGTGTATGATAGTTAAAGAGAGAAAATGGATAAATATCTATCAAATTCAACTTATGTGTTCGTGTATTTATTTGTTGATACAAGAAGTTGTAGATACCGCCTTTCACTCCAACGAATAACCGGTTTATTTTATGCATAGTAATATGAACTCATGTATTGATTTTTTGATACATAAGCTGTAAATACAGCCGTGTATTTTTATGCATAGAAATATGAAGCTATTTGAGTTGTTCAGACGCTTTACTTCTAATAAATGCAAAAGAGGAACGGGCGCATCCACCCGGAACAAGAGCTTTATAATTATTGCGTCAGAATAATACAAGGTTCTAGTTCTGCTAAAGATTTAATTCTCCATGTATAGTGGCAGCAATCAGTTTGAAGGTACTCTATTTATAAGAGCCTGATTTTGTGGACTGAACTTTCTTCAATTTCGGATAATACGGTGCTTGGAATCAGGAAATAATGAAAGTTGTAGTCTTCCGTTTGGAACTTGAACTGAAAAGCTGTATATTTATTGTATCATGATATCCTGTTCGCGTAGTTGTTTACATATTTTAATTTTAACAAAAGAAGATGAAAGTAAATATCATGAAGACTTATATCGAAATTCTTTGATACTGTAATACATTTATTATGTTTGTTTTTATGAGAATATGATGGTGATGAGTAAAATTACATTTTGTTATTTTTAAATTATTTAATTTTTATATTATAATTTCTTTATTATATATTGATTTAATTTATTTAGAGAGAAAACAAATATTATTTTTATTTGTAAAATTTTAAAAATTAAAACCTTCAATAAAATTGGATGGCACTTTATTCTCTTCGTGTTAATTTCCCCTAATTATTCTCATTAATAAATGAATTTGAAAAAACAAATTCCTAATTATCTAAGTACAAGCTCTCACAACTTGCAATATAGGTTATAGAACTGCAATTAAAAGTAACGATGGGATGGAGAATGTGGTGCAAGTTATCTAAAAGGGTGGTGTACAAACCACAAGCAATGAGGAAGGGTAGCATACAAAAGACAACAAAAAGTTCTCACCCCAAAAAGTTCTCTCCCCATGTTGTATGGAGATTTATCCACATCATCCTCCACCACTTATAAAATTGTGAAGATTAAGTTCCTCACAAATCTAAGTTAATTCTTAAGAAGAGATAAAAAAAATAGAGACAACAGAGATGGAAGAATACAATAGAGAAAATATACTTAAATCCATCTTGTGAAATACTTTATAAATAGATAGAAGAGGTTATTGAATCGGGAAATACATTTAAACAGAAAGAAAGGATGAAACTGAATCAATCACACATAGCTAAATAAACATAGTATTTACATGGTAAAACCTTGACAGGGTGTCAAGGAAACCTCCACGGGGTAAGGGATTGGAAACTCTATTAATCAACAATGATTATCTTCATCTTACAAGCCTCTCGGGCGATCCAATTTAGCCTGGGCTACTTCGTTATTCTAACTTCATTACGTTATACAACCAACTAACATGTAATAATTAAATTTTTCCAAAATTACATTATTTACATTTGTTGTCATATTCTAACAAACTCCACCATGATAAAAAATTTCATAATCCCTTGCCCATGCACATTCATCATCTTTTCTGCAAGCCAAGAGAAGCGAGACACCATCTCAGCTTCTCTACTGTAGCTGGCTTCATGAATATATCTTCATGATTTTCCTGTGTATGGGCCTTCTTGAAAACTACTTTGCCGCCTTCGATTACATATCTCACAAAGTGATACCTTACATCGATGTGCTTGGTCTTGCTGTGATAGGTCGGATTTGTAGCCAAATGAATAGCACTATGACTATCACACAATACATTTACTTTCTCTGCTTCATTCCAATCTCATCAAGCAGACCTTTTAACCAGATTTCCTCTTTATAGGCATCTGAAGCAACTATATACTCTGCTTCAGTAGTGGAAAAAGCAACACTCTTGAAGCTTTGACATCTAGTTGATTGCTCCACTTGCAAGAGTAAAAACATAACTTGTAGTAGACTTCATTTTTCCTAAATCATTTTCGTATTCGACATCCACATATCCGCAGATTGAACCTTCACGACCATCAAAGCTTATGCAATGGTCACTTGTGCCTCTCAAATACCGAAGAACCCATTTCACTGCTCGCCAATGTTCTTCTCCTGGATTTTCCATGAACTTGTTGACAACTCCAACTACATGTGAAATCTCAAGTCTTGTAGATACCATCACACACATTAAGTTTTCTACCGCATTTTCATATGTTACATGAGACATATACTTCTTTTCTTCATTACTTCTAGGACTTAAATCTGAAGAAATCTTAAAATGGGAAGCTAATGGAACATTAACAGATTTCCAATTTTTCATACCGAAATTTTCAAGTACTCTCTTCACATACTTCTGTTGTGATAACTAAAGCTTACCATTCTTCCTGTCTCTGTGTATCTCCATGCCCAAGATATGTTTTTCTGCTTCAAGATCCTTCATATCAAATTTCCTAGAAAGATGAGCCTTTAACCTATTGATTTCTTCCATGCTTTTGCTTGCAATAAGCATATCATCAACATACAACACCAAGATAATTAATATTTCATTGAAAATTTTTAAGTATACACAATGATCATACTCACTTCTAATAAAATTCTAGCTCACAATGAAGGAATCAAAATTCTTGTGCCATTGCTTCGGTGACTGCCCCAAGCCATACAATGATTTCCTGAGCTTGCAAACTAATCTACTATGACCTTGTACAAAACCTTTTGGTTGATCCATATATATCTCTTCATCCAAATCGCCATGAAGAAAGGTTGTTTCAACATCTAACTCTTCTAACTCAAGATCAAGTAATGCAGGTAGTGGTAACACAGTACGAATAGACACAAGTTTAATGACTGGTGAAAAAATCTCATGAAAATCAATACCTTCAACCTGAGAATATACTTTTGCAACCAGCCTCGCCTTATACCTCTCAATACTTCCATCAACTTTTCTCTACAACTTGAAGACCCATTTGCACCCAAAAACGCTTCTCCCTTCAGGAATTTATACAAGATCCTAGGTATTGTTCTTGGCTAAGGAATCCATTTCTTCTTCCATAGCCTTTTTCCATATCTCGCTATTTGCATCATCTATTGCTTCCTAATAAAAATAAGGTTCCCCATCTTCATTAATCAATGCAAAAGATGAAGCAGAATATTCATACATTTTGGGTGTTTTTATTTCCCTTGTAGACCTTCTTAAAGTGACTGGCTTCTGAATCGGTTCTGGAATTTCTCCAGTTTCCTTTGCTTCTCCACCTTTTTCATCAGAAGTCTCTCCTTCCTTTAGACTTTCTGGAAAAGGTTTAGTCTCCAATTGAATCTATTGATTTGGTGATACCTTCTCATGTTCAACTTTTCCAACATCTGATTTTAGAAGAGAACATTCATCAAATGTTACATCTCTACTAATGACTATCTTTCGTGAAGAAGGATCCCACAACCTATATCATTTCACTACATAATCATACCCAACAAAGACACAACAATTTGATTTTGGGTCTAACTTTGAATGCTAATTTCTAGGAATAAGATCATAGGCATCGCAACCAAAAATATTCAAATGTGAAAAATTACAAGACTGACCCAACCAAACTTCTTCAGGAATTTTACAGTTTATGGCAACCGAAGGCAATCTGTTAACTAAATAACAAGCAGTAGATATTGCTTCTGCCCACAATTTCTTTGGAATGTTAGCATTGTTGATCATGATTCTGGCTCTTTCCATAAGAGTCTGATTCATCCGTTCAACAATGCCATTTTGCTAAGGAGTATAAAAAACAGTTTTATGTCTAACAATCCCTTCATCCATACATAATTGTTCAAATTATAAAGAAGTAAATTCACCACCATTGTCATTTCTTAAACATTTAATTGATTTGCATGTTTTCCTTTCCATGATTTCTTTAAATTGTTTAAAATATTAAATACATCATCTTTCTTTCTCAGCATATAGACCCAAACTTTCCAAGAGAAATCATCAATAAATGTTAAGAAATATAATGCACCTCCATAAGACATAGTAGGAGATGGTCCCCACATATCAGAATGAATGTAGTCTAAAATTTTCTTACTATTATGATTACCAGTCTTGAACCTTTGTTTACATTGTTTTCCAAACAAGCAATGTTTACAAAAATCCAACTTCAAGGATTTCAAATAAGGAAGCAACTTGTCGTTCATCAGTACCTGAAGTCCTTTCTCACTCATGTGACCAAACCGCTGATGCCATAGACGAGAACCTTCTTCTGATTTTTCTGATACAATCAGTGCTTCACTAACTTGAGTTCTTCCTTTGAGTCTGTACAGATTTCTGACCTTTTCAGCCTTCATAAATACCAAGGCTCCTTTTGAGACTTTCATCACTCCTTTCTGACCTGTAAATTTATACCCATTCGAATCCAAAACTCCTAAGGAAATCAAGTTTTTCTTTAGTTTAGGTACATGCGTAACATCAAATAATGTTTTAACTGTATCATCATACATTTTAATTTTTAGATTACCAATCCCAACATCTTGACACGATGCGTTATTTACCATGAATACAAGACTACCATTTATAGCTTCATATGAAGTAAACTAACTTCGGTGTGGACTCATGTGATGAGAAGCACTAGAGTCTAATAGCCAATTTTCAGCATCTTGAGAGACAGTACAAACAGGGAGAGCTTCATGAGTTAAAAATTCATCATTCATACCTGAATCAGCCTGATTTTCTTCCTTATTCTGAGTTTCTGACTCCTTCCGTTTCCAACAATCTTTCTTGAGGTGTCCCATTTTTTTGCAGTACCAGCACTTGGCTTTACACTTCTTGCCACCCTTTGATTTCAATCTAAAATAACCCCTTGATTTCTCCCCTCTTTCCTTTGACCCACCTCTGGCTACCATGGTTTTTGGTGCAGCTATCTCAATACTAGATTTCCTTTGTACTTCTTGAGATAAGAGAGCACCCACAACTGATTCAAATTTCAAAGAATTGATAGTGCTCAAACTGATTGAAGTTACGAAGTGGTCCCATGACTCAGGCAGAGAACACAAAAGGTTATCTCCTTGTCTTCTTCCTACATTTTAACTTCCATATCTGACAATTGGAAAATAAGTGTATTAAAAACACTTAAATGTTCTGAAACTTTTGTACCCTCCTTCATCCGTAGACTATACAATTGTATTTTCAAATAAATTCTATTTTTCATTGATTTAGTCATATATAAGGTTTCTAGTTTTTCCCACAACCCTTCAGTTGTACTATCTTCAATAATATTAAACAGAACTTCATCTTCCAAACATAACCTAATGGTAGCGAGGGCTCGGGCATCCAAGTCCTCCTAGTCTGAACCTGTCATGCTTGCAGGTTGTTTCTTTACCTCGTCTAATGCTTTGTGCAACCCTTGTTGCAATAGTAAATCCCTAACTTTCAGTTCCCACAATGCGAAATTGTTCTTCCTGGTGAATTTATCCACCTCAAACTTTGCATTTGACATTTTGGCCATTTCTAGTTTTCTCTTCTTACTTAAACTTCCACTAGGGTTTTAAAAAACAATATTTCCCCTCTTCTGAGAAATTTTCCCCTATTCTTCTAGTTTTCCCTTCTTACTTAAACTTCCACTAGTGTTTTTAAAAAAATATTTCCCCTCTTCTGAAAAAATTTCCCCTATTCTGCTAGGGTTTCTGATTTCCCTTCTTCTGCTAGGGTTTTTAAAACAAAAAATTCTATTTCTCTCCCTTTTCTGTTAAATCAAATATTTAGAAATGTGAGCCCTTTAACAACAAAAAATTTCTTCCACAGGAACAGAAAAATAAATTCCTTCAATTTCTTCCACAGGGACAGAAAAAATAAATTCATTCTATCAGTCTATTCCCTCTTATCAATTTGTCTTAAAAAATACATTTTTGAGCCTTAACTTTTCTGAAGGTAAAAGAATCAAATACCTTTCAGGCACATCTGTATGGCAACTTTAAAGGGACATTTCAATTTCGATGAGCAGGTGCAGGCATTATTTTGAAGAAAAAACAGTTTTTCGATGAACAAATAGGTTTTTCGATGAACAATTACAGGATTTTTTTTTATCAACTCCTTTGACAGTGATTACTATTTTTAGCTTCGTTCACCTTTTTCACAGGATTCTCTTCTCCCTTGACAGCAGTTAGTCAATCGAATTTTCCAGTCTCCCTCGATGGCTTCACCAATCTCCCTTGACGGCCTTACCAATCTCCCTCGACAACCCCTTTTTTTTTCTCCAGCAGTGGCAACGAATCCTCTCTCTCCAGTGTGCAGGTAAGCTTTTTCTCACTCAATATTTCTCGGGCTAAAGAAAAAAATGGATACCATCGCAGCAGGTAGAACGACTCTTTTTCAATCCTCAGGTAGCCAAATCCTCACTCCACCAGGCTCTAATACCACTTATTGAATCGGGAAATACATTTAAACAAAAAGAAAGGATGAAACTAAATCAATCACACATAGCTAAATAAACAAAGGATTTTCATGGTAAAACCTTGATAGGGTGTCAAGGAAACCTCCACGAGGCAAGGGATTGGAAACTCTATTAATCAATAATGATTAGATTAATCAACAATGATTATGCTTGTCTTACAAGCCTCTCGGGCCATCCAATTTAACATGGGCTATCTCGTTATTCTAACTTCTTTTCGTTATATAACCAACTAATAGGTAATAAGTAAATTTTCCCAAATTTACATTATTTAATTTTTTTGTTATGTTTTAACACAGGTAACACATAAACATTGATACAAATATTACAACCAAGAAGAAAGAAGCTCTAAGATGAAATAGAGTAGAGCTAAGATACCTTAATGGTGAAATGGCATGAACGAGGTGGCTGGGTGCTTGAGCATGTTAAATGTAAGTTGATTTTTCCCAGACTAAAAAAACATAATGGACTTGTCTCAATGAAGCTTAGTTGGCCTTGTCCTCTAGTTTTTTAACTCCCCCGCACCAATGTTTACTCAATGATAGACACATTTGCATTTACTCCATCATAGAAAAAATTGAAGCCAATGGACAAGATCTATTGCTCCAGCTGCAATGGTAGGGACATAATATATAAGTACATAATTTTAACAAATTTATATCAATGGTATATACATATAAAATAAATTTCTTGGTATTTGTATATATTACTATGTTATGATGGGTTAGATATATGAAATAAGTCTTGTATTTTATTTATGAAGAGATAATATTCATCCAAATTGTGAGAGGTAGCTTAATTGGTCAAGTTCTTGTTACTAAAGCACCTCGTTAATGGGAGGTCACGGGGTCAATTCCCTTCGGGGTTAAGACTATCTAATAAGTTGAGGAGATGTGATCCCTTCAGGTCAATCTACCTAGATATTTCCTTGGAAAAAAAAGGAGAGATAATATTCATCCTTGTGTTGTTGAAAATTAAATACATTACAATACACACAAGCATGTTACATTTATTCATAGATAGATGATATACCTAATTGAGAATTACATGGGATTTCATTAGCCAAATATAATTTTTTATAAATTTCTCTATAGAGTGATAAAAAATGATATCGAATATAATTGTTTCTAGAGTGATGTCCCTTACCTTGATTATTTTGTTATAAAATATACACAATGTTATGCATACATTTTTAATTGTCTTCACTCCTATAGTGTCATGTGATAATGTCACTATTTAAGGTCTTAAGATGTGTGCATTTATTTCAATATTCATGTAATTATATATTGTAATTGTTGGGAAGAATACTGAGAGGGGGGGGGCTGAATCAGTATTTTGTGCAGACTGAATTTTTTTTACTTTTTCTTTCTCTAAAACCCATACGCTACTTTACTGAACCCAAGTCGCATATACACGGAGATATCCTTAATGAAACTTGCATATTTCCAGAGATCTCATTATGTAGATAATTCTTTACTTAGATCATTGCATCATTCATTCATTAGATGTTTAGTAAGCAGTAAACATGTGCAGTAAGAACAGAATAAATCATCACACATAAGCAATACACATGAAAACCCGAATTTAAGGTGGAAACCCAATTCGGGAGAAAACCACCGCTGTCGTCGTCTCAGTCTTCAATATTTATTATAAAGAAAACATCTTACAACCACGTACTGGCGCAAACTCATACCAGCACGCAGGCACCCACCTGCAGAAGGCTACAACCTTCTCTCGTTTACCAGCCTCTCCTGGAAGGGAGCTACAACCCCCTGCTCTTGTTTACCAGCTACCACTGGAAGGGAGCTACAACCCCCTCACTGAAGGCTTCGACCCTCAGCACCACCATGGACCACGTTTCATCAATTTTCATACTGGATCCAACAGCTTTCACACAATATACCTTGCAGGCCTCTCCTCATCAGATTTTCAGACTCGACCCATTCCACACATACATCAAATTGAACCTTATAACCCATTCAATTCATTCATTGAATCATAAACCAATCAACCAACCAACCAATGATCTTTTAAACATAATCAACGAACAACATAATCAGTGTTCAAACCACCCAGATCCAGATTTCTTCATTTTAGACTTGCGACAAGTCTTCATCATTTCTTTGCTGATCTTCATAGAGCTTTATCACTTCCTCGATCAACTCCATAGGTGCATCATAGATTCAGCGTTAACAGACAACCGAGTTCAATCATGCAGATATCTCTTAAAGAGATTTATTTACTTAAAATCCTCACACACGCACACATCGTTCTCTATTTCTCTTCTCCTTATATAGTTTTTCCTTTAGTAAAACCATGATTCAAAACCACGAACCGCTAATGGTATTCCTGGACGGGGTCAAAATAGATAATCCAGCGTATTAAAAATCGAGCCAATCCAGATTGAAACCCTAACCTTCATTCTTCCATGCATGAATCGTCCCAAGGGTAATCTTTATCTCCGCCAAATAATACTATATCCAAGGTTAAGAAACATTAACGTGCCGTTGACTTGGCATGCAGTGCCCCCGTAACATTACTTTTAATCAAATTTTAATGAACTTTTAATCCCGAACTTCAATCCTCAAACAAACTGGATTTCAATCTTTGACCCCGGGCCCACATCGCAGTCGGGCATTTTCGATGTGCGATATGCAATGGTGCGATCAAACAAAAGTGTGCAAAGTTAACATTTGCGATCAAACATATGGCGGAACACTTTGTAATATGCGATGGTGCGATATGCGATGGCGCGATAATCGCACATCGCAAACAATCAATGGAACTTGCGATGGCAGAGGGCGATGATTATAATATGCGATGTTGCGATGGTGCAACAATCGCACATCGCAAATATCCACATCAACAAGACATTTAAACTTCAAAACTTGCGATCTTGCGATTTGCGCTAAAGTGGTGGGGACCACTTGACCTCCCTTTTTAGAAATTTATAGTCTTTGGCTATTTTATTCAATTTTCTTCATATTGGTTGTTGAGGGCTTTAAAACCCGAAATGACTATCTTTAAATAAACTCTGCTCCTCCGTAGTCTGGAACTACGAATGTCTTCATTCCTTCTGCAAAACTTGGTTGCGTCCCATCAACAATTAATTCATCCTTATGGATTTCTCATTCTTCTTGAATTTACAGTGCCATGCACTTAATCTCCTCTGCTGCTTCTATACTTGTTTCTTCATGCCCAAGGCTGGCAGGTGAATTTACTATTTTCAATACTCTGTTCTCTGTCTATTTTGCTAATTGATAGTTTAGGTGTTGCTCCTGTCTTTACCTTTTTTCTCTGCAACTTTGCTTTTCTCTATTACATCTGAAATGCTCTGTAGATACATCAGATTTACATCATTAACAAATAGGACAAGTCAGTTTTCACCAAGAAAAACTTCATCAAGTAGGTTGCCATCAACTTTATCGAGTAGGTTTCCATCAAGGACAACACTCTGCATCATATTGCCAACAGTAATGCATATAGATCTATTATAGTAATTGTTAATATGTTTATACTTAGAACTCCTTCCTTTGAATTATTTCACATGGGTACCTATTTTCTCATAATAATCCACCTCCTTATCACTGAAACATATAGATAAATTAATCTTAACATAGATGAATGTATTCTATCAATTCCTAAGAAAGTATAAAATGGATATCATTATTATAAAGATTGAACAATAAAATTGAAAAAAAGTCTCTTGAATTGGGTTTAAGATATTTTACTTTGTATGACAAAAAAAATAGTCCTATACACTACATAATGATTTACAAATAATGGTTTTACCAAGTTATGGAGCATATTCTTAGAGTTCTAAGAGAATAATATAACCACTTCAGTTATAAGATATCACCATGTAGTAGTTGCACCTATTTGAATTTCTCATCTATGAATCCATGCATTTTTCTCCACTGAGTGTTGAAAAACACTTTCCAAGGCCATATCCTAACTAATCCCTTATTTAGCTCCTAGGAAAGATAGTTATTAATGCTCTTATTTAAGGAGACCACCAACTCTAAGCCTAAACAAGAACCTGAAGCACACAACACATTGTTATTGGCTTTGGGGAGAGGGGAGTTAGCCACATGCTACATCCTTGTAATTGTGCTCAAAATAGAGGAGAAAGAAAAGTGTTTTCCATCAATATTCAACTTTATGCACAATATTATTGAAGAACTATATATATGTATGTGCCATATCACTTGGACATATCACTTTGAATGTAATGATAAAAGTGTGATTGACAAGAAATGTATATCTTAAATATATCAAAAATATTCCATGGACATTTCATCCATAGAGAATTACATTCAGTTCAACATTGACTAAGAAATGTATATATCTTAAATATATGAAAAATATTCCATGGACGTTTCATCCGTAGAGAATTACATTCAGTTCAACATTGACTAATGATTGATGAGGACTCAAAAGCTAGCCTAATGTCTTGTTTTTAACATGATTGGGCCCCATCATTAGAACCAAATGTTGGCTCAAAATGTAATTGTTGATAATTCATCCTTTGTGCGAATTCCCATGTTTTTAAGGTGTTTTTTAATGCAATACAATAGTAGCATATCTCTGTATGAATCCTAACTACAAAATATTGTCTAACCCTTCATGAAAAGATGAACATTATCATCCATCCCTTCTGTTTTCTTTCTAAATCAAGATAAATATCTTTGTGATGAATGATAAGTTTCTCTTTTCCATCAAGATCCATAGTCTATTGTGTGTGAGCTACATCTAATTCATGAAATCCAACAATTAGCATTTCACGTATATCTCTCTCAAATAATTATTATTCATTCATTTTCAAATGTTAAGAGCACCAAATCCTCATGTTTGGGCAAGGTTGAGCGAAAACAATAACTAAAGTTGTGAGTTGCACGATCAAAGGACCAATGCTATTACTTGTTGGCAAATTTCTCACATGTGGATGTAGCCAGATTTAGGGATCATTTCATTACTTATAAATTGAAATTTCATTAATTATATAGGAATCATTTTTTTTATTATAATATTATTTTAATTACTTTTAAATATATATAAATTTATATATACTCCAACTAGAATAACATTTCATATATATTGTTCCATTAATGGTGGCCCACATCATACAAGTCTCCTGCAAAACTCATAAAACTTTATTTTTAGCTTTAATAGGTTTAAGACTTAATATCATTGATTTGTAAATGGTTAAACTACATTTGAACTTTCAAAAAACCTACACTTCTACACACTATATTTTAGATATATTGTTCCATTAATGGTCGCACGCATCATACAAGTCTCCTAAAAAAATCATAAAACTTTATTTTCCTGTATTGAGCATTAATATCATCCATTTGTAAATGGTTCAAATAAATTTGAACTTTCCAAAAACCTACACTTCTATACACTATATTTCAGTACTCTAACTATTATATAATATGTATTTTATAAATTGTTAATCATTTGTTCCTCTTAGGTTTAAAGAAACAAAATACCTTATTATTAATCTCCACATTTTCAGGGATTATAGAACTCGCCTCGCCCTCCAATTCCATTGACTATTGATTAATTTGTTGAGTTTTTTCAATTTTAACTAAAGTTTCGGAAAATATGGATATTCCTATTTTTCTGTAAATTCAAAATTCATTTTATAATTTATGGAAATATTATTTCTAATTTTCCATTGGCTAAGCAAGGCTTGATCAACATAATTCCTTTGGTGGATGGAGATTTATTTTCACTATTTTTAAGTTCTTGATAAATCATTTAAAAACAAAGACTAATTTTCTTAATGGTCATTTTTTCGATCAGTGCTCTTAAACTGTTATGTGTGAAAATACCATTTATTTGTCAAATATTCCATAACTGACGGGGTTTCATTTCCTTTACTTACGCAGAGATGTAGCTCCTATTGTTTTGTTGTGTGGAAAAAAGGTGTGCGAGATGTGTGTTGGGTGTGGAGCCTGATTATCTTGTTTATTTTGTATCACAACATTAGACCCCTGTACCTTAATGCGGCAACGCCACCCGTAATTAAACCCTGCCTGGTGTTAGAGTCGGTCTCTTCATCCCTCCATCAGAGATCAAAATCTCTTTTGTTGCATTTCATTTTAGGTGTCTCATCCATTTTAGTCAGTTGCATTCCATTAGGAGAATGGATCATCTGACGGAAGGGTATTTTCACTCATATCCCTCATGTCATGTACCTGCTGGTTCGTATCTGTTCATCAAAGTCCATCAAAATCATTTCCAGTCATTGACAGTCAATGTTTGGTCTTTTGGTGAGCAAAGAGTCCTTTTAGGGTTTTCAGTCTCATTAGGTTTAGGGTTTAATTAATTTAGTATTAAAATTGTCCAATAATTCCAAGAGGCACATGAGGAAGGTTCAAATAAAGTTTCACTGCAAAAATTTCATCATCACAATACCTGATAATGATTCTTCTTCAAAACTCTGTTTTGAAGAAAAATCGTCAATTTGGTCTTTTGTAATAAATTCCATGTAATTTTCAAAAGCTTTTTCAGTTGTGAAGTTCTTCAGGCGCAGCCTTGGTCGCCTTTTCCAGATCCAATGCCAACCATCCCTGCAAAAAATAGACAAAATTTTCATCATTCTGTCAAAAAATCAAAGAGGAAACAAGCAAAACAGAGTTTATATTAAAAAGTGCAAAGTGCAAAGTGAAAAGTGCCAAATTTCAAACATAAGAAAGTGGGTTATTTCAAAACAAAAATCAAATTCCATGGTCATAAAATATATTTCGGTGTTTAAACATTTCATTTGCACGCAAGGATTATCAAAGAGCGGAGAAAAATCATGGAGGAGAGCGAAATTGAGTTTGGAGGCCGAACTATTGAAGAGTTTGCAGTCGCGGCGCATTGGGAGGTGGTCGCAGCGCACTTGTAAGTCGCGACGCATATAACCATTTTCCACCATGAAAAATACAATGTGCGCGGCACACAGGAGGGTCGCGGTGCACTAGGTTGTGCGCGTGGCACACAGGGCCGACAAGCAAGATTTTTGCCACTGCTTCATAAAATTCAAAGCAACTCAGTTTTCCTCGCTTCGAGTAAGTTTGTGAGACTGTGAATTGCTATTAGCTTGTGTTTCATGTTGTTTTGAGGGAAGAATATAAGATTTTGAATGTTGAAAACATAAACCCTATTCTTTTGTTAGAAATGGCTCTCTTAGGGTTTGAAATTTGAGTTTTAAAGTTTGATCTTGGTGCCAAAATACTTCATCTCCCCCACATTGTTCATTCCTTTCCCCTCACTGTCATATTATCATTATAATCCCTCCCCTATTCCCTTATATCCCAAAACCACTCATATCACTTATTCCCATTTATCCCTATCCCTCAATCCTTTCATTCCCTATCATTATCCCTTTCCACATATTATTTGCAAAAAATTCCTAAATCCCAACTTCCCAAACATTCAAGTGACTGTCCTCATACTTAAAATTTCACTTGACTGAACCACATTTTTCCCACTGTACTATTTCCCACAGTCCCTTCCTACTTGGCACATATTTGGCAATCAAGACAAAAACACCAAATTCTTATTTTCCCCTCATACAAATCAGCAAATACTTGACATAGACTTTCAACACCATGGAGATAGACACTGAAACTTCATATGAACAAAACAGTGATTCTACCACTGAGCTACATGCACCGAGAAGGCCTTGTAAAGGTGGAAAACATGTGAGAGAAGAGCCCACCTCATTGAATCAGTTGCAGGCCTGCCCACTTGCCATGGCATGTTTTCGAGAGCAGTCATGCTATCAGTATTGTTAGATGATTTCTCATATTCAGCATCATCAGGAGTTGGCTCGTTTGTTTGTTTTACATTTGCATGATGGTCGGGTAACTCTTACTGGTGTAAATTTCACCTTGACACCGAAAACCATTTCTCAAGCAACAAGAATACCGAATGTAGGTGAAGAGTGGAACAAGAGACAGCAGGTGGACATAGTGCATTATGAACCGTACATCAGGCCTAGCTATGTGAGACAGCTCAGCAGGGTATTCCCATTCTGGTTTCTGAAGGAATCCTATGCGCCTTTGATGAGACTCATTATCAGATACTTCAGTTGTGAGGGCCGGTTCTCACGCCTCTATGCCTACCACATCAGGTTATTGATGCATATCACTAGAGTGAGGATGATGAACATTCCTTATTTCATGTGCCGGAACATCGAGAGAATGACCACTCTTGTGCAGAAGAAAACTCCTGAGCAGCAATACAATAGTATTTATCACTATGCACTCATCAAGATCGTGGTTGTACATCAGCTTGGATTGTAGGGCCTTTCATGGGAGGATTTCATTTCCCGTGATTTCTTCACAGCACCTTAGGTTCCTCCGGAGGTTTTTCATGAGCCAGGTGAACCTTCACATCAGCCTGAAGGTCATGAGATAGAGCCTATCGGTGTGCCGGTATATGTCACTTATTAGAGAGGCACTAGAGTATTGTTTGCAACAGCTCGACGAGTACTATCTCCACCTGGGGTGGAAGGGGTCTCGTTGCCATCATCAGCAACACAAGTACAGGTACAGGACAGAGGTAAGAGGCCCATGCAGGATGAGGGCCCTTCAGGAGGCCAGGATACTAATTTCATATTGATTGATGAGGATTTGAGCTCTCCAAGCTCAAAATTGAGAGAGATCATTCAGGAGCAGAAAGCTGAGATCGACACATTGACCGATAAGTTGCAGAGAGCTCAATGGATCATAAACTATCTAGAGCAGTGGAACAAACAGTTGTAGGATCAGCAGATGATCATGGAGTTGCAAAACATCTGTGAGAATCGGCAAGCTACCCGAAGAAGCCCAACCGAGATGACACATATTGAGCGGGAGATTGAGGCCGATAGAGAGACTTGGCTTGAGAGGGTCAAAATTCATCTTTAGAAGCTGTTGGAGAAGGAAAACAAGGAGAATAACATGCTCAGGCACATGAATAACCATTATTGGGCGCGACATCATGTTTGCAAAGCGAGGATCAAAATCCTAAAGGCAAGGCTAAGGAGGGCACTAAAGCGTCGTAAAAGGCATGATAGGCTCCCAATTTTGGCTGAAGCTTCTTTGGCTGAGCATAGCACTTTATGAGGGACCTTCAGCCCAAATTTCAAGAAATTTGGGAAAAAAATTGTCAATTTTGAATTTTTTGGTCACAAAACAGATTTTCCTGCCCGACGCGTAGCGCCACTTGGCGCGCACTTATAATTGGAAACTCTTCAGGAGGAAAACTTTGCATTTTTGGGTTTTTCATCAAAATTTATGCATTCTCATGGATTACCTAAGTATTTCATCAAGTTATGGGTTGCCTAAAGGGTCAAAAACACCCTAAAAATGGCCTTTCTGCCACTTTTTGCACACACAGGAAGTAGTTTTGGGAGATTGAACTTTTGGAAGGGAAAATGGAAACCAAATCCAGAAATTCCACTTGGGTTGGAAATTCGACAGGCATGGATTTCCAACGAGCTATTCTACACTCAATTTGGACTTCAGGAAGACCCTCAAAGTCAGCTCCAAACTTGTGCTATGCATAGAGATTCCACGCGCGGCGCATAGAGGAATTTGGTCTATTTTTCACTCAGCAGCTTAGAATTTCGCCTAGTTTTGGCCAGTTTGACTTTTTTATGTAACTCTTGATGTACCTTGATGTAATTTCATGATCATGATGTAATTTTGGCACATGTTTACTTATTCTAGAAGATTCATTCACCAAAAGGTGAAATGTAAGTGAATGGATCAGTTTCCTAGCATATAAAGGCAAGTTGTTTCATTGCCTATTTTTCAGTTCCTAGTTTAGATATGGTCGAAACAGCTCCTATAATGATGAGCTCAACCCCTAGAGGCATGGGGAGGAGTTAGGCTTGTCTATATGATGTATTTTCTCAGTCATTTTCAAGGTTTGACACTTGGGATTGCTTGGCACTACATTGTACATTTCATCTCTGCACTTTTGGCAAAGGAATAGACCAGGGTTTGCAGCACTCTTTGGGATCCATGTGGCTCTGTGTTTTTATGGTGTTTTCCTCTATGTAATTTTAAGTTCACTGATGTTTATTTGTATCATTTCCCTTATCTTTTCTTTTTAAATTAAACAAATCAGTGTTAAAGGTGGAATTCATTAGCTTGCTTTTCTCTGCCTTCAGTTTGTTTAATTTTCCATGTTTTCATCTGTTTGAGGAGGACTCTTGAGACACTCTTTCCCTTTTCAGCTCCTCACCAGTCTGATCCATTCATTCATTCAATCTAAAGCATCAAAACAATTTCCTTCCTTGCCCCAATCAGAACTCTACAAAAACTAGGCCTTATCCCCGCACCCAAAACTGCCTTTCCCTTTGATCCAACAAAAACCCCCAAAAACACAATCAAACTCATTTACTTATATACCTAGCCTAAAATTAGATTTTATTTCAAGTCTTCTCAAGCCCTATTGATTATTTTTTCTAAGATTGACCCGGAGAGAGCCCTCTCCTGTTCTAGTAGGGCTAGCTACCAGATTGAACGTGGTTTGATGTTACCCTGAACTCTGCCTTCCTTCAACCTGAGGTAGATTTAGGCAATAAAACCTGGGCGGTCCAGGGGGTGGCTGCGACTTTATGGAGCCCCCCCCCTGGCGGGGGGGTTTTGCGGGCAGCTCCCCTAAAGCTAAAAATAGATGTAAAATTTCCTTGTAAAAGTATAGTAATTTCTAGTAAATCTGGGTTGTTCATTAGGTAGATGATCTGATGGTAGAATTTATCTGTATTTTAGGGTTTTTTTCCTTATAAGGCAACCCCTCACTTTTATGAGGGTATTTTATTATGGTTGTGTATTGTATGTGTATTCTTAGAGCGAGAAACAGATAGGGAGACTGTGAGAGAGAACAAAGGATATTACTGCGGATCTTTTGTAGGTTGTGTCTCTTCATTTTACTGGATAATAGAAAGGAAGGACTAGATTTTCAGGTTGGACGTAGCCCAAACTGGGTGAACCACATATATCTGTGTCTCTCTGGTTTTATGTGTTTTGTGTGCCTGTGTTTTCTGCATATTTTATGTGTTGCATTTCTCTGTAATTTATAATTTTCTAACAATGTGCAAGGGAAAGGGTCTAGATTAAGTGCACGAGAAGGGACTATATCAAGACAATCTCTCTTCCTCTGCATTCCATATAACGATAATTTAACAATGTAAGAGAAATTTACTTGGCAAGAGGAAGTGCTCAGCGAATATCACGTTTTAAATTAAGATCATACTATAACCTATATTATTGTGTGGAGGTGTGGAGCAAGTAATGTTGATGCATTATGAAAAGTTCTTGAAGATTCCAAAGATACTAGAACGTACAGTGTTGCGGGTCCCTTACATAAGTGTTGAGGGGCTAATTGCTATTATTATTTTTTTCAGAGAAAGGGTGTACGGGAAGTGCGAGAGAAAGGGTGTATGGGAAGTGCGAGAGAAAGGATGTGTGAGAAGTGCAGGATTAGGGACTGCATCGAGTCAATATTTTATCCTTCTCTTTCCACATAAGGATAAATTAACAATGTAAGAGAAATTTACTTAGCAAGATGATGTAATGAGAGAATATCATGTTTTAAGGTAGATCATATTATGGCTTATATTAATGTGGTTATATTATTGGGCAGAGTTGCAGAACAAGTAACATCGACAAATTGTGTGGATTTCTTAAACATTATATGGATCCTGAATACAATTTTCTTTTTTCCTTGATATATGAAAAGAAGTGGGATGTAGCCAATTCGAAGGAGACAATGGCCAAATTTTGGAGTGGAAAGATGTTTTTTATGTTTGAAAATATAATTAATGAATTAATATGCATATGCATAATTAGTTAATTAATATGCATATGCATATTTGATTAATAAAAATAGAAAATTTGAAGGAGATGGGGCAAGTTCTGGAGTGGCAATTCTTTCAAAAGAGGAGGTACTCATGAAGAACTATTCAGGATACTTTGACACAAGGCTATAAAAAATTATACACTTTCTATTGCTTATTAGTAGTGGAATGGTGGTGCTCTTATTTGGAATTTTATGAAATATTAAGTGAAGTGTCCTTTTTGTGTGGAAAAATGATTATGTGGGTTAGGGAACAAAAAACAATTCTCTAATGTCTCATATGTATGTATACATTTCCATATGCCTTGCTCTATACAAAGTTACATATCACAAAGTATATAAAAAATATAGCAAAGAAAGAAAAGAGTTGTATGATGTAACAATAATCAAATGAGAATAAATAAAATAAAAATGCATCTCTTAGCAAAGTTATCATTGTCTATCATTGTCTTTAACTGTATATGTTCTACTTGTGTTCATTTTTCTTCATTTCATGTTAATGCAATATTTAAAGCTAATTCCACATATTTGTTCCCAATCTCTCTGCACAAAATTTCTACAACACTTCCCCAACAACCTTTCTCTTTCCTTTTGATATCACAAACTAGCCTAATTAAGAAAAATAACAATATAATATTGATAGCTCTTATTTTTCCATGTAAATTTCATATACTCTAGTTATATTGAAAAGTATGATGATCATTGTCAAATATTATTAAACTGGACTTTTGCTTTCTACAGACATTAAACAAGTATTAATCTCCATATAATCTTTAAGCACTCCACCCAATGTATCACTATTTGATTTGCACCTTTGCACAGTAAAATAAGCACATTAATATAAGTCTCTTGCACAATTAAACATTGAGTATGACGAAATTAGATTTAACTTTAACTTTATGACCAAATCAAATTTATTAAATAAAAAATTTATCAATTTCTAAAAAGAGTAGGCGCTTATCATACAATAATTTTTTTTTGCTAAAGTTGAAAGCGGGTTTTCATAATACATTAAATTATGGATTTTAGTTTTCAAAGCATTCAGGAAAACTTCATATTTCATTTTTCAATAGCTAATGCTAAAATAGTCTTTGTAATTAGTTTATTTCTACACGTGTACATTTTTTTTGTTAAATAAAATAATAATTTAAAGAACTCGTGCTACACTTTGTATATACATATTCCCTCTCCACATATATAAAATGCTATCAAGTTTTAAATATTTATTTAATAATTAATTTGTTAACTTGTCAAAGGGCATGTGCAGAACACGCATTGTTTTTGTGATGATAAGCATGTAGTGAAAAATGAGAACCTTAATTGTAGGAGCATGTTTCATTGTGTAGAGCTTCAATGGGATATTTCATTATGTGGAGGAAGCTTCCTCCATGGAACGAAAACTATGCAAAAGGAAAGCTCAACACAATGAAACATTGGCTATGACCAAAAAAAATTCACCTTTAACTTTATGAGAAAATAAATTTTATTTAATAATAAATTTGATCAATTTCTAAAATCAACAAGACTTATGATAAATAAATTATTTTGTTGAAATTGAAAATAAGATCTCATAATACATTAAACTATGGGTTTTTTTTTCAAAGTATTGTAAAAACCATCATATCTCATTTTTCAATAGTCAATGCTAAATCAGTCTTTGTAATTAATTTGCGGAGGAAGGAGAAATGTTATTGGGGAATTCTAGCAGAAAGGGCGTGCAGAGAAATTG
Source organism: Pinus albicaulis (assembly GCA_034641835.2). Taxonomy (NCBI): domain Eukaryota; kingdom Viridiplantae; phylum Streptophyta; class Pinopsida; order Pinales; family Pinaceae; genus Pinus; species Pinus albicaulis. The sequence continues at coordinate 113,031,137 of CM076572.1, forward strand.
GGTGCAGGGGTGTTTGTTAAGGAGAAGGCACTATAACGAGTCATGTTTTATTCCTCTGTAGTGCACAGTATTTGAGTATACAAAGTCATGGCACAGACAAGAAACGATCATTGTGAATGCATATTTCGTTAGTGAGTGCTTTAAAAATTTTAGGCCAAAATTTTTTATTACTTTATTCAATTATTCCAAAGCCGAGTGTGGAGGTGTGGAAGAAGATTTTAGAGCACTCACATTGAAGTTGACACTATCATAGTCATTTCTAGTGCATTTCTCTATTGATTCATTTTAAACTTTTATAGATTTAGCTATGCAAGAGAACAAATGCATAGAGCCATGAATCTATGTGGAGATAAGAGACTATCGGTGAAGCACGTCTACACTTTGAAAATATTGTATGACAATATGTGAGATCATGCATTTTCTTAACTTTAATGAGTTGAATATTTTTTTTTTAAATATGCAAAGCAGCTTGATATAGCATATTTGAAGAAGACGAGGAGAGTTTTTGATTGGTAAGACTTTTTTCTTCAGTTTTCCAAAAGGAGGAAGTACTCATGGAGAACTATGCAAGAGACATTGAGGTTTTGGCCTATTTCTGAATGAAAGTTTCTCAAGGCTACTGAAAAATTTACATTTGCTATTTCTTTTCAAGAGTTGAATGGTGGTTACTTTATTTTCAATTTAATGCAATAATAAGTAAAGTGTCCCTGTAGAGAAGAACAGTTTTGCAGAATAAGGGACATAAAAATTGTTCCAAAATGCTTCATATGTCTACATACATTTATGTATACCTTCATTTATGCAACATTACATATCACAAATTACATAAAAAATATAGCAAAAAAAACACAGAGTTGTATAATATTATAATAATAATAAAATGGTAATAAATAAAATAGAAATGCACCTCTTAGAAAATATTTGATTTTCTTTGATTGTATCTTTTCTACATTTGTTCATTTCCCCTTCTCCGAAGATATGAGTTAGATCAAATATACAGAAATAAGAGGGAGAAGAAGGTTCTAATTTCATAGCATGAAAACAATTCAAATGTATTAAAAACAATCCAGTGAGAAGCTTTTGATTGATTGAGACTTTGGTTCTTGTACTGAATCGACCCAAGTTCATATCTATGAATATTCAAGTGTGATTGGATCTATAAGTTTTAATTTCTCAACTACATGACTATTGGATCACTAGCACTAGAAAAATGTCTCAGGCCTACATATATTTTGCACACAAGCTTGAAACATAAGATGATCCCTTTTTTGATGTGTAAATGCAATATGTTATATTTTTCTAAAAAATATAATTGTAGTAGTCTAAAATCTTGTTTTTCATCACTCTCAATGCTTTTATAATATAAAAATTGGAGAAATTACCTCATAGGACTATTTTCACCAATGCAGCCCTATTTGGAAAATTGCGGTGTGAAACATTTTGGGAGCAGCTTGAGGTATCAAATGAAATTATTTAGCAGTGAACATTTTCCACTTGATTATCACACCCATTTTCACTATTTTATACATATATACCATTCCAATAGTGAAAAAATCACCTAAATTGGAGTTTGTATGCAAATTATATGTCAATTAAAGTTTACCTTCCTATTTTAACCACCATAATTCAAGAGGATTCAATTTAAACCCCACTTATTCATGGAAAATGGGCTAGCCACATGATCATACTAAATAATACTCGAGAATATTGAACATTGTAACTCTAGTTAAGAGTTGAATGAGTGAAACCTAACTTTTAGTAGGTTATATGGAGTTATTATAATATGGCCATTAGGAGGAAAAGGGGGTTCATTATATTCAAGTGCATTTTGTTCCATATATGAGAAGAGTAGTTGAGAGTGGATAGGGGGAGAGAAAATAGAGAGCATTTGTGCATTTTAGTGGCCCATGGGACATATGCCTCACTTCTTTGTACTTTTGTACATTTTCCATTTAGAGAAAGAGAGTCTATCAACCTCACTTTCTAGTTAGGTTTTCTCCCAAAAGCATTTCATAGGTTATATGTTTTATTAGTTTGTGGACTGTAAGTTTTATTTTTATGTTCTCTATTTCCTACATAATTATAACTTTCTTACATATGTAATAAAATATAATCAAAATATCCATAAATCTAAGGATAAATAGACTCTCACAGTGTATATTTTAGATTTAATAGTAATTTTATCATTTTTTGTGGCAAACTATCCAATGGAATAGCCAAGGTAGTTCACAAATCATATTGGTATTATATTAGGCTTGTTTGGGTATATTGTGGGGAGTTTCATGGGATCCAAATTAGTTAATTTTAAAGTCACAAAACCCTAGTCATGGTCGAGGAATCTGTCAATAACCCTCATAATCCCATAGCGAAGAGGTTTGCACTACTAGAAGCATAAGTCATAGATATAAACCCTAATCTGATCCTTCTCATTGCACCCCTAACCAATAAGTTTTTTATATTATAAAAATTATGTAGGTTCTAATTCAATGGTCTAATTGGAGGGAAAATCATTAGATCTGGAAGAACTATAGAGGGAATCTAAGAAACAATCTGAAAAAGACCATTGTAGTTCAAGTGTTGTGAACCATTAATTGTCCCTATCCAAAATTGAAGCAAAGGTAGACACCAATACATATATGGGTGACATTGATACTCTAAAGATAAATCATTATTTTATCCATTACAAGTATATTTTAGTTTTAATCATATAGAGGATGAATAGAATGTTTCATTTTCTGCGTTGAAATTAAAGAGTGTTCCTTGACGTAGTGGGAAAGCCACAAATATACCTTGAGGTTGGAGGGAGATCCTCCAGTGACTAAATCAGGTGATTTAAAAACCTTCATAAATTCACAAATTCACCCTATTGATTATTTTAGGACCATCATATCCAGTGGCATTACATTAGGAAAAAGTGGGAGAAAAGTGTACAAGAGTACACCATAAAATTTAGAAACATGGCCATAATGTTAGGTATCTCCCCAAAGAACCCAAATGTACCCCACAAGTATTTTGGGGGTATACATAGAAACCTATAGGAGCAAGTGATGTTGTTCAAGCCTATATTAATGGAGGAAGCTTGTGCACAAGCATAATAATTGGAGAGCATAGGCCAGAAGAAAGGAAAATCAAGTGGGTTGATGTAGAAGGAGCACCATGACTCTTATAAGGAAGGGAAAAAGAAGTGGAAATGGGGAAATATATGACAATATCAACAAAAAACTAGAGAAAATATCCCAAAAACCACTACAACCACTATAAAATTGATAGTTATAGAAAGGAGATGTGTTGGAAGTTTCATCTTGATATAACCCAAAGAATGTAAGTATAGATGGAAAGAAGGAGAACCTGATGGCCATTAATTTTAGAAACCAAGTTGAAATAAACTATTACATGGATGATAATATCAATTGTAAATCAATGAAAAAGGAGGTGAAACTTATTAGCCTTCAAAAATAGTAAGAGAATGAAAGGAACAAACCCTTCGGTGTAAATATATAGGTCGAGAAGATTAATATTTATGCTTTGTTGTATTGAATATCACGATAAAATAATATTGCATTAGAATTGGTAAAAAATTAGGATTGGAATTTCATGATCATTCAAACCCATATGTAGTGGGATGGGTAAATAAAGATTTTGAAATAAATGTAACATAATAGTGCAAAATCAAATTTTCTAGCAATGATGATTTTATTGATGAAATATAACTACATGTAGTTCCCTTTCATATATGTGGAGTGGTGTTTTGAGGTCTTTATATGTACATGCAGGATATAGTCTTCATATGAAAATACAACCAATACTACCTTATCAATGATGGAAATTCCTTCTCCATCAACACACACAAAGGAAAGTCCAAAATTTAGCGAGTAAGTTCCAACCAAGAAAGGAAATTAATTAGTTTTAACAAGAAGCATGCCTTACCATTTTAAAGAGAAAAATAGTATGTAGAAGATTTAGTAAGAGAAAATCCATCCTTATATGGATGTAATAGGAAATAGAAGCGATAACTCAAAGACTTGCTATAGGCATACGCGAAAGTGTTCCAGGAGCCTAAAGGGCTATAACCAAAGAGAGAAAGGGTGCATGAGATCTAGTTATTTCCAGACTCCCCATTTCGAAACCTTGGGCTATACATGTACTCCATTATAAAATCAAGTGTGGTGAAGAATTAGTTGCAACAACTACTAGAACACAGTATCATTCAACCAAGTACTTCACCATGTGGGTTTCCAATCATTATTGTGCCAAACAAATATGGGACTTAGTCGATGTGTACCAATTACAGGGTGTTAAACAACATTACACTCAATAATAGATACTCCCTTCACAAGATACATGATCTACCAGATCGATTGTAGTAAGCCAAATAATTCACCAAACTAGACTTAAAGTTAGAATATCACCAAATTAGGATCATAGAAGAAGATACATGGAAAATTGCCTTCAAAACCAAACAATGTTTGTATGCATAGTTATTCGTATCATTTGGCCTATGGAATTCACTAACCAGATTTATGATATTAATGAATGATGTATTGCATCCTTTGTCGTGAAACCAGCTCCAAAAATAGAAGAAAAGAGAGATCAATGCCTTAGAAATCAGCCACTTCAAGGGGGAAACCTCCAATACATTACATAAATGAAAAATTATCGGATGATACAAATGAAAAAACCTCCTTTCTATATATAGGAGTCCATGGGGCCACAATGTAATCCTAGCCAACCTAACAATAATAATTTAAGGGCACAATAATAATAATATCGGGGTTAAAGGGGTACAACGATAACAATAATGGGGTTACACTAATAACAATAAGGGACTATACTAGTAATATAAGGACCTAACATGCTCCTCTCATTCAAAAAGGTGTTGTCCTCAATGCTTGAGTAGCTCCGGGTGATTTTGTATAAAATTCTCATCCTCCCATTAGAATCTTCCGTGGGTAAGTTCTTCCATTTGATGAGATATTCTGAAATTGATCGATTTCGTAGTTGTTGAGTTCTTGTTTCCGTGACTGCTTTAGGTTCCAATATGGTTTTTCCTTCCTCATCAAGTTCTGGCAATATTATTTGAACTGGAATTTTTTCCCCTATAACCTTTTTTAAGCATGAAACATGGAAAACTGGATGCACTCGCGAAGAAGCAGGAAGTTCCAATTTGTATGACATAGTATCAATATTTTGCAAAGCCTTATAAGGACCATAGTACTTTGGTGATAATAAGCTCTGAAACCAAATGTTGTGAAACCAACTCCAAAAATAGAAGAAAAGGGAGATCAACGCCTTAGAAATCAACCACTTCGAGGGGGAAACATCTAATACATTACATAAATGAACAATTATTGAATGATACAAATGATAAAACCTCCTTTCTATATGTAGGAGTCCATGGGGCCACAATGTAATCCTAGCCGACCTAACAATAATAATTTAAGGGCACAATAATAATAATATGGGGGTTACAGGGGTACAACAATAACAATAAGGGGGTTATACTAACAAAAATAAGGGACTAAACTAGTAATATAAGGACCTAACATCCTTTTATAGATTCATTTATTATTTCCTATTTGATGATATACTGGTTTACAATGCTACCTATAGTAGACCAAAAAAAGGTCATTGGTGAGGGTAGAAAAATATCACCATAAGATCATTGGTGGTGGTCAAAATGGCTTCCGTCACAAAAAATTAAACTTTACCAAAGCTAACATCACCAAAAGTATATGTGTTGTGGTGACATTAAATGTTTTCCACGAATAATGATTAAAATGAGGGATAGCGACCATCACCATTTCATATAATGGACATTTCTTTTTCCTCACTATTAATGCATACATCTAGTCACATTCGTTGACTGCTAACTTTTAATATTTTGGTTAGGGTCGAAAAATCTCACCATAAGCTCATTGGTGATGGTAAAAATAGCTTCCATTACATAAAATTGAATGTTGCCAAAGGTATAAGTGTTGTGGTGAAATTAAAGGTCTATCTCGATTAATGATTATAATAACAGATAGTGAATGTCACCATTTCATATGAGAAACAATGATTTATGGTGATGGATCTTTCATAACCCTCACAATTGTTTCATATAAATGGTGATGTTCATGAACCGTCACCATTCATATATAAAAATGGCTTTTGATGATGGCCCTTTAATGACCCTCACTATTGATACATTTATAGGGAGTGATAGTGATCATCACCATTCCCTATGAATATTAGGGCATGATGGAATCGAACCACCAACCACTTGTTTTTAAATCAAGTTCTCTTCCATGGAGCTAGCACCCTTTAAAGAATTAGACAAGTATCAAAATATTTAGAAAACAAATAATTTTATTTTTAATTTTAAACTAAATCCTAAAAAATTACAATTGGCCATCACACTCAGAGAAAGGTTCAATGCAAATGGTTAATTTGAGGGTATGTGGACGCTAAAAATGCAAGGGAAAAAATAACAAAACATTAATTTTAGAATGTAAATAATGAATTTTAGGTATGTCCAAGTGTGTGCAAGTGCGAGACGAAATCTAAATACCTAGAGGATTGAATGAAAAAAGTATCCAAAAAACATAGCTATAATCTTCGATAACCCTCTCGATCATGTTCTATTTTCTAAATAATATAAATTTTTTTTTTTCAAATTTTCTTAATTAATAAAAATTTTCCCAGAAGATTTATATATAATATGTTATGGATCACAAAAGCTTGCACTCTCAAATAAAATTTTTGTTTCTAAATTAACTTAAATTCTTCGCTTTCAATATTTCTTTTTAACTAATAAAACTTTGTTTTCAAAATAACTTAAATTATTAAGAAGTTTGTTGACCTTACATTCATCTCTATAAATGACATGTTCATTTTTGCATTTATATTCAAAGATGTATAACACAGGTATCAAAAGATTTTGAAAATAAATCATTTTATTTTTAAAATGACATATTCATGTTTTTATTTATATTCAAAGATGTAGAATAGAAGTAAAAAATGATTTGAAAATAAATATTTTTCTTTTTAAATTAGAATCCTAACAAATTACAATTGGTCCTCACACCTATTGTAGATTTCAATGCAAACGGTTGGGCAGAGTGTATCTGGGTGTTGGAAATGGCAAGAGAAACAAAAACAAAACATGCAACTCAGAATCTCGGAGAATGTTTAGGCATGTGCAGGTGTGAGCTGAAATCCAAACAGCTAGAGGGAAGAATGAAAAAGGAGTGAAAAAAAAAATGAGGCACTATATCTTATGACCCTCTCGTTCAGTTTATTTTTTAATTAATAGAAAAAAAATTATTTTCAAATTAATTAATATTCTTAATAGGTTTGTTATGTTTATGTTCAATTCTATTAAATGGAATGTTCATGTTGGTATTTATATTAAAAAACATACAACGCAAGTATCAAAAGGTTTTGAAAATAAATATTTTAATTTTAATTTTAAATTAGGATATATAACTAATTAAAATTGGTCCTCTCCAATGCATGGGTGCTTTCTTTCCCATTTATTTGGTCTTTGGAATATGACATGTGCATTTAATCCATCGTTCATATTAGAAGAATGTGGTTGAAAAGAAACTCGACCGGATCGTTCGGGATCCTTCAAACATAACAAAAAGTTTACATCAAACATATTCTTTGATTGTTGGCTTTTGTAATCCTCTCTTTCAACTACCTTGATCTTGAATTTTTTAAGCACAACCACAATATGTCTAGGCATATGCAGTGGCCAAATGAAAATAAAACACAAAGGAAAAATATTTGATAACCTTCTCACTCACATGCTTTTTCAATATTTTAAAAACAAATAATTTTATTTTTACTTTTTAAGTTAAAATCTCTAATAAATTAAAATTTAAATCAATATCTCTATTAATCTAATCAAACTGACATTCTTAAAACAATGCCAAATTACAAACTAAAAATAACTTTTCATGAAATAACTGAGCTTCACATTCCAAAATAAAATCGAAAGAAACCTTATAAATGGAAAGATAATCGTGCGATATTTAATTGGGAAGAAACAATCGATTTCTAACTTGAAAAGTTTCCACACATCGCTAAATAATTAAGAGGAAACAACAACAAAATCTTGTGTAGATCCATTGGTATATGAGTTTGTACTTCACAATGTTTAACTATGATAAGATCATATAAAAAGTAGGAAAAATAATTAATGCGCATAATCAAGACACATATCATATAAAAGGATATAATTATATTGAATTCTCATATCGATTAAACAATGCAGAGTGTATTGGTTCACCTTCTCACGAAGGATTGGTATCGTCAAGACCCTTGCAATAAAACATAAAATGATGCATTCGGAACGATTAAAGGGCTTCACCTTCAATACGCAAAAGCTCGCACATCAATTTAGCAAAAATCTAGCAATTTCAAAACAATAAAAATGATGAACTATTCATTTCCAAATTAATTACATATAAACTTAAGTAAATAAAGGAAAGTATTTTCTTAAATGTTTTTTTTAACTGCAAGTAAAATGATATTACTCCTTCTTAATAAATTTTTTTAAAGGAAATATGTTTTTAAATGATTTTTAGGACATTTATCATATTTCTATTTTTAATACAAATATTAAATATTTATATTTTTAATACAAATATTTAATATTAAAAATAATTCATTTGGAACTAATTTTAGGATTAATATTTGTATACCTTATATCTGAACAAATATAAAAAACAGAAAATGAAATTTTTACATCATGTATCTTCATATTTCTCCTTATTCTTTCTAAAATTTTAGTCTCTAAAACTTCTAATAATTTTTTTTAATAAAAATAAAAAATTGTATTGAATCAAAAAACATACCAAATACTAGAAAACAAAGATGATATGATACTAAAATAATGTCCCCTTACCAAATACATTGGAGAAAAAGGGTATAATTACAATTAAATAATCTGGCTTATAATACTAATACAGAAATTAAAATATAATAATTCAATAGATGATGAGCTCATATAACTTCATATTATTAGAGTCATATAAAAGTTCCGTGTATCTTTGAATAACACCACATAATTTATTTATTTTAATAAATCATTCATATTAATTAAAGTTAATAACTTGTTCAAATATTATCTATTTTCTTTTTTTTTTGTAAATCAAGAAAATATATTAATTCTTCATAAAGTTATATCATGAGTTGCATAGTTTCAAAACACGCATTTTGACCGGACATGTTGACAATGTGGTAATAATTAAAATATATAGATAGTAACATATCAAAACTAAGAGACCACAACAAAAATTCCATAGAAACCAGAACCCCCCAAGGAGCTAAATACAACCCACTAGCATCGTTATTCAGCAAGGTTACCTAGAGCTAGATCATATAAGCCATCACCACTTAGCTGACAAAGGGCCTCATGGTCATGAGCCTCCATATGCTCCATCCTCCATTCGAAGTTATTCACCCTCTCTTAGAGCCACTTCTAACCTCATCGAAGGGAGACTAGCTAATCTCTCATGTGTCATTGATTGTGTTGGATGTCATTCATGAACGAGATATCCTCGTTGTGATCATCATGTCAGTCTCTGGCCAATTGTTCCATTGCTTCGAACACTAGCAAAATTTATGTTTCGAAAACATAAAAAGGCGGAAGAAGGTCAACACATCCCGATGATTGAGCCTATTTCTTCTCAATTACCTCACCCTCGTCTGACTACTCCACATGGTGACCACCTCCTTTCCCATGTGGCCAAACCCCTCTTCAAGACCAACCATGTTGGCATTTAGTAGTGTCCCAATTATTTTTTGGATTCATCCCACACAAGAATTCCAAAGAAGAAACCCAACTACGAGGGAAATAGCCCACCAATACTCCCAGTAAACCCAAAGCATCCCTCCAACTCAGTCGTCTTCTCTACACATAGCCAACAAGAGGGTGTGAGTATGCAAAAACACCACTTTTTTTACCCTCGTATGCGAAGGACAACCAAAAACCTAAACCACCTCAGATAGAGTATAGCTAGATTCTTCCTACACCTCACCAGACTGACCCTCCCAGGAGAAAATGTTATAGTAATAAAAATAAGATGATGCAAAAGGGGTTCCAATATCCCCAATGACTACCATAACCAGACTTGAAGACTCTCCACCTACCATAGCAAGAACCACACAAAGAAAAAGATGACAAATAATGAAAATTATACCAAAAACAAGTACCTACACCATTAAGAGAAGGAACAAAATGATCCATAGGAAGCTATCCAACACCATAGAGGGATTGTCGCCACCCCTAGCACTCATTGCCCAAAAAACCTGGCTCTTGTAAAATCCCTCACATAACACTAGACTAGACCCCTCGAAGGCTTTGGCAAGATAACCAAATAATGCCAAGCCAAAAGAATATAGTAGTGAGGAAGTGACTATGGAGATACCCAACCCCATAAATCCACCACTCCCAGCCAAAGTTCTGACCCACTCTACTAGTGAGACACTGCAGCTCGACATTCCCAAATCCCACTTCCTCGTATCCTAGATGAAAATCACCTGTGCCACCTGCAAAGCATAGTAAACACCATTATCCTTACAAACATAATATAATGTCTTGGTATTCACTCAAGGAACAAGGAATGGCTCTATCTGCAAGCCACCCAACTTGCCTAATGCAATTCCCCACACCATAGACTTATCCTCCATATCCCAAATCCCATAAACACACCTCATAAATAGACTATTGATAGTAAAATGGAACAATTTTGCTATATCCTTCTGCAGGTGAGCGTCAAGTGAAGTGTGTGTGGCATGCTCTAACAACATTAATGACATGTGGGAACATGTTTATAGGCCATATCCTTGGATCAAAATCCTTCATCTATCATCCCATCACGGAGATTTTATATTATCCATATTTTTTTCCAAATGCTCAAGTTCCTACATTCCAAAGGAGGGGACCATTAAATGTCGAAATCTAGGTTGGACTCAAGATTACCCCGATTCACTAACTAGTCCACAACTTGATTACCTTCCCTTCTTGTATGTGAGGTAATAACATAAGGGAACAAGAGGAGTGGGTATACTATTATAGAGGCATGTTTCACCAATCACCAAATTTTGATCACCTTGGAAATAGGGGGTCCATTAATAAACTACTTACCAACTTGAATCGTCATTTGAGAGTCCTGAGTGACTCGGATATTTAACAGCCCCAACTACCAGGCTAGCAGCAGATATTTTTCCAAATCAATAAATTTTGGCACATTGTTGGTGGTGACTCCAAAATATCTAGCATAAAGGCCCACAAGAGTTCTCTGACAACCCCGGAGGAGGCCCTAATCTTGGTAGGCCCAATATTACCTTTAGAGGCCCAATGAAAGTTTAGTTTCATGAAACCTTCCAGTGGTGGGACAAACATTGAAGGGAATGAGGGGTTCGCTCGCTCTGATGGATGTGTCTAATATCCCACCATTTTCTGGGAGAGCTCCAGTTTAGAAAGAATCATTGCTTCCTCTCCCTATGCACCCCAATCTCCAGCTTCCCATTTCTCTACTAAAAAAATTTCCATTACATTCTCTTTTATAATTTTCCATAGTTTTTATGGTGATGATCTCGGATTTCTGAAGATTATTTCAATGTTTTCCTTTTAGAGATTCCAAAGAAGGAATCCCATTACCAACATCTTGGCATGATTGATCATTGGGATTTTGAAAATAGATCCCCTTCATTGTTCTATGGTTTCGCCTATGTTTTTCACTGAGTGATCCAGGTATCCAAACATGCTCCATACCTTCCCCCATAGTTCCTCTCTACTATGGTGAATTGATTGAATAGATACTCCATTCTTTCCTCCTATTGTTTACATGAAGGGAACCAAGATGCCCCAACATAACCTTTTCTTCGGATGTGATCCCATGTTAGAATTCGTTGCCTACAAATGAGCTACAAGAATTGAAAAACCTTTAGCCATAATATGGAGGCCAAGATTTTTTGCCACAAGGGCCCTTGTCGGAGCCCTACATTACATGATACTAAGATATACACTTCTTTGATTATCAGTGGACCATAGACTTGTAGCCCCACCATAATAGGTCTTGATCCTCTACTATCAGAATTCACCCCTTCCTCAAGGTGATTTGAAATATCAACCAGTTCTAAACCTCCTTTGTTGCAGGCCAATCCTCTTATTATTTCCACACCCATAAAGTGGATTGTGGCTTAGGATCAATATCCACAACCCTAGTGACACCATGGGGACTCAAGAATTTCTTAATGGGTCCAAGCTCCTCAAATCTACCAAATATGCACATCTGCTTACATGAATCATTCCAAAAATGAATAGATCAATTATCATGCATCTCCTAGAAAATGTGGTCCTAAATGATGTGCATATTCCTTTTTACTAGATTCCATTACAGGGATCCCATAGGGAAATATTTTGTTCTTATATTATATGTTTATGATCCACCTCTATTTTTCTTCCTCTCCCATATGTGCTTCAAAATTTATGATCCATACTCAAGCCAGCACGACCGCAATATTGCTCCCATCATATTTTTGACAGTCTACTGATCGCGCAACCCAATCCCCCCTCCAATTTTCAAAAGACAAAGCTTCTCCCATGAGACCAACACCCATTTCTTGGAGAGGTTGGCCCCCTACCACAAACATTTCTCGAAAAGAAAGTTGATTTATTTATAGATACCTTTAGGGAATGAAATAATTGATAATTGATACACTGATATAGCTTGCAAGACAACATTCAGTAGTGTAACCCTCCTAGAAATATTCAGAGATCTGAATGTCTAGTGGACCACCCACTTGGAGATTTTTTTATAGACATCTCACCAACAATATACCCTCAAAGGATTAGATACCATGGGAATTCCTAAGTACTTAGTTGGAAAAGAGTCTACAATTAACCCAAAAAAGTGACCCAGATTCCTTTGAACTGGCTTAGGGGCGTTGAAGAAATGCATGCTCATTTACTCCTTGTTTATCAACATTTTAGATGTGTCCTAAAAATATGATAAGATAGTGTCCAATATTTTCATTTCCTGAAGAGTTAGCTCACTTCAAAGAAATGTTTCATCCATGAAATGCTTATGAGTAATTGGAAAATTCTCTCCTAGGATCCTAATGCCTTTCAATTAGCTAGCCTGGACTACATATCTAATGGATCTCCAAAGCCCTTTGGTTATAATGATGAAAAAAAATGGAAAGAGTTGATCTCCATACAGGACTCCCCTAGAGGACCTAAAAGTAGACTTGGGGGATCCATTGAGAAGTACTGAAAAGAAGGGTGTAGCCACAAGGGGTCCAATCCACCAAATCTAATCAACTAAGAGACCAAAGGCCACCAACATTATGGTAAGAAAACACTATTTCATAGATTCATATGCTTTGGATAGGTTTTACTATAATCCCTAGTTTCTTACTCTATTTCAACAAATGGACCATTTCATGTGCAGTCACAATTCCATCCAATATTTTTTTCCCCTCCAAAAATCTCATCTTCTTCGGCTTGATGATATTCTTTAGGAGGGGTTTCAATATTTTCACAAGCACAAACTAAATTATCTTCTATATCACATTACATAATGCAATATGTCTAAACCCACCTCTATCACTAGCATTACTTGATTTACGAATCAATATCATAAATGTGGTATTAAGACTAGACCATACTTACTGCATCCTACATGATTCCTCAACCATGGCATGAATATCCTCATCAAGGAAGCTCCAACATGCTTTTAAGAAATCCATTGTGAATATGTCTAATTATGGAACCTTATTTCTAGGAATCTCCTTTACTGTTGATTCCACCTCTTCGAAAGAGATTTCCCACATAAGGACCTCGTTATGTTCAATAGTGATCAAGTGGGGAATATGATTGGTAACTTGATTAATAGCTTCATATCGATCCTAATACCCTTATGAAATAATATCATGGTATAAATATACCAACTCCTCTTCCATGTCATTATTCTCAACTAGGTGGTTCCCTTCCCTAGACATGAGGGAGGAAATGTAATTCCTGTGGGGATGTTTAATCATTGAGTGATGGAAGAAATTCATGTTCTACCCCCCCTCCTTTATCCATTGAACATGGTATTTTTGCATCCATAACACCTCCTTTTTTTTGTGTCATTATTCAAGCTCATGAATTGTCTTCACCTCCTCTTCAAATAGTTTCTTGGATATTCCTTTTGATATAATTCTTCTCTGAATCTCTTCCATCTTGGCCTCTAGTTTCATTTTCTCCACAAATATATTCCAATTTTTTTCCTTATTTTAGGCCTTGATCTTCAATTTCATCTTCTTCAACTTCTTTTGGACGATCTGCATCAAACTACCCTCCTTATATTCAATCTCCTTCCACCATTATTGCATTTTTTCATAAAATCCTTTTGATGGAGAAATAAGCTCTCAAATCCAAATGGTGAATTCCAAGTCACCATTTTTTTTATCAATATCCAACATAATTAGCCAATGGTAAGAAAAAATTCTCGAGAAACTCATTGCTTCTACAAAAAAATCTCGAACCAAAATTTCTCCAAAGACGACGAAGTGGTCAAGGAAGCAAGCCACTTGGTGCTTCCCTCCCCTTCTATTATTGTAGGTGCGCATGATGTTCCTTGTTTCCACATCCACTAGTCTCAAGTCCTAAATAGACTCACTAATAACGGAATACATAGGGTCGAGGTGTATGATCCCAACCCCCTCCCCATCCTTCCCCATTTTTCCTCTAAGATTTTTATTCAGTTGAAATCTCGTCCAAGGATTCATCACTCATGTTCAAGGGATTGTGTAAGCCTTTTCAAGTTTTCCAAATGATTTTCCTTTTTTCCAAGGATATGGGGGCATATATTACCATAATACTAATCCACTCCCCAACACCTAACCATCTAAACCAACCAAATAAGTTGTTTAGCATTGTGATCCAATCTTGAAAGTCTGGAATTCTCATATCCCAAGCTACCGTTATTGATCCAGTTGTTCCACATGAATCGATATCCATTGACTCACTTTTGCACCAACATATCCCTAAAATTTCTACCAAATTTTCTCAATATACTTTTTTTTCCCGCAACAATAGTACATACGGTTGTTCTTGTTCTACATATAACTTCAAATATTGGATCTTCCCTTACTATTTAACCCTTGAATTTTCCAAGAGACCACTCTCATTAAGGAATTATGGGGGTGCATTGGTAGTATTTCCTAATTTGGCTCATTTGGCCAGAGTTCAAAAAATATTTTTCCAATTCTCTGAGAACTTCCTCAAATGATTTGAGTCCTTTCTTACCTTTTTAGAGAATTTAGGGATCTTGGTGATGGGAATTTTGGTTCCACTACACTTTCCAATGATGAATAGACATATTTCCCATTTTGGCCTAGCATGTTAGTTGCACCATTGTACAAGAAGGTGTTGGAAATGTGATAGTTTATTTGAAGGGATTTTTTGCACATCCACTCAGGACCAAGTACCGAATAATTAAATAATAGTCCATTCATCAACACCCATGTTGTTTGGTCGGTATTTAAATTCCACAATATTGGTTCCATGGGTCAATAGCTCACTTGACCTTCCTCTGATCTCTCAGGGTTTTAGAGAATAGGATTTGGTTTCTCCATTTATTTGTTGTTAGGTTCCTCTATTTCCATTAATGGGATGATCATTTTCTCTACCTATCTCCCATTATCACCTAATTTATCAAGATTCTCCAAAGAAGAAAATGGATTTTCCTTCATGGCCTTTCTCTTAGAAATATGAGGAGTATTTTTTGTTGGTGGAGGCATTGTAGTCTAGGGCATGCTCTACCCTTGATTATTTAGTTTATTATAGACATATTTATCTCATTCAGGTCCCATATGTTGAAATATTCCATCATATATTGTATCTCTGATCTGGTGGGCCTCAACCAAGGTGAGGGGGAGATCCCTAAAGATATTCGAGTAGTAGTGACACCACCGACACTTAAAGGACATGTGTTCATGTTCAAGCAGTTGAGTCCATAATCAACTGTAGCACTACAAATCTATGTATTCTAGCAACGGTTGTGATATGTTCATATGCACACAGAACTTGGCATAAGAATCATGCCTTATTCTATATATACTATTTCATATCTCCACGAAGTGTGAAATCGCATTGACGATCCCTTCCAGTATATCAGGTTCCCAAAAGTCTTCGGGTAGAGAAAATAGATGAACCCAAATCGATTTTACTAAAAATTTATCTTCTTTTGAATTCTAGAATTCTTCTGAAAAGAGGATGAATATCCGCACATTGTGCATGAAATATGATCCATTCTCGAAAATCCTCTTAATATTAGCTATATCTGCAAAAATAACCATGAAAAAACCATTTTCTCTCAGGCATAGGTCTACTGAGCCCTACAGGTTCCATTTATCTTTGATCCATTCCACTATGCCTTCTCTTTCATCCAAATTCCCATAGATTCATGGATTAGGGAAAGATCCTTCATAACCTGCAACAACTTTTTGAGGCGACTAATTGAGATAAAAAAATATGGGATTTATGGCCTCCTTAAGTAGGCATTGTCCTTTCATTTTTTCTTAACGTTGGGCTCCCAAAACTAGGGTTTCCTCCATATATTTGTCATAATATGAGGAGCCTCCAGTTCTGCCTACCATCCTCTTCGATCTGGTCACAACATTCCTATACGACGAGCCTTCCCCTCCCCTTGAGGGGTCACTCATTGGGCCGCTCTCCATGTGTAAAGGGAAAAAAAATTTGGCATTCTCAATTTGGTACTTTTTTGCAGTTGTTAGCTTCACACTTCAGGGGATTTTTTTAATCATCCAAACCCTACTAGAGCTCTTGAGAAACATTCATTTATTTATTCAAATTTGATCTACTTTACAAACAAAACATAAATTAAAATATATAATCTTTATTTAGCATTTTTTTTCCAAAAAAAATCATATCTCTTTTTCTTACAGTTACATGATTTTTAGAGTAAATTTTGATATCGAATGAATCTTATATTTAGAGCTCACTAGATTTCCTTCTATTAGAAACACAATAATTCTAAGGTGATAATCACTTGAATATGGCTTGCAACCTGCTATTTTCCTAACTCAAAGAATTGGATAGAGAAGTATCAATTAGAGAGAAGAGTTCCAAAGAAAAATATGCATATGGAATGGTAGAAATTTGTTCAATTATAAAGAGGAGGCGCTATATTTCACGTCATGGGAAATTAGAAATTAGTAGGATAATGCTCACGAACTACTTGTTATGTGGGAACCCAAAATGATAAATTATATTTCTTGTGACATGAGAGGTAGTACTAAGAGGGAATGACCAGACATAATAGCAACAAGGGGATCTCTAAAATAGAGAACAAATCAAGATGTAGAGCAATTCGATGGTAGCAAGATCAAACCACACCATCCTCACTAGGTTCTCTTCACCCCATGACATTATTCCATCTGTCCCCTATCTCTCTCTTCTTTTTTTCGGTTTTGTAGTGTCATCCTTGGTTTTTTTGTGTTGACCTACACCTTTCTTTCCACTTGTCAGCCTCGATAGATTCCACTGAACTAGTCCCCATCCAGGTAGTTTTTCGCCTCAAATCTAGAATTTGTGTCCCCAACTCAACTCATTTAATTTTATTTAGGTTACAATGTTTATAATAACATAAAATGTAACCAAGTTATTACGGTAGATCTCACATCTCCTTGTCCTCTTAGAGGAACGTTATGTTAATTTTTCTCTTACCAAAATTTTTGTGATGATTATCTTAAAAAATAAACCTCAATAGTGTTTAACTATTTTTAAGGGAATTAATAAAATAATTTTTTTTGTATTATGACCAAAAAATATCCTTTTCGTTGGAATTTTAACTATTTTTTACCAGAGATACATTGTCCAACTAGAAAAATATTGACCTTCTCAAATGTCGGTATTCTAATAGATAGTAATTGGCGTGGTCAAACATCATATATCTTACGAAAATTCAATTGTTGTAGCATATATAACGAACAAAATTATCTTTGGATATCTAACTAACATATCATTGGATATCTAGAAATAATTATGTTTGTTATTTATCAAACAAATATCATGGCTCTTTTTAAAAAACATACAAAAAATATTTGAAAGTAAAATCTAGTAGTATGATCAAACTATCGGAGTACAACATCATATTTTCCACCTATATCTACTAGTGGGGGTTAAGGGTGATGGGTTAATATATTAATGGGTTAGGGCTTAGGGGGTTCATGGATTTTAGGTTAACGGTTAGTGGATTAAGGTTCATGGGTCAATAGGTGAATGGGTTATGAGTTATGAGTGTAGGGGTTAAGGGAATATGGCTTGGGGGTGAAAGGGATATATAATTTAGTGGTTATGGGTTAAGGGCTTATGGGTTGTGATAATGGGAACCCTAATCCCCTTATCACCACTATTGGGGGTTCCCTTGTCAATTTCTCTTGTTCTCTTCCCTCTAGGACCCTTAACCCATATGACATTAGGTCTAAAGTTGTTGTCTCATTCTCTAATGCTAGGATTATATATATTAATAAACCATGCTTGGACCTCACATTGCCCCATTCAATACACAACAAGATAACCCTCCCATATTTTTGGTCATATCATTTAACTTCTCCTAATGTGATGAACCCCCAAATTTGGTCCCAATTCCCCTACAACTGCAGTGTTTCCCCCCCTTGGATAAGGGATTAAATTCATTAGGGTTTATGGGTTGTGATAAGGGAACCCCTAATCCCCTTATCAAAACTATTAAGGGTTTCCCAAATAGTTTCAATTGCATGATATAGAAGAGAAATTGAGAGAGAAAAAAAGAGGAACATGTCAAATTGAAAGGAGGTGTTGAAGAATTAATGGAATGAAAATCTACCCTAAAGGTGTCAAAATAAAAGGGTGGAGTTAGTCTAAAACCATCCAAGAATGTAAGAATTACATGTGTAGATTATTAAATTATATATATATATATATATATATATATATATATATATATATACACACACCTTTGTGTGTGTTTGACCTATTTTTTACTATAAGGCTGATTTTGACCTATGTTTTCTCATCTTAATGTATCTTATAGCCCCACATATGTTGATAGTATAAGTTTAGTTATGCTTAGAAGAAAACCATTCCTAAAGAATGAGGCAACATTCTCACAAGTTGAAAAACAGAGATCTAATTGTAGGATGACCTTGGTAAGCTTTGTGTTGAAGACATAGAAAAGGTGGTGAAAAGGGGATGAACCTAGATATGGATAGCTTGAAGGTTCCACCATTCATGTAGTTGAGCACTACATGTGCCATTTTCGAATAGACTTGAAGAAAACTAAGGGAATTTGAATGTTGTTTTGAGCATGTTTTGGAAAAAACCTTTGAGAGATATTGTCGACTTCATACATTTGGAAAGATAATCGAACAGTGTTAAAGGATGATGGAAATTAAAGGGACATCCTTATATCCCCTTTTTTTTGTGAGTGGACATGAATCACGTTTGGGTTGTGCATGGAGATGAACCTTAATTTACTCATATTAACTTAATTGCATTTGTGGACATTAGAATACCATAGTGTTTCCCTTTGAAATAAAATATGTGGAGGATATTTGGGGGAAATGTGTCTATCCATAAATTGTAGATCAGATTTGAGGACCTTGTGGCTCTTTTCCTTTGACCCTAGTAGCGAATGGAGGTTGTAATTAGAGGGGTTAGTGGAAAAAAAATAATATGACCAAGAATATTAGCGTTGGAGAACCTATGGTTTTATAGAAAGGCCTAGGGGTTCTGGGAGTTAAGGGGTTTAGGAGTCAAGGGTAAAGGATAAAGGGTAAAGGGTTAGGTTTTAGGGGGTTTAGGGGTAAGGGGTTGATGGCCATGGGGTTGAGTTCTAGGGGCTTTAGGCATTAGAGGTTAATGAATTAGTGGTTAAGGGCTTCAATGGTTAAGGGTTAAGCACTAAGGGCTTAACCGTAAAGGGAATTACGTGTTAAGTTCTTAAGTTTTATCAGATTTTTGTGTCAACTAGTTAAGGAGTTAGGGTTCTACTAGTTAGGGGTTAACAGTTAAGGGTCAGGTTTTAAGAGGATAATGGGATAGGGATTAGTGTGTTTAGGGATTATAAGTTAAGGGTTAGGGGTGTTGGCATTATGGTGTTCTTGGTGGTAGATAGCTAATGTTGGAATTAGTTCATGATGGAAGCTAGCTTATTTTAGCATTTATGTCTACCCTATATAGGCTATATAATGATTATATGTATTCCTTGTAGCATGGTTTCATCTAGTTGAGTTGACATTGAGATTTTTGTGTTGGAATTGATTTCAAATTTATGACACCACATACATGGTCTAGAGATGATGCCACATTTGATGACTTGGAATATTAGGTCTTCATATTCATGGAGATGACTTGTTGCGGCAGTGTTTGGCCTTATGAAATGGAGAAAAATTCTGAAGTAGTGCATTAGTAGTTAGATTAGGTTTGAGGTTACTATAGCATATATTGTTTGGAGAATTTTTCCATGTTTTTGGAATATATTTTGTTGGTGACTCTCACTTTTGTTTTTGCAGGAGTTATTGATGCATTTGGCACATAAACATATTGTTTTATGTTGTTGATTGAACTATGCAACATTCATGTTTTGGAGTGAGGGTTTGATGTTTTGTTTCAGTGTGATATTTGGTTTTTCTACTCACGATATTATTCATTTTTTGTTGAATTAATTGTGGCCACTATTTCTCTAGAGTGGAGAACATATATTTGTGGTTTTTTTGATTGATTAGTTCATGGTGTCTTTCTAGTAGAGGTCGTATTGCATAGATAAATCGAGTTGACCAGAAATTATTGGGATCCAGTTTTAAAATAGATGAAATGAGGTATTCATAGAGTAGAGGAGCAATGAATTCATGGATCTGGAGCAATGATTTTGAAGTTTCAGTGTAAGGAACAATTTCTCAATCGAATGAGTTGTTGCTAATGAGTGTGTGTGATTCAGTAAAGTAAATAAATTGAAAATTATAGTAATAAGACCCCAAAACAAATATGTGAATTGTGATTGTAGAAATTCTAGGATTGAATAGTAAGCAATAGTTGTGACCCACCACATTTTTGCATGTAACAATTAGGATGCAT
Source organism: Pinus albicaulis (assembly GCA_034641835.2). NCBI lineage: Eukaryota > Viridiplantae > Streptophyta > Pinopsida > Pinales > Pinaceae > Pinus > Pinus albicaulis. The sequence continues at coordinate 113,052,258 of CM076572.1, forward strand.
GGGAAGTTACAGCTAAAACATACATCATTTATTTTCAAACAGGAATAGGATCCACTCGAAATTATAGCTAAAACATACCTCATATATTTTGATAGAGAAATATTCTTCGAGCTTCCTAAAACAAGGCAAAAGTCCCTTTAGCCACCAGTAGATGGTAGAGTCTTTAGCAAGGCACAAGTCAATATTGTACTGCCTTAAGGTAGATATCGTGTTAATGTTGTCTCGAGATTGTAACTTTTTATTTTTTATTATAAAGGGATCATTGAGGGAGCCACGTCTATTGAAACTTGATTAAATTATAATTGTATCATTAATTTGGTTGCTTATCAACCACCTAAATACAACAAGAAATTGAATTACTTAGTTATTGGTTTGAATTTTTAATTTTGAAAAAATATAATACATTTATTTTTTATTTAAAAAAAGAAATTTTTTTATATAAATATTTTTTCTTTTTTAAATATGTAATTTTTAAAGTTATAATATAAAACATTTTACCATAAATATTTTTAAAATTTATATATGTATCATTATTGGAACAATTCGTGCTTTGTCATTTTGATGCTTTATAAATATCTTAAACACATTCAAATATTTACTCCTGTCATATACTTCATTTTCTTGAAGTTTGTTGATTAAAAATGACTTATTACTTTGTGTTCTTGCAATAAGATTAGTCTAAAATTTTATTACATGGTAAAATTTATAGTTGTATAATTATTACTTTAACTGCATTATAAATAGAAACATTGTTTTAACAACATTACAAATAGTCATAACTTATTTCTCATTGTTGTATAAGAAGCAACATATTCTTTATCTAGGGTTAATTTATTCTAATGTCTACATACTATATAAGTTTGAGGTCATTCACAGTACTTTCTATTGAAAAACATATATCACTTCATTTCTTTTTACTCTAATTTAACTATACTTAAGTTAAGCGAGAATATCTACAAGGTATCCCTTGTTCAAACACTACAGTTAGTTTTACCTTTGAAATTTCAATAATTAAAATAAGCAAAACGAACGAAGATTGCATGATCGTGAATACATTGAATATCAGGAAGTGAATTCTCTAGTAATATTAGTAGAAGAAAGAACACATTAGCCAATGATTTCACTAATTGTATGTTTCTAATTAAAATCCTTTAAGAAATGATGTTAGTAATAAGCAAACACAATGTTATACATGGATGGTATTCTTTTTCCATTTTGAAAAATTATTTTTCATTCATACCATAAGAGTAATATATTTGAAAAAAATATAAAAAATAAATGAAAAATATAATAACCAATGAAAAAAATTTAAATAAATAAAAGTAATCAAATAATGAGCTAAATTTTAACTATATGTAGGTTATGTTTAAATTTAAAATGGATCTCACAAAGATAATAATAATAAAAAGTAGTTAAAGTAGTAAAATAATAGTTATGTCAAGCTTCACTAGCACAACTCGTTGAGGATGAGCCTCATTAGCAAGGTGACCCAGGATCAAACCTCACAGGGGGTGGTTGTGCCTTGTGTTAGTGGGAGGAGACATGCCAAAAAATCTAGTCAGCTAAGGGTTGGTGTCACCCAAGTTGGATGTAATCCATGGGTGAATTTGACAGCTTAGATGACCCTGGGTCATGACTCCTTAAGCCACAGGTAACGCCTGGAGGATCACAAAAAAATTAACAAAAAAAAATTATCTATAAACCTTCATAGGTAGTTCAATTGGTGATTGTAGTGATATTGTGTTGAGAAACCAACTCCAAAAATAGAATAAAAGAGATATCAATGCCTTATAAATAAGCCACTTCGAGGGGGAAACCTCTAATACATTACATGAATGAACAATTCTTGGATGATACAAATTAAAAATCCTCCTTTCAATATATAGGAGTCCATGGGGCCACAATGTAATCCTAGTGGGGCCACAATGTAATCCTATCCGACTTAACAATAATAATTTAAGGGCACAATAATAACAATATGAGGGTTACAAGGGTACAATAATAACGATAAGGGGGTTACACTAGCAACAATAAGGGACTATACTAGTAATATAGGGACCTGACATGCCCCTCTCCTTCAAAAAAGTGTTGTCCTCAACTCTTGAGAAGCTCTGGGTGCTTCTGTATAAAATTCTCATCCTCCCATGTAGAATCCTCAGTGGGTAAGTTCTTCTACTTGATGAGATACTCTGAAATTGATCGATTCCATAGTTGTCGAGTTCTTGTCTCCGTGACCGCTTCAGGTTCCAATATGATTTTTCCTTCCTCATCAAGTTCTGGAAATATTGTTTGAATTGGAAGATTGTCACCTATAACCTTCTTTAAGCATAAAACATGGAAAATTGGATGCACTCGTTAAGAAGCAGGAAGCTCCAATTTGTATGCCATAGTACCAATATTTTGCAACACCTTGTAAGGACCATAGTACTTTGGCGATAATTTATTATCCTTCTTAGCTTGCTTGAGGGACATTTTTTTGTATGGTTGTAGCTATAAAAATACCCAGTCTCCTACATCAAAACTTCTCTCGCTGCGATGTTGATCTGCCTATTGTTTCCTTCGATTTTGTGCCAAATTCAGGCTGTCCTTTAATTGTTGGAGAACTTCTTGTTGATGCTCGATGGATGGTGGATGATATACATAAAGTGCCATAAATGGGGTCATTTTTGCTGCAGTATGGAAGGAAGTGTTCTACCACCATTCAGCGAGAGGTAACCACTTGACCCATTGTATTTGTTTATCAGATACGAAACAAAGAAGATATCCTTCCAAACATTTATTTACTATCTTAGTTTGACCATTGGATTGAGGATGATAAGATGAGATATCAACTACTTGAGTAGCCAAACAAGAAAATAACTCCATCCAAAAATTTCCAGTAAAAATGGGATCTATGTCGCTCAGAATAACCCTTGGGTTTCCATGTGGCTTTTGAATTGTGTCCATAAATGTAGTAGCAACTGTACTTGCTTTAAATGGATGAGATAATGCACAAAAGTGTGCATGATTGGTAAGCCTATCAACTACCACCATGATGACACTCTTTCCTTTGAAATTAGGTAAACCTATGATAAAATCCATTTAAATCTCCTCCCAACATTGACTTGGAATGGATAAATGTTGTAGAAGACTCGGGGTCTTAATTGTCTCAACTTTATTCTGCTAGAAAACCAAACATTCCGCCACAAAATTTTGAATATCAGATTTAAGGCCATCCCAAAAAAATTCTTTCTTCACCCTATGGTAAGTTTTTAAAAATCCTGAGTGTCCTCCTAAAGGAGAAGTGTGCAATTCCAAAAGAATATTTTTTTTTAGTTGGGAATTCTTACAAAGATATAAGTGATCTTTGTACCATAAGGAATCATTTTTGCAAATAAATGTATCAGATGTACTAGGATCTTGTTGCAACTTTTGAATGAGTGTCCACACTTCTTCGTCCTTCTTACATTCATCTCTTGCTTCGATTATCCAATCTGGTTGGATAATAGAAATGGCACAAAGAAATGCTTCCACCTCTTCATTCTTTCTTGAGAGTGCATCTGCAACAACATTTAGCCTCCTTTTCTTGTAGATTATTTCAAAGTCATAACCCAACATCTTTGTGAACCATTTTTGCTGCTCTTCTGAAGATAGTCTTTGTTCCAAAAAGTGTTTAAGACTATCATGATTAGTTTTTACCTTGAAGTGTCTTCCCATTAGGTAAGTTCTCCATTTCTTTAGTGCATGCAGTATTGCTAACATTTCCTTGTCATAAATAGGTTTCTGTAAATACTTTCCTTTGATTGGAAAACTTTCAAAAGTAATGGGTCTTCCTTCTTGCATTAAAATAGAACCAATTCCATTTCCTGAGGCATCACATTCCACAATAAAGGTTTTTCTGAATTCTGGCATAGCTAAGACCGGTGCTAGGCACATTGCCTCTTTAAGATGTTCAAAGGCCTTAGTTGCTTCAGGAGTCCATGAAAATGGATCTTTCTTCAATAATGTTGTTAGAGGTGTTTCTATTGTCCCATTATTCTTAACAAACTTGCGATAATACCCTGTTAACCCAAGAAATCCTCGCAACTACTTTATGGTTGTGGGGACTTTCCATTCCTTAATGGCTTTAATTTTGTTAGGGTCTACCTTAACACCCTCTTGAGATACAATATGACCCATATATTCCACCTCTTGTACTCCAAAGAAACATTTGGATTTTTTTGCATATAATTATTTCTCCTGCAATAGTTTGAGCACCCTATCAACATGTTCAACATGATCCTTCCAAGACCTGTTGTAGATTAGTATATCATCAAAAAATACTAGCACAAATTTTCTAAGGAAGGGTTTGAAAATGGAATTCATCAACCCTTGAAATGTAGAAGGTGAATTGGTAAGGCCAAAAGGCATGACCGAAAATTCATAATGACCCTCATGAGTTCGAAATGCTGTTTTTGGAATATCTTCAGTCTTCATTCTAATTTGATGATATCCTGAACGAAGATCCAACTTGGTAAAATAAATTGCTCCATGTAATTCATCCAATAATTCATAAATCACAGGAATGGGAAATTTATCTTTAATGGTGAGCTTATTGAGCTCCCTATAATCGGGACACATGTGCCATGATCCATCCTTCTTGTGTACCAATACTACAGGAGCAGAGAAAGAACTTTGACTAGGTTGAATTATACCAGCCTCTAACATTTCTGCAATCATACGTTCAATTTCGCTCTTTTGGACATAAGGATATCTATAAGGCCTGATGTTTGGAGAAACACTTCCTGGAATCAAATTAATAGCATGATCATGATCATGAATAGGTGGGAGTCCTTTGGGAGTTTCAAAAATCTTGGAATGATTGTCCAAGACTTTTTGGAGATCTGCAGAAATAGATGATTTTGATGATGGAACTTCTAGTGATCATAATTGTGAAATTATGCCTCGTTGTTATTTCTTTAGAAGCTTTTTCATGACATTAGAGCTTATTATATTTCCCATCTTAGTTTCAATACCCCGTAATTTGGCTTCCTTTCCTTCTGAAAAAAATTCAAGAAAAGTTCCTGAAAATTAAAAGCTACCGTCCCCAAAGATTGCAACCATTGTACTCCTAGTACAACATCAGCACCTCCCATAGGAATGGAAAGCATTGGACTTTTCAATACATATTCCCGCATGATTAGCTTGATATTATGGCATTTTCTAGAGAAATTTATAGTTCCTCCATTTGCAACCATCACTTGACATTCTAGTGCTTGGTATAGGAAACAATTCGATTCCTTCGCTACCTTACAATGAATAAAATTATTGGTACTACCTGAATCAATCAACACTATTACCTTTTTCTTCTTGATATGTCCTTCTATCTTGAGAGTTTTAGGAGTGGTAATTTCTGCCAATGCATTACACGATATGGTCGGACTCATTTCTTCCTCTTCTAGGGTTGGTTCCTAGTGTATATTCTCTTCTTGTTCATTTTCTTCTTTCTCTTCACAATCTATGTAAAATAATTTCTTCTCAGCACACTTATGACCTTTAGTGTATTTGATATCACAACTGTAGCAAATCCCTTTTGCTCTTTTTTCTTCCAATTGTTGTGGAGTCAACCTTGTAGGTTATGGAAGTTTAGGAGTAGCAACACTTCCATATTTATAGATGTGAGTGGTAGGCTTCCTTGTTGCTATAATTTTACATTCAATTTTTCTTGCGAACCTGAATGCCTTCTCCAATAAATTAGGTTCCCAAATGTGAACCTCATGTTGGATGTTATCCTTTAAAGTACCTATGAAGAGATCAATCTTGTGTTCCTCTAGAATATCAATTACCCTTATATTCAATTTTTGGAAGTCCTTAATGTGCTCCCCCACTAACCCCTTTTTTTATTTATTTATCAATTGGATAAAAAAGGTGTTGCTCTTTGTATCCTCATAATGTGCTATCATTTCCTCCATAAAAATTGACCAAGTGAAAAAAAAATTATGGGAGCAAAGCCATCGATACCATATAAATGTATTTTGTTCTAAATGTAAAGTTGCAATGCGTACCTTTTGTGTGTTTTGCACATTATTGAGATCAAAATATTGCTCCAACTGTAGTATCCATGTTACAGGATCATTTCCATCAAACTTCCTCATATCCATTTTTGAAATATGGTGGTTCTTCCCGCAAACATTAGATTTTGTGAAATCACGATTAACATTTGTTTTGTTCTCATCATGATTTTCCTCTACTATCTTTTCACCATTAGGAAACATTTGTTGTATCAACTTTGTCAAGCCTTCCATGTCTGCTTTTATATCATTCTTAATGTTTTCCATCTTAGCTTCCATGTCATCCATCTTAGATTCCATGCCAGCTTCCATGCCATCCATCTTAGCTTCCATGCCATTATTCAGACCATCCATCTTAGATTCCACACCTTTCTTCAAAACTTCCATGTCATTTTTTGTTGCTCTTTGTGAGAGCGAAATGTTTTTCACTTTCTCTTGTGATTTTGATATGTCATGTTGCCACTCTTAGTCTTCATGAGTCATAGTAGAGCCTTCTAAAGGCTTAATGGGTGTTGAATTCCTTTTAGGGTCCATTTGAGAATCCAATACTGATATCTATTCTACAATATGCCCTTGGAATCAATTCAACTTGATTCTTCAAACAAGACTTATGCAATTCGGGAAAAAAAAAATACACACCTTTTACTTGCTTTTGAGGAGCTTGATATTGAAATTGACTTATCACTATACTTGCAGATCCTCAATATCTGAAATTCGGTCCAGTAGTAGTCATCTAAAGCTTCTTTCAAATTCCACAGGTCTTACTTGATTTGGATTCTTCAAGGCAAAGTTATTTCCAATCTCCCACAATGACTTAATTATGGACTGGTTTGCTAGAGAAAACTTGTACGACTTGCCATGGGTCACTATTTTCTCATTTGTCTCTAAAATTCATGGACAGGAAACTAAAGTCTACGTACTTCCAGTCACTTTTTACAAAATTCCAATCCAATGCTCAGAGAGAGTTATGAAGATTTTCCCATGCTCACCTCTTTGAGATGAAATTTGGGAGCCTGAAAAAGACCTAACTTCCACAGATAATATCTCCAAAAATTTTGCGAACCAAGCTCTAAAATTTTTCGAAGATGTTCCTCAGGACTACGGCTTTGCGCTTTGAAAATTTCATCTTTTGTTCCTTCATAGAAAAAACGTTATAGCGAAAATTCCACGATGACCTTTTTAAGTGAAATTCAAGAGCTTGCAAAAAGCTCTAACTTCCACATATCATATCTCCGAAAATATTGCGAACCAAGATTTGAAATTTTGCGACGATGTTCCTCAGGATTTTGGCTTCACACTCTAAAAATTTTAGATTCTGAACCTTCGTAGAAAAAACGTTATAGCTAAAATTCCACGATGACTTGTTTGGAGCAGAAAAACCCTAGAATCCAAAGCTCTGATACCAAATTTTGAGAAACCAGCTCCAAAAATAGAATAAAAGAGATATCAACGCCTTAGAAATAAGCCACTTCGAGGGGGAAACCTCCAATACATTACATGAATGAACAATTCTTGGATGATACAATTTACAAAACCTCCTTTCTATATATAGGAGTCCATGAGGCCATAATGTAATCCTAGTGGGCCACAATGTAATCCTAGCCGACCTAACAATAATAATTTAAGGGCACAATAATAACAATATGGGGGTTACAAGGGTACAATAATAACAATAAGGGGGTTACACTAACAACAATAAGGGACTATACTAGTAATATAGGGACCTAAAATATTGAAGTTTTATGTGCCATAATATTCGAGGTCCAAATCCTTGAACCAACCCATGTTTACAGAAAGGTCATACGTAGACACCTAGAGGTTATAGTGGTACGGGTTCCAATAGAAATAATGTCAGGAAAGTACAAAACCATCTCAATTGTTGATTCCTTTAATGAACGATAATGTGTTTGTGTGTGTGTTTAAAGAAAACGAAAGAAAACTACTTTTTTAAATTCTATTTTCTGGTGTAAATACCTGTTGGATGTGAAATTAAATAACTGTGCTTCCAATGAGTGCCTTCTTTGCATACTTGGGAGTAGACACATAAAAATTATTGAAAATACATTAACATAAATAATTAAGGTATTTTTCTTCTTTTGTCTTCAAAAATATTTAACATTCAAAATGGCATCATCATCTTAAATTTTATTAATGACATGTAACTACTAGTAAACCTCTAGGTTTCCAAGTCTTCAAAAATATTTAACATTCAAAATGACATCATCATTTTAAAGTTTGTTGATGACATGTAACTACTAGTATACCTCTAGTTTTCTATGTGTTGCCCCATTCTATATAAAACAGGTCACAACCGGGGGATTTGAACATTGGATCTCTCAATTTTCATAGATTTCACATTACTTCAATCACGAGTTCAGCTACCCCTACGAGACTACACATTTTTTATTTTGAAAACCATTTTTAGTTTTAAAATTATCCTAGTTACTCTCTCTCTCTCTCTCTCTCTCTCTCTCTCTCTCTATATATATATATATATATATATATATATATATTTATATATATATATATATTTATTTATTTATATTCTAAATAAAATTTTAAATGTAATTACTACCAAGATAGAAATTAAAATAGACAAACAAGTAGTATTTATTAAAAAATATAAGTAAAACCTCTCTAAGTGAAAGAGAAAAATAAAATATAGTTAGAATAAAAAATAGTCCTTCATCTATAACACATATATTTGAATTCCCTACGTAAAAGGAAATATAAATACAAGAAGTCTTCAATTTCTCAGAAAATATTTTTATTTTAAATATTTGGTTTTTTATTTTAATGTATATATATTTTTATAATTTTAGCCGTAATTAGTGTGTTTCTCAATGAGACATTAGAGTTTCATTAGAGAACTTTTGAGGTATACAATGGGCCTCCTAAGAAAAATGTACAATCAAAATAAAAATTTATAAGAACCAATAGAATTCAAGATGATGATGTCAACCATGGGGGATGATTCACCATTTTTTAGATAAAAAAGTAAAAATATTAAAAGATAATAAAATAATAAACTACATTTTCAACTTGTAATTTCAACTTATCTCTGTAAGGTTTTACACAAATTTTGACCAGGAGTACTCGTTGAATGAAAAATTTAATTCTTCATCTAAGGAGTACCAATGTTGCATACTTTCAATGGACCTTGCTACACGAAAAATGAGAAATACATGAAAGAACATGATTGAAATCACGTTTTTCATGTATTTCTCATTTTTCATATATCAAGGTCCATCAAAAGTATGCAACATGGGTATTCCTTGGATGAGGAATCAAATTATACATGCAACGAATGTTCTTCTCAAAATTTGAGTAAACCCATAGGGAGTTAAATTGAAAATATTGGTTAAAAAGGTTTTTTTTTCCCTCTAAAATTTTATGATGTAATCTAATATTATTTTATTATTTCCTTTATTATTTTATAATTTCCTTAGGAGGCCATTTTTAGACCTCAAAATTCCCCTAATGGGAGGATCACATCACCCTGTTGGCTCCCATAACATTTAAGACTAGGTGGTGTGGCTAATCCTCCCGATGTAAGACATATGTGAACCACATTCACTATATTCATTCCATTGCCAAACCTTTCTCGGTTCGACTATTCTGTGAGGAGACAAATTTCTCTTTGGATTTTCTGGAATGCTTGGGCTTATTCCCCGCTATAGGTGGGGAATCTCCCTTGGGCATATGACAAAGAAAATTTTCGGTGTAGTGAAAAACATCCAAAGCCATGGATTAATTCATAGGAATTTTATTAGGTTAAGATGTTGGGTTTAGTTATGGAGTTGAATTTCTACGTGCTTGAATGATGCAAGACAACTTGGATCCTAGGTTTGCAGGCCCTTGATACAAACATTCGTTGTTCAGAAATGGTCTAGGGATAGGTTTTGAGCACATAAAGGCTACAATGTTAGGATTTTGCTGGCTACATTGGGGTTGGATGTTCTAGGAGTTGGTGGAATTATCATGTCTTCAACATGCATGAATTCACTGGTCCAGTTTCAATGGGCTAGACAACTCAGGATATTGTTTAACTCTTCTAGATCAATATTTTTACTCTCCAATTTTATTTCTCACTTTTGAAAGCCTCCTGGCTTTGTTTTGAGTCCTAATGGGTTGGGTTTCGTCTGGAATTAAGGTCTCTCATGGTGAGATCTAATCCCTACCAATAGTATTTCATATGACTTATTTTTTCATTGGTCCTCATTTATATGTTACCTTGGTGAGCCCTACATTCCTAGAATCCCTTGGTTTTTACTTTATTTTTATCACCTAATGCTTATTCCTCTAAGTCTGAGGATGGTGTGTGAAAAATTTATTGCCTGAATATTTTTCCTTTGTTTGAATATACCTTAGCAGTAAGTTCAAAATTTTTTGGGAGTGTGGGTTAGAGTCCCCCATGATAGGCCACATTCCAAAGTCCATGTTGAGGAAGCTACATCCATCTTCCACTTTACCACCACCCTTCGCCCTAAAAAAAACTTCATGAAAAAATCCTCCAACTCAAAGCCCACACCTTCAATGACTTTCAAGCTTATTTAGAGTCCAAAATATAGGAGGAGGTAGAAATTTGGTTTCCTTGCCCTAGCCATGCCAAGGGAAGATTGATCCAAAAGCTGAACTACCTCACCCTCCATTAAGAGAAAAAAATATTTTGGTTTGTGTCTTTATGAAGAAGCATGAATACAATAATTATATCATCTCTTCTTGGAAATAAATTAGTTGGGTGCAATGATATTAGTTCTCATGTATTTCTAGTTTCGATTCCCAACTAACTTACCTTGAAAGTTATCTTAAGCGTGAACTTAAACCGTCACTACAAGGAAAAGACCCTCTAGCGGAGGTTATAAAGGAGGTTTTTAGTGTCATAAAATTGGCCAAAATTGTCAAAAAAAACATTTGCTACAACATCCATTTATGGTTACGGAGGTTTTGGTGGAGCTTTTAACGGAAATTCATCACAACGAAAAAAATGGGTGGTGGAATGTTATTACAGATGTTTTTTTCATTGGTGCACTACTAAGGTTTCAATGCACCGGTGCGTGTCATCTAGAATGTGGCCTGGGGCAGTCGAAGGTACATGCACCTCACTGTCAAGGTATAAAACCACACTGGACGTAGTTTTGGTGATACAATGCACGGGGTTGTTCGAAATGGTCTTAGGATTTGTGCGGTGCCCATAGGTCGTCTCAACGCACTGGTATGTAGACTTATAGAAATGCACTGGTGTTCAATATCACACAAACACACCAAAATTTATAATTCGTATCGGTATTTGTGTAGTTCCCATAGGTCGTACAAATGCACCGATGCATAGTGTCACATAAACGCATTGGTGCACAGTGTCGCACAAACGCACCGATATTTTTAATTGGTTTTGGTATTTGTGCAATGCCCATAGGTCGTAGAAATGCACCGGTACGCTTCAGCATAAAAACGCACTTTTGTACAGTAACTGACAGGCACCAGTGTTAATTTTGTATTTTTTAGAAACATTGACCTGTGACAGTGCAATTATTGTGATTTTTAAAATTCATTATTCATCAAAATTCGACACATATTATAACAATATTTGTAGAAATTTGAATAATAGCTGAATTATTCACCGAGATTATCCTGATTACACACTATTTAAGCTTCATGCATAATACATAACCTCTTCTACAATTGATCATCAATATGCGGAAATAGAAGCAGTCGCATGCGCACATTAAAACATAATCAAGCACACATATAACACAGTATGTCATGGGGAAATCTTACAGCTGAAAACCCCCAACTATATGTATATTATAATGATAGAGAACATGTAACAATACATAGCACAAAGCTCCTCACAGCTCTCATCACTATCTCACATGCTACACACAAACTAGCACGGAAGATGAACAAGTCACAGGTTCAAATATCCTCCACAAGTCTGCCTGCCTCTACTGCGCAATCCAAGATGAATAATGATGAGATCCAAGTTCGAATCCCACTGGCTTGTACTGCGCAATCCTCATTGGAAATCTCAATCAATGTGTGTGAAAATCTCATGCACAGCAATAGTCACAACTGATAGTCACACTCACCCTTTCACCCACCTCTAACACTGGTATCCACTGAATTGTCCATGCATTTGCAGTTAACTGATGTATTATTTAGTTGATTTATGAGTTAATAATTAGTGAATTAATTAATAATTAATTCAAACCACTCATCACTAGTGTATTTATCAGTTAGACTAAATACAACTACTTCAACTAAGTTAAACCGAACACAACTCCACCAACTGTCTCATCAACTCCACCAAACTCTGCCACATGAGTTATAACTGAAGTAAACCATGCAATAGCTCAAATAACCCTTAGGAAAAGCATATTTCCTTCTGTCAGCTGCATGTGCCACATCCAAGCATCAAACTGAAGTGCTCCAAGAGGATAAGATAATGTTTATAGTCTAAATATTATTAAGGGTTAATAATATTTGACTGTTCTATTTTTTAGCCCGGTAGTCTAAAAATATATTCCGCCCAATGTTTAAAATTAGAGGTCCATATATTTTTACCAACATGAAAAATCATCCATAAATAGCATCCTGCAACTCATAGACCATGATCCATATGTCTAAAAATAGACATAGTCTAAAAATAGACTTTGCGCCAAAAATAGCCTGCGGGCCCACTTAGCGAAGGCAAATTCTTTTTACTAATCTCCATCATCTTGTTGCATTTTCAACACTCCCTCTCAACAAGATATGGATTATCTGCAACCCCTATCCTGCCTCTGCGGTATTCAAATTTTCTCCTGGTGAGCGCCTTCGTCAAGATATCAGCATCCTGATCCTCCGTGGGAATGTATGAAAGTAACATGATTATCCGCCACACACAATATATGATATGATGGTACCTGATGTCGATGTGTTTGGATCTATCATGAAATACTGTATTATCCGAGATTTTAATGCAACTCTGGTTATCACAATAAATCACAGTAGGCTCCAAGTATGACCCGAACAACCCGACCAGGATCTTCCTCATCCATATGGCCTCGCATGCAGCCAAGCTTGCTGCCATATACTCAGCCTCTGCTGAACTGAGTGCCATGGATCTCTGCTTCCTGTTGTACCAAGAAACTGTTGTCGACCCGATACTGAAGATCCCTCCAGATGTGCTCTTTCTGTCTGTTGGGCTCCCTACCCAATCTGCATCCGTGAAGCCACATAGCTTCACCTCATCCTCCTGTCTGTACCACAAGCCATATCCCAATGTGACTCTAATATAACGCAATACATGCTTGCCTGCCTTCCAGAAGAGCTTGGTAGGCTTAACCATATCTTGTGAAAGCTGGTTAACAACATAGCATATATCGGGTCATGTATTGACCAGATACATAAGCGACCCCACCAACTGTCGATAAACAGTGGCATCCACTACTTCCGCCGAAGTAGCATCCTCCTTCCTCCAACCTCCAGGAAGAGGAGTATCAACAGGCTTGCAGCCATGCATGTTGAACTTCTCCAGTATCTCCCGGGCATACTTACCCTGAGAAACAAACAGTTCATCACTGCGCTACCAAATTTCCAATCCCTGGAAATAATGAAGGAGGCCCAATTCCTTCATCTCAAACTCTCTAGCAAGATACTCCTTGCATGAAAGTATCAACAGCTCATCACCCATCAAAATCAGATCATCTACATGCAGTACAATGATCATCAACTTACCCTCCACCACAATCTGGTACAGGTTAGGATCCGCCTCACTCTTGGAGAATCCAAGTCCGGTGAAATAACTGTCTATCCGTGTGTACCAAGCATGAGGTTCTTGTTTCAACCCATACAGTTCTCTCTTGAGTCTGCACACATGCGACTCACTGCTGAATATCTCGAAACCTTCAGGATGCTCTATCTACACCTCCTCCTCAATGACTCCGTTGAGGAACGCCGTCTTCACATCCATCTGATGAATGTGCCACCCCATCTGCGCTGAGAGAGCTAGGATCGTCCATATGGAAGAGTACCTTGTGACAGGTGCAAAGGTCTCCTCATAATCGATCCCCTCTATTTGTGAGAAGCCTCGGGCAACAAATCTTGCCTTGTACTTCTCCACACTCCTGTCAGCTGCCTGCTTCACTTTGTAGATCCATCTCGAACCCCTTGCCCAGTTTTCCCTTGGGTCACGGACAATCTCCCATGCACTGTTTCTAACAATCGAATCATGCTCTTCCACCATGGCATCTACCCATGCGGGGTCCTCCACAGCTTCCTCGAAAGAGGATGGCTCTGTCACGACACATTTTCTCACAAGAGCCATGTATCCAGTGTACCGATCCGGTGACTGTCTCTGTCTACGCTGTGTTGTAGGTGCTCCTACAACCTTCTCTGCATCTGGAGCCGATCGCTCAGCTTATGGTGCGCTTGCGCCCTCGATGGTTGGCCTTCATGAGTGGTCTCTTCACTCCATGAACTTCCTCTTGTGGCTGATCACATCCTGACTCATCCTTAGGAACCCAATCGCTCTCTCATCTGCATGCAAGTGTGGCTCCCTCTCAAAATAACAATGCATGGCTTTCTCCTCATGAAATTTGATATCCCGTCGCACAACAGTCTTGCGACTATCTGGAAAATACACACGATAGTTGTGGGGTGTATCAGTGTACCCCACAAATATCCCAACCTCTACGGTCGGCTCCAGCTTCTTCATGGCATCCTTCGTCACATGAATGTAGACAGGTGAACCAAAAATCCTCAAATGGGAAATATCAGGCCTCTTGCCAGAAAACGCCTCCTCTGGTGTACTCATGCCAAGTATCTTATGAGGACAACGGTTCTGCACATATACTGCAGTATTGCATGCCTCCACCCACAAGTGAATGGGTAGGCCCTGATCATGCAACATCGCCCGTCCAACACCCACGATCGTTCTGTTCTTCTGCTCAGCAACCCCGTTCTGCTGTGGGTTATGGGGTGCTATGAGCTCTATCTGAATTCCTTCTGCGCTGCAAAAGTCCTTGAATTCGGCAGAGATGAATTCACCACCATTGTCGCTCCTAAGAGCCTTCACATGCTTCCCCGATGCCTTCTCAACCAGTGCCTTGAACTCACAGAACTTTGAGTATGTCTCGCTCTTCTTCTGCATGAAGAAGATCCAGCACTTCCGAGAAAAATCATCAACAAATATCACATAGTACCTGTTCTTTGCTGTCGAAGCTACTGAGAAAGGTCCACATACGTCTGTGTGGATTCTCTCAAGGATCATCGTGGCAGGACTATCCTTCTCGTGAAAGGTGGCTTTCACAAATTTTCCCAAGGTACACCCCTTGCACTGATCTGACTGCGCAAGAGTGCCTTTAGGTAGCCCAGTAGAAATCTGCTGCAGTATCTTCAAAGCTCCATGGTGAAGGTGGCCCAATCTCTGGTGCCACAGCTCACCATCATCCCGGCTCACCACTCCTTCTGCCTTGCATGCCATTGCTGCGTAGCCATCTACTTGCAATTGATAAAGGTTCTTGACTCGAACCCCTATCTTCCGGGTTTCTCCAGTTGTCTTACTGCGTAGGAAAGCTTTTCCCTCGCTGAAGACAACATCATACCCCTTGTCTTATAACATCGTCACAGAGATCAGACTCTTCTTAAATCCTAAAACATGCATCACTTCCTTCAATATGAAGGGTTTACCAGACTCCCTCTCAAAGGAAATGGTACCGATACCGGTCGCACTGTATCTACCATCATCGCCCATCTCGCTGTGCACTCCAACATCTTTCTCATCCAGATCTGAAAACAAATATCGATCTCCTGTCATGTGAAAAGACGCACCACTGTCCAAGAACCATACTGATCCCATCACACTTGAGACCAAGCATGCGATCAGTGAAAAATCTAGCTCAAACTGCGAGGCTAAGGCCTATCCCGCTGTAGATCCAGCAGCATGCTTATTTTTCTTCTTCTGCGGACAATTTGTGGCATAATGTCCGTGCTAGTGACAGTGAAAGCACTTCACCTTGGACATGTCCTACTTCTTTCCTTTCGCACCGTAATGAGAAGCTTTCTTGCTCTTCCCCTTCTTTTCTTTGGCAGCCAAAGCACAATTTTCTTCATCAGATGCCTTTGATGAAGGTCTGTCCCTGGTACTCCGCCTTATCTCCTCTTGCATGAGATCCAACCAAAGTCGCTCCCATCCTGGAAATTTCTCCCGACCATTGACAGAGTCCTGATAGGAATTCCAACTCTTCGGAAGACCAAGGAGAGCCAATTCCACCAAGTCCTCCTCAGCTACAGTCACCCCCACACTTCCCAGCTCACCCCTGCATTGGGTGAGCTTTGTGAGGTACTTGGATATACTGTCGCCTTTCTCCATCTTTATGTTTCTGAGTTTATCCTTGAGCACCAACTTCCTCTAGTCGCTCTTGCTTTGGAATAAATCTGTCAACGCTTTCCACATCAAGTATGGAGAAGATTTTCCATGCAGGATGGATACAATGTGATCCTTCACGCCCTCCAACAGAATCCTTCGACATTTTGATGTCTTCTTTTTCCAAGCCTCAACTTGAGCAGCATCAGTAGGCTTTGGGACTTCAGCATCTATGAACTCCTTCAACCTGTTATCTTCTAACACCGCCTCCATCCTATCCTTCCATGAAACATAATTCGAGCTGCCCTCAAGGGCATACTCCAATCACAATCCGTTGAAAGACATCTCGACTTTTGACACCAAGAAAACACTGCTACAAATTCGAATTCCACCAGCTCAAAACTCAACCGCTCCTCATCTGTGAGAAAAAATTATTTCTAGCACAGAGATCGAATGTAGGGGCATTTACTGGATATATCACCTTTCAAAGAAAGGATGGATCCAGAGGCTACCTGGCCTGCTTACAGACTCTGTCTACCGAAATAAATTTGTAATCACTGTAATAGATCCGATGATCAATTTAGCTTCGATACCATGTAGAAATTTGAATAATAGCTGAATTATTCACCGAGATTATCTTGATTACACAATATTTAAGCTTCATGCATAATACATAACCTCTTCTACAATTAATCATCAATATGCGGAAATAGAAGCAGTCGCATGCACACATTAAAACATAATCAAGCACACATATAACACAGTATGTAATGGGGAAATATTACAGCTGAAAACCCCCAACTATATGTATATTATAATGATAGAGAACATGTAACAATACATAGTACAAAGCTCCTCACAGCTCTCAGCACTATCTCACATGCTACACACAAACTAGCACAGAAGATGAACAAGTCACAAGTTCAAATCTCCTCCACAAGTCTGCCTGCCTCTACTGCGCAATCCAAGATGAATAATGATGAGATCCAAGTTCGAATCCCATTGGCTTGTACTGCGCAATCCTCATTGGCAATCTCAATCAATGTGTGTGCAAATCTCATGCACAGCTATAGTCACAACTGATAGTAGACTCACCCTTTCACCCACCTCTAACACTCGTCTCCACTGAACTGTCCATGCATTGCAGTTAACTGATGTATTCTTTAGTTGATTTATGAGTTAATAATTAGTGAATTAATTAATAATTAATTCACACCACTCATCACTAGTGTATTTGTCAGCTAGACTAAATACAACTAGTTCAACTAAGTTAAACCGAACACAACTCCACCAACTGTCTCATCAACTCCACCAAACTCTGCCACATGAGTTCTAACTGAAGTCAACCATGCACTAGCTCAACTAACCCTTAGGAAAAGTGTATTTCCTTATGTCACCTGCATGTGCCACATCCAAGCATCAAACTGAAGTGCTCCAAGAGGATAAGATAATGTTTATAGTCTAAATATTATTAAGGGTTAATAATATTTGACTATTCTATTTTTAGCCTGGCAGTCTAAAAATAGATTCCGCCCAATGTCTAAAAATAGAGGTCCATCTATTTTTACCAACATGACCAATCATCCATAAATATCATCCTGCAACTCATAGACCATGATCCATATGTCTAAAAATAGACATATTCTAAAAATAGACTTTGCACCAAAAATAGCTTGCGGGCCCACTTAGTGAAGACGACTTCTTTTCACTAAGCTCCATCATCTTGTTGCATTTTCAAAAATATTCATATTAATTAAATTTTTATTAATGCATTTGAATGTGATGTTTGGATTAATTTGTTTATATCATATCATAATTATTGTGATTTTTTAAATTTCATTATTCATTAAAATCGACACATATATATCTTATAACAGTATTCATATGAATTAAATTTTTATTAGTGCATTTCACTTCGATGTTTGGATTAATTTGTTATATTATATCATCAAATTTGACATCTCTTCATTATAATATTTAATAATCCATAAATTTGATCAATGGTGTTACATTTCACAACGACAATGGATAACACAATAGAAAAAATCAAAGAATATTTTATTATATAGAGAGATAGATAGATAGATATATAGATATATAGATAATACAGTCTTTGTCATAAAAAATGGGACAGTTATTGGTATCCCTTTGTCATTCAATTGGGACACTATGTCCATTACATTAAACAAAATGTCTTATTTCACGGGATAATATTTCAAAAAATACAACGCATTGCTTTGATATCCAAACATGGTGATCATCATTCTTCTCTTGAACTGTCATCATTTCTAGAGCTACTTCCATGACTTGGGTTATTTTCAGGAATGTTTTGTTCACGGTGTTGATTTTTTTATTCTTCTTCACCTTCCATATACAAACATAAAAATAAACTGTAATGAGTATATATATGTTAGTGAGAATAATGAAAATTAAAATATTAAATAATATCCATCAATTCAAATCGAAAATAAATGACGTACCATAGCAACAATTGACTCATAAACTATACACATTCTTTCAAAACCATGTACCATGCCATCTTTCAAGATTTCATCAGTTGGCGCAATTCCATACTTTGTTTCCTGCATGTTTTATACCCCATAACAAATCATATATTTAATATAAAATATTTTTTTTTATATTAATTATAGATGGAGCTAACTAAAACAATATCAATAGATGCTTACAAATTCCACAATTAATTTCTGATATTCCAACATATACTCACAACCCATATTTAACCCAATTTCAATCAGTTTCTCAGATGCTTTTTCTTTGTATGTTAGCACCTGTTCGAAGATGTTCAATGATGATTTTTGTAAAACGACTTAAAAAGTACAAAAAATAAATCTATTTAAGTTTTTATAAGGAAGTAACAATTACTCACAAACTTAGATATCAACCCTTTTCTTCCTTGTCGTCCTATTTTATGTGCTGAATGGGTTCCATTTTATTTTCTTTTCTGCAAGAAAATAATTGAAAATTAATATTTAATGCTAAATTTTTTATTTATTGTACCTAATGATTGAAAAATTAAATGATTACATATTACATTTGAAACACGTTGTTGTTGAGATGGCTCCTCCTGCGATGCAATTTTGTCCATTTCTTTGACCATCTCCTTGTACACCGTTTTGGACATTCCTACTGGCATATTTCTGATATCAGATCCTTTATCTTTTGAGATTTTCGTAATCTTTCTGAAAATGTAACATGCCAATAAACTATTTAATTTTTATATTGATATATGAAAAGTAAATATAACAAAAGTGATATTTATAAATAATTCTAGACAAACATTTAAAGGAATATTACTTTTTCATTCCTTCTTTTTTGTTTTTGTACAATTTTTCTATTAAAAGTCTGACATGTCTCATTGACCAATTCTCTGGAAACTCTTCCTGTAGTTTAGATAAAATTTGGTTCTTGGAATCATTGGATCGATTTTTGTATTGTAAGTGGAAAGAACGTCTATACATTCGTTCCACTAGATCCCTCAAACTTTTGTAAAAAAATTTCCCCCTTTCGTTAACCTCCAGCACCACTCCATATGAGCTAAGGAGAAATTCATTTTCATTTTCATGCTCTATTTTTTTTCTTTTTTTAGAACAACATTCATTTTCTGAGTTTTTGGTCCTTGTAGAACATAAAACAGATGTGAATTAGTATATTTTTTGACACATGTTATCTAATAACTTTAAGTATATTATTAATGAAAATTTAAAAAAGAAACTCATATTGGATCGATAGTATTTTTTCATTCACCTGATTCATCCTTTTGCAAATTTTCCATCAAGCTTTTTCACTCTTTTGTTCCTAGATCAGAAATAATCTTATCAAGCTTCATCATTTTTTGGCTCTGCATGATACACAGTAAACAATACATATTAGTTAAACTTTCATATAGTTCAAAAATAATATTTTTTGTAAAGAATTTACAAAGAACTTGCCTTTTTTTTCTTTTCTTGGTGTGTTATTAGTATTTTTGTTACTTAATCTCTTGTCAATCATTTATTTATCAATCTAAAACCCATACCATATCATTCATTAATATATTTATAAATAAATTGTCAAATTTTCAGGTAAAAAAAATCTCAAGAAACCTGTGCGCCATTCATGCTATACACATCAACGTCGGTGGGTGCGGGTATTATAAACGCACTGCACAAATAGTATAATAGACTGTATGGTGCTCTATGTCAACAAGGAGCATTGGTGCATTACATGTTAACCACCGCACCAATTGACACAGAGAAAATAATAAAAATCATCCAGTGTTATTTTTTGTAGCATAAATTCCCCGCACAAACAAAGGACCACCATACGGTGCTCTCTGTCTACTAGGAGACCCGATGTGGTGCGTTATATGTTACATGGTGCACCGATTAACAAAATAAAACATTCTTTTGTGAAAAAGCACATTCGCAGTGCACCATAATGAAATAGCGCATCGGTGCCATATTTTACATGTGGTGCACTGATTAAAATAATAATAATAATAATTTTTTATCACACAATACTTTCGCGGTGCACTGGGATAATATGGCGCACTGTTGCGTTAGGTTACATCGGGTGCACCGATGAAAAAAATCTTCTTCTTTTTTAAATTCACGCAAGGGCCAGCATGGATTGGGATCCAACTATGCAAGTTATCCCGTGGGTTGGATGTCTTAGGCCTATATATAGCAATACAAACCCTAAAAATCTAAAACGAAAAGCCCTAATTCTAAAATCATAGAAAGATGGAGAAGAAAGGGAAGAAACAAAAAGAATGTAGGGATTGTTTCTAAAAATGGATTTTTTTTTTTCTGAAAATGAAAAAGAAATTGAAATTTTTTTCTTACTGCATTAAAAACTGCAGAAAAAAGTAAAAAAAACAATAAACATTGAAATTTTTTTCTTACTGCGTAAAAATAACTACAATTTTTTTTTTAAAAATAAAAACAAAATTTAATCACAAGATCCTTTGAAATTCTATCCTACAAGGTTTGAATTACTAGAGGTTTGGAATTATGATTGTCTAAATACTTCTGTTCGAATGTATTTCGCTGCTCCATAGTGCTCTTGTACTCTATTTACTCCAGGTACGTCTCCTACAAATTTATGGCTGAAAAGTTTTGCAAAAATAGTGAAATAATGAAAAGTGTTTAGTATTTAAAGAATTGTTTTATGAAATTAGATTTTTGAAAATATTTTGCTGCCTATTTTTCAATTTACCACTTTTTTTTTCACTTAAAGAAAATAGAGTTGCACATTTTTTATTTGTGATCATTCGTCACTGGTGCATCACTTAATAGAACCGCACCAGTGCGTCCTTTTATAAAATGGCACCAGTGCACACTAACGAAAATGCACCAGTGCGGTGATCTGTGCATTAGCATCAATAACAATAATTCCATTTTTAAGGCACCGAAATTATTTTTAGGTGTGTGCACTAAAATTTATTGTTGATTTTTCTCAAATGCAGGAAGAAAATATCATAATTATATCGAATGGAAAATTCTTCAAAATTGAGCTCGTTCCATTGTATTTATTAAATTCCATCGCGAATTTCTCCCTATCCATCTCAAGACGTAATATTTACTTTGGATTTTATTTATATTTTCATTATATAATTGATTTTATGTTTTTTATCCATGAAAATCATGCACAGCTTAATTAAATTTATAATGTACACAAATTTTTAGGTTCATGCAGATTCAGCATCGAGTTCAAATGCAAAAAATATTCAAACAACTGCAAAATGTTGGAAGCTCTTATCAGGATCAGCATACCCCAAGGTGCATTTGGTAGATGAAAATGGACAACCGCTTCACCCTACCAATTGTAAAAATATTGCATCTTCTAGCCACAATCCTGGGACAATGATCGTAATAATTATAATTGTTTGGTATATTTATTAATGTAATTATTTCAACATCAAACTAATTAATCATGCAATATCGTCAACGTGGTTACTAATTGATATCATATATTTTGTACTAATCATGTTCAAATATATTTTTTTAATTATTAGGATTCTAGTGATGATGAGCGACCTACCTGCCATCTTCTGTTGCACCCCACGAAAATGTCAAATCGAGAGAAGACTGAATTAAGAGAAAAAAATTGGAGAGGAACAATACCAAGAATGGTTGAATCAACCATCGATTCTATAATATCCCAAAATGGGAACTACATCAATATTAAACAGTTATGCAGAGACATAACGCCGATCATCTACGTAAGAGTAGGAGGGCAATATGGGGGCTCTTTATTTTGCATTTACATCAGCAAAATATATGCACAAGATATCCCATGAGATGTACAACAGGAAATAGCAGACTTTTTTAGAAGAAAATCCTCAAAAAGAGGTGCTACAACCATGTATTAAGACTGGAAAGAGCTTGACAGTGTTATTTTATTGGTTGCAACAGCTATAGATTACACTTCAGATCTAGAGTAGATATGTGTATGAAAATTTAGATCTATATCAGATCTATACACTAAATAGGCTCTTCTTCAATTTCATCTTGGGGTTTTCAGCAATACATGAAGTACAAGGAGTTGATCTGAGATCTAATGCTGCAGATCTGCAG
This sequence comes from Pinus albicaulis, assembly GCA_034641835.2. Classification (NCBI taxonomy): domain Eukaryota; kingdom Viridiplantae; phylum Streptophyta; class Pinopsida; order Pinales; family Pinaceae; genus Pinus; species Pinus albicaulis. The sequence continues at coordinate 113,075,213 of CM076572.1, forward strand.
AAATATTTAGAAATTCATGAACATTCAAATCTGATCTAATATACACAATATGGTGATCCTCTCCAATTGATCTCAAATGTGAAGGGCAGGTACCCAACACATGCAAATCACTCCTCCAAAAAGTGTGCCACAAGATCCTGCAACAGTACCCACACAAATAACGCAGTTCTTGAAGAAAGACTGCATTGTAGGCTTTAGAAAAAGTTTGGCCTGATGCCAAAATCTGAAAATGTAGCTCCAATGATCCAATACTCTCTTGCGAATGGGATAGAACACTTTCCCACTAAAATGGAGCATTAAAATGGTCTAGATCTAAGTAGATCTAGCCTCCACTTGTTGCAATTTTCAAAGACAACCAAACCCTCAATAGGATCTGCATTGTAGTTGGAAGAAGAAGCTTGGCCTTCAGCTAGATAGTGGACAAGACATGAAAAATCTTCCAAGATGCCTCTCAAGGAAAGAGGTTGGATTCCTAATCATGAACACCCAGTGCTAAATAGCGCTATTCTCAGATAAACAACCAGAGAATGAGAAATGTCTAAACATTCAATATCTTCAAAAAAAACATAATCATCAACAACATTCTCATGTTGCCATCCTCTTCCTTTTCTAATTTGAGAGCTTGAAAAACCCTAATCCATCTAAATGAAACTACGATGTGCCTCATTGATGGCCACTCCTCCAAGAAATCGTTGTTGATTTGGTCATGGTTGACCCAGTCAAAAGATTCATCCCCTTTCACACCTAAGGGTGCTTATTTAAATATCCCATATTTAGCCTTGTTCACATGTGGCATTGATTTATTTACTGTTTAGGAGTTTTATTGATCCTTCTTTACACATTTATTCATGAAACAGAAAAATAAAACAAAAATGAATATTCCCATTAGCTTGGGACTAATTGGGAATATTACAGTCCTCCCCTCCAAAGTGTTGCTTGTCCTCAAGTAACTAATAAGGTGAGTGTTGCAACTCTTCTACTCCACCATTGGTGACATGATCACCATGTGTTAAGCTTCCTCCATAAGCTAAGTGTTCACTAATCAAACCCTCCATGAATTGTTCCTCCAAAGTTCTCATGAGATGTAAATAGTCCATCACAAAAGGAGTCAATAACTCAAATGAAACAAACATGGTTGAACCAATGCTCTCCTTGAAACATGTAGCATGAGACACATAGAGAGTCTCCATCCCATGTGGTACATACATGCCTCCCATTCTCCCTCCATACATTCCCATAAAAATTACAAGTATATCATCAATGTATGGGAGAAAAAGTAGATACATACAAATAGAAATTTGAGCATGTGGAGGTGGGTCATAGTCCCACATATGGAACCAACGCAGTGCATCCCCTACCGGCATTAGATCAAGATATGGTAAGTGCATTAGATCATGAGCCTTGCAAAGTTAAAACAATTAGGTGCCTCGAGATTCCTCTGTCAAACCTTTCCACCAGCCTTCTAGTGAACCTGAATAAGAAGTCACATTGGCATGACCCAATGTAGACAAGCCATGGAACCACCAGTTATGTGCTTCACCTTCAAAGTGCAGCGCTGCAATCTTGATAGCCTCCATCTCTAGAACCTTGTTTAGCTGGAAGTAGATGTCAACTTTTTCTACCCATGCATTGGTAGAACATTTGGATGACCCATAAAAATTGGGTAAAAATAATCTGCCCATAGAGTGATGTCAATCGTGATTCTGAGTGAATCCACTATCTCTATGTTGATGCCTTGGTCTCCTTTTGTCCTTGAGGTGACAGAACTCTTGAAAACTCAAGTGATCTTTGAATCTCTGATTTTGAGACTCATATTCTTCAAAATAGTCTTCAAGGGATGCTTTCTCTTGAAACCCTTCATTTCCCATAGCCAAAAAGGTAGGCATGGTAGAACGTTGGGAAATTTGTGGTTGATGCACTGGTTGAACATTCTAGTGGTGAGACATGCCAGAGCTTTCTCCAAGATGAAATCTCTTAGGATATTCTTTGATTTTGTCCAATCTCATCTCTTTGATCTCTCTAGCAATATCTTGCATGGCTCTCAAAAGGATCTTGGGAAAATCCTTTTCTTCTTCTTCACTTCCAGATTCAGGGGCTTTACCCTTGTCTTTATCATCATTTGTGTAATCAAATTTATTCTGTCTTATTTTTAGATACCTCTTCTCTCTGTCAGTAAGAAGCTCTTCTTCTTCTTAAGACATGTTGGCTTCTTATAAAGCACAAGTTGTGCTAAGATGATTGCTTCGATACCACTGTAATATCCCAAAATGGGAACTACAGCAATATTAAACTGTTATGCAGAGAAATAACGCAGATCATCTAAGATTAGGAGGCCAATATGGGGGCTCTTTATTTACATTTACATCAGCAAAATATATGCACAAGGTAGTTCATGATTTGTACAACAGGAAATAGAAGACTTTTATAGAAGAAAATCCTCAAAAAGAGGTGTTGCAACCATGTATTGATACTAAAAAGAGCTTGACAATGTTATTTTATTGGTTACAACAGCTGTAGATTACACTTCAGATCTAGAGCAGATCTGTGTATGAAAAATTAGATCTATATCATATCTATACACTAGATAGGCTCTTCTTTAATTTCCCCTTGGGGTTTTCAGCAATACATGAAGTACAAGGAGTAGATCTAAGATCTAATGCTACAGATCTGAAAAAATATGCAAAAATTCATGAACATTCAGATCTGATCTAATATACGCAATATGATGATCCTCTCCAATGGATATCAAATGTGAAGGGCAGATCCCCAACACATGAAAACCACTTCTCCCAAAAGTGTGCCACAAGACCTTGCAACAGTAATCACACAAATAACATAGTTCTTGAAGCAAGACTGCATTGTAGGCTTTTAAACAAGTTTGACCTGATGCCAAGATCTAAAAATGTAGCTCCAATGATCCAATACTCTCTTTCCAATGGGATAGAATACTTTCCCACTGAAAAGGAGCACTAGAATGGTCTAGATCTAAGTAGATCTAGCCTCCACTTGTTGCAGCTTTCAAAGAAAACCAAGCCCTCAACAGGATCTGCATTGTAGTTGGAAGAAGAAGCTTGGCCTTCAGCCAAATAGTGGACAAGACATGCAAACTCTTCCAAGAGGCCTCTCAAGGAAAGAGGTGGGATTCCCGATCAGTAACACCCAGTGCTAAAAAACACTATTCTCAGCTAAACAACGAAAGAATGAGAAATTTCTAAATAGAAAATATCTTCAGAAATAACATAATCATCAACAACCTTCTCATGCTGCCATCCTCTTCCTTTTATAAGTTGAGAGCTTGCAAAACCCTAAACCATCTCAATGAAATATCTCCTTTCACATGGGCCACCTCCAACTAAAACTTCGTTGTGCCTCATTGATCGCCAATCCTCCAAGAAAACACTATTGATTTGGTCATGGTTGACCCAGTCAAAAGATTCAACCCCTTTCACACCTAAGGGTGCTTATTTAAATATCCCAGATTTAGCTTTGTTCACATGTGGCATTGATTTATTTACTGTTTAGGAGTTTTATTGATCCTCCTTCACACATTAATTCATGAAACAGAAAAATAAAACAAAAATGAATATTCCCATTAGCTTGGGACTAATTCAGAATATTACAGATTCAATTCCTGCTATGTCCATATTCACCAAGTAGGAATGACTACATCAATAGTATGTCTTCACAAGCTGGAAATGGAGGCAATCAAATAGAGGTTGGTGTGTTATTGTGTTTGGTTCACACATGTACGAAATCACACCAACTTAAGAGGTGTGGTTTACCCTCTTAAGTTATTGGTCACAGGAAGAAAAACAAGTGGATTCAAGAAAGTTAGTGGAAGAAGCTAGAATCATAAGCATACTAGATAGAGAAATAAAATGCATATATAAAATAAAACTAAACTAAAACTAAAAAAAATAAACAAAAGCTTTGAATAGAGTCAAACAACTACAATAATCCAAACAGTGGCTCTTCGGCCCCTCTTATTGAGTGTTGGTAGAAAATGAGGATGAAACTTTAACCCTCTTTCCAAAGGGCACTTAGAACATCGGTTCTAAGTCTCGATGCAAGGATATTTTTACTTCCAATTTTTCTTCAGTGCAAAGTCTCCCTCTCTCTACTATGGTGGACTGAACTTGTTGGATGGCCAAAAATTGAGTCCCCTCTATTTTCAGCTCTGGATCACAAACTGTTGGTATTTTTGGGGAAATTCTGGCCAGCATAACAATGTGCTCTCCAGTTCTTCATCTCATGGTGGCCTTATATATGAGAATTCAAATCCTCCTTCCCTCTCTTGGTACATTGTGGATGGTGACCCAAGAGAGGGGGATGATTCCTTTGTGTGCCATAAATATTCCATTGTGTGCTCCCTTGATGTCTAAGGAGGCTTTGGTGGTTGTCCTTAGGCAGCTTCAAGTGTGAAATCATTGTCTTGGAGTGTGTTTTTTGTGGTCTCGGAAAGTGACTTTCACCACTCCTAGGATTGCGCGCATTTAGGGTCAAAACGTGTGCAAAGACACTCTTCACGAAGGATTATGCACGCAAAATAATTTATGACTTGCTCAAATCTGATTTTCCTCTAACCTTAGAGATTTTTAAATACTTTCCAGATTCTCTAATGTCTTTTAGCCCTGTAAATCCTTCTACTTGACATTAAATAATGTCGTCTTTTTCTTGTATGATTTTCTAGTGTTAATAGTTGCCCCCTAATGTGTGAGGTCTAGGAAGAACAGTATAGCCGAAATAAATTATAGTTTATTTTTTGTATATTGTGCATAGAGAGAGAGAGAGAGAGACCTGAGTGAAGCTCAGAATTGGAAACACCCTGCACTGGTTCGAAGAATGGCCATGTCCTATGGGACCCCTGTAAGCAAATATAATACAATATATATACAAATTTTGTACGAGGCGGGCCTGTCCCATGCTCGTGATGTTGTGGCTAGTTAAACAAATCTATTTGACAAATACATGTTCTGTCTCTGTCACTAATATGGTAATGATCTGATGGTTGCTAACAATGACTTTTTACGCTCTCCGGGGCATTTTTTCTTTGAAAATAGGTGGAATGTGGTACCCATATGCATAAACTTGGTATCGCATATAACTGTTCAGTGTACGCATAGGCGCTAGCTCAGACCATCTCGTGTAAGAATTGTTGAAAGAGACACTTGAGAAGACACAAATCTTTGATGAATTTGATCAAATTTCAATACTTGTAAGGTACGATACAATCTTGACATGAAAGATTTTTTTGTAGTCAAATTTTAGGAGGATCGATGAAATCTATGGGCAATTATGTCTCCCATAGTGCCACTCGAGGATGCCCCTTTTATGGAGAGGGGTGATCCAAGGTACCGCTTCCTTTTTGGAAAATAGGTGTTGAAGTCAACAAAAAGGAAGCCTCAACCGAATGAGGGGTCCCTGATATGAAGGATCAGGGACCTGGGTGTGATGGGTTTAACATGGGCATGTTGGAGAGGGGTGACTGAAAACTGATGATGGGGATTCAGTGGCCCAAGTTTGGAATATGCTAAGCAGCTTGGAGGCAGTCATAGTTATTTCTGATTGGGAAATCCCTGGATCGATAGGACTTCCACTGTGGGTATAAACTGGCTATGAATTTCATGGTGGCTTGTGCATGGGAATGTAATATTCTGACCAAGGGTGTTCAGGGACTCTTACCATGGTAGAAAATATGGATGAGAGGGTGGGGGATGTAGTGCACCATTTGTGGTCTTTGTGCACTTACCAAAAGAATAAAATAATGGGGTTTGGTTTGTACAAAACACAAATACGGGTGCCCCAAAACATGAAAGTGTTTTCTCAATAATGTTTTGAGGAAGGTGTTTTGCTGAGGGTGGGGGCCCAATTAGTTGGTCTCATGTGTGAGGTTGATGAAGCAGATGAAAAAGTATCGTAGATGGGATTATGCTGGTGGAGGTATGGTGGGCCAAATGCGAGGCACGATAGTGCACTTTGATCTGCTTGTACAACCTAGTCGTCTGGGAAGGGGGTTTTATTCTGTATGGTAAAACTTGACCTTTATGTGTGGTGGATGGATGGGCATGAGGTGCTTCTTGGACTAAAGTGGTATGGCCATGGTGTCACTTTTTCTATGATATGTGCTACATTATTGTTGACGAGCGCCATGGAGGGGAGGCTCTACCGACCAACGAGGATGTTTATCATGTGCAGGGTGAGGTGATGATAAACACGCTCGGATATGTGGAACCTATGGTTTAATTCTGATGGAGAAATGATGTCAGGATATGCAGAGTTTTTTGGGACTCTATCATGTTGGGGGTGGAATGATACCTACTCTGAAACTTTCCATGGATGGAGTCGTGGATGGTTTTTGAGTTTTCCTACAAAAACAACTACCTCAAGTGAAAGAATCTTATTTATCAAATATTATTGATCTTCATGAGCTATAAAAAAGAAGATGAGAGAGGGCATACCTTCCGGCGCTGAAAATTTATTTTTTTGGGAGTGTGAATGTGTGGTATTGCCTTTGTTCGTTATGGAGTGTTTATCACAACACTGCTTTCAGTCTGGTGATCAGATACTCTAAGCTCCAGTTTTCCCTTGAGAGTTGTTACTTGGCTCCTACTTTTTATTTCAGTTGGGGTTTCCCCTAGACTGAGATCATGCGGGGCGTTGCTGGTTACTGCCCCCTATCCAGGATCTCCCTTTAATTTGTTCCTCGACTTCTTTTTTTATCATTTGGAAGGTTTTCATAATTCTCCTGGTTGTCTGGTTGTTGATGAGCCTAGGAAGGGTTGCACTAGAGTGACCGGTGCATTACATTGTGCCAGTGATCCATTCTGTGTTGGGAATGGGGGATATCGGTTCCCTTGTCCTTGGTTGTTATATGAGTGTCGGGGTTACTTTCATGATAGCTAAGTTGTGATACGTTTTCAGTATAATCGTATGAGTATCTAGGGTATTGATTACTGCTGCCTAGGTGTCCATAGGCCAAAGACCCAATCAAACTGTCTGCAGAATCAGTGCGCATGGTACTATTGTTGCCTAGGTGATATTGGGAACAAGACCCGATCAAACCATCTGTAGGATCGATGTGCATGGTACTACTGCTACCTAGGTGATATTGGGTCAAAGACCCGATCAAGCCGTCTACAGAATCTACCTACCTAGTAACTCTCTGAGTATCATGGGTGTTACTGTTGCCTAGGTGATCTTAGGTCAAAGATCTGATCAAGCCATATGAACAATATACCTACTTGGTAACTCTATGAGTATCATGGGTGCTATTGTTGCCTAGGTGATCTTGGGTCAAACACCCGATCAAACCGTCTACAGAATCGGTTTGCATGGTCACTCCATGAATACAGATCACTACTCCCTAGGTGACCTTGGGTCAAAGACCCAATCAAGCCATCTGTAGTAATCGATGTGCCTGATGACTCAGGAGGATGAGGCAACTAGGTTCCCCTATCCCTGGTTGGTGTATGGTGGCTTGGGGGGAGGAGGGACAAATGGTTGTCTTTCTGGTGACCTTCGTTCCTCCTGTAGGTATAGGATGGCACGAGGTTCATCCCTGATGGATTGGGTGGGGGGGTCCTCTTGATAGGATCGCTTGATGGCATGTAAGGCATCCGTATATTGCGAGATCTCTAGGCATTTATGGTTATAGTGCCCATAGTTGTTGTATATAGCACATGCGTGATTTGTACACAATGCTTTACCTTTACCTATGGTGGCAGGTTCCTTTTTACGGGAACGCAACGTTGCGATGTCTGTCTCAGAGCCAAGGAGTGATTTTAATTCATCTAGCTCTGGGCAGATATGAGTATGGTGTCCTATTACGTCACATATGGCGCAAAATAGTGATTCTCGTTGTATGGCGGGAGTCTCCATCTTCTTTCCTCTTTTCTCAATTTTCTTAGCCATAATCACCAGTTTTGCGATGGAAGTTTCCTTTGTAGGGGTGATTTCGACTGTTTCTTGGATGGCTGTGGCCTCCTCGAGATAGATGGGCTTCAACACTATGGCAGTGATGTGTGTGGCTCCTGTTTTTGTAAGGGAGATGAGATACCAAACTAGTATTTCGAATGATATGTTTGATAACACCAGTATTGCCAAAACATACTAGGAGACGAAGCCAGCTGAGGGGGTAGAGGAAAGAGGTTTGGGAAGCGGCGTAGGCTAGAGAGGTTGATGTGGCTGATGAATTGGTGTCATTACTGCTTATGCCCATGTCCTAAATAGATTAAGTGCTTTATGTGAATATCATGCACACCGGATCCCCTGTGACATCAAGTGATGACTCAGGGATAATGGGAGGATCTCCTAGGAATGATCTTAGAATGGACGACGGTTTGAACTGGCCAAGGAAATATTCTTGGTACCGTGAAAGTGCATCTGAGGATGTATCTACATAGGGTAGAATTACATCAGTGTTTTTTAGGGGTCGTTTCTCGCTATGCATCAATTGGTCGACAGTAATGATGTGATCCTTGTGGGGGAACATCATAATGCGAAAGATGGAGGAGGCTCTGCCTGACATGGCATATATATAACTCCGACCAAGGAGTATGTTATAGTCGAAGTGAGCGTCCAAGACTTCAATGTCTATGTGGATCATCTTTCTGGCTAAGCAGACTAGGACGTTTTCGTAGAGGCCGACGGGGGTCGAAGGACGACCGTCGTTTGCTATAAGCGTGATGACTGAAGGTTTTAGTTCGAGAGACCCTAACTTCTGCCAAACATTTTTTGACATGATGCAGGTGGATGTACCCTCGTCAATGACACATCGGTGAATGGAGATATTCTAGACCGACACTTCTATCTGAAAGGTGACCAACAAAGGAATCCTAGGGGTGGCTTTGTCTAAGTAAAAATCCATTAGGCGTGTATAGGTAGGGTCGATAGCACCTAATGCAGAAAGTAGGGCTTTTTGTTGTTTTGGGCGTGACTGCAATACTTCCAGATCTGACATAGTAGCAGGAGATTGCTAAATCGTCCACGATGCTATAATTATGGGCCGATCTGACATAGTAGTTTCCTGCTCGCCTATTGGGTTCCTTCGCAATTTTTGGCAATGGTTTGATAGGAATATTTGAAATGGTCAAAGGTGCAGTCGGTGCACTGGTACTTGCCCCTGATGCATTTGTGTTTGGTGGGGTGTCTTAGTTGCAATTTTTTGTTTGGAAAAAAATCTCTTCACTAGTCATGTATATTTTGTGGTGGTTTTTCCCAGATTCATCTGGGTTTTTTTGCTAAGTGCTTACCATCCCTTGATGGGGGAAAGATTCCTGCATCATAGCTATTTTTTGAGAAGATCCTCCTTGTCCTCGGTTACTTTGTAGCTTCTTCAGCTCAGGGAGATCGAGACAGTGGTGAGTATAATGGTCGTACTCATGACATATAGAAAAATAATGGTTTGTTCAAAAAGGTGGCCTTTTTCTCTGCCGTTGGGCATTGTTTGGCTCATGGTTCTCATTCCATTTGGAGTTTCCTCCAGCCTGGGATCGCGACGGGAGTTTTTGGTTGTTGCACCCTGTCGAGGATTCCCTTTGGGAATTTTTTTCCTTTTTTCCTCACCACGTTAGGAGGGTAGTTCTCTTGGTTATATTGGTGTGGTTGCTTTTGGGAAGGCAGCACAAATTTCACCTGTGCATTGGTCTTCATAGGTGGGTCTTGTTCTGGGGACTAAGCATAATGCGATCCCTGGTTTTTCACCTGGCTGTTGGAGGGGAGATCTTTCATCATTGTTTCTCTCTATGTATTGGGTCCTTTTAGCCAGAGGATAGGGTCCTCCATGATGATATTCTTGCTCCCTATTGGTCAAATTTTTCTAATGCATATAATGACTTTGAAAATCGGGTTGTGGTGCATTCTGGGTAGAACCATACCTACAACTGGGGTTTTGATTGTTGCTGCCTAGGCAACCTTGGGTCAATGACCCAATAAGACCATCTGCAGAGTTTGACGTGCCTGGAAATTCTTGATAAGTTTGCAGGCGCAAGGTGTTTGGCAGGATATTGTAAATATATCCAGACTGCGTATAAATCAGCTCAAGCTATTGGTATTTACTGATGGCGTCCTCTTCGGATGTGGGCATTTGTTGCACCACATCCTTTGAAATCTCTGCAGTGAGATTTCTTAGGAAAAAATATAAAAGAACTCGGTCGTCAAGTTTTGATTTACATAAACTATGACACCGCCTCCATTCGTGGAGATAGTCTGAGATATGGACGGCGGGGGGTTTGTCTAAAATGTGTCAGTAATTCCATTCCAGAATCATGGTGAATGGGTAACTGAAAATATGTTAGGAACGTGGTGGCGAGGGCGCAAAAGGTTCCATGTGAATCAGAGGGTTGCTCCACATACCATTTTGCTGCTAATACTATCAGAGTGCGTTGAAATAGTCTCAATCGAATAGTGTCGTCAATGATATTGTTCGATGAGCACCACAAGTGGAAGGTCATAAAATTATTACCTAGGTCTTCCATTTGATTTTCTTCGAACTTTGGAATATCCGAAGGGAGCTTCGTGGGCATGGGAGGCCATGTACGATTCTGTGCGATGGGGTCATTCGTTATCTTGGTTAAATCTAGTAGATTCAATGAAGCTAAGAAAGGTGACTGGGAGGTTGACACCATTGAAACTTGCGAAAACACAAAGTTCTAGTTAGGAAGAGGGTTGGTATGTGGTGTACCCTGTTGTGTATTCGATTGGCTTCCCGAATGAATCGCACTCCTCTACCCTCTAGGGGTTGTGGGAGGAGTGGTATGTGGTGTGGCATTGGGAGACCGACCAAGGTTCCCAACTACAGATGCCCTAATAAAGGATGAACCAATAATGGTGGTAGAATTTCTTGTTTGACGCCTAAATGGAGAAAGACCTGGAACCCCTCCCAGTAATGGGGGGAGGTCGAAAAGATGCCTAGATCGACGAGGTCCCATTGGGTCCATTCTGGTGTCGACTATGTACAGGTTTGGAAAAATTTTAGAGGATAGAGTCTATGATCAAAGAAAAATTATGGTCACATAAATAAAGGAAATTGAAAATAAATTAAATTTTCCCTTTAAATTAATCATATGTGATCAAGCAATCAAAAAAGTGGTTTTTGTTTGTTTGCGTATGATACTCAAATCCTAGAAGACCTATTCTCCCTCACACACTCAAATGTAACTGGGCCTTGAGAAGATATCTTGCGAGTGCTAGCATATGTCCGATAAGAGCTGGCGACGTCCTCAGTCAGCCGAAGAAAATCCACCAAGGTAAAGGTAGAGGATCTAGTGCTTGTCTGCACCATCACCTATAGGGAAAGGATGCCCTATATTTGGCCACTAAGTACCACCATCCCATGTGAGCATTTAAGTCTTGGTATTCTTGGTATGTTAGCTAACACTACCGAGTATCAGCCGGGTCAGGTATCCCCAACTGATACTGCGCGCACTACGCCTAAGCCTAACCCCCTCTGAAACGTGTCTCTGCTGCGCTTGGGTTTTCTTTTCCATGGGCTGATAGGTGGATTTAAAGCTCCCTAAATAGTCAAATCCTATGTTTCAAGATGAAGGATGATCAAGGCGGCTTGTTGGATGCCAACCCCCTTGATCCTAACTTAAACTATAAATTCTTTTTTGGCCCCTGTGGGGAGAATTTAGTGAGTTTGGTTAAGTTAGTTTTAGGTGTCTTTGTTTTACTTAGTGGGTGGATGTGTGTAAGAAAAAATTTGACAAGCACATAGTTTGAACATGTGGATATGCGGTGATCCTTTTAAAAATCCCCTATTTAAACTATGTTGTATTGTTCCTTGCTCAAAAGAAAAACATGTGCGGATATGGGTTTCTTTCTATTTTTCCTAGTTAATCTATGTGATCAATTAAAGGGAGATGGTGAGTTGTGAATAGAGAGTGTTTATATGCTTTCCTAGGATCACCGAAGGGTGCAAAGGTAGCAGAGATTGCTTTCTCTTCTATCGACAATTCAATCCTAGTCCCGAAATCCTAGTGCAAAAATTGAACTAAACTAATAACTTTTACACTAGAAAAAGGAAACTAGTTAAGCATGCATGGACTAGGGCCACTTACTTTGGCTAATTTATCTAGGTGTGTTGGTAACTAAATTTTCAAAACATAATTGTTTTTCGGAATGCAAGTTATTTTCCCCCCCACTTAAACTATGTGTAAACTTTGCAAAAATCAACTTGAAATAAAACTGACATTAAGCCTACAAAATTCAGCTAAGAGTGAGCTTTAGAAAATTTCGGGGTACCTCAACCAGTGCTGGCATATGTATTATGGGTTGCCAAGCACTTTATAATTAGGAGAAGATAGAAATGAGGGAGAAATTTATTTTTCTGTCTTTTGTGTGCAAAAGGCTACAACAGGCGCGATGTTTGTGTGTGTGTCAGCTTTGAACACACACCTTTGGTGCGTTTGTGGGAGAAAAAACGCGAAAATTCCTGCAAAAGTATTTTTTTGGAGTTTTTCTACTTTAGTCTGTCAGTTGGGATGAACTAGGGACTGAAAGAGAAAAAGGGGTAAATTTAGCTCCGCTCCACATCACATACAAGGGTCTCTGCAAAAAGGCACAACCACATAAACTTGGAGATAAATGTTAGTGGAGTCACCAATCCTGTGTTAGTGTGTTTGGTGCATGCATGTATGAAATCACACCAAATTAAGGGGTGTGGTTTACCCTCTTAAGTTATTGGTCACAGGCAGAAAAAGAAGTGGAGTCAAGAAAGTTAGTGGAACAAGCTAGAATCATAAGCATACTAGATAGAGAAATAGCATGCATATATAAACTAAAACTAAAACCAATAAAAAAAACTCGGAATAGAGTAAAACATCTGCAATAATCCAAATTGTGGCTCTTCAGCCCCTCTTATTTAGTGCTGGTGGGAAATGAGGATGAAAATTTAACCCTCTTGCCAAAGGGCCCTTAGATCATGGGTTTTAAGTCCCGATGCAAGAATTTTTTTACTTCCAAGATTTCTTCGGTGCAAAGTCTCCCTCTCTCTACTGTGGTGGACTGAAATTGTTGGATGGCCAACAATTGGGTCTCCTCTATCTTCAGCTCCGGATCACACACTACTGGTATTTCTTCGGCAATTCTGGTCAGCATAACAATGTGCTCCCTAGTTCTTCATCTCATGGTGGCCTTATATAGGAGAATTCAAATCATCTTTCCCTCTCTTAGTACATCGTGGATGGTGACCTAAGATAGGGGGATGATTCCTTTGGGTGCCACAAATATTCCACTGTGTGCTCCCTTGATCTATAAGGAGGCTTTGCTGGTTGTCCTTAGGTGCCTTTAAGTGTGAAATCATTGTCCTGGAGTGTGCTTTTTGTGGTCTCGAAAAGTGACTTTCGCCACTCCTAGGATTGTGTGCATTTCAGGTCAAAAGGCATGCAAATGCTCTCTTCATGAAGGATTATGCGCGCAAAAGTATTTATGACTTGCTCAAATTTGATTTTTTCTCAGACCTTAGATATTTTTAAATACTTTCTAGATTCTTTAATGTCTTTTAGCCCTGTAAATCCTTCTGCTTGACATTAAATAATGTTGTCTTCTACTTGTACGATTTTCCACTGTTAACAGTTGGTATGGATGATTACTTAAGGGATACGACTGCCATGGATACAATGTAGGTAGATGCATTCCAAAATGATGATCAACTAGGGGATGATGCTCATATCGCTGACACCTTTTTCGAAAGCCTTAAATTTTCTTCCACCACCCCTCTCTTTGGACCTAGCGATCAGTAAAATTCTACCCTGTTGGGGACAACGATGTTACTATATAAATTGAATGCAAATTTTGGCTTTTCAAATGCATGTTGATTAGAAATTTTTAGGTAATTTACCATAAAGTACTCCCTTATATAAATTTGAAATATAATCAGTACACCACAATGAACATTAAAAATGGTATATTTTATGTAGATTAATAATTATATCCGCATTCATGTACATTTATTAATATATTTTTCCATGATCACCAACTACAGGTTATTCAAATATAAGGTTCTTCCGGGTGATAATGTCTTGCCCGGTAGCTACGAAGAGGCAAATAAATTGTTGAAAATGTTGGGTGTTTGAGTACATATCATATCATGCATGTCCAAATGATTGTATTCTATATGGAGGAGAATATGCAGAAAAAAATATGTGTCCGAAATGTGCGCATGACAGGTATGATAAATCAAAAAAGAAGGGTAAATCACATATTGGTCCTCCTTTTAAGATATTGAGGCACATGCTTATAATCCCAAGGATTCAAAGGCTCTTTCATTGCAAAGAATTAGCTATGTTGCACGGATGGCATGCCTCACACAGAAGTGAGTTGGGAATTCTACAAATCCCAACTGGTTCAATAGCCATGAAGCATATAGAGGATACATGGCCCAAAAAATTCAAGGATGAAGTACGAAGTCTACGACTCAGCATAGCCATGGATGGCATCAACCCATATTCCCTCTAGAACACCAACTATTATGTTTGGCCTGTAGTAATGATAAATAACAGTATCCCCCCATGGTTTTCCATGAAGGATGAACATCTTATGTTGGCTCTCATAGTCTCTGGTAGAAGACAATTGAAGAATATGGATGTCTACTTACAACCACTGGTAGATGAATTGAAGGAATTATGGGATGGGATAAATGTATACGATGTATCAAGACCCATCATAGCAGAGAGGAGCTTTATGTTGTATGGAATATGTGCTTACATGACACATGATTATCTAGGCTTAGGAGTTTTCTCTGGTAAATTACATGTTTAATTTATTTATTTGTTTATATATGTAACAATATTATTTCACATATTAGTTATTTAATTCGTTGTAATTGTTCTGATATTCATGATATTCTTTAACGTTCCATGCATATTAATTGTATACAATAATCTCGCAGGCCTTGTAACAAAAGGGTATTTTGGATGTAAATGTTGTGGACCTTCTTTGAAAGCTAGATGGTCCAAGGACCTACGAAGGCCAATGTATGATTGCTCCAGGGTAGTCCTCCAAGAAGAACACCCTTACAAAAGAATAACATCCTCTTTCAATGGTAAACGAGAGAGAACCCAAAGGCCTCCAATAATGACACCAGCTAAATAACTTAGAGCATATTAGAGAGAGAAGGAGAAGGAATTCATACAAATGTTCGATTCAAATGGGGATCCTACGTTCAATGATCTAGAATTCTTTGACACCTATGTTGATAAATTTCCCATTGGGATGAAAAGGAAATCTATCTTTTATAACCTCCCATATTGGGAGCATCTTAATATTACCCACTTATTAGATCCCATGCATATATTTAAAAAAATTTCATCTTCTTTATGGAGGCACATATCATCAAAACAAAGTGACGCATTAGCTATTAGGAAAGATCTTATTACTTCAAAAACTAAAAACAAACATTGGCCAAGACGATTATAAAGTACGAGATCAGAGGTAGGTGTTGGTCCCTCTAATTCATGGTTTTTCAAGGAAGGTGATGTCCCATGGATTTTAAAAAAAGATGATATTTCTTTGGCAAAGGAAGTTATAATGGGTGTGAGGGTGCCAACTTCATATCGGTCTTCACTATGGCGCTACGTCACTGTAGATGACCATTTTTCAAGGTTGAAATCGCATGACCATTTGAATCTTCTAACAATATGTATAATGTCAAAAGCATGATTTTATTATTTTTTATATTAATAAATTTTATCCCATGAGGGGATCATAAAACATAACTAATTTTGTATATTATTGCACGTGTTTATAACTTTGCATTATCATTATTATTTTTTCATGCATGGGTGTGTGAAACATAAATTCCCTCATGTCCTAGGACATGCCATATCTAAATTATCTGCATTTGTACGTTGGATCATATCAAAGGAAATTCATGTGGCTAGCATTCCACGGTGGCATCAAGAGATAGTTTAGATTGTTTGTATGTTCGAGAAGGAACTATCGACGAGTTTCATGGACTTACAAGTTCATCCTCTAATCCAACTAGTAGATGAGGTTGAATTAATTGGGGTGGTTTCTTGTCATTGGATGTTCTTCTTAGAGAGGTACATGAAGAAATTGAAAGGTTTTATTCGACAAAAGGAAAAACCCAAGGGATCTATGGCAGAGGGGTACATATCGTATAAGATTTTATATTATGCTAGTGAGTACATCAAGCATATCAAGAAAAGACCAGGTGAGGTGATTTGGGATGATGAAAGGGATGAAGACAAAAGAAAAGGAGAGTAGCTCCAAACGATTAGAAAAAAGCGCTTCATACGAAATTCTCATGCTCATATTTATCTCTAAGTACTGTCAATGCAAAAATTGACGCAATCAATAAATTCGTTCTTGACAATTCTGAAGTGACACAACCATGGGTTGCATTGTACGAACAAAAGAGGATGAAATGGGATAGTGACAGCAAAGAATTTAGATGGTTGAATGGTAGAATTTTTCCTTATCCTGATCATTTAAAAGATAATATGTCAAAAATATGCCCAAACAATTGTGTTTCTAACCAACTCAGAGAGAAATACGGTGCAACCAGTCGTTACCTGCGTGCTAAAGAGGATGCGTTAAATGTAGGGATTGGGTGCAGCAACTCGGTAGTAAAATTTTTAATTTATATGTAAATTTGAAAGTTATAAGACATCTATATTTCATATTTCAATTGTTGGGTTATTATAAGACACTTGACACTATGATTTTTTTAACTTTTTTATAATAGGTGCATTTTTTCCCATCTATGTGGGCATATGGACACCATTTTCGCACAGAAAATGTCGATGCTGGAAACATCACACAAGACTGTGGAGTGGAAGTCGAGTTCAATCAATCTAGTTGATCTAGCCACTGCGATCAAAACCTAGTACGAGGGACGTTAGGTTACGTTAGAAAGATACAAGAGATCATTGAAGTGGATTTCTCTTATTTCCAATGTGTTATTTTTAAGTGCAACTGGTGGGGCACCTTTGATCAGAATAATGTAAAGGAAGGTCACGATAGTAGGCTAATATGTATCAACTCTAGAAAGATGTGGGATGAAGCTAAGGAGCCCTATGTTTGCCCCAAACACTACAACCAGGTGTTTTTTTACCCATATGTGTTGGATAGGGATTGGTGGTTCGTATTGACACATGACCCTAGATAAAAACATATTTTTGAGAACAATAGTGTTATCATGCCATGCGAGCTGGAAGATAATGACAGTGATCATGAGAACTGAGAGTGATATGGTACATGTGTTATTTCATCAATATTTAAACTTTTTAAGATGGGTTTTTCGAAACATTATAATATGTATTTTGAATTAATTGGTAATTTTCATTGTGTTAATTTTAAAATCAATATTTCACTTGATAATTTGCAATTATGTTGATCTCAAAAACAATGATGTATTGTATAAAGTTATTTTTTTTGTATGTAAGATCATAATAAAATAATGATAACTCTAAAGTACATGAATTTATTTGCATTATTTTCTAAACTTTATTATGTTACAATAAGTCATATTATTCTAGATTTATTATTTTACAATTATTTAAAATTTTACAAATTTACAAATTTTAATAAAATCATTTCACATTAATACAGTGAAAATTATAATTACAATTACAATTACAATTACAACTAAAATTACAATTTTAGAATTTCACATACAATTACAATTACAATTACAATTTTACAAATTTACATATATACCATTACAATTACAATTTTAGAATTTTACATACAATTAGAATTACAAATATTAAAATTTTACAATATCATGATCATTTAATATTAAATTAATTAATAAACATCATTGTACAAACATCATATTTGACTAAAAAACACAGTCAAAATCGCTAACATCATCGTGATCATGATCATCTAGCAAAACACAATTAACATTATATATTAACATCATCACAACACAAACATCAAATATACATCCCATGTGAAATAACTGCTATCACATACACATCTATCTACAAGCTGCAAATTAAATGAACATATCTAACATGAGTTAACAATATACACATCATGATGATCACCAACATGTAAATTAAGTACAACTACAACATGAAAATAAAATACATGGACCATATATATATATATATATATATATATATATATATATATATATATATATATATAATTGTATAATGTCAAAAATATACAACTTTAATATAAATTTCATGGATCAACTGGTGGTACATCATCAATATCAGTACTAGTAGAGGCCTTCTTAGTCAATGGTGCAACCTCGACAATCGATAGTACATCCTTCTCATGATCATGAGTACTGTTGGATATTGCAGGCTGCTGGCTCGACATGGCTGATGGTCCAGCATGCTCTCCATGACAACTGTTGCTCGATGCTAGTGGAATTTTCTCATCTAGCACAGCGTGAGGTGAACGATCATCAGATGATGTGTCACTACTCACATACTATCGATCACATGCTGCGTCTCGACCACTCCTATAACGTGCAACGGTCCTCCTCAGCTGCATAACTAAGAACGTAGCTCCTATGACATTCCACATTAGGTTGTACATGTCACGCGACATGCCTCTCCACATATGTAACAACCTACCATCGGCCTGTATGTCTCTCATAGTAGCGGGCTTGTTGCCTGCCTCAATAATCAATGAAGTGAGTTGGTCGTCCAACTCCATCCTGTATCTACTACAAGCCGAGCACGCCTAGCAAAAGGCGGTACCAGCGCACCAGCAGGAGAAGGTCTCTCTGCATTAGCCTCTTGATTATCCTCGGCATCTGGCATACCCTGATCGTCATCAGAATCCACACCTAGATCATGTGGTGGTGCTGGTATGTCCTCACCATCAAAATACCCAATGTCTGCAAAATATATACAAGTGCACAACAATAATTAAACAATTTCATTACACAATTTAATAAAATCAAGTTAAAGAACATGTTAGAATAAATTTAAATAAAACATTAATATTACCTCTTTCATCTGGCAGCTCATCACCTGTGAAGAGGATGTGGGCACACCCTCGCCAATCCAAACGAGCATAAGGACAAAGGAACATAATGAAGGGATGCTCATCAACACTGGCTATCAACTCCAGTGCATCGTGTGATATCCTCACTAGAAACACAGTCTCACCCCTCTTGGGCATCATCTGCCCCACATGTGCATCTGTGCCTCGAACATCGGCCTACGAGGCTGTCGAACAAAAGTAGGCGTTGTCTGTGGAAACCTCTCAAAAAATAAACAAAAAATCTTTGAATCAAAATGGAATTTGACCCTCCCTTATGCATGAGCACAACATCTATCTAAGGCTATACAGAGCTACCGCAAAAAAATGACATACCACCTGACAATTCATGGCTCATGTACTAAAGAATCAACATAATATAAAAGTGAGCAACTAATATGTTACCCATCACTAGTGTTCTGTGAAATGGTCGGAATCAGAAGTGAGAGGCACCTCACCTCCTGACTACCAAATGCACCAATATGTAACTGACCTCTGGAGACCTGAAAATTTGAAGGAGACAGTATATCTGCGCTATTGTATTTCTGGGAGTACACTAACTGAATCCATGTTGCATAGCCAACTGGAACCTTTGGGAATGAGTTAAATCCACCCCTCTCCTCGATATCCCTGTAATGAAATATATGTCCTCCTTAGTGGGCATGTACCACTGGTTACGACCAACCTGGAAAGCCTGTTGGTGGGAATTCCACCTGGGCATAAGATGTCTCGAAAACAAACCGTGGCCCTTTAGGGAAGTATCCTCCTCATAGAACTTAAGGAGGCCTACCTGCCTTAGGAGCCCCTAGGTAGCTGATGTAATAGGGTGAGGGTATGCATCTCTCTCCCTCTCTCATGCCTCCAACAGGTGAACCATGTTATATTGGTCCGCCTGTTGTTGCTTTTTTTCCCCCTCTTCTCTCATTTCTTGTCTCTGAATCATTGACATATTAAATACATTTTTTTTATTAAATGAGACATGTATTTAGGAATATACATATATTATTTTTTTTGGAAAAACAAAAAAAAACATCTGGTGCACCACAAAAAACAGGCATGCACCGGTATCGGTGCATCTTTTTATGGAGCGCACCAGCAGTGATGCACCAGATTATATTAAACGCACCGATGACGGTGCTCTTGAAAATTTTCAGCGCACCGTTGACTATGTATGGTGCCAAGATTGTGGTGCGCTGACTAAACTCTACGCCACAGGGCATATAGTTCGGTCAGCGCACCGACCTCCTAACATCATTACATAGTCAACGATGTGGTATTTTACTAGGTTGCACCATTGACCCTGTTGAAATGCGGAATGCGGTGCGCTGACAAAAATACCCACCCCAGGGCAGACATTTAAGTCAACGCACCGCGTTGCCACTATTCCACTTGGTCAACGGTGCGGTCGGGTAACCGATCGCACCACACTTTTTAAAAAAAAATTAAATAACACGGTGTGCCTTCAGTACCACCCTAGAACCGCTATGGATACTGTTAGCACCGGTTTACCAAGTCGCACCATTGACCCTTTCGAAATGGAGAATGTGGTGCACTAACAAAAATACCCACCCTAGGGCGGATATTTAAGTCAATGCACCGCATTGCCACTATTCCACTTGGTCAATGGTGCAGCCAGGTAACCGACCGCACCTCACTTTTTGAAAAATTTTAAAATAACACATTTCGCCTTCGGTACCACCCCAGAACCAATGCGGGTACCATGAGTACCAGTTACGGTGTGGCCTTTAAATTTACAGGCAGCACCGTGAACCGGTGTGAGCCGAACGGCTCAAGCGCACCATGCGACAATTTTTTTTTCTTTTAAATGGTTAATTTTAAGGTTATTTGAAATTCTAATCCGCTAAAAGGCTTAATTATGGAAAAACAAGAAAAATATTTGTACATTTGGACGTCGATGAGGCATATTGGCTGTGGAATTTGCAAAATAAAAATTTCCTACCGTTTTGCAAAATTCAAGCTGGAGATTGGTGGGCAATGCATAGCAGCAGTGTGTGTAATGGGTGCAATGGGAGCACCGATGTCAGGGCGACTCAGACAAGGATAAATTACACCAGTGCTTTAGAGCTCTGGAACATTGAGAAAAGTGAAAATGCAATTTTTTGGATGTAATTATTTTTTATTTAACCCTGTTTCGGTGCACGGATTTTTATAGGTGCACCGGTGCAGTTTCTTAAGACCGCACTGGGTAGTTCCTAATTTGGCACGGGGTTTTATGATGCACCAGTACGGAAGCTTTGTAAAGCACCGGTGTGCTATATTAATAACACGCACCGAGCGGGTGTGTACGGAGCGCACGATGTCCAGTGTGCCAATGCTTTGTGCACATCGGTGCTTTCCTTTGTTGAACACACCAGTGTAGTGTAGGATGATTAGCACGCCAAACGAAAAACATCCGCAAAAACCTCCGCCTGCCAACCTCCTTTAGTAACCTTCACTAGAAATGGATGTCTGGGGTATTTTTATAAGGGGTTCCTCAAAAACATCCGCTAGAGGGTATTTTCATTGCAGTGCATCTACTACAACTTAGAACAAACACTCAAGACCCAGTTCTAATTTCCCTTTTATACTCTTGATATCATGATATGCTTTCTGGCAGTTGTTTTACTTCTTTATATAGTATTTTTTTCCTAGAGGCGGATTAAGATGACCTAGAATTGGATGAACATTTCATGAACAATGATATCTTTTGATGACTTATGCTAAAATTTTGGGGTGATACAATTTTAATTCACCAAATAAAAATTATAATTTTAAAACATACACATTTTTTTCTTTTTAGTTTTAAATATTAGTTTTCAATTTTTTTTTAAGTTAAAAGAAAATATTTTTTTAGTTTTTCAATTTTGAACTCAATTACATGTAGCACCGTGTTTATTTTTAGTTTTACATATTGAATTTCAATGACATTTGTTATCAATGTCAATTAGGTCATAAATTTTAACCTCAAAATAAAAAAATTGGTTATGGTTAAAAACATCAATTTATTATTTAAAGAATGATTTTAAGGTTTTGTTCATATTGGTACTAGTTGTGAATAAAATAACTTAACTATAATTTGAACTCATAAAAGATTAGGGGTTGTTACAAGTAGTATTATTTTCCATTTGAGAGGTCAATTTTAAGGTTTTTGTTTACAATATTATAGTAGTTGAAAATTTTTATAATTTCAATTTCAAAAGAAGAAATGGATATTGTAAGAAGCGCGAGTTATTGAAAATAGGTAAAAACAACAATTAAATACAACTTTCAAAACATGGAATAATTCTTACATTAGTAAATAGGTAGGATTGGGTTGTAGGTTGTTGAGATATTTTCTCAACAAGCAATTCCTTGTTTATAATCTATTGGATCTCATAAGCACTATATATGTTCCATGTAATTTGGTTTTAAATTGGGTGAATAGATGAATTTTTTTGAGTGGATACATCCACAATATTTACTCTTTTAATTCTTTATTGGTATCAGAGCCTATTCTAGCCTAATTCCCTTGTGGGAAGACTAGAAATATTGGGAAAAAAAAATTGAATCCTGTACATATAGGGTAGGAGAGTGGATTGAGTGAGAAGTTTGTCGTGCATGTTGTGGGTTCCTTTCCATGTATGTTGTGGGTTCCTTTCCATCAAATAGTATCGAACTTAGACATTTCTATTGTGCGTGTAAAGAGAAGAGTGGCACCTTCATTATCTGCTACAAACCTGTTATCAGATGGCCAATCCCATCATGAAAATTAAAGACACTTTACTTGTTAAATATTTCCAAGCCAAGAGGAAGCTCATTTTTTGAAGGGGATGGAAAATTTTTTCTTCAGCAACAGATATATTGGTAGCAACATCAGCAACGAATATCTTATGTCATGAGGTTATCATCGTTTAGATCCCTCCTTCAACCAATTCATGCACTTTCTTCCGAGAGAACCAATTGAACAATGAAAATGACAATGACATTTTTTCTATCATGATAATGTTGAGAGTTCCAGAATGGGCCAATGCATCGTTGGAAATATTCTGTGGGCGCTTTTCCATAATTCCTTTGACTGGTTATTCATGGCCGAGGCTCTCTAGATTTATGCTTCCAGAAGATATTGTTGTTAACTTGTCTTGATCAAATTTTGATAAACGAGGGTATGCAATCTCTTATGCGCACAATGGAGCACGTTGGAAGAGGAGGAATATCCATGATTTATGTTAATTATTCCATAGAGAAATGAAAACCATAGTGACTGTAGTTGTGGAGGGGTTGCAAGACACAAGGAAGTTGTTAGGGCCACAGATCTGGAAGAACCACGAAGTAGATTCTCACCTCAGGAGAAGTTGTGAGACAAAATCGGGCTTGTAGAGCAGTTGATGTATAGAGCCACACTTGTACTTAAATTGGTATACATAGTTACACCTAAGGAAAAATTAACCATTTCAAAGGAACATTTCGGTGAGGAACATCTGTGTAACACAACCATTTTGGAGGAAGATATTAATGACGAGAATAATATCAGTTCAGGTTGCCCAATTTGTCATATCAATTTTGAGATAGGAATAGAAGAGTGGTCTTGCAACTGTGGAGTTGTGAGGGTGAATGTGGGCTTTGTCTATTTGTGTTGTAGGATTGGACTACTTTATTGGTTACGATGCACATGGCTATGGTAGAATGGGGGCGCATGTCTATATGTTGCATTTAGGAGTTATTTCAGTTGTGAAAGGAAGCAATCCAATTTTTCATTTTCCATTATGATTTTTTTTAGTAGTAATGTCACTATATTATCTTATTTGTAGAATTGCTAAAAAAAAAGTGCAAAACCAATGAATGAACGAAGTTATGTAATTAAACTAGTGGTTCTCAATGTTATTTGGTTTCGAGAGAATGTATGGCTAGATTAATTGTGTGAGTATGTTATATGTTGATGGATATTGTTGTGCTTTGGGCTTCAAGAGCATAAGTTACATGTTATTTTATGAGATCCATGTGTGTAGAAATGTCAATTTCATAATTGACTATTGAGTATGTCTAGTAATCAGACAACTCACCTATACAACTATCAAAAGTGTAGTTTGTTTCATTTTGATAGATGGGATTTTTTCCATAGGGTGGTACAATATAAAGGTTTTCCTTCAGAATATCCAAAAGTGTCAATTATACAAATTTCATGAAAGATGATAAGAAGCAATTATGTCTTAAATGAGTTGAATGGAAAGCTTGAAAATTATGGTGGTTAAAATAGCATTGTCTAGGAGACTTCAGAGTGGGGATAAGGGTCAAGGAAGAACAGTCAAACAAATGTGACATGTGAATTGTAATTTATCATTTTTGTATTAATCTTTGTAATTATGTAATGTAATCATTAAAGGGTTCACTTGGAATAATGTTTTCTTTAGTAAATAGGTAGGATTTGGTTGTTGGTTGTTGAGAAATCTTCTCAACAAGAAATTCCTTGTTTGGAATATGTTGGATCTCATAAGAACTATATATGCCATGTAATTTGTTTTTGAATTGGGTGAATAGACCAATTTTTTTGGGTGTATCTTTCCACAATTTTCGCTCTTCTAATCTCTTTGTTTAAAAAATAGAATTTTGGAAAGTTTTTGTTAAGTTGGTAACTATGTTGAAAAACAATATATGTGGAAAGAAAAACTTTGAGAGTTGAAATTTGTATTCCAGTCTACAATAGAGAGGGAAATATTATGAATAAAAACTTTGTTTTAATTAATAATTTAATTGTTAGTGAAAATATAGGGATTTATAGCAATATTCAAGCTATAAATATTGAGAAATAAACAAACTTTGATAAAGTAATAAAACTACCAAGTAGCAAAAGCAGAATGTATAGCATTGATAATGGAATTAAATTGAAATCTGAAATAATAGAAATGAAGAGAAAAGGGCTTATCTGTAATTTGTTGATGTAAATATAATTGAAAAGCACAAGGAGAGTAGGTCAAATGTGTTCCAATAGATTAAGTTAATGGAGGAAGTTGACTATGAGGAAAATACAGATAATAACATTGAACCTGAAAGTGAACAACTTAAAAGAAAACGAGAAGAGGATGAAAGACAACAAATACTAAGATTTTCTAGAGAAGATAAATAAAATTATGTACATGAAGAAAATATTGAACATGTTCTTAATCATAAGTAAAAAATAGAGAATGACTATGAGGGAAAGGAAGAAGATGAACTAAAATAATACATACTTATACTTTATTGTTACCTTGCAACAAGGAAGTTTGAAATGAGAATTTATTAAAGAGATTCAGGTAATGTGGAGCAATGAAGAATGAGAGATATTATTAACCAGTGGGAAAGGAGGAAGATGAACTAAAAGAATACATACTTATACTTTATTGTTACTTTGCAACAAGGAAGTTTGAAATGAGAATTTATTAAAGAGATTCAGGTAATATGGAGCAATGAAGAATGAGGGATATTATTAGCAACTGGTTAGGCTACATGAAACCGTTGGCCAAATCAGTGTTACTTATGAGGATGATAAGGACATTTGTGAGGAGTTTATTATGAATAAACAACAAGAAGAAAGAATTCTTATTAATTGATTGTTGCAAGTTTGAAATGAGAATTTATTAAAGATATTCAGGTAATATGGTGCAATGAAGAATGAGGGATATTATTAACAACTGGTTAGGCTACATGAAACCGTTGGCCAAATCAGTGTTACTTATGAGGATGATAAGGACATTTGCGAGGAGTTTATTATGAATAAACCACAATAAGAAAGAATTCGTATTGATTGATTGAGAATAAGAAATTGAATTTTTAGAAATCATTGTAATTCTAAGAGTGAGTTGAGAAATGTAGGCAATAACTTATTGGATACTTCATGTAATAATGATAACAACATGCCTGAGAAAACGACGATAATCCCAATGATAAATATGAAGGAACAAAATTATATGATTTACGAGGTTTGGAAGCAAGAAGGCATGGGAACATGAAGATAATATTAACAATGGGTGAGGTTGTATGAAACCATTTTAGCCAAAAGAATGCCTATTATGAGGACGACGAGGAGAGAAAGTGGGAGTTTATCATGCCCATGCAGCAACAACAAAATTGGAGAATGCTACATAGTTACAATTTTAGAAGTAATTCTGAAGTTAAATACTGAGTCGAAGGAATGAGCAAATAAATTTTTCATGCTAAATAGATTAATTGTAATTGAAGATTCAAGAAGACAAGAATGGTGATTGTAATGATAAACATGAAGAAACAAAATTATTTGTGGCACGAAGTTTTAAGTTGAAGAAAGACAGCAAGGAGGAATGAAGCTACTTTTTTGCGTGTCTATGTGGTGTATATATTTAGGATGTAGTTGTAAAATTTTGGTTGTAGGTAACAGCCTTAACACAAGGTCATTATTCTCATTAAATTAGGAATTCTAATGTCGAAGTTACAATCCCATTCTGATAAATCCTTGCATATCATGTTCTAACATTGCCCTTATCTTCGTTTAACCAAAACATAAATAGAAATATAAATATGAAGAAAAAGGACTGACTTTTTTTCGATCAAATCAATCTAACCTGATGAAAAAGTCCAAAATGATATTAACCGTCATCATAAACAACTTAAACTCCATTACCATTGCAATAGATGAAATATTGTAAAATAATGCCACTATGAAACCCAACCATTGGATTATCCAACCATAAAATAGTTCAAATTTTCATCATAAACCACTTAAACTCCATAGATGGAATATTGTCCAAAAATGTCACTATGCAAGCCCAACCATTGGATTATCCTACCATCTAATAGTTGAAATTTTTGTGGGAGTCACTTATTTGCTAAGGACTTCCAATTGCCCAATCCAATTGACAGTCCTTCAATCTTGTAATTCACATCATTCCAACGGTAATCAATAATGTGATGTAGGTGATACATCTATGATGAAGCTTTTCCAGTAGAGGACTCGTTGCATATAGTGTGTACAAATATTTTTATTTTTATTTTTTTTTATTTTTTATTTTTTTTTGTTTAATCAAAGTAGCACATAGATGGAAATACCACATAGATGGAAATATGAAAGGTATGCATTTTAAACAAAATAAGATTAAAAAACAAATTAATAGGATAATTATTATTAATTAAATATTGTCATATTAAATAAATATTAATTTCAAGAAAAAAATAAATATTAATAAGAAAAATATTATTAATATAGATATTTTGCTAACAAAATTATTATAATAAAAGAATGTTTTTTTTATGATAGAATTATGAAAAAAAAATTAAGGTAAATAAAAATAAGTTAAAAGAACCAGTATAGATTAATCAAACAGAAATTTATAAATAAAAATTATTATGTAAAAGAAAGAACCATAATATTAAAAAAAAAAAAATGTAAGAGAATGATGAAAAAATAGGAAAAGGAAAGTAGAAAAAGTAACAAAAATGATAAAGGAAGTAAATAGGGAAAATAAAATAAAAGAAAAAGTAAAATAAATAAATAAAATAGCAAGAAAAATTAAGAAAAAATTTTAAAATTTAAAGGAAAAAGCCCAAAAAGAAAAATTAATAACAAAACATAAATTTTAGTAATAAATAAATATATATTTCTTAACTGAAATTAAAACCAACAAACTTTATATTAAAAAATAAAATAAAGCCATTATTATAAAAATAAGGAAATAATCTCTATGTTTATTTACGTTAAATATGGGTCTGTAATTGTTTTTTAAATTTATATTGATTTTGTGTATATGTGTTTGTGGATTTGACATATAGGAAAAGTGTGAATCGAGGAACCTTTTTGTTTTTTTTTAATTGTTTTCAAATTTCTACAAGGGACTCTAATTAATAACAAAACATAAATGTTAGAAATAAAAATATATATATTCTTAACTGAAATTAAAATCAACAAACTTTACATTTAAAAAATAAAGTAAAGCCATTATTATAAAAAATAAAATAAAACGATTATTAAGCTAGTGTAGGAAGGAAATATTCTCCATGTTTATTTACGTTAAATATGGGTCTGTAATTGTTTTTAAAATTAAAATTTATATTGCTCTTGTGTCTAGGAGTTTGTGGATTTGACATATAGGAAAAGTGTGAATCGAGGACCTTTTTGTTTTTTTTTTTAATTGTTTCCAAATTTATATAAGGGCTTCCGTCCATTACAGACAAAATGGATCACAATACGTAAACTTTGTCTCAAAGTGAGGACACTTCCTCTCTGTCGAGGAATGATGCTTTTCTGGCAGATCAATTAGTCGCTCTATATTAATGGAGTATGACTATTTAGAGAAATCAATTTAGGGGATAGATGAATGTTTAGATTTGAAATTCACAAGGAGACAAACGGTAACAGTCGTTAGAAATAGTAGTTTACACGGAGTTTACTATAAATGAAGTGAGTTCAGTTAAATCAATTAACAAAAATACATACAAAATGTTACAAAATAAATTTTAATGAACTTATAGACATTATAGACGTAGAGGAGAGTTTGTTTTTTTTTTTTTTTAAATAGAAAGTATAGAAGTTAAGGGGAGAGAGGAGGTGTAGGTCTTTTGCTTACGATTTTGTGAAAACTCTTTTTTTTTTTTAATGTTGTTCTTTTTGAAGTGATGAGAGAGATTTTGTTGTTGGAGGTGAAGGAATCAGGGAATCTCCTTTGTCATTTTGGTTCATAGTTTATTAGAGATGGTTTGAAATGGGTTTCAGATCTGGGTAGATTTTGGAAAGAGAGATTTCGTTTCCTACATTCTTTGTCCTTGTACCAACAAATGGACACATTGCTACGATTAATATTTAAATTCAAACATGTTGAAAACTATAATAATTTTTTTTGGGTTAGATGATATAAAACGTATTTTACGGAATCCCAAATTTGAGTTGAGTTGAAGGATTCTTGACGTCAGACTCAGTCTCTGGAGATCTCATCAATCCTCCAGACCCCACTGATCCGCTAGTAGACAGTGCTCAAGATCTCACTATTGTCTCTTGAGAACAATATTAACAGTTTGGATCAAGTTTTGGTTGGCATTTTTTCAAATTTGCTCCAAGGATGCTGACAATTTTCTTGATCTTCATAATAGGGACATACAAAATCTTATGGTGGTGTTTATTCTCTTCCTAGCTTTGAAAATATTTTGGTGTGCATAGGGAACTAAAGCTCATATTACATGCCAATATTAGTGCTCATAGTTTGTGGTTTTCCCGGTTTCTTAACCACTCTCGTGTGAGCAGAGGTGTGAGGTCGACGACTCATAGTTGGCCTAGTTCATTTTCTTAGTTTCTTATTGATCCCTTTAGGTATTGGATGGATATTGTAACATCCCTAGTTAAAATTACATGTAAAAATATATAAAAACAAGGTCACGGGACACATATTCCTAGAATAATGGTGGGAAAAATATCCTAGTGGGTGTTCATTTCAGTTAATATGGCTAAATGAAATTAGAAAAGGCAAAGGCTAAGGCTTTGGAAAGGCATGAGGCATTAATTGGCATTTTATTTATGACAATAAAGGAAAATAAGAGAAAAGGGAGGTGAAAGGTCAGAGGTTTCATGTGAGGAGGAAAATGAAGGAAAATAATGGAAAATGAAGAAAATAGAGGTCTCATTGATAAAAAGGCTTCTAAGGATCAATTGAGAGGCTTTTGCCCACACTTATGACTCTCATTCTACTCTCTCTCTCTCTCATACTCTTGTATACTTAGAGTTTTCTTAGAGAACTCTTGGAGGAGTGTGGTATACTTTGGATTTGGAGCAAGAAGGCAATGGAAGTGAAGGAACGCGCAAGAGGACATCAGGATCAACAACTACGATGGGTTTTAATTGTAGGTGCCGAGTTGCATGAATGTTTTTTTCACTAGTTTTGGCATGCACTATGTATGCCTGTGGTTTCTTAGCAAGGAAAATTTTAGGGGCTAATATTCACAAGTGGGCTAATTTTCTATGTTTTTTCAAAAAAAAAATATTCACCAATTTCCATTTTCTCTAAGAATGATTCACCCAAATTTTATAGTATAAAATTATTTTACCTTAAAAATTGCCAAATTTTATAGATACTATATGAATTATTAGAAATTTGAATATTTTTAGAAACATATCGCCAAACATTTTATATTTTTCATATTAGGGACTACCAAGATTCGACAAGGTTTATAAACCTTAAAATAATTTTCCACCCTCAAAATTTTCCCTATTTCTTAGTCATGATTTGTCATTGGCATGGAGGATTTCCTAGATTGATAGTGGATTTTCCTAGCATTTCCATTTCCTGGATAGCCATGGAGTTTCAATTTCATTTCATTTTTTATTTTTTGGTTGGTTCGCATGTTCCTTTAGTTGTGGGTTGAGTTATTAGTTCCTGGAGCCTTGGTTGGAAAAATGCTCTGGAGCCAGGAGGACAGCAATTCGGTTGAGTTACAAGTCCTGGAGCCTTGGTTGGACAAGCGTTATGGATCCCTAGGTGGGTTGACTTACTAGTCCTAGAGCCTTGGTTGGACAAACTCTGTGGAGCCTAGATAGCCTAGACAGAGACCAATCTGATGATGGTTAGTGATCTCCGACCGTGAGGTGGAATCACTGGTTGAGGGTTGAGGTGATTTGTTGTCTGGAAGCCCTGGTTTGATTTTGGTTGATGTGTTTTATGATATCCCACATTCATGCTTAGAATATGGCATAGGAGTGACTAGATGAAGATATATTTGGCTCAACCATGTTGCATTTTTCTTATGGAAATAAGAGTTCTTTCTTCTTGTATTGATGAGTAAATATTCTTGTCATTATGTGGATTCTATGGCTGAAATATCCTTGATATTTTTGTTGTTATTGTGGTGGTTATAAGCATCTGCTATAACAATTATGATGTATGGATCTCCTCATGTTTTTATTTTTAAATGAATGAATAATGTATCTATGACCTAACAGATGATATTGCAACTAATGATATAAGGGAGAAATGATTCTTAGTGATTCCCAAATAAGTATGAGGCCCCTATGCTCAAATCTGTTGTTTACACATGTAGCTTTCATATTTGTGACATGTTAGACAAAATGTCAGTCATGGTTGGGGATGGTCAAGCTTAGTCCTGGAGTTGGTTTTTGTTTTATTATCCTTTTCATCATGTGTTTAATGGATTCCGGAATTTACACCGAGTTTTGGGCAGTGGCTAGATTTTGAGTTTGAAAAGTTCCTTAAATTCGCAGACTTTGGCACAACACTTCTGGAAATAGTCCTTGGATGCTAGCAGGCAGGCTTCTGCATGCATCCAGATCCTCCTAGATGCAAGCTTGTGCATCCGTCTAAAGGTTTAAGGGCTCAAAATATTCAGTGGTACCTAGGGGCAGGATGCCTAAATGGTTGGGTGGCCTCTTGGGGGTGTTATTATTGATGTACAACGTCTGTGTGATGTGTTTCTATCGATTCCGCTTCCTTAGGGTTGCCTAAGAGGTTGAATCTCATCATAGTAGCCTCTCATCGTATGTTTACCCCGGCTGGCTAGTTACTTGGGTAGATGTGGGAGGAGGGTGTTATAGATTGGTATTAGAGCATGGTTCAACCCTCGGACATGGTGGGCGGTGTGTTGGTCATACATTCAATTTAGTTTCATATGTGTTCCTTATGCTTGTAGTACATGTGCTTGTTGCATTTGCATGGTGCTGGTCATGGTTGTAGTGATGTCGCCATGTGGAAGTTGATGATGTTGTTGTTGGAATTTGTTTTTCATGACTGCATGTCAGTTGTATAGGCATTTTTTATGTATGTCAATGTCTATATGTTGTTATGCATGCATTTTCATGGTGAATATTGTTGTGCAAGATGTCATTGTACGAAATTAGGTCATCATGATGATATTTGTATGTTATGATGCTAATGTGTTGGATAAGATAGACCAGGAGATCCAGATCATTAAAGTGACGTTGCAACAATGAACTTTGGGGTAAGAGAAGATCGTGATATAAGTTTGTATGTTTGGCATGCAAGTATGTGATTCATGGTTGTTGTAAGAATGATGGTTACTTATATTTTTGTAATTCTATTATTATTATGGTTACATATGTGATAAATGCTAGTTCATCAGCGCAGTCATATGCATTATGGTTACGTGTAAGTATTTCATTCTATTGATTTTTAAATGGTTACATACATGATAGATGTTATTTAATTAGTGTGATAATATCTACATGTGTTGGTTAGTCAAGCATGGTATTAACTTGAGGACTATGTTATATGTTTTTGATGTTATATATGTTAAATTTTAGTTAGCTCGATGATTATGTCATATGTTGTTGATGAGCATGTTATATGTTAACTTGTATCTATCATGAAAATGTGAAGTTGGGTTACACTTTTTGCCCTTTTTTGAGAAAAAACTTTCATTTTTTTATGTTCTTCAACTTTCTGCAAGCTAAAACAATTTTTCTGTTTGGAAATTCATTTTGCGATAAAAATAAAAGTCGTCAGAAATTTTATTAGCTTTCTATTACTTATTTTTTGGAATTTTTTTATACACATTTGATATTTCAACTTAGCATTTCTTTGAGTGTGTGTTTTTTAATAATCAAAGGATTCATAAGAAGTCATGTTAATACGCAATGTCGTATTCTTTGAAACTTTGTGTTTTTGAGAAACAAAATGTGTTACAACAATCTAGACAGAGTCTACTTCGGTTTCGTCATATTTACAAAGCTAACTAATGCATATCATAATTACTAGAATTTTTTGAACTGGTCCAATATGAAAAAACTGCATATTTGAATATGTTTCGCGACGCAAGAAATTTATTAACATATAAGTTATAAAATAAAAATCTAAAAACTACCCATTAGAGATGACGGACCAATGTAATGCACCATAATTTTTTCAATTTTTTTTACAATGTATTTTGGAAGATACAAAATTATGATTTCACTTAATCATAATGACCTTTAGAAATTGTTTGAGCCTATTTTATTACAAAACTAATTAAAATTAGTAAATATTTATGAAATTCCATAAAAGTTATATTTCCTGAAAGCAGATTGAATTCTGAAAATGCTTGTCTTGGTTCCAACAGTTGATTCAGAATGTTGCATGGAATTTAATCAGTCCAAAGTTGAAGATATGTATTCAGAGCTTGGTTCTACGTAATTGTTGACGCGTTAGTTCGACCAAACTCTTAACAAAGTTCGGTCGAATTGTTTTTTGCGCCGACGGCTCGTCAAGTTTAACAATGTAAAAGTTCAGCCGAATTTTTTATAAAATTTCGGTCGAACTTTTACCCAATTTTTCGTCTGCCGGAAAATACCATGAAGCCCCTCCAAAAGGACATTTCGCGGCAATATAAATTTCCGTGAAAGCATTCATTATTTTCGTATATTTTCACACATTTGGTCTGATTTTACAAAGGTCTTGGCCTGATTTTGCAAAGAATTGTTTTGGGTTTAAGGACTTTTCTTGGAGGTGCATTCAAAGGACATTTTTCAAAGGATTGTTTTGGGTTTAAAGACTTTTCTTGGAGGTACATTCAAATAACTTTTCTTGGAGGTAGATTCAAAGGACATTTCTTGGAGGTATGTGATACATTTTTTGAATGTTTTTTGGGCTTTGAACATTTCTTTTGAAAGAATGGATTTGGGCTTAATTTTCATTATTTTTGAAGGTATGGATTTGGACTTCATTTTCAAAGGACTCTTTTTAGGCTTAGTTTCTAAAGGACTCTTTTTAGACTTAATATTCAAAGGACATTTTTTGGACATTTTTTTGAAGTATTTTTTAAAGTGATATTTTTTTAGAGACTTTTTTGAAGTATTTTTTAAAGTGACATTTTTTAAGAAGTTGGAATTAATTTTCAATGGACATTTTTTGGAGGCATTTTTTGAAGTGACATTTTTTTAGAGTACGTGTTTTGGTTAAAGTAAATCTTTTATAATGATTTTTTAAAATGAGTTTTTGTCTAACTTTTTAAATGAATTTTTTTTGTAGGACTTGGAAGGAAATATTTTGAGCTTCATTTCGTTTTTATAAGACATTTTTTCCTCAGATTTTTTAAAGTAAGTGTTTTGGATTGAAGTATCTATTTTTTGCAATTTTTTTAAAATGATTTTTTTTAAATTAAATCTTTTGTGATGTTTTTTTTAATTGAGTTTTTGTTTAAATTTTTGAAGGAAATTTTTTGAACTTCATACTCTATTATCATGGGAAATCGAAGGAATTGTACAAGAAAATATCATCGGAAAAGAGACCCTGACGAACGTAGAGAAGAGATGAGACAATCTCGCAAAAGAAAGATAGAAACACTCTCAAATATTGAAAGGGAAAATAAACCTCAACTAGAAGTTGAGGAAGGTACGTAAATGTAAATATTATGAATTTGATATATTTAAAATTTTCCTAATGTAAAATGTCAAGCTTAATTTTTATTTGATGAACTAATTTGAAAAATATTTTTCAATGTAAACAGAGAGAGATATTCCTCAAAACATTGATGATGAGATACAAAATTTTGAAAGAGAAAGAGAAAGAGATATTGAACAAATGATTGAAGATGGTGAAAATGTTGAAAGAAATTCAAGTGAAGAAATTGAATCATAAGGTATATATATATATGTGTGTGTGTGTGTGTGTGTGTGTGTTGAACACATGCACGTATTATTGAAATTATACATACATTTATTAATTTAGTTATTTATTGAATATGCAAACTTATTATGTACCATTCATTTGAATATTTACAGATGAAATCAATGTTGATGATGAGATGTTAGAAAATGTTGACACTCACACATATGGAGATAAAAGAGCTGACCATTATATACAATATCATGTTAACAACATTTTTGATATGTACTTCATAAAGTAAAATGTGACAGTTCAAGCCCGAATGTTGAAAGGTCTCCTATCATTAAGGAAATTAAAAGAAGCTACGACTTTATTGGGTATTTGAAAATCAACCAAAGATATAAAAAATGAAGGGAAATGTGATACAAAAGATAAATAGTGATATAAATTCAATTAGAAGATCTAGATAGAAAAATGTTTCAGTTTTACGTAGAGCAATACATATGGCAGTGGTTTCATCAAGTACTAAAGAGAATCGCTTGGTAAAATCTATGGCACGAGCATTAGGAAACTCACGAAAGACTTTGCACAAACATAAAAAATTTCAGTTGCAAATAGATGCAAATGATGAACTCACTTGTTGGAGAGCTATTTGTAGGCAACCATACAAATATCGACTTGGAGAAAATGTTAAAAAAATAATATATGAATATTGGAAGAACAATTCGCGTGTTTCGTCAACTGCAAAGCATGTGATGCAAAGAAGAATAGCACGAAATCAGTATGAACAACATGAAAATTATTTCTTGGAAACCACTCAGATAGATTTTTTCAACAAGTTCAAAGAAGAGAATCATGAAATTCATGTGTCATTCAGTGCTTTTTTTCAACAAAAACCATGGTATGTAAAACCTATCACCGTACGTGACACTTTTTGTTGTCTTTATCATGTGGAATTTGAGTTATATTATGACACATTCCTTAATTTTGGTAGAAAATTTTGGAAGGATTCACCTCCTCCTTCCACTATCCATGATTTCATATCTCAAATTCTATGTGAAAGACAAAGTGATGAACTATTTTACGAAAATAAATGTGTTGGTGGTAAAAAAATGCGATGATTGTGGAAATTTGAATAAATTTTAAAACAAATATTGTACTGATATAAATAATCAATCATTTTCCAACATGAAAGTGAAATGGAAGAGATATGAATATATCCATACATGAATTCAAGGTGAAAATAGTGCTAAAAGAATTGAATTACAAGAAGAAGAAATTTTTGTGATAGAGTTTTTGAGAAAGTTTGAGGCATAAATTTATAAATATACCAAGCATTCCCATAGAACTCGATGGCAAGACTTGCAATTCAAAAAATCCCGTGAAGTTTTTCCACCAGGGACCATTTTATCAGTAATTGATTTGGTAGAAAAGTACACATTTGTTCCACAAAAAGAAATGAAGAGTGAATACTATTATTTTGATGAAGTCTCCATGCTCATCCATATTATATATAGACATGTCGAACAAAACTTTGATCATATATAAGGCACCAGTGATAATCGACATGTTATTAAAGAATATCACTTTTATATCAGCAATGATTGTACACATGATACACATTTTTTACAACACTGTTTTGGAAAGATTTATGACTCCTTGAAAAGTCGTGGAATACCATTCAATGAACATTGGATATGGTTATATGGATGCACAGGTCAATTCAAATCTGCACGATCATTCTTTTGGTTGTGATGTCTTTATAAGAAAACCTGCATTAAACATTGTTGGAATTTCTTTGAGACTGGTCATGGAAAAGGAGAACATGGCAGTGGAGGGGCATGCACAAAACGAGCACTTCAAAGATATCAAATGAACCCCTCTACAAGCCAAATTGTGTATGCTAAAGAATTTGTTCAATGGTGCATCACTACTTTAAGCCATGAGACTAACCGATCAAGGGAAGTGAGAAGGTAAATTCAATTTAATTTTTATTGGATATCTAATTTTAAATAGTGTACATTTATCACAATTTGATTATATTTGGTTGTATTTTGATATCATATTTACATTCTTCTTTGAATTTTCCATATAAAGGTTTTTTTGGCATATTGGGATCGAAGAAGTATATAGATCAATTGGAAATGATGTTGAAACAATAAAAGGGACTCGAAAATTGCATTCAATTAAAACAAATTTGTCCATAAATTTGTTTCCATTGGATAAAAGAAAATATTATTGTTTTTGTCATGTTTGCATAGACAACACAGAATACAATGAAGTTTGTGAAAACAAAATGTATGTAAAAGATTGGAAACATACAGAGCTAAATACAAAGGGAAAAATGTTTGTTGCAATGCTTGAAGAAATGTAATCAAAGGAGACTACAATATCATCCAATGGTGATTGAGTTTCTAATCTTGTTAGAGAAGGTAACATTTAAATTGCTTTGAAATGATAAAGATCTAGAAATAAATTTAAATACATAAGTTTGTTAAGTTTTTTTTAATTTTGGAGAAGATGTTTTTGTTGTAATTGCGCCTACTGACAATGATGAAAATGTGAAGTATTATTTGATGCGTTGCACTGAATTAAAAATGAAATTATTAGAAAACTATAATGATCACGAGTTTCCATATGAAAGAGGATCTATTATATTGAAAGGTTATTTTTTCAGAGAAACTAATCAAAGTGGAGATTTTATTTACTTTGAAGACTATGAACCTGATGTCATAAGTTGTCAATATAGTCACTTGGTGTGTGCAGCATGCATAAATTTGATAGAGGTTCAATCAAAGAAAAAAACGAAATTTAAGAAATGGAAAATGTCAAAATCCGATCATGAACAGATCATTGAAGATGGCATTCCATTGGAAATTTTTTGATTGAACTACCCAACAATCTATTCTCTTTGGATTATGTTTTAGAACTTCTAGAACTCAAGTAGAAATTGAGTTGCCTTGTTATGTTATCTGTGCAAGTGTTTGCACACGTCCAAATTGTTTTGGTACATGCACATTAGGATAACCTGAAAGTAGATTTTCTATACATGCATTGATGAAAAATGTTGCATGTATTGGATATATGTGTGTGTGTGTGTGTGTGTGTGTGTTCTAGAATGCAATAGTTTTACTATGTGCATTGATGAAAATTGTTTCACGTACTGAATATATATGTTCTAGAATGAAATTAACTGAAAGTAGTTTTTCTATGTGCATTGATGAAAAATGTTGCACGTAAGGATATTATACACAAACTGAATGTGACTAGTTTTTCTCATGGGAATTTCTGGAAAAAAGTATCCACAATGTAAATAAATCATCCACAGTATATTTTTGTACGAAGATTCGTTTCAGACAAGAAACTCGAAGCACTTTCCGACTTTTGGTGGGATTTAACCAACATTCCTGATAGAAAATCTAGTACAAAATTTATTTGCCCAATGGTTATATATATATATATATATATATATATATATATATATATATATATATATATATATATATATGTTCTAGAATGAAATTAATTGTTCAAGTATTTTTCCCATGTGCATTGATGAAAAATGTTAAAGTACTAGATATATATGTTCTAGAAAGAAATTAACTATTCAAATAGCTTTTCTATGTGCATTGATGAAAAATGTTGCACGTACTGGATATATATGTTCTAGAATGGAATTAATTGAAAGTAGCTTTTCTATACATGTGCATTAATGAAAAGTACTGGATATATATACATTATAGATTGCATTTTTAAAATTTTATGATTGTTTCAACACATCTAACAAGACCTAGAATCTTATGATTGTTTATATATATATATATATATATATATATATATATATATATATATATATATATATCAACATGTATTGTACTTCAATCGTTTTAACATATACATATGTGTAAAATCATTTATACATGTACATGTATATTCATGTGAACTTTTTTTTTTTTGAAACCAACAACTTGAATTTAAAAAAAAAAACATAATATCATAATCACATGCCAAATGTAGTTCGACCATCCAAAGCTTCAGTTTTAAAAACTTTTTTATTATATGACAAAATTACTTCACATGCCATGCCAATTGTAGTTCAACTATCCAATAAAAACATTTAACATTATATCACATACCAAATGTAGATCAACCATCCAAAACTTAAAAGTTATAATTTTTTTTTAATTTAACAAAAAACTATAGATCACAACATTACTTCACATGCCAAATGTACTTCAACCATCCAAAACCTGAGTTTTGAAAACTTTTTGATTATATCACAACATTACTTCACATGCCATGCCAATTGTAGTTCAACTATCCAATAAAAACATTTAACATTATATCACATGCCAAATGTAGATCAACCATCCAAAACTTAAGTTTTAATTTAACAAAAAATTATAGATCACAACTTTACTTCACATGCCAAATGTACTTCAACCATCCAAAACTTGAGTTTTAAAAACAAAACAAATTATAAAACAACATTACTTCACATGCCAAATGTAGTTCAAAAGCAAAACATTAATATAGATCACAACATTACTTCACATGCCAAATGTAGTTCAACCATCCAAAACTTAAGTTTTAAAAACCAAACAAATTATAACACAACATTACTTCACATGCCAAATGTAGTTCAACCATCCAAAACTTAAGTTTTAAAAACATTATGTATCATATTCACATGTGCCAAATGTAGTTCACATAAAATATGTCCAAAATTTGTAGATCTCACAAGTATCAAGTATCAAGTTATATATGACTACATCTAGATAATATAAAAAAAAAATTAAGACTAGAAATTTCAATCAAATCTATAAATCATCCATCAAGTACAGATGGATGTAGTGTCTTTCCCAGCAAAGTCTCAATCCGCGAGCTATCTTGCGAAGCATGGGGAACCTATACACAATGCATGTACAAACATTAAAATTTGATGTTTTAAAATTGAATGAGAATATATAGAACTTCACGTAAAAAACAAAATATAAAAAAAATCATGCAATACCTCATGAGGTTCCCTCTCCATTTGTTGCTCATCTACTACAACTTCCCCCACGGGAACATCTCCAACAATAAACCGTACAATATATATATATTAAAAAATTTCAAATGAAAATGCATATATATAAACTTATTTTTAATAATATTAAAAAAAAATTAGTCAACTTATTCAAATGGCTGAAATGCCATGGATGTTCCTATCTCCATCGCTAGAGTTTGTGGAGAAAATAAATCCTCTATAGAAACCTAAAATTAAACAATTTAATTTAAGTATAAAATAACTCAAGATCAAGATCTCAATTTATCATAAAACTTTTAAATTTCAATTAATAATTATACATTAAAAACATATATATCTAAAAGTGAAAAATTGAATAGTTCTGCAGGTGGATTTGGCACATCTCCTAAGAGAGGCTCCAAAAGAAAATCTCCAAAAACCTGAAATTCAAAAAAAAAAAAAAAAAACTCAAGATATAGATATATCTCATTTTTTAATGGAACTTTTTGAGGTGGAATATATAACTTAAAAACATAAATTTTAAAAATGAAAAAATTTCCATACTTGTTGTGAATCTGGCACATCTCCTAAGGAAGTATAAGGTACATCTCCCAAGGAATAAGAAGGTACCGCCATCCCAAAAACATCGGACAAAATCAGAATCTGTTAAAAGATTTTATTATATATACATGAAAATGTACATGTGTGCACAATTATTTATTTTAAAAATATCAAGTTTAAAAAACACTAACATTCGCCAACATATCTTGATGGTGAGACCAATCTTGATTGTTTGAACCAGAGGCTCCGAACGTGATATTAACATTTTCGTCATTCATCAAGCGTGACAACTGGAAATGTGTTAACATATAACGATACATTTTTGTTAGATTAATGTACATACAAATAAATGTATGTATATATGTATCTATTACAAATTGTATGTATGTGTTAAAATAATTGAACCCTAGCCATTAACACATACCACTCACATGCCCTCTTCCTCATGAACAATTAAGTCATGCCAACCATTGCGATAATTATTCGCATATGTTTTGAGATCTAAAACACTCATTTTGTCAATGTCTTCATCTGTATAATACACAAAATTGGCGTGTGCATTCTCACGTGCTCTTTGTAGATTCAGAAAAACATCGACTCCACCCAGTCCATTATGAACATTTTCGATGATGGCATCCCTTTCTTCTCGACTAATTTGAGAAGTGACTTCCATCTCTGACCGCAAAGTTTCAACACGAACAGGTCGACTAACCAATGGTGGCTCAGGATGAGGCAACTCAGCATCATGCCTAGTGCCCCTACGATCACACAATCAACCTTTCTTAGGACCAAAAAATTCAGAGGGAAGGTCATTGTAATTGGGTTTAATTTGAAAAAAGAATTCTGCGTAAAATAATTTTACGAAATAAAGTGGAACCTCGTCGTTCCATGGGAGTCTTCCATAAGCCGCAAGGTGTCTATCCTACAAATAGTGAGCTATATCAAGGTGCTTGAAATATTGCACCTTCAGCATCTTTCTTTTCAGCCCTTCTTTGTAATTAAACATAGACTTTTCCATTGTTGTTGTAACTCTTTTTTT
This sequence comes from Pinus albicaulis, assembly GCA_034641835.2. NCBI lineage: Eukaryota > Viridiplantae > Streptophyta > Pinopsida > Pinales > Pinaceae > Pinus > Pinus albicaulis. The sequence continues at coordinate 113,116,314 of CM076572.1, forward strand.
AACAACCTCCCATTTATCGGGACCCATCACTGTTTCCTTTCTTTTTCTCATGATATCAACAAAAGTATCCGTGGTTAGCCCAAGCTTTTGGTACACATCTACTAGTTGGCCTAAATAATGTGTAACTATTTCCAAGCTTTCTCGACTCTCAATAGGTAGAGTTAAAGACACGATATCTCTCTGCAATTTTTCATGAAGCTGTTAACACCTTAATAAGGTGCATTGCTACATGTTTCTTTTCGACGGTATATCAGAAATGTCATCCGGATAAGTCGTGGTGTGTGGAAAACCTTCTTCTTGAATGAAGCATTCTACCCTATTTATTTTTTGACCAACATTTGGAGCATTTTCAACCTCTGCATCAATATATAAAATTTTGTATATTACAAAAAACACATGTAAACAAATTTGTTCAAATTGAATGAAAAAATTATTCAAATTGATGACAACCTCGATGTGGTTAGCTAGCATCTTTCCCACCCTGAAACTGTTGAGAACCAGAAAGACCCTGCTGAGAACCAACATGACCATCCGTTGATTGGCCTCCAGGAGAATAAATAGCACCACCTTCACGCAACCTGCTAGCACTTATAGATGGCCCTCTAAGGGGATTTGAACCACCACCAACCTCTCGAGATGAGAGAGAAGCTTCATTAAAAAATATGAATTTATAATCAATTGAAAAATACATTCATACATATAAATACATGTACATATTGATTGATTAAATTGCGTGAACCATACCATGACTGGGTGAACCATGGGTATGCTTCATTGATGGAGTAGAGACCCTTCTCTTAGCTCCTAAAAAATAAAAAATGAAACTTATTAACAACTAATTTAACTCACAAAGTAGATAAAAAATAAATTCCATATGTACACACATGTATTTATATGTATGGATATTTAAAATTATATTTAAATACCATGAACATCCCTCGATCCCTGAACCCCCCTCTCTTGTTGAATGGGATTTTGTTGATCTTCGTTGTTCATCCTCCATGATATATATATCTACAGTGGAAATTTACAATTATTTTTTTAAATTACTATTTAAAATAAATTCAAAATAAATTTCTAAAAATTAATGTAATTTAGTGTACAAAAATTATGTAAAACACAAATTTCAAAGCGCTAATTGATGTGTGAAACTCAATTTAAGAAAAAACATTTATAAAAATTTTAAGTTCACCAAATTGTGCTTTACATGGTGGGAGAACACTTGGTATAAAATTGAAAAAAACACATGGTCATTAAAAAAGAAGCGTGAAACTCCACTTAAAAAAAAAATTCTTGAAGTCCCCGCATTTTAATTTTATAAAAATGTGAAGTTCACCACTTGTTGCAAATGTGGAGTTCACCAAGTTGTGCTTTACATGGTGTGGTGGGAGCACACTTGGTATATAATTGAAAAAAACACATGGTCATTAAAAAATATGCATTTATAAGTACAAAACACACACATATCTAAGATATGTTACAATGTCCATCAATAAATTTTGAAGGAGAGCTTCTCAACACTAATTCATCTTTGAGAGATGAATCTGAATTTTTGAAGAAGAGCGTCACAAAAATAATTCATCTTTGAGATATGAATCTTGAATTTTGAAGAAGAGCGTCTCAAAACTAATTCATATTTGAGAGATAAATCTTGCATTGACATTGCCCCATATAATTCTAATTCATCTTTGATAGATGAATCCTGAATTGGTATTTCCCCACACAATAGATCAGCAAACATCTTATTCACATTTGTTCAATGTCTTATACTAAAAAATTGAAATTGGCTAACAATATTGTTTGCTATTCCATGCAGTGCTTTTAGCCTGTCCTTACATTAATAAAACTTAGACATTGTAATTAATTTTAGAAATTAAATATTAAATTTATAATAAATTAGAATTTATTTGAGGGATATTATTTTAGAATTAGAATTAATTCAATTAATATAGATGACTCAAAATATAAAATTTAATTATTTATTAAAAAAAAATTAAAAATTTAAATTTTTTTTAATAAAATAATTTCTTTTTTAAATTAATTAGAATAATTTATTTTTGGCTCCTCTAAATCATCATTGTACTTCTCTACTTATACCTTGACCTCTTGCGACCTTCTTTCATTCTTCATTCATTTCTCATCCTGAAGATGGATCCCCGTTGGGATTCCAAACGTCGACAATTGTTTTATCATATGGATAATCCGGTTTCTGCAAATAACAACAACCACAGAAGTTTGAGAACCTGTTGTGGCCAGCAACAACCCCCCTTATTATTTAGTATTAGTGGTAATACTAAATAAGTGGGGACCCTTAGTCAAAAAATCTAAAAAATCAATTAGTGATTTTTTTCCTTTTTCAATAAAACTTACTATCATAAACTTAGGAGAAAATTCCTTGAAAAATATAAAAAAACTTAAGTTTTATGATAGCTTAGAATTGAATCCTTCTTTGAGGAATATCGCATCGCAAAAAGGTAATGACCGCCTCTTTATAAGCGGAATTCTAAAAATTGCGATATGAAACTACGCGCTAAAGGAACATTCATCGCATCGCATGCTTAAAATGTTATATCTTACGATGAAAACTTCAAATCACCGATGAGCGATAACATGTATCACAAATCGCATATTGCAGAAAATATGTTAACGGATGTTTGTCATATGTTATGTCTTGCGACCTTGCGATATTGTGATATAGCGATTTCACGATGTTACAATATTACGCTATTTGATTCCACGAGATTGCGATCTGCGATATTGCGATTTTGCGATATTGCGAAGGAAATCGCAGATCGACTTATCGCAGATTTTTAAAGGCTCATTACATGAAGAAAATATTTCCATAAATCGAGACCCCGTTATACGCTTTAATGTTAAATTAATGAATTGATTGTCATTCATTAATGAAAAATGGTTTCATTCTGATTGAAGAGTTATTTCACGTAAGATAGTATATTTCATACGTCTTCAACATTTAAAACTTTCCCGTCACCTTTTTCTATCATTATTCTCACTTAATTCGTGAACTGCAGGAGCAAAGAGCTGAGAACTATACAAAGCAGTATTTAAAATAAAATGGGAAAGAAAAACAAGGCTCCAAGTTCGGAAGATAAAGAGAAGGGCGTATATACACGGTTACACGTCGGCAAGGCACGAGGACAACAATAAATATAGTCACAGGAGTAACTACCAATATCTCAGAGACAAAACATATTCCTATAACCCCATCTTCTGAACTCATTCTTAAGATAGAGGAAATTCCTCCTCTTGATGTATTCTACAGTCCACAACACAAGGAAGTGGTAAGAAGACAAAGGAAGAAAAGGAAATTAGAAAATGTGCATTCTCATGATGCAGAACACCTAGATGTTCTATGGAAAGATCCTACTACTGATCCAACTGAAAATCTCACTAAATTATCTTAGATCACAGGATCTTATGCCTCTGCAGCCATTGAAAAAGCATCTGAGGTACGGAAATTATTGAATGAGAAAGAAGAACAGGTACAGGTCTTGCAAAAATAGCTGCAAGAAGCCAATGCTAATAGTGAAGCCTAGAAACAACTTGAAAAATTACAACAAGATTTTCAACAAATGCAAATTGGATATCAGAACAGTTTGGCCGAAAAAGAGAAACAACTACAAATTATGCAAGAAATGCACAAGGATGATCCCAAGCTCACAGAATTTATCAGAGAGTCTATTTCCTTAAATGACCAGCTACTGCAACAACAAGAAATAATATGCCATAGAATATCATAATGGAACTCATATTGTGAAGAAAGTGATAAAATCACTAATCATGTCGTAGATTTATGACATAATTATGATTTAACTGGTAAAAGAGTTTCTGACTATTTGGCTTGGAAACAAACAGAGGAAGGTAAAAGAACAGATGCACCTATAATAAATGACAATCACAAAGAAATACTTTTTAATGAATGGGATGCAAAAATCAATAAGGTAGAGCAAGCAGCAGAAGAAGCAGCCACAACAGCTAGCAGTATTATTGATTGTATAAATGAAAATTTACACAAGGAAAATCTGATCTCTGAAACTATTCCAGGATACCTACCAAAAGCACAACAACTGCAGACAGACTAGAAACAGAAATCCCAAGAGAAGGAAGAATTGATTAAAGGATTAACAAAGTTAAATTGGGATTCTTACTAGGCATGTCTGGTAAGACCACACAGCCAATGCATGACTCTCGAGTGTATCATCAATTCTGTCGGGAAGATAGTGCCAGCTCTTGCCAATTCCATTTTTATGGGACAGTTGAAATCTGAATTCGGCTAGCCTATTCTTCTCAAATCAATGCTGAACGCTTGCAATTCCAGAAAACAGATTCACAAGTAGTTAGTTGTTAAGTTTTAATTTTAAATTTAAGTATTAGTTTTGCTTTATTTTTGCCTAAAAATAGGACGGTCATTTAAACCGTATCATACATTTTTGTAATTAATTATTTTTAGATTTAGTTAGTAGTATTTAAACCCTTCTCATGCATTTAGAGAAGAGTCCTAAAATTTTTCAAAAACTTGTCCTCAGAACATGCACTTTTGCACCCTCCGAGGAGGTTTTGATGAATGAATGGAACAAGATTTATTGATATCTGCGTTTAATATCTGCTACTGATGTTGCACTTTTGTACTCTTAGTGGGTGTTGGATTGAGAAGAGATAAGTCATTATTGCTTGAAGCTCATGAGTAGAACTAGTTATAAATGGTACTTTTATCTCTTAACTATTTTTTCCTCTGTGTTAAAGTAATATTTATGTTCAGTTGTTTATGTATTAATGCTTGAATTTTTGAGTTATCATTTGGCACTTTTGTATGGTGATAACCACTTGTTTATGCTTAATGTATGAATAGCTTATTATGCGATATATTTTTCAAAAATCTTTCATCTAACTTTTTATACGAATTGGTTTATCTTTATTGAATTCTTTTCTTATAACAGTTGAATGATCTTTATTACCACTTGCTATTTGAAATCATTTTAGATCTCATAAAGAAAAGATTACATCCCAGGTTAGTTTAGAATTAGATATTTCTGTTTAATTAGAATACAATTTGCATGTTATTAGATTAGAATTAGAATAAAAGAATTTCACTTAGGAACTTTCTTATAAAGGAAATATAAATTCTCAACACACACACACACACATTTTGGAAAACTAGTCCCATTATAACCAGTCGGACCCACTACACCAAACGGAAAAGGAGCTGCTAACCAAGGTCCGAACCGGGTGGGTATCCCCCTTGTTGTAGGCCCGATTTTTGGGGCTTCAACATATTTGGCGCTAGAAGGAGGGCCACGAACTATGAATGGAAAGTAAGTCAAAATCTAAATACCATTCTGAGAGTAAATCGCCCTCACCATCTCTCCCGACTTCTCCATCGCACATAGAATTTTTAAATCTAGAGCCAGAAGTCGAAAGAACAACAGCCACTGCTACAAACCCTGACTTTTCAGAAGAATCTTCTATTGAACCCCCTGAAGTTGAATCTTTGATTCATAAACTTCAACGATTTTTAATATCACCTCAACGATCTGATAAATCTCAAGGTAGTGTGAATTCGCAATATAATCTTGCTCATCCTCTTACCAGATTACAGAGCGAGAAGCTTGGCATTCAGCCTACTGAGTTACCTCTACCTACAGGGAAGAGAGCAATGAAATCACCTAAAGGGTCTGATAGTGAGACTCTTTCATCATCATCATCCATCTTAACCTCTTCACCGCGAAGTCAACCATCCACCCCTCCACTTCAGACTATTGTCCGTCAGTCTACTGTAACTTCCAGATCTCCTTCTCAAACATCTGGAACCATAATATCCTCATCTTCCCAATCACAAGGATCATCTTCTGCACTTTCCTCTCTTAGTAGTTCAGGGATGGCCTCTCCATGGAATAATCCAGGGGCAGTCTTAATGCTTGCACCCTTGAGTCAATTACCAGCCCATCCTGAAAAATGGTTGCCTAAGTTTAATCCTGAAGAAGGCATGCTAGCAGAAGAACATATAAACAATTTTATGCTTTCCATAAATCTCAATGGAGTTACTAATGAAGATGTTGTCGTCCTAATTTTTCCCTATACTCTACAAGGAGAAGTCAGATCATGGTATTTCTCATTACCATCTGGATCTATCACTAGTTGGGATATCTTTCAAGATCAATTTTTGACTAAGTTTGGTGATGACAGGTCTACAGTGACACTGATCAATGACTTGTCTAATCTTAGAGCTGAGTCAAAAGAGCCTATCAAGGATTTTAATTCACATTTTAATAAATTGTTAAATAAAATTCCTACTGCTTCCAAGCCTAGCGAAGAAGTGCGAAGTGAATGGTACATATCTGCTTTACCATCAAACATAGAAATCTTCATTGATAGGGCTAACAAAACAACTTTAGCAGATAATATGAAGGAAGCAATATCAGTAGAGAAACGTATCATTGCTTTAGAAAATAAAAATGCGATAGAAGAACAAAAATCCAAGAAGGTTACTTTTAAGGAAGACCCCAAGAAAAAACAATCGAAAGATCCATTTGATTTAGAAGGATTGCAGAAAGTTTTGAAAAATATGTCTAACGAAATGGTTGACATTAAGAAACAAGTGGCAAAAACATCTTCTAAAAAGTCTTTCAAGCCTTTTAGAAGAAACCCTTCAACTGATCCAAAGCCACCAAATGCTATTACTAATACTGGATCAGAAGAAGAAGAAGAGGAAACTGCTACTGAAGAAATTAACGATGAAGAAGAAGTTGTAGAAGTACAAGGTATGTGATATTTCATCCTCCCAGATGAGGAAGATCAAGAAGCATCCCCGATTAGCACTCGAAGTAGAAATCAACTTGATCCTCCTCAACCTACTCCTAAGCCAAAGAGCGCAAGCTCAATGACTAAGGATAAAGTTGCACCCAAGAAAACAACATCAAAAGCAACTCAAACTAGCACAGTCAAATCAGATTCATCAATTCCATCAAAAACATTGATCGTTTTGGATGAAATGGAGTATAATATCATAGAAGACATGAAGAAGACTAGGGCTAACATCACTTTTTATGAATTGAGAAAGTTAAAACACCAGCAAAAGGTACTTTTGAAAGAATTACATGCTTTACCATAAAAACCTTTGTCCGATCCTGTAATTTCTCAAGCTTCCAATGAGATGGGAAGACCTCCAACTAATGCGATCAGTAAAGTTGATCTAGAAAATATCACTTTAATTGGAGGAAGGTCGAGATCTCATACTCCTCCATTTCTTCTTACTTATGAAGTTTTCAATAAAAAATTGCATAATTGTTTAGTGGATTTTGGAGCTTCATCTAATATTTTACCAAAATAAATATGTGAAAAATTGAATATTCAACCACAAAAAATTGTTGTGCACATAGTCCAGCTAGATCGATCGCAAGTTGAAGTGATTGGTGAATTAAATCAGGTTACCATAAGACTGTCATCTAATCCAAAAGTATGTCAAGTTATCGACATTTTAGTTGCAGATATTCCAGAATTTTATGGCTTAATTCTTAGCAGAGATTGGTCAGAAAAACTTCATGGATACTTCACAACTGATTGGTTGCATATGTGGCTTCCTTACAATGGTAAACCAAATCAGATAAAGGTTGAGCGCGAAAAACATCAGAAATACATAGTAACAGAATTGGAAGGAGAAAATGAATCGGTTGCATACAACAATAATATCATTGGCAACTATTCAGTTGATTCTTTCTTAGGAAATTTCAATGCTCATACTTCACCTTATTTAGAACATTCTGTTTTATCTCAAGTAGAAAATTTTTCTCAAACAGATAGTTCTAAATGCATTAATTTTGTAGATACTCCTGTAAATAAATCTTTATTTGGAAGTTATTTTTTGATGGTTCTAAGTCTAATGAAGGAGCAGGATCAGGATGTGTGTTGATTAGTCCAGAGGGAAACAAAATTATGCTAACTTGCGGACTCGAGTTCGATTTCACCAATAATACAGCAGAATACGAGGATTTATTCCAAGGATTATACAAAGAAATCGGATTAGACATCAAATATTTGCAAGTTTTCAGAGATTCTGAAATTGTAATCAAACAGGTATGCAATACTATACATTGTTTATCAGGTCATTTGAAGCATTATCAATCTTTAGTTCAAGATCTGACTGAACACTTTATAGCATTTAATATTTCATCAATTCCCAGAATCCAGAATTCTAGTGCAGACCTCCTAGTTAACGTGGCCTCCAAGCTCATTCCTGCAGAAGACTATAGGCCTGATCGATTTTCAATCGAATTAATCTTTAGACCCTTTATTATTGATAACATTACCAATTGGAGGATTTTTAATGATGATCCTGATATTTTAAGTTTCCTCACATCTAAAGGATCTTACACTAATCAGATAGTTGATGAAGACCAACATGACAGACAATTGCAACAAGAGAGCACTAATAATGTTATGCCAAATTCAGTAGTCAAGTTAGAAGACCTTTATGATTTGAAAGATCGATTCAAAATATCTACCAATTCAAAACTACAAATTTCAACTTTGAATTATGAATTAGTAAATCTAGGAACTGATACCAAACCACAGAATATCAACCTAGGCCTCGGTATAGCTCCTAAAGAAAAATTAGCGTATGTTCGTCTTTTGAAACAATACAAAAGTGTCTTTGCTTGGAACTACGATGAACTCAAAACTTATGACACTTCTATCATCCAACATACTATCCCAATGATAAATGACGAAAAACCTGTCCAACAAAAGCTGAGAAAGATCCATCCCAATCTAGAAAATCAAATCAAATTTGAACTCAATAAGTTATTGAAAGCCAAGATTATTTTTCCCGTTCGACATTCTAAATGGGTTTCCAATATGGTTCCTATTAGAAAGAAGAACAGAGACATTAGAATTTGCATTGACTTTCGAAACCTTAACAAAGCTTGCCAAAAAGATAATTTTCCTTTGCCTCCTATGGAGAAAATATTACAAGCAGTTGCAGGATCAGAATTAATGTCTTTCTTAGATGGTTTCTCTGGTTACAACCAAGTGTTGGTCCATCCTGATGATCAATTGAAAACTACATTCAGAACTAAATGGGGCACTTATGCATTTCAAAAGATGCCTTTTTTTCTGATCAACGCTGGTGCCACATTTCAGATAGCAATGGACATCGCTTTCAAGGGATTAGTTAACAAATAAGTGGTAATTTACTTGGATGATATAACTGTATATTACAAGAAATGAAGCAATCATCTTAAAGACTTAAAACAGATCTTCCAACATTGTCAAAGGTATGGAATTTCACTTAACCCGAAAATGTCTTTTTTTGCATTAAGCGAAGGACAACTTCTTGGATTCATAGTGTCAAAATCTAGAATTCATATTGATCCTGATAGAATCAAGGAATTTTCTGAAATATCCTTACCTCACAACAAGAAAGCTATGCAATCTTTCCTTGGCCAGATTAATTTTGCAAAGAGATTCATGCCAGATTTTTCAAGAATTGTATCTCCTTTACAAGCAATGATTAAAAATAATTCAAACTTCAAGTGGGGCCAAAACGAATATGAGGCATTCAATTTGATCAAAAAAGCAATTGTTAATGTTCCATCTTTAGCAACTCCAAATTTCTTCAATCATTTTATTTTGTATACATTTGCCTCTGATAAATCATATGCTACAATACTCGCTCAAGAAAATCAAGACAAGGCAGAAGCTCCAATTTCTTTCTTCAGTTCAAATTTACAGGGGGATGAATTGAATTATTCAGATGTAGAGAAACAAGCTTATGCTGTTTTCAAAGAAATTAAATATTTCAGACCCTTTCTACTTAAAACCCATAAAAAAATCATAGTACCATTTCCAGTGGTAAGAAATATTTTAGTTCAGAAAGATGTGGGTGAGAAAAGAGCCAATTGGATTACTGCCTTACAAGAATATGATGTAGAAATCAAACCAGCAAGTATTGTAAGAGGTCAAGGCTTTTGCAAAATACTAGCTGGGGCATCGCTTATTTCTGAAAAACCATCTACAGAGATACAAATATATGAGGTAAGCCTAAACGATGTTGAATCATTATATGCTGATATCATATTTTATCTAAAGAATGGATCTGCTCCTCCAAATCTCGATTACACCAAGAAAAGAGCTATGAGGTTAAAGGCTAAACAATATCAGCTTGTGAATGATGTTCTTTTTAGAATGAATTATGATTTTGTTCTCCTTAGATGTCTTGAGAAATCTGAAGCTGAAAAATTCTTGCAGGAACTTCACGATGGGAGAGCAGGTGGACATTATGTTGGATATGCTACTGCACATAAAATCCTCCGTGCAGGCTATTACTGGCCCACACTATTCAAATATTCACATAGCTACGTAAGGAAATGTCAAGTTTGTCAAACCACTACTGGAAGACAAAAGAAACCATCATTTCCATTACAACCAGTCAACATTGAATAGCCTTTTGATCAATGGGGATTGGATATAATAGGTGAGATCGTTCCTCACTCTTCTAAGCAACATAGGTATATCATTACAGCAACTGATTATTTTACTAAATGGGTAGAAGAAGTTCCTCTCAAGACTACTAATGCCGAGCATATCATCAAGTTCATAGATTAGTTCATAATCACCAGGTTTGGTTTACCTTCTGCTTTAATGTTTGATAATGCATCTTATTTTTCTGGTAATTCTATGACTAAATTTGCACTTAAAAGAGGTTTCAAACTTAAATACTCTGCCAATTATTATCCACAGGGAAATGGGTTAGCTGAATCTACAAATAAAAACTTAATCAGAATCATTAAGTGAACCATTGATCAAAATCATAAAAAATGGCATAAGTCTTTAATATATGCTTTATGGGCATATCGAATAATGCAGAAGGCCTCCATTGGCACTTCTCCCTTTAATTTAGTTTATGGGAAAGAAGTGGTTCTTCCAACTCATCTAGTAATTCCTTCTATGGCCTTAGTTCAATATATTGATGAAGCACCAACTTCTTCCTTACAACTAAGGCAGATGGAAATAATTAAGCTAGAAGAACAACGAGAAAAGGCCAAAATAACTCATGCTCATCACCAAGCGTTAGTTAAAGCTTCTTTAGATTCAAACATGACATCCAGAAAGGACTTTCAGGTCGGAAATCTAGTTTTAAAATGGGACAAAGCTCATGAGGAAAAAGGGAAACATACGAAATTTCAACGAATGTGGCTTTGTCCTTTCCAAATCACAGAGATCGTAGGTCCATCTACTTTTATGTTACAGGATTTAACAGGAAAAAGAGAGTCTTTACCTGTTAATGGACAGATCCTCAAAAAATATTTTCCATAGAAGATCACTCTTCTATTTTGTATATTAGTTTTCTTAATTGTCATAATAAAACCGGTTGTAAATGGTTACATTTGGAAATTCACGAAAAAGACACAAATTCTTTTTTTGGTTTTTGTCTTTTCACTTGTATAAATAGCAGCAGTGGCTCTACCTACGACAAATGAGCATATTTAAAAATTGATTTACAGAGAAGCCTTTTGTTTTTATCTTTATAAACCAAGTAATGACTGATGTAGATACAATGACTAGCTTGAGGAAGTAAATAATAAAAGTTGAATATAGAAGAAACAAAATATCATTGATAGATAGAAGCATAATATACTTTGTCTTTCTATAATAAAGTTTGATTTTCTGGAAAATTTTCTATTTTGAAAGTTTAGAAAATTCAAAAGAAAAAGCAGAGATAACTGGTTCTTCCAAGTGAATCGCCAATTGTTGTGGCCAGCAACAACCCCCCTTATTATTTAGTAATAGTGGTAATACTAAATAAGTGGGGACCCTTAGTCAAAAAATCTAAAAAATCAATTAGTGATTGTTTTCCTTTTTCAATAAAACTTACTATCATAAACTTAGGAGAAAATTCCTTGAAAAATCTAAAAAACTTAAGTTTTATGATAGCTTAGAATTGAATCATTATTTGAGGAATATCACATCGCAAAAATGTAATGAACGCCTCTTTATAAGCAGAATTCTAAAAATTGCGATATGAAACTACGCGCTAAAGGAACATTCATCGCATCGCATGCTTAGAATGTTATATCTTACGATGAAAACTTCAAATCACCGATGAGCGATAACATGTATCGCAAATCACATATCGCAGAAAATATGTTAACGGATGTTTGTCATATTTTATGTCTTGCGATCTTGCGATCTTGCGATATAGCGATTTCACGATGTTACAATATTGCGCTATTTGATTCCACGAGATTGCAATCTACGATATTGCGATTTTGCGAAGCAAATCGCAGATCGCCTTATCGCAGATTTTTAAAGGCTCATTACACGAAGAAAATCTTTCCATAAATCGAGACCCTGTTATACGCTTTAATGTTAAATTAATGAATTGGTTGTCATTCATTAATGAAAAATGGTTTCGTTCTGATTGAAGAGTTATTTCACGTAAGATAGTATATTTCATACGTCTTCAGCATTTAAAACTTTCTTGTCACCTTTTTCTATCATTATTCTCACTTAATTCATGAACTGCAGGAGCAAAGAGCTGAGAACTATACAAAGCAATATTCATAATAAAATGGGAAAGAAAAACAAGGCTCCGAGTTCGGAAGATAAAGAGATGACGCCCTTATACACAGACACCTGTGAGCAATGTACAGACAGCAATAAATATAGTCACAGGAGTAACTACCAATGTCTCAGAGACAGAACATATTCCTATAACCCCATCTTCTAAACTCATGCTTAAGATAGAGGAAATTCCTCCTCTTGATGTATTCTATAGTCCACAACACAAGGCAGTGGTAAGAAGACAAAGGAAGAAAAGGAAATTAGAAATTGTGCCTTCTCATGATGCAGAACACCTAGATTTTCTATGGAAAGATCCTACTACTGATCCAACTGAAAATCTCACTAAATTATCTCAGATCACAGGAGCTTATGCCTCTGCAGCCATTGAAAAAGCATCTGAGGTACGACAATTACTGAATGAGAAAGAAGAACAAGTACAGGTCTTGTAACAACAGCTGCAAGAAGCCAATGCTAACAGTGAAGCTCAGAAACAACTTGAAAAATTACAACAAGATTTTCAACAAAGGCAGATTGGATATCAGAACAGTTTGGCCTAAAAAGAGAAAAAAATACAAATTATGCAAGAAATGCACAAAGATGATCCCAAGCTCACAGAATTTATTAGAGATTCCATTTCCTTAAATGACCAGCTACTGCAACAACAAGAAATATTATGCCACAGAATATCAGAATGGAACTCATATTGTGAAGAAAGTGATAAAATCACTAATCATGTCGTAGATTTACGACATGATTAAGATTTAGCTGATAAAAGAGTTTCTGACTATTTGGCTTGGAAAAAAACAGAGAAAGGTAAAAGATCAGGTGCACCTATAATCAATGAAAATCACAAAGAAATACTTTTTAATGAATGGGATGCACAAATCAAGAAGGCAGAGCAAGCAGCAGAAGAAGCAGGCACAGCAGCTAGCAGTATTATTGATTGTATAAATGAAAATTTACACAAGGAAAATCTGATCTCTGAAACTATTCCAGGATACCTACCAAAAGCACAGCAACTGCAGACAGACTGGAAACAGAAAACCCAAGAGAACGCAGAATTGATTCAAGGATTAACAAAGTTAAATTGGGATTCTTACTGGGCATGTCTGGTAAAACCACACAGCCAATGCATGACTCTCAAGTCTATCATCAATTCTGCCAAGAAGATAGCGCCAGCTCTTTCCAATTCCGTTTTTACAGGAAAGTTGAAATCTAAAGTCGGCCAGCCTATTCTTCTCAAATCAATGTTAAACGCTTGCAATTCCAAAAAACAGATTCACAAGTAGTTAGTTGTTAAGTTTTAATTCTAGATTTAAGTATTAGTTTTTCTTTATTTTTGCCTAAAAATAGGACGGTCATTTAAACCGTATCCTACATTTTTGTAATTAATTATTTTTAGATTTAGTTAGTAGTATTTAAACCCTTCTCATGCATTTAGAGAGGGGTCTTGAAATTTGTCAAAAACTTGTCCTCAGAACATGCACTTTTGCACCCTCCGAGGAGGTTTTGATGAATGAATGGGACAGGATTTATTGATATTTGCGTTTAATATATGCTACTGATGTTGCACTTATGTACTCTTAGTGGATGTTGGATTGAGAAGAGATAAGTCATTATTGCTTAAAGCTCATGAGTAGAACTAGTTATAAATGGTACTTTTATCTCTTAACTATTTCTGCCTCTATGTTAAAGTGATATTTATGTTCAGTTGTTTATGTATTAACGCTTGAATGTTTGAGTTATCATTTGGCATTTTTGTACGGTGATAACCACTTGTTTATGCTTAATGTATGAATAGCTTATTATGTGATATATTTTTCACAACTCTTTCGTCTAACTTTTCATACGAAGTGGTTTATCTTCATTGAATTATTTTCTTATAACAGTTGAATGATATTTATTACCAATTGCTATTTGAAATCATTTTAGATCGCATAAAGAAAATATTACATCCTGAGTTAGTTTAGAATTAGATATTTTTGTTTAATTAGAATACAATTTGCATGTTATTAGATTAGAATTAGAATAAAAGCATTTCACTTAGGAAATTTGTTAGAAAGGAAATATCAATTCTCAACACACACACACACACACATATTGGGAAACTAGTCCCATTATACCCAGTCGGACCCACTACACCAAACGGAAAAGGAGTTGTTAACCAAGGTCCGGACCGGGTGGGTATCCCCCTTGTTGTAGGCCCGATTTTCGGGGCTTCAACAGAACCATAATTATTTCCCTACACGGAGGGGAGTTTTGGGTAGATATTTGTTATCTGGAAAAAGCTCGAATTAAGATTGGAAAAAGGGACATAGACCTCCATTTTCTCAAAGAATGTCATGACTTAAACCTAATTCCCGACTTCACCCACATTAAACCTATTCTTCACCTTCGCAAATATAATAGATATTTTCGCAAACTTATTTTTAACATTATTCAGGGAGGGATTAAGCGCACCCGTGCAACGTTAGATAAACTTGGACGCACGGCTATTTCTTTGCATCTAAAGCTTACCAATCTAATCAGTCCAGATTTATGGAGAACCATTGATGCAAAGGCTACTATCAGAGCTCATATTGAGGGTCAGATAGCTCATGACAGACAGACGAGGAAATTGGTTAAATTTAAGAGGCTGGCTCTCGATGAGATTTGGGTTTCAGATAATATTGGTGGCCTATTTTCTAAAAGTAACCCACAGTCATCCAGAAGTGACCGTGAGCGAGTAGGCTCATTCCGTAATGCTACTCTCATGGATGCAGATGGAACAGATGTCTGTGTCATTGGCTCCTCGCGGCCTAATTTTAAGAGTTCTATCGATGACTCCATCATCTCAACCTCGGTCAAACAGGTTAGCTCCTCTGACAGTACCAATAGCAGCATCGGAAAGATGAGGAAGGATGTTACCACTAGTTGTAGTAAAGAGCGAAGAAGTTTGAGAAGATATGAGGATGAATATTCTGATGTTGCAGCCAGAGACTGGTGTGTTACCTACAAGCGCACTGAAATTCTAAGACTCGGAGATAATATGTCTGATATGAATAACAATAAAAACAGTGGGATCCCAGTCTCTGTGGACCCTAACCACGCAGGCAGCATCAACGCTGAAAAAAATAATGTTTTTCTCATAAACTCTGGTGGATTTTCTTAAGATTCGTTGGTTGAATCCATAGCTAGGTCTTATAACGAGAGCCCAGATTTTTTTGATGGTTCGCTCGTCGATTCTTTAATGAGGTTGGATAGCTGTGGCTCGATTTACTCTGAGCTTAACTCAAGTCCAACCTTGGAGGATATTTCCGTGCAATCTGGTAATGTAGTTGTCATGCATGTGAGCAAGTCAGATTGTTTAATTAAAAAGAGTGAGGACGTGTATCCTAACCCCACATTCAGCAACCTCGAGGGAATAAATGATCAACCATTAAGTAGTGATAATAATTTTTTGGGTCATGGTCTTATTCATAAACATGAAGGATGTTATTATTGTTCAATAAACATTAATTCGCAATTAGAATAAATATGGGAATGAGTCTCGTGTGTCCCGTGTGGCTCATTGAATGGGATTTCAGAATTAATAAGCAGTGAGCCTCGGAGCGTGGAGGAGATAGAAATTAATGGGAAGATCTTGTTTGATGAAGATATAAATATTAATAAGGAACCTTTATATGGACGTGAGAGTATTATTAACATGAATGAATAAAATATTAAAAATAAACCTTATATGATGAGGATATATATATTAATAGGGAGCCCTCATTTGGTGTGGAAAGTAATATTAATAGGAAGCCCTTACGTGATGATCCCTTGAACAAAAAAGTTTTTAACCTTTCCTTGGTGGAATTAAGTCATGATACCTATAGGATTCTTGGTAAAGGTTTGGGATTTTCTGTTGCTCCTAAAGGTATTCCGAATGAGAGCATTTTGTGCAGCATTGAGGAGGGAATTCAAGGTTTACCTTTGGAGGACAAAGAAGCTCTTAGATAGGAATTCTCCCTGATTCTAAGAAAAGCTAAACCCCCTAAAAGTAACCTTAGCAAGGAGGAGATAGGCCCTCTTAGAGACCTTTGCAATAGCGACGAGATTGTGGTCCTTAAGGCAGATAAGGGAGGGGCTATTGTCGTTTTAGATAAGGAGGATTATATTAGACAAATGAAAGAGCATATTGATTGCGGAAGCTATAAGAAGTTGAAGTCCAACCCCTTTCTGAAGATATTAAGAGAGGTTAAGAACGCAATCTCGAACTCCCATCTTGATGATAAGTTGAAGAAGAAATTGACACCCTCCTGTGAGGTCACTCCGAGAATTTATGGGCTTCCTAAGATTCATAAAGATTGGGTTCCCCTTAAACCAATTATCAATACCATTGGATCCCCCACTTATGAACTGGAGAAATATGTCGCAAAAATTCTCAAACCTCTGGTTGGGAACACAGATTCATTTATCAAGGACTCAAGTGACTTCATCAAGCTTATTGAAAAAGAGAGGGTGGAGGAGATCGGCATCCTGGTAAGCTTTGATGTGGTTTCATTGTTTACCAAAATCCCATTAGATGAAGCAGTGCAAGTTATTAATGAGGTCACACATCTTGAAACAGCCAAGCTTGCTAAGATTTGTTTATGATCCACCTTCTTCAGCTTCCAAGGAGAATTCTATGAGCAGGTATCTGGTGTCGCAATGGGATCACCACTCTCACCTATTGTGTCCAACTTATTCATGGAAAACTTCGAGAAGAAAGCCCTTGCTTCCTTTCCCTTAAGTCCAGCTTGGTGGAAAATATTTGTAGACGACACTAACATAAAGTGGTCGCATGGTAGGGAGAACCTTGAGAAATTTTTCGATCACCTCAACTCAATTTCCTCAGAAATTAATTTTACCAAGGAGATGGAAGAAAATAGGAGAATTTCTTTCTTGAATGTACTGGTTACCAGAAAAGAAGATGGAACATTAGGGCATCAATTGTTTAGGAACAAGAACCCATACTGACAGCTAACTTCACGCTGATTCTTACCATCACCCTGCTCAAAAATTTTGTATCCTTAACACTCTTACGGTAAAATCCTTGAGAATATCAGATAAGGAGAACCTGGAGGAAGAACTCTCTCACCTAACATCTGTTTTCTTGGGTATAAGGTATAAGGAGAGGGAAATCAGGAAAGCCATAAACAGAGTAAAAAGCGTTGTCGTGTCCAAGAAATTCCATGATCCTCAAGAGAGGGGTGGAAGGGTTTCTCTACCATACATTAAAGGTGTGACAGATAAGATTGCCAGGGTTTTGGGGAAGAGCAAATTTTTTGCACAATTCTCAGTAACAGGAACCATTAGACAAAATATGCGTTTATTTAAAGATAGCATTAGTGAGGGGCAGCTTAAAGGTGTTTACAAGATTGACTATTCTTGTGGGAAGAGTTATATTGGCAAAACTGGGTGATCTCCTCAGAAGTGTCTGAAAGTGCATGGTGCCAATATTAAGCATGAGTGATCACAAACCTCGGCTCTTGCTGATCACTCCTCAGAAACAAAACATCACTTACGCCTTGAGGATGCTAGAATCATTGCAAGGGAGGAACACTATCAAAGACGTAAGATTAGAGAGGCGCTGGAGATTATAAAACACCCACATAACATCAACATGGATGGAGGATTCGAGATTAGTGACAGTTGGCGACCTCTTATTAGACAAATTTGCTTCTTAGGTTCGTCCTCATCCAAGGTATAATTTTGCAGGTATGTGTCTCTTTCCTTTTTAGTTAACTTGTTTAAGGTCATGTTAGTTCAGAAACTCTTATTATTCCACTCACTTGTAATAATTATTTTCATTAATTAATTTGTATTCTATTAATAAAAATTAACTAATTAATATTTATTATGAGTAAATGGAAGCTAATTAATAATTCATAACTAATTTTTAAAAAAGGCTTTAGAATTAAATTTATTAGGAATTAATTAATATGAAATTTAAAATTTAAAATTTATTATGGTTCAATTAATGAGAATTGATTAGATTCATTTAGTAACATATATTGAGGTATATTTTTAGGATGAAAAAACATATCATATAAGTGTTAATTATTATATTTCCTTACATTTATAATTTAATTACACTATCTTAGGTTTGATTTTAGCATTTTAGTTTCTCTAGAAGTTTAATAGAAATTTAGACTTTGAAATTAATTTTATTCCTTAAATATTAAATGTATAATAATATTTAAATTATTATTTTAAGGATATTATAAAATATAAAAAACAGGTTTTAGAATTAAAATTTATTAGGAATTAATTAATATGACATTTAAAATTTAAATTTTGAAATTTATTAGGGTTTAATTAATGAGAATTGATTAAAATTCATTTAGTAACATATATTTAGGTATATTTTTAAGATAAAAAAACATGTCATGTTAGTGTTATATTCCCTTACATTAATAAAACTTAGCCATTGTAATTAATTTTAGACATTAAATATTAAATTTATAATAAATTAGAATTTATTTGAGGGATATTATTTTAGAATTATAATTAATTCAATTAATATAGATGGCTCAAAATATAAAATTTAATTATTTATTAAAAAAAAATTAATAAAATTTAAAAAAAATTAATAAAATAAAATTTATTTTAAATTAATTAGCATAATTTATTGTCGGCTCCTCTAAATCATCATTGGCCTTCTCTACTTATACCTTGACCTCTTGAGACCTTCTTTCATTCTTCATTCATTTCTCGTCCTGAAGATGGATCCCCATTGGGATTCGAAACGTCGACAATTGCTTTATGATACTGTGGATAATCCGGTTTCTGCAAATAACAAAACCACAGAAGGTTGAGAACCATAGTCTCTCCTTCTTAACTTGGTACACACCATTCATCTAGTTGCACACAAGTTCAGAATTGGTGAAAACTACAATTCCATTTGATCCATACTCCATAGTTGTTCCCAAGCCTTCTATCAATCGAATATAATATGCCTCATTGTTTGTTGTTCTTCCTTGTATATTCATTTTCTTTTGGACGACTTTACTAATCGCAATATTGGAAATCCCATATGTAATCACTGCTTTCCCTGGATTGGGATAGCGATAAACATCTATGCATAATTTCCATTTTTCAACCATATTTAGTGGTTTTTTATCCCTGAAAAAAAAATCAATAAAAATATATATTAAATTGACATTTATTGCAAATGCATGAGAGAAATAACACATGTGCATGAGATAAATGAAATGTGCATGATTTATCTTAAACTTTGACTTAAAAATTTTATGGTAGAATTCACATCTAGAATTAATGGGAGGAAGCCTTTAGTTTGTGGGAGAAATGAATTTTATGTACTTAGTTTGTGGGATAAATGACACATGTACACAGTTTTGTTATAGAGATTGACTATAGGGGCATTTACTAGATATGTCACCTTTGATAAAATATAAGATCTAGAGGCTACCTGGCCCTTTATAGACTCTGCCTTTAGAACTTGTAGAAGATAACCCTCAATAGACATACTAAAATCCTATAGAAGTTCAAAATCCTATGAGAGTTCAACCACTTTAGGTTCAATTTTTAGGCCTTAAAGTTTGAGAGAAATGACATTTACATGGTTTGCAAAATTATTTTATGCACTTACAAAAAACATGCTTTAAAGTTAATGGGAGAAATCCAACATGACATGTGTGCTTCAAAACCTTTGCCTAAGAATTTATGGGAGAAATGACACATGTACACAGTTTTCCTTAAAGTGGCTGAGGTTTATGGATATTAAAATGAACAAATTCAATTTAGATCTGTTACAGAAATTGACTGTTGGGGCATTTACTGGATATGTCACCTTTGAGAAAATATGAGATACAGAGGCTACCTAGCCCTTTACAGACTCTGCCTTTAGAACTTGTAGAATTTAACCCTCAATAGACAGACTAAAATCCTATGGAAGTTGAAAATCCTATGAGAGTTCAGCCACTTTAAGTTCAATTTTTAGGCCTTAAAATTTGAGAGAAATGACATTTACATGGTTTGAAAAATTATTTTATGCACTTACAAAAAACATGCTTTAAAGTTAATGGGAGAAAGCCAACATGACATGTATGCTTTAAAAACTTTTCCTAAGAATTTATGGGAGAAATTACACATGTACTCAGTTTGTCTTAAAGTGGTTGAGGTTAATGGATATTAAAATGAAGAACCTCTATTTATATCTTTTACAGAGATTGACTGTAGAGACATTTACCAGATATGTCACCTTTGAGAAAAGATGAGATCCAGAGGCTACCTGGCCCTTTACAGACTCTTCCTTTAGAACTTGTAGAAGTTAACCCTCAACAGATAGACTAAAATCCTATGGAAGTTCAAAATCCTATGAGAGTTCAGCCACTTTAGGTTCAATTTTTAGGCCTTAGAGCTTGAGAGAAATGACATTTACATGGTTTGCAAAATTATTTTATGCACTTACAAAAAAAATGCTTTAAAGTTAATGGAAGAAAGCCAACTTGACATGTATGCTTTAAAAACTTTGCCTAAGAATTTATGGGAAAAATGACACATGTACATAGTTTTCCTTAAAGTGGTTGAGGTTAATGGATTTTAAAATGAAGAACCTCTATTTAGATCTATTACAGAGATTGACTATAGGGGCATTTACCAGATATGTCACCTTTGAGAAAATATGAGATCCAAACCCTACCTGGCCCTTTACAGACTCTGCCTTTAGAACTTGTAGAAGTTAACACTCAATAGACAGACTAAAATCCTATGGAAGTTGAAAATTCTATGAGAGTTTAGCCACTTCAGGTTCAATTTTTAGGCCTTAAAGCTTGAGAGAAATGACGTTTACATGTTTTGCAAAATTATTTTATGCACTTACAAAAAACATGCTTTAAAGTTAATGGGAGAAAGCCAACATGAGATGTATGATTTAAAAGCTATGCCTAAGAATTTATGGGAGAAATGACACGTGTACACAGTTTTCCTTAAAGTGGTTGTGTTTTATGGATCTATTAAAATGAAGAACTTATATTTAGATCTGTTATAGAGATTGACTGTAGGGTCATTTACTGGATATGTCACCTTTGAGAAAAGATGAGATCCAGAGGCTACCTGGCCCTTTACAGACTCCGCCTTTAGAACTTGTAGAAGTTAACACACAACCGACAGACTAAAATCCTATGGAAGTTCAAAATTATATGAGAGTTCAGCCACTTTAGGTTCAATTTTTAAGCCTTAAAGCTTGAGAGAAATGACATTTACATGGTTTGAAAAATTATTTTATGCACTTGCAAAAAACATGCTTTAAAGTTAATGGGAGAAAGCCAACATGACATGTATGCTTTAAAAACTTTTCCTAAGAATTTATGGGAGAAATGACAAATGTACACAGTTTGCCTTAAAGTGGTTGTGTTTTATGGATATTAAAATGAAGAACTTCTATTTATATATATTCCAAAGATTGACTGTAGGGGCACTTACTGGATATAGATGCATAAATTCAATGAGCATAGTTTTGAGATATATAAGTCCAAAATGGAATAGTTGTTGGTGAACAAATATCAGTGGATCACTATGGATATATTTTCTTCATTAAAAGGGATTTTTCTAGAAGGATGGACTAAGTTGGAAAGAATGGAAAATATCACAATTATATGTTAATGTTCATGTGTTTTACATTGAATATTTTTCATTTTATTAAGAAACTATTTGAAAAAATTAACTATATAAGGTTAAAACCTAGATGTTTTGTATCAAATTACAGTTTGTTTCAATGGGAAACTTTTATGGCTAATGTGTTTTTCTCAAAATGTGATAGACCCCATTAAAATGGGAGATATATCTAAATGATTCCTATGGTTTAATAAAATAGTTGAGTAGTTTAAAGATATAGAAGCATAAATTCAATTAGCATAGTTTTGAGATATACAATTCCAAAATGCAATAGTTGTTGGTGAAAAAATATCAGTGGATCACTATGGATATATCTGCTTCATTAAAAGAGATTTGTCTAGAAGGATGTCCACTAAGTTGGAAAGAAGGGAAAATATCACAATTATATGTTAATGCATGTGTTTAATTGAATATTTTTAATTTTATTAAGAATCTATTTGAAACAATTAACTATATAAGGTTAAAACCTATGTTTTGTATCAAATCACTTTTGGTTTCAATGGGAAAATTTTATGGCAAATTTTTCTTTCTTGAAATGTGATAGACCCCATTAAAATGGGAGATATATAGAAATGATTCCTATAGTGTAATAAAATAGTTGAGTAGTTTAAAGATATAGATGCATAAATTCTCCTAGCCCAGCTAGGAAGGGAAAGAGCACTAGATTCTGACTCTAAGGAATGAAAGTATGGTATCTAAACAAATAGACACCAATACTACTTCTTTATATTAAAAGGCTTAATAAACTAATTTTCACTGCTACTGTTTCATATCAAAAAGCTTAATAAACTAAGAACTAAATTTTCACTGCTACTGTTTCATATCAACTCAAGCTCAGACACTAGTGCTACTGTTTCATATTAAAAGGCTTAATGAACTAATTTCATATCAATTCAAGCTCACAGGCTCACAATTATACATCAAACTTCAACACTTGCATTATATAAGAACTTTCTTATAGACTCAAGACTCAGACACTTGGAGTGACTGATACTTTAATCATAGAGAGGATCAGCTTCGAGAGAGAGGGAATAACATAAACTATTGTCAGATATACTTTATTGTTCCATAAACTGTTATAATCCATCAGCAGGGAATAACATGTCATTTAGATGGAAATAATAGATTTCGAGAGATTGTCTAATGCTGCAGTTTGAAATTTTTTATACTCAACATGGATCAGCTTCGAGTGAGAGGGAATAACATAAAATGTTTTCAGTTATACTTTATTGTTCCATAAACTATTATAATCCATCAGCAGGGAATAACATGCCATTTAGATGGAAATAATAGATTTTTAGAGATTGTCTAATGTTGCAGAATGACATTTTTTATACTCAAGATGCGCACTATTATTAAATGAACGGACAAGGGGTACTGGTATGTTTCAATAAGCTCTATACAACCCTATATAACAATGAGTAACCATTCCACATAAGCTTCTTCTAATACGATCGTTGTACTTGTTGAGCTTGGTACAATAAGTAAACCCATTAAAGCTTTGAACATAACTAATCATTATAGCTCTGATAAATAGGGAATGTGATATGCCTTATTTACCTAATCATCATATGCATTATCCAAGATAGTACCCATGCTTATGAACACAAAGGTGATAGAATCTAAATATAACGTATAGACTAAGCCAGCAGAAAACACAATGAAAAGGACTATAAACGGATAGGATATGAAATGTATTTTTCAGGCAGTGTTTTTTTTAAGATCCAATTTGGAAAAGAAAAATGAGAGTGTCTTCACAGAATTCTAAATAAAATGATGTAGAACTCTATTTTCGAAACAATATTTTTATATCAATGTAATAGGTGGAAATGCAAGTGAAAATTTTGTAAATGCTTATATTTCAATAAGTGATATGCCCTGGTATACAATAAATCATGATATGCACTATCATGATAGCACCCATGCTTATGAACACAAAGGTGATAGAGTCTGAATAGAACGTATAGACTAAGCCAGTGGAAAACACATTGAAAAGGACTGTAAATGGACAGGATATGAAATTTATTTTTCAGGCAGTGTTTTATTTAAGATCCAATTTGGAAAAGAAAAATGAGAGTGTCTTCACAGACTTCTAAATGTAATGATTAAGAACTCTGTTTTTGAAGCAGTATTTTGATATCAATGTAATAGATGAAAATGCAAGTGAAAATTTTGTAGATGCTTATATTTCTATAAGTGATATGCCCTAGTATATAATAAATCATGGATAGTGCAGTTTAGAGAGCTAGGAAGATAATACATATAGGTATAGTGCGGTCTATAAAGCTGGGCAGATAAGCCTAATAGCATGGTGGACCTTAACAATGACATGCATTATCCAAGATAGTACCCATGCTTATGAACACAAAGGTGATAGAGTCTAAATAGAACGTATAGACTAAGCCAGCGGAAAACACAATGAAAAGGACTATAAACGGACAGGATATGAAATGTATTTTTCAGGCAGTGTTTTTCTAAAATATAACATTCACCACAAAATATATATTCATTCACCACAATTTAAAATATAACAATTGTACATAAATGTTTTAGGCCAAATCACATTGCACATTCATCAGAAATAACATTTAGTTTAATTCTCCTTTGAAATTTACGAATACTTACCTGGAAATTCGCAGAAAGTCATCACGGCACAACTCCAAATCACAACAGAGAAGAAACAGAGCACAAAAGAGCTCACCAAAGCGCAACAGAGCAGAAACAGAGCGCAACAGAATGCAACAGAACAGTAAAATCCACAAAGAATCAGAAAAGAAACGCACGAGAGAAAGTGAAACCCGTAAAAGTTCATAGGCGATATATTTATAAAATACGAGCTCGGCCGAACTATTTTAAAAGTTCAGCCGAAATTTTGTTGCCATTTTTCCCATCTCTTACCAAAATTATTTTTTCCCTTTCCATCGGTACGTCGTCAATGTAAACGGTAGAACGAGTTCGGTCGAACTAATTTTGGAAGTTTGGCCGAATTCTCTAATAGTTCGGCCGAACTATTGAGAAAAAAAAATTTCGCCCCCTATTCTCATAAAATTGTAACCCAACTTCACATTTTCACCCATATGTTAACTTTTTTTTGTTATATGTTAGTTAACCTGATGATTAGAGTTATAGCATTAATATCTTGATGTTATATGTCATGTTAAATTGGATTGGACTAGGCAGATGGTTAGGGTTAGGACATTCAAGTATGAGTCTACTTATTTGTGATATTATGTCATACTAATGTAGGTTGATTGTGCATCTATGATTGTTAAGCATGAATGGAATTTATTTATGAGTTTATGATGTGAACATGTTAGATAATTACTGTTATGGATATCATGACCTTATTATGTTTGGTTTGATATGTTTTGAAGTTATATCATGCTAATCTAGATTTATCATGCAGACAAGATAACCTTCTGTGAGATACATTAAGGTATGAGCTTGTTT
This sequence comes from Pinus albicaulis, assembly GCA_034641835.2. NCBI lineage: Eukaryota > Viridiplantae > Streptophyta > Pinopsida > Pinales > Pinaceae > Pinus > Pinus albicaulis. The sequence goes on from CM076572.1 coordinate 113,141,985, forward strand.
ATGTCGTCTAATTTGTACTTAAATTTTTTATTATGTCATATATTTGGTGTTTGGTTGTTGGTCTCTATTATGTCATCTATTTATTGTTGAATGTTTGATTAATCACATGATATGATTATGTGTCTATAAGATTTCATGAAGAAATGATTTGGTCTTAAGATGGTTGTACTAACGCAATATGTGTTGATGTGTACTTGATTATAAGTACGTGATAGTTGTGGTATTGTAATTTTGATTACTATCTCATTATGACATTAATATTTGTCTTGGTGGAGGTTGATTTTAGTTAATAGACATGATGTCTATATATTTGGAACAGGGGATTGACATGTGTGAACAGTTGTAGGGAAACATTCTTGGCATTAACATGACAAGGTAATAGTTGAATTTTTTATATACTAATAGTTGGGTGATGTGATAGCATGCAGTAAGACTCAATTGTATCAAGGTAAATGGTAAAAGAAAGGAATTGGGTAAGAATTCCTTGGGCTATGTTTGGAAACCACAATTCCAAAAAAATGAGCACTTTGCATGGAAACAATAATTCTTATAAACCTTTATTTGATATGACATTATGTGGATATGTTCTAGGTTCATGAACATGTAATTGACAGGTATAACAACTAGTTTCTAGTTATAGCTGGATATGTCAAGAGAGATGGCATGGATGTGTTCGATTACAAGGAAACGTGCATAGAACAAAAAGGTAAGATAGGTAGTATATTGTATTATAGATTGTTAGTTATATGTTTATGGCAGCATGATGCAGGGGATTGCATGGCAAAGAGACTGCCATGAAATGTGTAAAAGGATCACGTTGATATTTTCTCTGGAAGCATTGCAAACCATGGAGATTGAGTCATGGTGTTTGTTATTAATTTTGTGCTTTTGGTATTTTGTGATTTTATTTTGCTTGATTTTCAGTTTTGTTTATGTCTAGTGCAAGGCCTTGCCACTTTTTTCGTTGTGTCATATGGCTATGGTTTTTTAGGGTTTTCCTCTTGTTTGTTTCTTTTCTTTCCTTTAATTTTTTGACTCTTGGGAATTGGCTTGGGAAAGAGGAAATTTGATGGATATCGGGGAAAGTTTTATGTCACCCAACAGTTAATGAAATATTTCGATGAAGGATGGTGCATGTATAAGGGAAGTTGAAGGTAAGAATATGACGAATAGTTGTATTGGTTGGGCCCATTGAGGTATGATCAGAATCTGGATTGGGGGCAAATATTTGCCAAAAATTCAAATTTCTCAGAAACAAACAAAACTAGAATGATGGGACAGGAATCATTGTCGGGAATCTGGTGCACTTTGTTTCACTCAAAAGAGATTCCATATGTGAACGTTAGAGCATGTTGTTCGTTGTGCCAAACAAGTGAATTAAAAAAAAAAGGGTCAACAAGGTCAAAGGTCAAATTTTGGGTTTTTCCACTAGCCAATGGCATGTTGAAAAGTGTCCAATTATGAGTGGCTATAATTTCTAGTTTTTTGGTAGTTTTTGGTTGGTTTGTGGAGGAACAATAGGATGCTTACACGTGGCTATCTCAGAGGCCGCCACATGCTACTCACAAAGACCAATTTTTTGGTTAAGTTACATAGTCGAATGTATTTTTTTGGGAAAAAAATTATTATATAGTGGTTGGGTGAAGGTCGCACTTGACCCTGGGACCTCCCCCATGCTACGCACCAACATTACCAACAGACCACAGGATGTAACTTAACATGTATGGGGCACAATTTGTATTTATGGTTTATCAATGGTTTGGGTAGACGCAAGAAGGGTCAGCCCTTACCACGGGACCATGCCCCAGAACCATGGCAGAACATTATGGTTAATGCGCAATATTAAACCATAATTTTTTTTTATTTAAACCCATGATCAAGTGTTAAAGCGCTAAACCTTATTTTAATCTGGGTTTATGGTAAACATGCTTAGCGCATTTTACTCACACTTATCCGTCAGTTAATCTAGTTTAACTATTAATTAAAGTCCAGTTTAATACAGCGGAGAAGATGGAAGAGCCCCAAAATCCAGCATTTCCTCCAAAATTAGAGGGCTTAACAGGAGTTTCTCTAGATTTGGAGGAGGTTTTCTAGGAAATATTGAGGAAGCCATAATTTTAGCATATTTCGACCAATGTTGGCTCAGAAAGAGTCATTTCTAGATGATTTGGATACTATGAGCATGATGGTGTAGGTTGCAAAGGCGTTGAAGTAGTTCTATAAGTGATTTTTCCACTTTTAAGATTAAAGAAGCATAGGGCCACCAGGAGGGGAGGCCATTCCTAGATCATCTAAAGACCATTTGCAGAGCTTGAAGAGTCTACTTTAAGGTTTTTGCGTCTTCTAAATCCAATGGATCAGGTTTTAAATCTATTGGAGCATTGTAGGTTCATGTAATTAGATAATTTACCATTAATCCAAGGAGGGCCTAGCCAGTTGAAGCAGTTCCATGGAGATGCAACCCATGAGTGGTCAAATCCGTTATAATCTATTGTGTAATTGTTTTTTGAGTCTCATTTTTTTGTAATTTATTTGTTGTACATGTGTTTTTAACAGCTAATTAACTCATGAATTTTTCATAAACAAATACAAAACTTGACACATGAACCCTCACATAACTCGCTAATTTGAGACGATCCTAAACACATTTATTTTAACTAATGAGGGAGGTAGCACAGAAAAATTAGTTTGCCCATATTCAGATTAAGTTGGTATAAGAGCACAGTTTAACTCATTTTAGCCAAGGTTATCTAGAATAATTAGCTATTGTTTTTGTATTTGTGAAAGGAGAATTTAACTGTGTGCAAGTTTATATGTATCCCTTCTCTTTAGAAGAAGTTCAATATTGAGAGCTTAGTTCTCAAATCACAGTAAAGAAGCTTTTTATGCATTACAAGTGTGATGGAAGCTTCATCAAGTATTGTTTCTAATCAATCTTCCTTATCAAGACAATTTGATAAACAGATGTTGTAGAAACTCTACATCATGAATGATATGGTGCAAGATATGTATGAAGGTAAGAGGGAGAGCATTATACATCAAGATTATTTTATTTCCATGAAGGAGGAGAAGCAAGAGTTTCTTGAAAAGATGCATGATATGGAGACTCAACTCCATATTTCAAATGAAACCCTTGAAAAGATGCATTAGATGGAGACTCAGCTCCATATTGCAAAGGAAACCTTAGCGAAGTATATTCTTGAAAAAAATATATGTAAATAAAATTTATCTTCAATTTCCTCTGAAGATGAATGTGTAGGTTCTTTTGAAAGAGACACTAGAGGAATAGGGTCCAAATTATTGATGAAGATAGGCTATGAAGGTAAAGGATTAGGAAAACATGCACAAGGCATAGTTGATCCAATTGTTGTTGAGGAGAGGCCTAGGTATTTGGGTCTTGGTTATGGACAACATGATGGAGAATGCTCCAAAGCTAAGGAGGCACATAAAGGTGCTCCAAGAAGGACTTTAATTTCATGTTCATTACCTCAAGCTTATGAAGTTTGTGTTCATGAGGAATGCAAAAGTTTTACACCCACTTTGCAAGAAGATGCTCAAAAGCATGCAACTAATGGGAATGGAAAACAAGAGGATGTTGAAAGCTCTAAATTCATTGAATGCATTGTTGATATGCCAAAGAGAGACACTACTTCATCAAATTAACCTCCTCAAAAATGTGACAAAGGTGAATCTGTAAGGTATAAATCTTTCTTTAATCAAGATGCTTTTGATTATGATAAACATGGTAAATATTCACATAAGAATTGGAGAAATTTTGCATGTTCCTTTTGTGGTTTAAATAACCATAATGTTTCAAGGTGTTGGAAAAAGATAGCCATGCACAAGAAAATTTCAAAACAAATGAGACAGAAATCCAAAGGTCTATTGGAAAAAGAAAACCATGTTGAAAAGAATATGCAATTGTTTTGCACTCATTTCCATAATGAAGGTCATCTTGTATACAAGTGTTGGACTTTGTATCTAAAAATTAATCCAAGACATTTGAAGAAGGTGGAGAAACATTTTGTCAAGAATGGAAAAGAAGATTCCATAATTGATGTGGGTCACGATGATTCACATGATGAAGTACAACTCAAAGAAGCGACATTGAAATGGTTTGGAAAGAGATGGTTAGATGTCATAACCAATTAATACCTTGCATGTATTTTGATGATTGATGAAATTTTTTTCGTATTGATTCATTTATTTTCTCTAGAATGCATGTTGAATGTTTACTCCACGAACGTGTTTGAAAAGTAGAGTCATGTTAACTCACTTAGATGCAGCAAAGATGGAAATTTGCACATGCTTTTGTTTGACTTGAGAGTCAGTTGTTTGAAGATGCATGTTTTGTCAACTTGTGTTTGGTCGATGGTTTGTATACCCAGATGTAAGATTAAATGGAAATTTTCACACGATGTGAGATTTTTTTTCTTTTAAGGAGCAAAATGATATATTGTCAAGTTATGTTTCTTGCATGAAGTGCTTTTCAGATTGATGGTTGTGTTTGTGACAAGATGTCGCGGGATTTTGGGAAGGTCCACCCTTGAGCGACAGGCTCATTATTAGACTCCATTCTTAAATAATGGCATGAGAATCATGTCAATACTGGAGGATGATGGAATCAAGCAGCGGAAAGAGGGACAATATGCCAAAAATATTGCAACCAAAATAGCAGCCATTGTAGATCATTTAATGTGTTGATTCCAAGAAGCTAAAGAGATGGTGAATGCATTCTTCCAGATGTGGAATTTGGAATCATGGATTTAAAAATAATGGGCATTTCTTTTATTTTGATTATTGATGTTGGAACTCATTGTTGTAGTTCACTCAGATGGGATTAACTTGGAAAAGTGGTTTCCAAGGAGAAGCTTGCATCAAATGCATGTTTGTGCAAAGGAGGAACACAATTCTCATTGGGAAGGATATCAATCAATTTTCCAAGCATCGAGGGATCGCTTTGATACAGCAAGATGTTTATTCGGTCAGCAAGCAGCCAACAAGTATTGGATTGGGTTGCAGCAAAAGGAGAAAATTGGTTTAAGTGCCAAGCCATTTGCAAGGCAAGGCATGTCAGTGAACCCAAGTCACTATCATGGTGATTTTTCCAAGTATAATCCAGTTGGTAGAACTTGGTAAAGAGAATATTATTTAGCTCTTATCATAGAAGGAGTAATCGAAATCTAGATTGGGGGAAAAAATTTGCCAAAAATTAGAAGTGCTCAGAATTACACCAAACCAGAATGACTGAATAGGGCTCGTCTCCAGCAATGTAGTGTAATTTGTTTCACTCAAAACTGACCCCATATGTGAAAGTTAGAGCCTATTGTTCGTTGTGCAAAACAAGCGAATTTGAAAAAAGAGGGTCAAACAGGGTCAACGGTAAAAATTTGGGTTTTTCCACCAGCCAATGGCATGCTGACAAGTGTCAAATTATGAGTGGCCCAAATTTTTAGTTTTTTGGCTGTTTGTGGTTGGTTTGTGGGGGACCAATAGGATGTTGACACGTGGCTAGCCCGAAGGCTGCCACGTGCCCCTCCCAAAGGAAAACGTTTTGGTTAAGTTGCATAGATGAATGCATTTTTTTGGTGTAAAATTTATTATATAGTGGTTGGGCAGAGATCAGGCTCGACCCCGTGACCTTCCCCACGCTACGTACAAACATTACCAACCGACCACACGATGTAACTTAACATGTATGGGGCGCAGTTTGTATTTATGGTTTATCAATGGTTTAGGTGAAGGCAAGAAGGGTCAGCCCTTACCACGGGACCATGTCCCACAACTGTCATGGAGATATATGGTTAATGCACATGATTAAACCATAATCCAGGTTTATCTAAACCCATAATAAAGTGTTAAAGTGCTAAACCTTATTTTAATATGGGTTTATGGTAAACACGCTTAGCCTGTTTAACTCACACTTATCCATCAGTTAATCCAGTTTAACTATTAATAAAATTCTAGTTTAATATGGTAGAGAATATGGCGAAGCCCCAAAATCTGATGTTGCCTCCAAAATTAGTGGGCTTAAATGGATTTTCTCCCGATTTGGAGGAGTTTTTCTAGGAAATATTGAGGAAGCCATAACTTTGGCATATTTCGACCAATTTTGGCTCAGAAAGAGTCATTCCTAGATGATTTGGATGATTTGAGCATGATAGTGGAGGTTTAAAAGGTGTTGGAGCAATTATATAAGTGATTTTTCCACTTTGAATATTAAATAAGCCTAGGGCCACCAAGAGGGGAGGCCATGCCTAGATAAACTGAAGACCATTCGCAGAGCTTGAAGTGTTTATTTTGAGCTTTTTGGGTCTTCTGAATCTAATGGAGTAGGTTTCAAAGAAATTTTATCACTTTAAGTGCATGTAATCATATAATTTACCATTAATCCAAAGAGGTCCTAGCCAGTTGAAGCAGATCCATGGAGATGTCACCCGGGAGGGGTGAACTTCGTTATCAGCTATTGTGTAATGTTTTTGTTGTGTCTTATTTTTATGAAATTTATTTGACGTACATGTGTTTTTAATAGCTAATTAACTAATGAATTTTTCATAAACAAACAAGAAACTTGACACATAAATCCTCACATAATTGGCTAATTTGAGATGATCCTAAACACTTTTATTTTAACTGATGAGGGAGCTAGCACAGCAAAACTAGTTTTCCCATATTCAAATCAAGGTAAATGGATGGTGGTAGAGCAATCACAAGAAAGGTAGCACAAAAGGTAAAGTGAGTGGATCTGAGGTGTTATATGCATTGGATATGTTGGGAACCGTTGTTCTCAATATTGTGCATACTATGCACGCTTAATGGGAGTTTTATTAACCTAAACTTTATGATATATGGTAATTATGTTGTGATAATGATTATGATAAATTCTATATATGTATGTATATATGCATGTATGTATGATGTTGTATAACGTGATCATGATTTCTTTATGTTGATGTTTATGTATGCATACATGTATGTATGTATGTATGTCGTGTCTGACGGGGTCATCATGGATCATGTTTTTTTAATGCTAATGTTTATATGTATATATGTATGTCATTGTATGACAGGATTATGATTTTTGTATGCTAATGATTATATATATATGTATCTATGTATTTATCTATGTCAATGTATCATAGGGTTTTGAAGGATCATTATTACGGAAGAATGATTTCTTTTGTAGGTGAATGACATGAAGAGGTTCTTGGTCTTATGAGGAATCAAGTGGGAAGAGTAACTCTCACATATCTATGAGGTCAGTATCATGTGGACATGAATTGATATTATAGGCTTGTACCATGCCTATGTTTATCTTATGGATAGGTCATGTTGAGGGGTACATCAGCGAGGTGAAAGTAGTGTGATCTACGAAATGCTAGGATAAGCCTCGATAGTGGAGATACACTAGAATTAACATTGCTTGTGGGGTTACTGTGTGTTCTATGGATATGTAGTACTACTATTTTGTATATTTTGTGCATGTTGTATATTCAATGATTGTACCTATGGTGATGTGCACAGGTAACATATGTTATAGTGTGTACATATGACGTTGTATTCATGTTGTATATATGATGTTGTGTGTATATTTCATATGCAGTGCTAGGTATAGATGGTGCTATGTACATTTTGGATATGCTGTGCTATGTACATATCATACTATGAGTGTGTTGGATATGCAGTGTTATGTGTAGTACATGTTGGATATGTGGTGTTGTATACGTATGGTGTTATGTACATGTTTTATTTGCAATGTTATGTACATATGGTATTGTGTGCATGCTGTACATATGGTTCCATGTACATATGGTGTTGTGTGCATGATTATATATGTGGTGTTTTGTGCATGTGGTGTTGTGTACATGCTATACATGTGGTGCTTTGCGCAGGTGGTGCCATGTACATGTCGTGTATGTGGCATTGTGTACATTTGGTGTTGTGTAAATGTCATGCATGTGGTGTTGTGTACACGTGGTATTGTGCACGTATTGTACAGGTGGTGTGGTGTACATTTGGCATTGTGTACACGTTGTGCAGGTGGTTCCATGTAAATTTGATGTTGTGCACATGTATAGGTGGTACTGTGTACATGTTGTGCATATGGTACTGGTATACATGTGGTATTTTGTGGATCTCATACATGTTGTGTTGTGTACATGCGGTACTATTTATGTGCATGGTGTACTTGTGGTATCTTGAAATGTGCATATGTTGTGTTCTACTATGTATATTTATATATATGCATTATGTTGTACACCAAGTGTAGGTGTATATATTGTGTTGTGTTGTACACCGGGTGTACGTGTTGTGTTGTACTGTACATCGGGTGTAGGTGTATGTGTTGTATGCTAGTGTAAGAATATTTATTGTGTTGTATTGTACATCAGGTGTAGGTGATGTTGTGCACATGTATAGGTGGTACTGTGTACATGTTGTGCATATGGTACTGGTATACATGTGGTATTTTGTGGATCTCATACATGTTGTGTTGTGTACATGCGGTACTATTTATGTGCATGGTGTACTTGTGGTATCTTGAAATGTGCATATGTTGTGTTCTACTATGTATATTTATATATATGCATTATGTTGTACACCAAGTGTAGGTGTATATATTGTGTTATGTTGTACACCGGGTGTACGTGTTGTGTTGTACTGTACATCGGGTGTAGGTGTATGTGTTGTATGCTAGTGTAAGAATATTTATTGTGTTGTATTGTACATCAGGTGTAGGTGTATGTGTCGTATGCCAGTGTGGATGTCTGTATTGTATGGTGTTGTATGTCGTATGCAGGTGTACGTGTTGTGAGGTACACTGTGTGGCAACTGATCTGGTATGTGTACAAAAGAACAAAGGTATAAGTAATGACCTATGAAGGATAAGTATGAGTATTTTATTTCATCTTTATTATGCATGTGATCTAGGATTCTAACTTATGATGGTTACATGTGATTTATGATTATGGTTTATGATGATTGCATGCGATTCATGATTTTGACCTATGATGGTTGTGTTTTGAGCTAACCGGATGTGATATGTTTATACATGATGATTGATCAAACAACTAGTTTGACTTGTTGTGACATTAAGTGAAAAAGATTACAAATGTACCTTTTTTACAAGCTACCAATGAGGTATGCTTTGAGTTCACTTCAATTAATTTTGATTCTAATGGGAATTATTTTCCTTGTAAAGGAATGCTTGATTAGTTGGTTGAAACTGACTGCAAGAATTAGCAGTGTCAGAAAAATGAATTGGAACATGCATGAGTATGTTGGTAAATCACTTCAAGAGTAAGGCCATTATTATACACTCATACCCAATAGTCTTCATTGATTTCCATGAGAATTATATGACCCGTATGATGGTTTCTAGGTAGGGATATGCCTTGCTTTTTGTATCTTCCGATGTGACAAACCCTTTCCATGGGATGGACTTCCCGAGATGGGGGTGCCAGCGCAACTTGGAAGGTGAGTGATTGCATGGAAGGGGAGACTAGATTTCCCGAGGTACCGTGTAGCAGAGAATGGAAGGCCGGGGATGTATTTTATTTGATCATTAGCATTACTATATGGAATCAAATGCACATTGAGAGTGTGCCCTAGAACAATGAGCCGGTAATTGTTCACTGAGGGTACAGTAGCACAATATTTTAGAATTGGACATTGGATGCAACTTTAACTGCGGAAATGGATTTTGGACTTCCTCATAAGGAGGTGAATCTCGGTATTATTGTGAGGGTGGAGGTGTGAACCTCTGGATTCCCTTGTTGCTAATACAGGCATCGTATCCTTTCAATTCCTGGTTGAGAAAATGGGTATGTGTATATTATTGTAAATATCATAATCAGTTGTGTTATAAAGCTCTAGTACACGGTATGATTGTCATGATGTTATTTTTCTTTTGAGCACGTTATTCATTATAAGTACTGCAACGAGTTGTGTTATATATTTCATTTAAAACTTAGGGCAGTGTTCCCCCAAGGGGATGGTTCTATTACAAACTTAGCTAAAAATACATGTAAAACTATATAATACCAAGGTCATGGGACACTTATTTCAAGTGGAATGGTGGGAAAAACATCCTAGTGGGTGTTCATTTTGGTTATTATGGCTAAAGGAAATTGGAAAAGGCTAAGGCTAAGGATTTGGAAAGGCATGAGGTATTAATTGGCATTTTATTTATGAAAATAAATGAAAATGGGAGAAAAGGGAGGTGAAAGGTCACTGGTTGCATGTGAGGAGGAAAATGAAGGAAAATAATGGAAAATGAAAAAAATAGAGGCCTCATTAATAAAAATGATTCTAAGAATCAATTGGGAGGATTTTTCTCATACTCATTACTCTCATTCTATTCTCTCTCTCTCTCGCTCATACTCTTGGATACTTAGAGTTTTCTTGAAGCACTCTTGGAGGTCTGTGGCATACTTTGGATTTGGAGCAAGAAGGAAAATGAAGGGCAAGAAAGCGCAAGAGGACATCAGGATCAACAACTAAAATGAGTTTTGATTGAAGGTACTAAGTTGCATGTATGATTTCCTCACTTTTTTTGGCATGCATGGTGTATGCATGTGGTTTCTTGGTCATGATATGTCATTGGAATGGAGGATTTCCTGGATTGACAGTGGATTTTCCTAGCCTTTCCATTTCCGCGATAGCCATGGAGTTGTGGTTTCATTTCATTATTTATTTTATAGTTTATCATCATGTTCCTTTACCTAAAGTTTGAGTTATTAGTTCATGGAGCCTTGGTTGGACAAATTCTCTGGAGCTTGGTGGACAACTATTGGGGTGAGTTACTAGTCCTTGAGCCTTGGTTGGAAAAATAGTTTGGAGCCTTAGGCGGGTTGAGTTACCAGACCTAGAGCCTTGGTTGGAAAAATGATTTGGAGATCGAAAACAACTGGGGCTGAGTTACTAGTCCTGGATTCTTGGTTGGAACAAATGCTCTAGAGCCCTTGAAAACTTGGATAGAGACCAATTTGGTGATCATTAGTGATTTCCGACCATGAGGTTGAATCACTGGTTGAGGGCTAAGGTGATTTTGCCTCTAGAATCCCTGGTTCGATTTTGGTTGATGTGTTTGATGAGATCCCACATTCATGCTTGGAATATGCCACATGGACTGACTGGATGAAGAGATATTTGGTTCTTCCATGTCTATTGCCAGGTGGAACGTGGAAGTTCCAAACCTAGTTGCATTTTTCTTATGGCACTAAGAGCACTTTCTTATTGTATTGATGGGTAATTATTCTTCTTATTATGTGGATTCTATGGCTGATGTATCCTTGATATTTCTGTTGTTAATATGTTTGTTATAAGCATGTGTGATGACAATGATGATGTATGGCTCTCCTCCTGTTTTGATTTGTAAATGAATGAGTGATGTATCTATGACTTAATATATGATATTGCAGCTAATGATATAAGGGACCAATGTTTCTTAGCAATTCTCAAATAAGTATGAGATCCTTATGCTCAGATCTATTGTTTATACCTGTAGCTTTCATATTTGTGACATGTTTGAAAAAATGTTAGTCCCAGTTGTGGATGGTCGGGCTTAGTCTTAGAGTTGGTTTTTGGTTTACTAGCCTTTTCATCATTCTTCTAATGGATTCTGGAAGTTATAAAAAGTTCTAGGAAGTGGTCAGAATTATGGGCTTGAAAAGTTCCTTAAATTCTGCAGACTCTCGCATAAAACTGCTAGAAATAGTCCCTAGATGCAGGCGTGCAGGATTGCACATGCATCCAGAGCCTCCCAGATGCAGGCATGCCAGATTGTGCATGCGTCCAGAGCCTCCTAGAGACATGCATGCATCCTTGTGCATGCATCCAGATTTTTAAGGACTTTAAAGCTCAGTGGGACCCAAGGACAGGATGCCTGAATGGTTAGGTTCGCTTCTAGGGGTGTTATTGTTGATGTACAATGTCTGTGTGATGTGTTTCAATCGACTCCACTTCATTAAGGTCACCTAGGATGTTGAATATCATCATAGTAGCCTCTCGTCGTATATTTACCCCTGTTGGTTGGTTACTTGGGTAGTTGTGGGAGGAGGGTGTTACAGATATTACATCAAAGCTTCAACCATTGCCTTCATTGGTTGTTTTTCATTGGAATTGTAGGTAAGGACGCTTGCAGGTGGTGCAAAGTTCAAATTTTTTCATGTGCCTTTTTCAAACCAGATTAATTAAAACACACTATCTCACTTCAAGATCTTTGCATGAACTTGTTCTCCCATTCACTTGTACATTGATTGGACTATTCCCATTTATTTCTGTAAATGTCTATTGTATTTCAATTTATGTGTATCTGCTACTTATTAGATTTAAAATCTGATCTCCTTTTACTTCCTCCATCACACATCCATTCTGTACAATGCTAATTTAATTAAAAAAAACTTGAACCTTCAAAAGAGATTTTTTCTTTCCTGGCTTTGATACCACATGAAGTGGCCTCTGCTGCATTTACCCACCATTACGCATATAAAAATACGTGTCTAAATTATCTTCAGGAAATTCCATTTTTGAGTTTAATGAAATCCTTTATTTTTTAATTTAATCACTATGGTTATAAACCATATAAAATTATCATTTAATGTTAACTCTAACCTACGGTTGTGCCTTTGGTTAAATACCCAAATTTCCAACATACATATATATTTGGACCCCACAATTGGTTACCCAACACATCTTTAAATTGACGGTCTTACGCATCCATCAATCCGTCCATCTTCGACATAATCGTTCATCATTGATTTTCCTCACACTTTCAATCCAACGACCTTCGCAAACCATCTTATTCCCGATTAGCATGAATACTAGCATGCGATAAAGTGGTTTGGACTTGCAACGTGTCCCCACCTGACCACTATCGCACATCCTCAATGTTTACCGCTTACCATTTCTACTCCACGCGAATACCATTCGTCTTCTTTGCAAAACCATTTTCACTATTCCACTATTCCATTAATTCCCGGTTCCAAATGCCTAGCCTTTATTTATGTTGTTCCTTCTCTCCAGTTCCATGCCAGAGTACGGGGTTTTGATTATGCCAATTTCATCACGATAACCAGAGATCTCTACTTTTATCGATGTTTCATTCAATGGTCACATTGTTTAAATGATTCACCATCTATCCATTCTATACGTCCAAGTTTCTATTGCACAATTCGACGAGAACCACCGTCCTTCAAACCGATTTCATTGTTATTCTTTTAAAGCTTCTATTTCTCACTTGAATGAACATCTGATGCATATGGTTTCAAGTCTGGTTTCTGGTTCTATATAATGTACTCAGAATATCGAATTGAAGTGTCAATTTCTCTTCTGTGTCATCGATCCATTTACTCATCGATGACTGAACTTAACACACGCAAAATCATACAAGATTCAATTATAAACATAAAATACAGTCATACAGACTTCTCGACATTTTATGTTATATATGATTGCTCAGAATTTTATGTTTATATATCCTCTGACTTCATTCAAATTTTCTCGCCTTTATGCAGTGCGAATTGGTCATCATTCTCTTAGAAAATGGAATCTCATGAATTCATAAATCCTATAGCTCAGATACACAATAAATGAATTTCCATTGATTCTGTCGTTTTCACCTAGACACATATATATTGTGCCAAACTCTGATTCATCACATGAAATTATGAATTTAATTTCTCAACACATAATTAATAACTCAGAAAATGAATCTCTTTATATATAAACAAATATTTGCACAGGTTTCTTCATTCTGGCCTGATTTTCTTATCAATGGTCTTTCCTCTAATTTTCCCACAAGCTTACAACAACAAACTCTATATGTCTAAAACTTGAATCTCTCTCCCTTTTTAATGCCTTGAGGCTTATTATTTTTATACCGAAGGTTCTTAAACCATTTTTTGTTTCAGATCCTCCATCTTTTCAACAAAATCCTAAATATCCTCTAAGTCCTCATTTGATTCAACTAATCCCTAAGGATCCTCTCTCATCCACAAAATCATGAAACCAATTCTAATTTAGGATTTACAATTAATTCTCAAATCTCTCATTCCCTATGGAATCCCAACTATCCGAATTAAAATCACTCAAAATCTTAATAATTACATCAATTTGTTACATAAGAATCCAACTTCTTAGAAAATACAAGACCTCCTATATCTATTAAAATACAAAGAATTTTCTAAGCCTAATGCTCCTGCATTAGTGGAATTATTATTTCTTCTTCATGTGAATCATTTGCCACTCTCCATTGTGATAATTGTTAGCCAGTTTTCCTACTAACGACCATAGAGATTAATGACGTTTCTCGAAGGGGTACAAACTCTTTTCTAGTTGAAACTAAAATGATAATAGATCTAAGAGAAAATTTGAGGTAGAAAGATTTGATGTCCCATTCATTTAATGTAATTTGAAATGGCTTTTGTAGCAGCATAATAAGTTTATCGCATAAGGAATTCTTTATTTTTTCTACTCTTATTTGTTGCCACCAAAATTCCCGAGCTATTTGTTGCCACATATATATATATATATATATATATCTATGTGTGTGTGTGTGTGTGTGTGTGTGTATCCAATACATAATATTGGAACATGTAATTAAAATAAATTGTTCATGAGTGACATTATTTTTTGTTCTTCATGTGAATCATTTGCCACTCTACTTTATGATAATTGCTAATCAATTTTCATACTAGTGAACACTGAGATGAGTGAGGTTTCTTGAAGGGGTACAAACTCTTTTCTAGTTGAAACTAAATGAGAATAGATCTAACAGAAAAAATGAGTAAGTAGAAGGATTTGATGTCACATTCATTGAATGTAATGTGCAATGGCTTATGTAGCAGTATTATAAGTTTCTCCCACGACAAACTTAAGGTGATAAACATATAACCTAATCGAACGGTGCTATAAGTTTCTCCCATGATGAAATTAGGGTGATCAAGGGATAAATATGACTTAATATTAGGATTCATCGCACATGAGTAGATGGATAGATATTTAATGGTGGAAGAAATAGGTGGTTCAAGAAGTATTTGGAAGCAAGAATGACCTGCATGGTATAACTGATCTAACAGCTCTCTAGAGACTTAGTGGCCAATGGTCTCTGGTTATTTTCTTTATTTCCTCTGCATTTGTGCTTTATTTCATGTTTGAATTTTTGGGATGAAGTAAGGAGGGTGAACTTATCTAAGCCTCATGAGTCTTAGATGTTTCATTTCTATCCTTTTGTAGATTTTCTATGTTTAAAGCTTTGACTCTTCATGTCCGAGATCGGTGAATTGTCCCCTAGGCCATTTCCATATCTCCAATCATGGGGGGTCAAGTTTCCTTACTACTCATCCTTTTATCTTTAGAATGAAAAGAAGTGTGAGAAGCTCTAAGTATGGTGAAGGGAAAAAACTTAGGTTTTTCTGTCGATTTGGGAAATTCGGGCATAAGTCGAGGGTAGAGAAAGAGGCCATGGGGTAAAAGAAGACCTTCCATTAATGGAACATTGACATAACTAAAGGTGAAGGTAAACAATTGAAAAAGAGTGTTTGGGAAAGAAAGAGAAACTCTAACTCATGGTCAAATCCTAGATGAATTAGATGAATGGGCCAAATAACAAATTTACCTATGAACATGGAAAACAAGTTTCTTTAGAATGTTCTATTTTCTAAGGTTGTGGCAAACATGGACAACTCGTAGTAGGACATTCTCAACACAATCAAGATCTTTGAATGAAAGTGGTAGGTGAACTAGGTATAACAATGTCCAAGCTCATTAATGAACTTGATATTAAATACCAAACAAAAAAATCCTATGATTGAGAAGAAAAATGAGCAAACCCCATCATTTATAAGGATAACCTAAAACCTTTAAAGCCTAAATAAAGTGAAAATTTAAAGCAAAAGCAACCAATAAATAAATTTGATGTTGCTAAAAGCTCATCACCAATAATTTAACACTTAATTGATGTGTCCATTTTAATCACTACTATTAATACAAATAACATATTTTTTTAATATAATATTCTATATATTAATAAATATAACAATCTATTAACTCCTTCAACAAATATCTAAATATCTTAATATCTAACTTGTAAAGCACCCTTTCTCTTGAAGCAAGGAGCCATTAAAGAGTCATATTATCACTTCAAAACTCCACCAACGAATCATGCAATCATTTTTATATGTAAGACAATGTAATCCCAATTTTTTTTTCTCAACAAATATCTTAATATCTAACTTGTAAAGCACCCTTTCTCTTCGAGCAAGGAGCCATTAAAGAGTCATTTTATCACTTCAAAACTCCACCAACGAATCATGCAATCATTTTTATATGTAAGGCAACGTAATCCCTATCTTTTTTTTAGCTTAAAAGAAAAAGAGATATGAGAAGAGATAATAAAACTAATTACAAAACAAATATAAACACACAAGCAAAATACATACGCGAGTGAATAAAAAAATTAAAACAAATATATATTTTTAAAAATAAATGGGTAATAAATATTTATTATTAAAATAAATTAAATAATAAATATATTATTTAACTTATTTTTTTCAATATAATAATTTAATATTTTAATTATTTTAATTATCTGGTTAATTGTTGATGAACATTGTTTTAATTGATTAGAAATGTGCACCATATTTTAATAATATAATCAATCCCAAAAACACATTTTTCTTAATTATCGATGATTATCATAACTGAAACAAAACTAAACCTTAATAGTCCACTTAACATATCCTATAATTTTCATATATGCATCTACAATAACATCAATAACTTTGTTGTTTTTATCGTCTAAATCATCTACTTAAACTATGTAATTTGGCTGTGTACACAAGGTTATGTAATTGAGGTTATAACCACATTCAAGTTAGTGTATTTAACAACGTTTTATATGACTTGATTTTACTGAAAGTAATAAGTAGTTTCTTTTTATTTGAAAATTATAGAAATTTTGGCAGTAGAAATTTTTATAAAAGTTGTTGAAGTTCGTGTAGGCTTTTTATATTGCTGAATCAATTTCTACTATCAAAAACATTATTCATATACTATTTTTACTATAAAAACATCAATTTCTACTATCAAAAACATTATTCATATATTATTTTTACTATCAAAAACACTATTCATATACTATATTTAGTTTTTTTAATTTTGTTTTACCTCGATTCCAGCCACTTTTAACAGTGTAGACAATTCCTCAGCCTCCATCAACTGAATTGTCCCGTACTGAAAAGGTAAATTTACCGATTGACAGATGAGTCCCGAATTTAAGTTTCTCAGGATCCCCAAATCCTGATGACAGTTCAGTTTATTTCGCAGTATATTAGCTACCAAGACTTCATTCGGTAGAGGTTATCTGCCACTGTAGTGCGACTTGAATGGCATCAATCAACTAGATGTATGTGATTAATGTGCGAGTAATGTACGCGCCAACTTCCACGGCGACCCACGTTGTTTGCGATTAATGTGCCAGCAATGTACCACCCACCAGAACTCACTGTGATAAATATTTAATAAACACCTAGCACTGCAATATTAAAAATGGTCGTACTCAGTTTCGGTGGTTTTTCCAGAAAATTATCGAATTTGCTTGAAATTTGTTGGAAGTATAAATTTGAGTTATCTGCGATGTGAATGCGCTACAATTTTCTATACATCAAGAAAAATTATTTAATTCGCAATCTGACCAATCTGTTTCACAAGAGTTAAGCCAAACACTCAGAAAACTCACAACAGTTAAAAGAACGCCTTAACAATGAAGCATGCAGTCATGCAAGAAAGAAGTGAAGTTAGGTTGTACGTTATTAAATTCAGAGAAAAAGAAAAAGAAAGTGAGGTTAAATCGTGGATAGGTTTCAATGGGTGAAACCACAGACGAGTCTGATACAGCCACTTTCAGGGGAATAATTGCGGGGCTTGAAATAGTCTCTGAATTTCCGAATGCCCAATTCAAATTTCACAGCGTATACACATATATACCTTTATGTAAAATTTACTGCACAATCTCACGAGGATCTCCCATTTAACAATATATGTCCAGAAAACGGAACACCTTACTATATCCGAACGCAGGCTTTCAATACAGCACACATTAATCACAATGCGAACTGCTATTTAGTAAAAAAAGTTGGAATTTCAAATTTATCTTGTAGGTAAAGCGGAAATTTGATGACGATTATTTGTTTTTCATGTCATTAATTCAGGTTTTATGTAGGTCAGTGAGTTTGAGATAAGCTTAAGGATAGGTTTTATATAGGTCAGTGAGTTTGGGATAGGCTTGAAGATAGTTATAAATTTTCTAATTATAATAATTTACTAGTTTAGTTATATAGCACAATGTTCAATTAGAAAATATCTTTCTCTATATTCTATAAAAAAAAAAAAAAAAAAAACCTCTATTTCCGGCCTATCCACCAAAAATGACTTTAAAAAATGGATGCATTTCAAGGAATAAATGCATTTTCAGCTAATTAACAAGCTTCTAAATTAATCTCTATCTAAAACTATCATTCGTTGGAATTTATGACGCACAACTTAAATACTAAATAGTTTCAAATATTTTTTACCAATAATTTTTGACGTTTCGAAAATTTCCCTCACTATCAAAATGTCAAAATAAGTGAGTTCGAGGCTTGCATACCTATATGAGAATTCACACATTTAACACAAGGAGCATTAATCACCTTACGGGCTTGCCATCAATGAAGCTTTCCGAGGATGTAGAAAAATCAACTGGGTTGCAGAGGCAAAAGCCTATTTATATCACGACATTTCTGGAAAATCTGCCCTAATAAATAAGGATCCATTGAACGATGAGCATTCACATAAATATGTCTTTAAATTGAAACCCGCTCAACCCAATAAATAAATAAGGATCCATTGAACGATGAGCATTCACATAAATATGTCTTTAAATTGAAACCTGCTCTGTGGTTTAGCTGTATACCCTCTAAAAGGTTTCAGTTTGTCAGCAGAATTCACAAAACATATCATGGGCCTGAAAAAGCTGCAGAGACTCGTTATTGGACGCAGCCAAGAAGATGACCAGTCTAGGGAAGTTGCAGGGCATCTACATGAGTACTTGGGGCAGCCGGTCAGCCCTTTCAGCCAGGCTCTCAGAAGCTCGTCTCTGTGCATACATGTAGTTCTCGAATTGGAACAACCCATGATATTTACACAGCTCTATGCATTCGTTGAAGCCATCTTGCCAAAGAACCCAGTTTTATCTTGTATAATGGTAATGGCCTTAACCTTGTTGAGATATATTAATTTCTGTTTTATAACACTCTGAATAATCTCGTGATTTTTTCAATAAACGATAAATATATAAACTGGAAAACCATAATCTCACTGTTTGTTAGGTATCATCATACTTGATTTTTTTATTTGTTAGATGTTGTAGACAATTTTGTTTTATTTCAGTTTAATAGAGTTCTACTGGTTAATATTTTCAATGTAATCTATTTAGCTATTTTAAATATTAAATTATTACATATCATCATACTTGATTCTCTTATTTGTTAGGTGTTGTAGATAATTTTGATTTATTTTAGTTTAATCCAAAAATTTCAATAATTTATTATTAATATTTTCAATGTATTCTACTTAGCTATTTTAAATATGGAATATTGAGAAATCTATCCTACTCCACTTTTCATTCCCTATGTAACCTCTAGTATTTATATTTGTTTTACATGGCAGTTCTTACATCTCATTATTAATTTGTGGGCGTTTAATTCATGTGTTGCAACATTGTTGTATATTTGCAGAAGGAGGATGATCGGGGAGTTTTACGATGGCAGAAAACGAGACTGAATATTGAAGACCACATTTTAGTTATTGATGATGTCGATCCAGCCTGGGTGGAAAGCTATATCTATAAATCATCCCACAAGCCTGTTGATCATTCAGGCCCTCTGTGGGAATTCCACGTCTTGAATCATAAAACAAGCAAGATCACCAGAGCAACTATGGTTATGAGGTTCCACCATTCCCTGGGAGATGGCATCTCTTTGATGTCTTTGCTGTTCTCTGTTGTCACAAGAGTCGACAATCCCCATCTCCCTCCGACATTCCCTACATCTGCAAATGGCAAGACTAAACCTGAGTCCAAACCTAGTGCCAAGTATTCCAGTAGCAGTACATCATGTTCAGAGCGTTGGTCTGCCTTTTCAGCTAAGTTTTTTCACATGAGACCATGTTATACCATGACTGTGGGACGGTACATTCTTGTTGATGTTATAAGCTCTCTCCTAAGAGTTTGGGGATGGAATGATGATAGCCAGTTGCAGCCTATTCCACAAGCATCCAGTCCTGATGAAGCCCAACTCCTACCTGCAGAGCTATCTTCTGCCACATTTAAGTTGGAGGACATCAAGCAAATACAAAGCTGTGTAGGAGGGGTACGTATGCTCTTCATATAGCCTAGGCATAGGATAAGGAGTACTGTGATTAGGACCCCTGTTCAATATTTTGAAGGTTTAGAAATTCAGTCCATTATTTTTTAATAGCTTGCATATATAGTATTTAAATGTTATAATTCGTGTGCGAATACATAGATTGCATTATTATTTTGCTTTACATCCAGCAGTATTTCAAAATAAATTAGAGATATCAGATTTAGATGGTATAATTTGTGTGTAGATTCCTAGAATTGAATTATTTTTATGTAGAGTAATAGATTTGATTATTTCAATATCTTCCATTTTTTTTTGGGTTTATAATTTATTAGATATGTCAGTTATCAATGGAATAATTTGTTTGCAGATTCCTGGACTGCATTATTTTGATGTAATAGAGACTTTTTAGCCTGCTTTCTATTTCTACACTCGACTTTACCATTTCAGTCAATTCGGAGAAGAATTTCACAATAATGAGAGATAGTCGGATTTCTGTGGGAAATAGTTAACCAATCGGCTATTTTCTGCGTTTCTGTGTTTGTCTTGTATTTTTATGTCATTGGGATCATTTCAGTCAATTCGGTGATGAATTTCAGCATGAGAGATAGCCGGATTTAGGCAGAAAATAGAGTTGAAAATAATTAATATTATATTGTATAATGGAGAAATTGTTAAAAGTAACTCCTTAAGTTAGGATTAGTTTCTAGGTTGTAGGAGTTTGTTCCCAACTCCCTATTCTTTTGTGATGTATTTACTGTTGTATCATTCATGTAGAGAATGTAGAGTGTACACTCTAGTTTGTGCAGTGTCCAAGTGTAGTACTCACCTCTCAGCTGCTTTGTTATTGAATACATTTATTTTCTTTCCCATTTTTTATCATGGTATCAAAGCTCCGACTGGGTGAGCCTGATTTACCATTAGAGCCTTAGTGGCTATAGAGCGCCTTCATGGCTATGGTGCACACAGGAGCGTTAGTGCCCATAGTGGAGTAGTTGGTTTGCAAAAGACACCTCACTCACAGAAGAAACATTGTTTCTCACGGGTCTCAGTTTTCTAAGCGCAAAGCTGGATCAGTGCGGCTTTTGCAGCAGCAGCGTCAATGAATGCTTTTTCAGGATCCACGGGAGTGCCGATCACTACGGATGAGCGCGTCCTTCGGGGTCTTTCCAACGCTAATTTACAATCCCTTAATGAAATTTTATTCAACACAGATTTTTTTCTCAAAAGAGTGTTGACCTCTTTTTTACAGTTTTGCACATGGGATTTGTTTGATTGGTGGTGGATCTGAGTTGCTGACATCAATCTTTCAAATCGGTGGCAGAATCTTAGTTGCAGACAGAAATATCGTGTGGAATCGGTGGTGGATCTGTGATCAAGTTCTGGTACGTGTTGAGTTTTTTTTTAAGTGTAGCTTGTAATTGTTCATTTGGTTATAATCGACTGAAGATCATAGGATTTGGAACCCGATCAGTACAATATGAACATTTTTACAGAAACATATCTCAACGAGACTAGAAAACTCAATGGAGCCAATTATACCAACTAGAAATTCAAGCTACAGACGCGGCTTGAGGGAGCGAGTGCATGGTCGATGGTCAGTGGTGATGAGAAAAAAGTCGAACGGTGCAACAACTGCAGCCGCACTCATACAAGACTGGGATAAAAGGGAGAACAAGGAAAAATTCCTACTGAAGATGTCTGTTAAAGACCATATTATTCCACACATCAGAGACTGTAAATCATCCACTGAGATATGGACGATGCTCAAGAGTCTATGCCAGACACATAACACCAATCGCATCTTGTCACTCAAAGGAAAGTTGTTTTTGATGAGGATGGAGGAGAATGAATCTGTTGCTAGATTCATTGGAAAGGTTAAAGGCCTGAAGGAGAGATTGGGTGACATTGGGGAGAAGGTGTCTGATTTTGTTCTTTTCACAATCAATTTGAACAGGATGACAAAAGAATACCAGGTGTTCATCACAGGCTTGGCTGCACGAGATAAATCCCTTGCATTAGAAGAGCTGACAGGAATTCTATTACAAGAAGAAGAGCAGTGGAAGAATTTGAGACCAGAGAGTGCCGATCTTTCTCTAATGGTCAAGAATAAGCCATATAAAGGGAAACAACCACAACAATAGAAAGGCAGTGGCACTTTTCAAAAGAGGCCATTTAGTGGTATGTCTACAAGTAACAGTAGTAACTATTCTTTTACTCTCGGAAAACTGGTCATCAAGCTAAGTTTTATTTTAAGAGACAAGCAGAGGAGGTTTGAAATAAACAGAGAAAGCACAAAGGATACTTTGTTAATTATCGTCACAGTCAGGATTTTGATTGTTTGTAGCTAATTGTGCTCTTTCACCTTCTGAGGAGGATGAGGCAGAAATATGGTATGTTAGTTCATGCGTGTCTTCACATATGACAGGTAATAGAATTTGGTTTGAGTTTTTTGAAGAAACTATTTGTGGAGCTAAAATTTATCTAGGTGATGAAAAAGGTTATGAGATTAAGGGGTACGGTGATATTCCAGTGATGTTTCCTAGTGGTGATATCAAACATATTAAAAATGTAATGTATGTACATGGGATCAAGACAAACTTAATATTTGTGTCAATGATAATAGATCAGGACCTGCAAGTTGAATTCTTCAAAACATATTGTGTCATAAAGGACATCAAGAAGGAACTATTTGCATCAGGATTGTGTGTGGGAAGCCTGTATAGATTGAATGTCAAGAGCATGCCACACCAATGTAACACCTCTCATTCAAGGAAATTTTTTTTTTTTTTTTTTATGTACCATTGATTTCCTCTATTATTTATAGAGTCATCTGAGTACTAGGTCAGAAGTTGAATATTAATTGTTCTTCCCTATACTCCACTACTCTTCTAAGACTATTCACATTCCTCTTCATCTCATGTATATGACATAGGATATTTGTAAGTCTCATATAATATATATAATTTAGATATATATATATATAACACATCCATATGTATCTTCTGATCATATACTATATATATATATTTTAACTCTATATATATATATAACACCTCTATATATATCTCCAATCATATATATATATATAGACCACCTGTGTATCTTTTCGTTTCCCACCTATTCTAATTATATATCACATATATGACAATCATTCCTCCTATATATATATATATATATATATAGGGCATATATATATATGTGTGTCAATTTATAAAGTTTATTTAAAATTTGCATCGGCTCTATGGGGGTATTACGAAATATATATATAAATATATATAAAACCTCCAAGTGTTTATTTATACCACTTAACGCACTTATGGAAGGGTGCACCCATTATCACGTGGTATGTAATACATATGAGTATCCCTGCAACGATGCCCCTCTATGGCATACAATTGGCCGCCTTACAAATCGAATTGTAACCAGAAGTATTTCACAGTGCGTCCATCGTAAGTCTTTGATTTTGTTTACCAGACATTCGATCCACGGCATATCTGGCCAGAATGACATTGCTGTGCTGTTGGGCAGTCAACTACGTTACAGCGTTTGAAATTATGAAACGTGTCACCTTCTTACTCAAACCCTGTCACGATTTTTATTGCGTATAATGTTGCAGGATTTGTCTCGGCCCCGTACCCCATTTCTAGCAGTTGTTGTACGCAGACCTAATGCCGGCTGTATGCATTCACAGAGTTCCAAATATCAGTACTGTGGAGTAGCTGTATGGCCGCCTCACTCAGGTTCGGTACAGCCGGGTGTGACGGCTACGTATTTCTAATATTTTACTGGTTCCTTTTTCAGGTGAAACGTCTCAGTCATGGATGGAGAGGGCGGCGTTCCGTGGCACTGGTCCACCAAAAACTTGACGGTTGGCAATGCAGGTAGGGTTCCCAACCATCATCGGGATTCACTGAGAATTTGTACCCGTGAAATTTGGGTTCGAGTATCCTTTTAGCAGGAGACCATTCGGATAATCTTCATCGCCAGACCTTCGTTAAATTTTTGTTTCTGTTCCTGTTCTTCTTTGTTCGTGACAACTCCTCCAGAGCATGTATGGCATAACCCGAGGGTTTGCCTTTCGTTCGGGTTGCTGTGACAGAGTCACCCGAACCTCTGGCGTATGAATCTCTGTTTGCCTTCGCCGCGTTATTTTAACCCTAACCATTATTTTTCTGCAAGAGTTCGGGGTTTTTTTTTTCTTTTTATTCGTTGTGTTCAGCCGTCTACCTCTGCTGTATGGTTTTGACTCTCGGCGAACGCGGGGGCTCTTACTCCCAATTGCAACGGTTGCCACAGCTCCGGTCGCACCCTCGCCAGAGAGAGAGTTCTCGCGTTTTCTCGTTTTATTCATCTGTTAGCTCTAGATTTCCTTCTGTATGTGATAACTAATTATGATTAAGGTTATTGGTTACATATTTATATATTTCTGTTGCCGATCAACTCTTCCAAGTTCGATCAAGATTATCGTAGTTTCTGGGTTTTTAGGTTTATGTTTGGACTGGTTCGGTTGTCAGACCTCAAGGCGGTTAGGATTCATCAGTTCCTAATTTCACCGATAGGTTCTAGCATTTGGGTAATGAAAATCCGTCTTCAGCGTGTACGTTCTGTCACGAGGCTGGAGAAATTGAACCCAACTCTTCTGACGTGTAACCATCAGATGGGTAGATTTCAGGAACTCACCTACAGCACCGATCATATCATGGTTCCTTGCTGTGGGTGTGTCGCTTCCTATTTTATTTTATCATTCCTTCTGTAACCCCACTGTCGCGGCCTCGTTCGCTATGGGTGACAGAGGATTATGGTGGTTTGACCGACTGTATGATTTCCATGAGAGTTTTACTGTGATCGGCATGTGTCGAAATTTGACTTGACTTGGTTCCTGACTTTTATTTCTACTCTATTTTGGATTCATTGATCCACGGATGTATGATTATGGAGCTCGGCATGGGAATTGATCCTGGTTATTTTCTTTACGAAAATTGATATGTATGCACAGTAAACCTTATGAGACCGAATAGTGATTTAACTATCGGCGTCTACGCTGCACTCATACGCCTTCTGTTAGCGTTCACTTGGTTATTGATTGACAGTTCGGTTGAAGGTTAACACTACATCCTCCAAGCGCCGTGAGTTTACCAGTCCGGGTCATTTTTTTTTAGTTTCGTTTGCCATAACACTCAGGCACGTAATTTTTTTGTTTAACGTCACACGGTTAATTAAATCTCCCCTGCATCACTGTTTTGATATGGATCATAGGTTCTAAATTTTGTTTTAATGGTTTCGTTGGGGTTTAATTCATTGGTTCTCGTCACACATACCGTCCGTATATGTAGCATTACTTCAACTTACAACGATCTATGTCGGCCTTTATTTCGTTTGTTTCACATAACCGGATTTCCCTTTTCGATTCGTGTTTAGTTTATTTGGCTCATACGAATCCATGTACACGTACATGTGTTTGTATCGTTCCCTTTGTCCGCAAGGGTTTTCTTTTATGTTTTACATATGTATGCCTGGAGGTCATAACTAGTTTACGTGCAGGGAATATATTGTTAATCATTCTTGCTGCTTATCCATGATATGTAATTTGGTTAAATGCATGCATATGACTTCAATAGTCCTTTATCAAGAATTTGGTAACGTATCGATGAAATCTATAGATCTATAAATTCTTACATGGTTGTAGGGTAATTACCCATGAAATGTTGATTATAGCTATCTCAAGGTTTACAAGTAGAAAGTTTAATTACTATGTACCTATAGGGAGAGATAGGAGCTCATATGCTTTTACAACATTTCTTTTTCATATATATATATATATATATATATATATATATATATATATATATATATAAGTAGATAATAGTTCTTGAATAGATATTATTATCCATGTTTCAAATCTTTGGCTATGATTAGTGATTTCAGGACCAACGGTAAATTTAGAATGAAATTTATTTACTGATAACCCTTTCCAGCATCCTTAGAGAGTAGAATTACTATCTCTTTAGCACAAGTTATATTGTCATATTCAATTGTTACTAATTTTTCTTCCTTTTTTAAAGTTGGTACCCCGTAACTATAGTTCCTCTATACAAGCTTATTATGCACCCTTCATGAAATATCACTATTGCATATATATAAAGAAATTAATTAAATTAATCATCTCGTAGAGGTGTAGAGGTTAGGTAACTCCAGATTTAACCCAACCTTACGAGATTCTCGGGAGTTTCTACTTTTGTGGAATTTCTGCCCACACTAAGGTATCTCGGGGAAGGTGAATACATAAGGATAGGTTCTGTAAATGTAGTACCAAAATTTTGTATTTATCATAACATAAAAATTATATGTAACCAATCTATACTCGAAATAAGACATTGCAACAAGAGTTCCGTAACATACCACACAAATCAAGAAAATGACCTCCCAACCTTAGAATCCTCCTTATCTCCCAGGATTCACCCCCGAGCAGAGATCACCTCCTAGCACAGATCCACCTCTGATCAGCCTAGGAGCAGCTTATTTAAGCTCAAAATTCCCCAAAGCATGTTTCTAATTTTGCGTCCAGAATAGCAAGATGCTTTCTTTCCTGTTTAGCCTAGACTTCCCATCTTTGGGATTCTTTAAAGCTGTTTTAAGCTTTTTCCTCAGCTTTTCCAGCTTTATCCCTCCTCTTCCCAACTACTCCTCTTCATTGGGGTAATTTAGATTCTCCTCAAATCTAAATAAATTTCTTTCAAGGATTTTTGAAAGATTTTTGGGGATTTATTGCCTTATCCATCCTCATGGATTTGGCAAGTGATCTCTAATTCTCATCTTGGTCAAATTACACAATCATTTTATTTATTTCCTCAAATAAAATATGCAATTACATTCACACCATACTTATCCCTTGGGGTCCACCCCCTTAGGATTTAAGTTCAAATGTCTAACTTTAAAAATTCAACACACAAATTGGGGATGTTACATATTCCCCCTCTGAAAATAAACACCGTCCTCGGTGTTGTTATTCAACTACCAGAGTTCATTTAAACAAAAATGGATAATTCTCCATTATTTCAGCTTCCCTTTCCCAGGTGGCTTCCTCAGCAGTAAAGTGCTTCCACTGCACTTTTACTCTGGCCACTGTTGTGTTCCTCAATTCAATTTCTTCCCGCTCCAATATTTGAAGTGGTTCTGGTAGAAACTCCCCTTCTGGTTCCACCTGTACAACATTCCAATCAACTATGTGAGAAGCATCATGCACATATCTATTTAATAAGGAAACATGAAATACATTATGCACTTTAACATGGGGTGGTAAGGCAAGCTTGTAAGCCACTGGTCCCACCCTTTCTAACACCTCATAAGGCCCACAATATCTAGGTGCAAGTTTTGCACAACTTCTAGCATAAAGTGTGCTCTTTTTGGGTTTGATGCGCAAATACACATGATCCCCCACTTTAAATTCTCGGTGCACCCTTTTCTTATCAGCATAGTTATTCTGTCTATCTTGTGCTGTCTTTATATTTTTCTGTATTTGTTTAACAATTCTTTCCATTTCTTGTAGTGCATCTGGTCCCAACACCAGTTTATCCTCTGGTTGACTCCAGCTCAAGGGAGTACGACATTTCCTCCCATAAAGTGCCTCAAAGGGACTCATCTTAATAGAGGATTGGTAGCTATTATTATAGGAAAACTCAGCTAAATGCAGGTACTCTTCCCATTTCGATGGCCTATCCATCACATACATTCTCAGCATATCCTCTAAAATTTGATTTGTCCTTTCTGTTTGCCCATCAGTTTGGGGGTGATAGGCAGTACTAAAATTCAGCTTAGTACCCATTCCTGCAAACAATCCCTTCCAAAATGCTGCTGTAAAATTAGTATCTCGATCTGAAACAATCACCTTAGGAACTCCATGAAGCCTTACTATCTATTTTAGGAAAACATTTGCTACTTGAGCTGTTCCAAAGGTAGACTTTACTGGTATAAAGTGAGAAGCTTTGGTGAGAGTGTCTACTACCACCATTACAGAATCATGTTGATACTTAGTCTTGGGTAATCCTGTTATAAAATCCATGGAACCGTGTCCCATTTCCATCTCCCGCAATCTTCAAGGGGATTTAATAGCCCCCGTCAAGTTGATGCTAACTTCGACTAGTTGACACTCCATACATTTACTTAGATATCGCCACATCTCTCTTCATTCCTAGCGAGAAACCTCCTTTTTCAAGGTCGTTAACATCTTCTGGTATCCTAGATGTCCCGTATAGTGGTCAAGTAAGTGATATTCATCTAGAATTTCTCTTTTCAATGACTCTATGTTTGGAATATACAGCCTGTTTTTGAAATAGAGCAGTCCTTGTGAGTTTTTAATGTAATATGTTTTATTCTTGGTCTGCAATTTCACCAAGAGTGCTTCATAGTTGGGATCTTGAGGTGCTGCTTTTCCCACCAATTCCTCTATCTCCATCCGGGCACTACTCCCAGTGCTGTTTAACTGTTGACAAGCATTTCTACTTAAGGCATCAGCAAATTTATTTTCTTTTCCCTTGATATGTTTTATGTCCATATCAAATTCACTGAGAAAAGACAGCCATCTGGCTTGTCTTGCATTCAGGCCAGTTTGGGAAAAGAAATATTTAAGGCTAATATGATCAATCATCAATGTGAACTTCTTCCCCAATAGATAGTGCCTCCACGTTTTTAACGCATGAATAACAGCTGCAAATTCCAAATCATATGCACTATAATTCTGTTCATGAGTTTTCAATTTCCTAGACTCATAGGCAATAACTGAATTTTCTTGCAATAAGACTCCTCCTAGCCCCTCTCTACAAGCATCTGTACATACCACAAATTCTTTATCAGGATCAGCAATTTTTAATATAGGAGCTGAAATAAGTTTCTGTTTCAACTATTCGAAACTGTTTTGACATTTCTCAGTCCACACGAACTTAACACCCTTTCTTTGTAATGAGGTGATGGGATTTGCTATCGCAGAAAATCTTTCCACAAATCTGTGATAATAGCCTGCAATTCCCATAAATGATCTTACTGTTGAGACATCAGTGGGGACTGGCCATTCTTTAATGGCTTTTATCTTTTCAGGGTCAACTGCCAACCCTTTTTCAGAAATTATATGACCTAAATATTGAATTTTATCTTTATAAAATTCACATTTACTAAACTTGGCATATAGCTGATTTTCTTTCAAGGTTTGCAACATTATTCTCAGGTGTTCCTTATGTTCCTCCTCATTTTTGGAGTAAACTAAGATATCATCTATGAACACAAGAAAAAATTTGTCCAAATACTTATTCAACACACTGTTCATCAGACACATAAATGTGGCAGGGGCATTTGTCAAACCAAAAGGTAGGACTACAAATTTGTAATGCCCATACCGGGTTCTAAATGCTGTTTTGCTGATGTCTTTTTCTTTAATTCTGATCTGGTGATACCCAGTCCTTAAGTCTATCTTGGAGAAGACTGAAGCTCCTCTCACTTGATCAAAAAGATCATCAATTCTAGGCAGTGGATATCTATTCTTAATGGTCAACTTATTCAGTTGACGATAATCAATACACATCCTAAAAGTTCCATCCTTCTTTTAACAAATAAAACAGGGGCTCCCCATGGAGACACACTTGGTCTAATGTAACCTTTATCCAATAATTCTTGCAGTTGCATCTTCATCTCTATCAGTTCTGGCGGACTCATCCGATAGGGGGCTGGGGAAACAGGTGTGGCTCCCAGCACTAGATCTATAGAAAAATCAATCTCTCTTTTGGGGGGGAGATGAGGGATTTCCTTGGGAAAGACTTCCTTAAATTCTGTGATGACTGGTATAGCATCCAGTAACTCTTCCTCAGTTTTCTGTTCTATTTCTTCTACATGCACTGCATAGACTTGGTATCCTTTTCTAGCTGTTCTTTTCAATTGTAAGGCTGATATTTGTCTTACTGAAATGGACTTTGGTTTCCCTTTTAGTGTGAAAGGTTTCCCTTCCTCATCCACACAATGCAAGGTTTTATCCCAGCAGTTCATCAGAGCTTTTTTCTTTTCTAGCCAATCCATTCCTATTAGCAAGTCATAGGATCCTAATGGCAATATGTTCAAATTTACTTCTGTTGTAAAGCCAGTTAATTGTAGTGCTGTTTTGGGCAATTTATGTGTAACTTTTCTCTTAGTTCCGTATACAAATTGCATCTAACCTATGATCATGGGAAATTTTTCAGTTAATTTTACATTTTTCTACAATTCCAGGACTAATATAACTCAAAGAAGCACCTGGATCAATCAAAAAAGTAACAGGTATGTCAGAAATCTTACCATCCATTTCCACCATGGTTGCTTGATGTTCTGCCTGTCGATTTTCCAGAGCTGCACTGATGGTTGGTATGTTTCTGGCTATGTCATTGACGGTGGTTGCCTCTCGTTCTCTGCTGATCATGTGGATATTTCGATGGGGGAAGTCTCTCATCATATGGGGTTCTCCACATCCCCAACATTTCAGCGGTTCCTTCATTCTGACTGTCCCTTCCTTTCTATTGTTCCCTTCTACTGGTTTTGAAGCCACTTGAGATTGAGCAGTCTGACTTTCTTTTGGTTTGCTGAACTTTTTCCTCTGATGATCTCTACCAAAATTCCTTAAATATGCTGGTTTTGGTCTCTTTCCTTTGAACTCAACCTTGTTCTTCCAGCTCTTCCCTTGTTCAACTTTCCCTTTAAACTGCTGATAGCATAGTCTTGCTTTTCTAACAGCTTCATCCATGGTATTTGGGTTGTCAAACTCTATTTTCTCCTTGTACACAGTAGGCAAACAATTTAAAAATCTTTGCACTTTAGCCTTTTCCTCCCTAATGTAAGGGACATACCTCAGTAGATTAGTAAACTTAGTGACAAACTCATCAATAGTGAGCTGCCCTAGCCTCAGTTCATGGAATTCCTTTGCTTTATCATCATAATAACGTTCATTCAAATAACGACTTTTAAACTTAGTCTGAAAATCTTTCCCAAGTAACTGCTTTTTCATCAATGGCAGAGCACCATTTTGTCTCTTCCCACCAAACGTAGTAAGCCTTGTAGTCGGTAATAATGCTCTAATCTAGCCTTCTGCATTGCTCTCTATATTCATGTATTCTGAAATACTTGATCATGTTCAGCAACCAAGCTTCAGCATCCTCCTCCTTTTCCCCATCATAGGAGGGAGGTTTGATCTTTCGAAATTCTCCTTGCAACTCTCTCCTCTGTTTATGTTGTTGTCTAGCAGCATCATCATCATCAGATTCATCCATCTTCCTCTTTCCGGAACCTTCGCCTTCCTGGCTGTTCCGTGAAGTTAGTTCTCTGATGAGTTTTTCCTGCTCCTTACTGGTTGATGACAACAAGTCATTCTGGCTTCTCAGTTCAGCCAACTCTCGTTGCATCCGATGCAACATAGCCAGTACCGGGGCATTGGGATCTGGAGTAGAAAACTCATTACGCAAATCCACATAAATCCCTTCATCTTCAGCCATTTCAACTGTACACACTTACAGCACATATTAGCAGAAATTTATAAAACTTAAAAAAAACAACATATGCAATAAGTAGTGAGCACAAAATTGACAGCCCAATTTTTGTAACCGGGCTCCGATACCATTTGTAACACCTCTCATTCAAGGAAATTTTTTTTTTTTTTTTTTTCATGTACCATTGATTTCCTCTATTATTTATAGAGTCATCTGAGTACTAGGTCAGAAGTTGAATATTAATTGTTCTTCCCTATACTCCACTACTCCTCTAAGACTATTCACATTCCTCTACATCTCATATATATATGACATAGGATATTTGTATGTCCCATATAATAGATATATATATTTTTGCTCTATATATATATATATATATATAACACATCCATATGTATCTTCTGATCATATACTATACATATATATATTTTAACTCTAAATATATATATAACCCATCTATATATATCTCCCGACCATATATATATATATATACCACATGTGTATCTTTTCGTTTCCCACCTATACTAATTGTATATCACATATATGAAAATCATTCTTCCTATAGATATATATATATAGGACATATATATATGTATGTCAATTTATGAAGTTTGTTTAAAAATTGCATCGGGCTCTATGGGGTAAAACCCGACATATATATATAAATATATATATAACACCGCCACGCATTTATTTATACCACTGAATGTACTTATGGAAGGGCGCACCCATTTCCACGTGGTATGTAATATATAGTTGTATCCCTGCAACGATGCCCCTCCACGGCATGAAAATGGACGCCTTACCAATCGATTTGTAACCAAAAGTATTTAAAAGTGCGTCCATCCTAAGTCTTGATTTCGTTTATCAGACATTTGATCCACGGCATATCTGGCAGAATGACATTGCCGTGCTGTTGGACAGGCAACTACGTTACAGCGTTTGAAATTATGAAACGTGTCACACCTTTACTCAAACCCTGTCATGATTTTGATTGCGTATAACATTGCAGGATTTGTCTCGGCCCCGTACCCCATTTCCAGCAAATGTTGTACGCAGCCCTAACGCCGACGGTATGCATTGACAGAGTTCCCAATCTCAGTACTGTGGAGTTGCTGTATGGCCGCCTCACCCAAGTTCAGTACAGCCGGGTGTGACGGCTACGTATTTCTAATATTTTACTGGTTTCTTTTTCAGGTGAAACGTCTCAGTCATGGATGGAGAGGGCGGCGTTCCGTGGCACTGGTCCACCGAAAACTTGACGGATGGCAATTCAGGTAGGGTTCCCAACCATCATCGGGATTCACTGAGAATTTGTACCCGTGAAATTAGGGTTCGAGTATCCTTTTAGCAGGAGACCCTTCGGATAATCTTCATCGACAGACCTTCGTTAAATTTTTTTGTTTCTGTTCCTGTCTTCTTTGTTCGTGACAAATTCTCTAGAGCATGCATGGCATAACCCGAGGGTTTGCCTTTCGTTCGGGTCTCTGTGACAGAGTCACCCGAACCTCTGGCGTATGAATCTCTGTTTGCCTTCGCCGCTTTATTATAACCCTAGCCATTATTTTTTTCTGCGAGAGTTCGGGTTTTTTTGTTTTTTCTCTTGTTATTGTGGTGTTCAGCCGTCTACCTCTTCTATATGGTTTGACTCTCGGCGAACGCGGGGTCTCTTACTCCCCATTGTAACGGTTGCCACAGAACCGGTCTACCCTCGCCAGAGAGAGAGAGAGTCCTCATTTTTCCCTGTTTGTTCATCGGTTAGCCCTAGATTTCCTTCTGTATGTGATAACTAATTATGATTAAGTTTATTGGTTACATGTTTATATATTTCTGTTTGCCGATCAACTCTTCCAAGTTCGATCAAGATTATCGTAGTTTCCGGGTTTTTTTGGTTTATGATTGGACTGGTTCGGTTGTCAGACCTCAAGGCGATTAGGATGCATCAGTTCCTAATTTCGCCGATAGGTATCATCGTTTGGGTAATGAAAATCCGTCTTCAGCGCGTAAGTTCTGTCACGCGGCTGGAGAAATTGAACCCAACGCTTCTGACGTGTAACCATCAGATGGGTAGATTGCAGGAACTCACCTACAGCACCGATCATATCGTGGATCCTTGCTGGGGTGTGTGTCGCTTCCTATTTTGATTTATCATTCCTTAGGTGACACCACGGTCGCGGCCTCGTTCGCTATGGGTGACAGAGAATTATGGTGGTTTGAGCGACTGTATGGTTTTCATGAGAGTTTTTACTGTGATAGGCATGTATTGAAATTTGACTTGACTTGTTCACTGACTTTTATTACTACTCTATTTTGGATTCATTGATCCACGGATGTATAATTCTGGCGCCCGGCACGGGAATTGATCCCGGTTATTTTCTTTACGCAATTTGATATGTAGGCACGGTAAACCTTATGAGACCGAATAGTGATTTAACTATCGGCGTCTACGCTGCACTCGTACGCCTTCTGTTAGCGTTCAATTGGTTATTGATTGACAGTTCGGTGGAAGGTTAACAATACAGCTTCCAAGCGCCATGAGTTTACCAGTCCGTGTCATTTTTAGAGTTTCGTTTGCCATAACATTCAGGCACTTAATTTGTTTGTTTAACGCCACCCGGTTAATTAAATTTCCCATGCATCTCTGTTTTGATATGGATCATAGATTCTACATTCTGTTTTAATGGTTTCGTTGGGGTTTAATTCATTGGTTCTCTTCGCACATACAGTCCGTATATGTAACAATCCTTCAACTTAAAACGATCTATGTCGGCCTTTATTTGTTTGTTTCACATAACCAGATTTCCCTTTTCGATTCGTGTTTAGTTTATTTGGCTCCTACGAATCCATGTACATGTACATATGTTTGTATCGTTCCCTTTGTCATCAAGGGTTTTCTTTTATGTTTTACATATATATTCATGAAGGTTATCACTATTTTACGTGCAAGGAATATATGGTTAATCATTCTTTCGGCTTATCCATTATATGTAATTTGGTTAGATGCATACATCTGAATTCAATAGTCCCTTTGCAACGAATTGGTGAAGTATAGATGAAATCTATAGATCTATTAATTCTTACATGGTTGTAGGGTAATTACACCTGAAGCTTGGATTATAGCTATTTCAGGGTTGAAAAGTAGAAATTTAATTAATATGTACCTATAGGGAGAAATAGGAGTTCATCTACTTTTACAACATTTCTTTTTCATATATATATATATATATATATAAGTAGATAATAATTCTTGAATAGAGATTATTATCCATGTTCCAAATCTTTGGCTATGATTAATGATTCCAGGACTAATGATAAATTTAGAATGAAATTTATTTACTGATAACCATTTCCAAAGATCCTTAGAGAGTAGAATTAATATCTCTTTAGCACAAGTTATATTGTCATATTCAATTGTTACTAATTTTTCTCCTTTTAAAGTGGAAACTCGTAACTATCCTTCCATAATGTTTCTTGGATATGCACCCGACATGAAATATCACTATTGCATATATAGGAAGAAATTCTACAAAACAATTAATCATCTGTAGAGGTTAAGTGACTCCAGATTTAATCCAATCCTTGGTTTAGAGATTCTGAAGTTTCTACTTCAGTGAATTTCTGGTCTACACTAAACAGATCTGGAAGGTGAATACCTAAGGATAGGTTCTGTAAATGTAGTACCAAAATTTTGCAATTGTCATAACTAAAAATTTATATGTAGCCAATTCATACTGTAATAAGACATAGCAACAAGAATTTCAGAACATACCACACAATCTGCAAAATGACCAACCTCCCAACCTTAGAATCCTCTTTATCTCCCAGGATTCACCCCCGAGCAGAGACCACCTCCTAGCACAGATCAACCTCTGATCTGCTTAGGAGCAGCATATTTAAGCTCATAATTTCCCCAAAGCATGTTTCTAATTCTGCGTCCAGAATAGCAGGATGATTTCTTTCCTGTTTAGCCTAGGCTTCCCATTTTGGGATTCTTTAAAGCTGCTTTAAGCTTTTCCTCAGCTTTTCCAGCTTTTTCTCACCTCTTCCCAACTACTCCTCTTCATTGGCGAAAATTTAGATTCCTCCTCAAATCTAAATAAATTTCTTTCAAGGATTTTTGAAAGATTCTTGGGGATTTATTGCCTTATCCATCCTCATGGATTTGGCAAGTGATCTCAAATTCTCTTTTTGGTAAAAACGCACAATCATTTTATTTATTTCCTCAAATAAAATATGCAATTACATTCACACTATATTCATCCCTTGGGGTCCACCCCCTTAGGATTAAAATTCAAAGGTCTAACTTTTTAAAAATTCAACACACAAATTGGGGGTATTACAACCAAGCTCTATTTTCAATAGGATTGATAGTCGAGAATCTTTGGCATCAGAGATTCAATCATCTTAACCTATAAGATCTCATGCTACTTCAAAGGAAAGGTATGGTTGATGGACTCCCTTATTTTCATAATGTTCATTTAGATTGTGATGGATGTAATGTTCATTTAGATTGTGATAGATGTACATTAGGGAAAATGCATAGAGAAGGGTTTCCTTTGAATGCTGATAAGAAGAAAGGGGACTTTCTGGAGCTTGTGCATACAGATGTATGTGAACCTATGCAGACTAGTTTGCTAGGTGGTTCATATTATTTTTTACTCTTTACTAATGATTGCACTAGATTCTCTTGGACATATTTTTAAAGCAAGAAAAGCCGGGCATTTCAATTATTTAAATAATTTAAGAGTATGGTGGAGAAGTAGAAAGGGAAATTCATAAATATTTTTCACTCAGATCAAGGGGGAGAATACAAGTTGGGAGAGTTCATGAAATTTTGCAGAGATCATGGGATTATTCAATAGTTGACAGTTCCTCACACTCCGCGGAAAAGTGGAGTTGCAGAACGAAAGAATATAACCTTGGTTGAGTGCGCATGATGTATGCTTCAAGGTAAGGGTCTATCAAATGGTTTTTGTGTTGAAACAATCAACGCTGCTATGTATTTAAAAAATAGGAGTCCTACTAAATTTTTTAATTTTAAAACTCATTTTGAAGCACTTGATGGATATAATCCAACAGTGAATCATTCAAGAGTTTTTGGGTCAAAAGCCTTTGCCCATATACCCAAGGAAGATAGAAAGAAGTTAGATCCTAAGGCCATGAAATGCATCTTTGTATGATATTGCACTGAGTTTAAAGCTTCTAAGTTTTTTAATCCTTTGATTCATAAATTCTTTTCAAGTTGAGATGTCATATTTCATGAGCAGGTTGAGGAAGGAAAGGAAAACAATCTTAATGAATGCCACATTCCATTGTCGATGGAATAAGGCAGTGAATAAAATCAACAACAACAATAAGAACGTCAACAGAAAGAAGAAGAAGCAGGTGATGTAGACAGTAAGCTAAGCCCATAAAGGTTTGAAGTAGATAGATTTGAGGTGAGTCCATTACCGAGAAGATCAGGTAGGCGGACTCAACTAGCATCCAGATTGGAAGACTATGCCTTAATTTCAAACATTTTAAATGTTGTAGAGCCCACAAATTATAAAGAAGCTAGTCATTTGCATGAGTGGAGGGCTGCAATGAAAGAATAAATTGAATCTATTCTCAAAAACCATATTTGGGAACTAGTTGAACTGCCTGAAGGAAAAATACCCATAGGTTGCAAATGGCTTTACAAACCTAAATTTAATGCAGATGGGAGTATAGATAAGTTTAAAGCTACACTGGTAGAAAAGGGTTGTTCACAGAAAGAGGGAATTCACTTTGAAGAAACCTTTGCTCTTGTAGCCAAACTCAATACTATTAGAATGTTAATTTCTTCAGATACAAAATATCAGTGGAAGCTACACCAGTTAGATGTTAAGTCTGCATTCCTAAAGGGTGATTTAAAGGGAGCAATTTATTTAGTCCATACTGAAGGGTTTGTTAAGCAAGGGCGAGAACATTTAGTGTGTAGATTGAAAAAGGCACTATATGGTTTAAAATAGGCACCCAGGTCTTGGTACGATAAGATTGATTCATTTTTCTTACAACACGGTTTTCATAGGAGTATGAATGATTCAAATATGTATACCATGTATGATGAATAGAGGTATATTATTTTGATTTCTTTGTATGTGGATGACATGATTATAACATGTAATTCACATGAATTAATCAAAGAAATCAAATTGTATATGTCATAGGTTTTTGAAATGAAAGACCTCAGAAGTTTACATTATTGTTTGGGTCTGGAAGTATGGAGAGATGCTAAACATACTTTCCTTACTCAAGGAAATTATGTCAGAGGTCTGCTCAAGAATTTCAGGATGGAGCAGTGTAAAACAACATCAACACCTTTGCAGCAGAATATGAAGTTGTGCAGTGATGATGGCTCTAAGGAGGTGGATGCCACTTTGTATAGGCAACTAGTTGGTAGTCTAATATACCTAACTACAACTAGACAAGACTTAGCATACTTTGTTAGTGTGTTGATCCAGTTCATGTCTAAACCTCTTGAAACTCATTGGGTGGAAGCAAAAAGTGTGTTGAGGTATCTTCATGGTACTAGTAATTATGGTATTTTATACACTAATACATTTGGTGTGATTTTAGTGGGTTTTTCGGACTCTGATTGGGCAGGTAACCTGGATAGTCGACGATCCATCATAGGTTAAGAATTTAGTGTTGGATCTGGGGTCATAGAATGGAGAAATAAAAAGCAGAGCACTATGTCTCTATCTTCAGCTGAAGCTGAGTACCAAGCATTATGTGCAACAACACGTGAAACTATCTAGTTGAGAAGGCTTCTCCATGATACAGGAGAAGAGCAGAAAGAGGAAAATATCATCAGTTGTGATAACAAGAGTTCCGTTAAGCTAGCAAACAATCCATTGTTTCATAAAAACATGAAACACATCGACACTCAGTTTTACTTTGTTCGAGAAAAATTCTAGTCAAAAGAATTTTTTGT
Source organism: Pinus albicaulis (assembly GCA_034641835.2). Lineage (NCBI taxonomy): Eukaryota > Viridiplantae > Streptophyta > Pinopsida > Pinales > Pinaceae > Pinus > Pinus albicaulis. The sequence goes on from CM076572.1 coordinate 113,180,840, forward strand.
TGAGTATTGTAAAACATGTGATAATATGGCTAATATTATTACTAAGCCTCTTTGGAAAGTGAAGTTTGAATTGTTCAAAGGTATGTTAGGACTACGGGATAACCATTTCTCCATTAAGGGGGAGAGTTCAAAATAATTAGTATTGTATTGTATTGAGAAATGGTTACAGTTTTGTAACATAACTCCTTAAGTTAGAATTATTTCCTAGGTCATAGGAGTTTGTTCCCAACTCCCTATTATTTTGTGATGTATTTATTGTTGTATCATTCATGTAGAGAATGTAGAGTGTATGCCCCAGTTTGTGCAGTTTCCAGGTGCAGTACTCACATGTGAGCTACTTTATTATTCAATACATTTCTTTTCTTTCCCATTTTTTATCAAATAGTTAACCAATATAATGTTTTCTGCATCTTCTGTTTCTATCTTGTGATTTTATGTCATTAGGGAAATTCAGTTGATGTGATCAGTTAAAAGAGATCAAATTTTTGGACTCATTGTTCTTCACTTTAAATAGTGATCAAATTTTTTAAGAAGCATAAATATATTTGACAATATGAACTATCAGATATTTTAATAGATCAGAATATTCTTGAAGAAGAATTGTATTTAGTGGATTTTTTTAAATTTAATAGTAGTCAGATTTTTATGGAGATATTATTGTTTTTTGATAAAGGGTGCTTTACAAGTTTTATATATATTTTTCTAAATTTCATAATTTTAATGGAGGTATATTCTTAGATATTTATATAAAGTAAGATGTGAGTATATTATACATAATTTTTTTAATTTAATAATTATATATAAAAATTTTATATTAATATCCATATTAATTTTGAAACATAAAGAGATTGCTAGATGCTTTCCAAGATCAAAATATTCTTCATAAAGAACAATATCATCAAAAGTAAGAAAATTTGATGATTTTACCCATGAAAATATGATCACTGTGATCCAATTATTTTTTATATGATTATAACTTATCGATAACTACATAAAAATGGAAAAAAAATAAACACTTGTACTTAATTTTAATATTATAATTAGTAGAATAATTAAAATTTTACTTTTCAATCGGTGAATCGGTAAAAAAAATAACCTGAATCTCGGCTTTCAAAGGATACCAAACTTAATTCTCTATCCTAGATGGTCAAACAAAACAAATGGGAGCCTATGTCAACAGTCGAAGTTGTCTAGGAGAATTTATTACTATGATCCAATGATGAGCCAACCCGTATCGTTTCCACCCAACGTGTCGACAGCATTGAATGGTGTGACCATATGTGGAACATTTGCATGCAAACTGTTATTTGGCTAGCTCAACAAGAAACTTGGGAGAAAGAAAGTGTTAGACACTGATGACCATGATAATTAGTACCATAGCCAGCATGGTGTTCAATATTTTGGTGTTCGTAGTTGAGGACAAAGTTTACAATTTTAATTTATGGATTAGTAAAAATGCATATCTCATTGTTGGTTTAAGGATTTTGTCTTAATACATAAAATTATGGTCATCGCTTGTGCTTATATTATTATTTGGTATTTTATTTTTTTGGTAGGGTAAAGGTGAACCAATCTTGGAAGTTTGTATATATATTGAGATCTACGATCTTTATATAAAGTCATTTTTTAGAATTCGTGAACTTAACTGATGACAAGTAAAGCATGGAGATCCAAACTTAGTATGTCAACGTTAAAAATGAAGATGCTAATGTATAAAATCCAACAATGGGATTCAAATGGATCTTGTAATGTACTAAAACAAAATATTTAATCTTTATACAATTTGCGGAAACAAAACACGATTGCACAATCACATAACAAGTGAGAGAAAGAGACAATCAATCACACAACACAACATGTATCTGGGGAAAGCACAATGCCTAAAACCCCACTATTTGTATATTTTATGAAGTCAAGATGATGAAATGGTACAATGTTTTCTCTCACCGAGAAACTTTGACACTTTGTCAACAGTCTCACTCTGATCTAGGAAAAATCAGTCAAATGCTTAACGAATTCTTATCCTTTGCTCAGTCTGCCTTGCTAACACATTATTGGAGGAATTTTCAGCTCATTAAACAACAAATTCCTTGGAATTTATTGCGCAATGCATCATAGGTTTCCACATGACTCTATAACTAACTTGTACAATTTTATAAGTATACAATTGATAGTTAGCATCCCTTTAACCTTACTCTCAACTAAGTCTTCCTTAGAATTTACATGCAAAAACTATTTATACTGAATTATCAGTTAAATTATTGACCACTACTTGTGAATTAAATCATATTTAATTCACTAGACCTCTCACTAGCTCATCTCTCAGTTAGAACTAGTTAAACTGATTTTAACTCAATTAATTGAGTTAACTAATTACAGCTCATGAATAACTATAATTGGACCCCCTTAAATCATGAAAAAACCTAAATGCCTCCTCTCTGACCCTCAACTCGAATTTCTAAGCTAACTTAGTCATTCTGACTTTGTTAATTAATACAAGCTATCATGACATGAAATTACAATTTCTCTTCTAATTTAATTAAGGGAAAATTAAATCAGAAGCCCCCTTTGTGTGTCATTTCTTGGTGCCATTTCAACACTCCCTCTCAACAAGAAGGAGATTATCTGCTACCCTGATCTTATCTCTGTGGAATTCAAATTTGTTTCTTGCCAACGCCTTCGTCAATATGTTTGCATCATGCTCCTTTGTGGGAATGTACTTTAATGACATAATCCACCTCTGAACACAATCTCTAAAATAGTGAGACCAAATATCAATATGCTTGGACCTGTCATGAAATACTGGATTAATTGAGAGTTTGATGCAACTTTGGTTATCATAATGTATCACCGCCAGATCCATCTGTTGACCAAACAAACCAACAAGTATCTTCGTCATCTAGATGGCCTCGCATTCCGCCTGACTAACCGCCATGTACTTTACCTCTCTTGAATTGAATGCAACTGATCTTTGTTTCCTATAGTACCAAGAAATTGTTGTTGATCCGATGCTGAAGATGCCTCCTGATGTGCTATACCTGTCAAATGGAATCCCTGCCAAATGTGTATCGATGAAGCCTTGAAGCTTCACTCCCTCTTTTTGTCTATACCATAATCCATATTCTATAGTTCCTATGAGATATCTCAACGCCTACTTCCCCTCCTTCAAAAAGAGCCTAGTAGGCTTAACCATAGCTTGGCTCAACTAGTTAACTACGTAGCATATGTTGAGTCATGTGTTCACCAAATACATGAGTGAACACATGCGCTGCCTTTAAACAGTAGCATCCACTACTTCACCCTAAGTAGCATCCTCCTTCTTCCAATTTCCTGCTAGAGGAGTCTCCATCGGTTTGTTGCGATCCATGTGGAACTTCCTCATAATCTCCTTGGCATACTTTCCCTGAGATACAAATAACTCCCCATCTATTTTCTATATTTCTAGTCCAAGGAAATAATGAAAGAGCCCCATGTCCTTCATATAAAATTCTCTGGCAAGATCCTCTTTGAAATAATTTATGAGTTTCTCATCACTTGTCAATATTAGATCATCGAAATGAATTACAATAATAAAAATCTTACCATCGACCAAAATATGATATAGGTTCGCATTCGCTTCACTCTTTATGAATCCCAACCCGGTGAAATAGTTGTTGATCTTGGTGTACCAAGAATGAGGTGCTTTCTTCAACCTATACAATGTTCTCTTGAGTATGCACACATGTGACTCCTTGTCTAAGGTCTCAAAACCTTCTGGCTGCTCAATGCACACTTATTCCTCAATAACTCCATTGATAAGGGTCGTCTTTACATCCATATGATGTATCTTCCATCCTGTCTGCGTTGAGAGTGAAAGGATGGATCTAATAGATGAATACCTTGTGATTGGTGCAAAGGTCTCATCATAGTCAATCCCCTCCACTTGAGAGAACCATCTGGCCACAAATTTATCCTTTTGTTTCTCCATACTCCCATATGCTTCCTTCTTCACCTTGTAGACCCACTTGAGTCCTACAACTGATTTCCCTACTAGTCTTAGGACAACTTCCCTACACTTTTTCTGATAACGGAGTCATACTCCTCAACCATGTCATAAACCCACATTATTTATTGCACTGCTTCGTCAAAAGAGGATGGTTCTATCTCAATACCTTCGCTCATAAGAGTCATATATCTAGTGTACCACTCAGGGGACCTTCTCTGCCTGCGCTCTCATGTGGGTGCTCCCAAATTATCTCTTGCATCTAGCAATAATCTGTCAACCTCTCTAGTGGGCTTCCTTCCATATCTGGTAGATGGCTCTGCATGAGTGGTTTCTACCACTCTTTTTTCCTCTGCTTGTGGTTGCTTCACATCCTGAGGTTCATCCTTTGGAAGCAAGAGTTCCTCAACTGCATGCAACTCGAGCTCCCTCTCAAGGGACAATCACATGGATTTTTCTTCATTGAATTTCACATCTCTTCTGACCATTGTAATATTGTGTTTTGGAAAGTACACCCGATAGTTGTGAGGTGTATCAGTGTACCCCTTAAATATCCCCAAATTTTTTGTTGACTCTAGCTTCTTCCTGGCATCTTTGGTTACATGGAAATAAACAGATGAACCAAAATCTTTAAAATATAACACATCTGGTCTCTTATCTAAAAATGCCTCCTCTGGTGTACTCTTCCCAAGTATCAGATGAGGACTTATGTTATGCACAAATACTATTTTATTGCATGCTTTTGCCCACAGCTCCAACGGTAGGCCCTGATCATGCAACATAGGTCGTGTTTCTCCAATAATAGTTTTGTTCTTCCTTTTTGCAACCCCATTCTACTAGGTTATGAGGTGCGATCAATTCTTTTTGAATTCCTTCTGAGGCATAGAAATTCTTGAATGGGTTAGAGATGTATTCTCCACCATTGTCACTCCTCAAAGCCTTCATCTTTTTCCCTGTATCTTTCTCGACAAGTCCCTTGAACTCACAAAACTTGGAGAATGTCTAATCTTTCTTCTGCATGAAGAAAATTCAACACTGCCTTGAAAATCATCAACAAAAATGACATAATAGATGTTCTTTTCTATACCATCTATCAATAATGGTCTGCACATGTCTAAGTGAACTCTCTCAAGTACTACCTTGACTCGACTTTCCTTATCATGAAAGGTGGCTTTGGTATACTTCCCTAATGTACACCCTTTTCATGTATCTCTCTGTGCAAGTGCACCCCTTGGAAGTTATGTATAATATGTTGCATGATATTCAAAGGCACATAGGTCACCGATGTCTGGGACCTCCACCTTCTCTACTTTAGTTCTCAATGTTGTGTATTTTTCTACGTCCAATTTTTAAATATTCTTTACTCGAACCTCAATATTTTTTACATGTCCCATGGATTTGTGATGAAGGAACATCTTTCCTTCACTAAAGATCACATCATAGCCAGATCTTCCAACATAGCAACATAAACCAAATTCAACTTTAAACCAGGAACATACATGACATATTTTAATGTGAGTGTATTACTTGAATCCCTTTGTAGGGTAACTGTACCTACACTGGTAACACTATACCTCCCGTCGTCACCCATATCTATGTGCATTTGGTAATCCTTCTCCTCCAAGCTACTGAAGAATTATTTAATTTCGGTCATATGGAATGAAGCTCCACTATCCAATTACCACATAGGACCCATCACCGATGACACCATGCATGCGATAAGAGTTCAATACAACTCGAATTGTGAAGCCAATGCTTCACCTACTACTCCTCATTAGACCTTCTTGTTGGTATTATTTTGTGGATAATTTGTGGCATAGTGTCCATGCTCATGACATTTGAAATTTTTTACCTTTGACAAGTCTCACTTCTTTCTTGCCTTGTCGGATTCATATTTCAAATGTGAAGCCTTACCTTTTCCTTTCTTCACCTTTCCAGCCAAGGCACAATTCTTCTCGTCATCAGTCTACGATGATGATCCATCTCTAGTGTTTCGTTGAATTTATTCTTGTGCCAGATCAGACCATAGTCGCTCCCAATCTAGTAGCCTTTCCATCCAATACATATAGTTTTGGTAGCTATGCCATCTCTTGGGAAAGCCTAGAAGAGCTCAGCACACCAAATCATCTGAGGAAAAAATTATCCCAACATTTCCAAGCTCATCTTGAGACCTAGTGAACTTCATCAAATAATTTTGGATCGTGTTGTCCTTCTCTATTTTGATCTTCCTGAGCTTGTATTTCAGCGCCAACTTCCTGTGGTCACTATTATTCTAATATTTATCTATCAAGGCATTCCACATAGCATATGGATTCTTCTCCCCGTGTATACTTGAGACAATATGATCTCAAACTCGCTCTAACAAGATCCTTCTCGCCTTTGCTACATTATCATTCCATGCATCAAGAAGTTGAGCATATATTGCTGCAGGCTGATGGATATCAGTATCTATGAAAGCCTTCAGTTTGTTTTCCTCGAGCATTGCCTCGATCCCATCTTTGCATTCCATGTAATTCGAATTTCTTTCGAATGCATATCCGAGTCTCAAGCCATTGGAATACATCTTGATATGATGTTGGATCCTAAAGAATAAATCTACAAATTCGAATCTGATCAAAACAAACTTTTTTCTTCTCTTCTTATTGTGATTCTTGGTGCTCTAATACCATGTAGAAAATCTAACAAAGCGATTCAAACTGATCTTGTAATGTACTAAATCAAATTACTGAATCCTTCAAGAATTTGCAGAAACAAAACACGATCACACAATCACATAACAAGTAAGAGAAAGAGATAATCAATTACACAACACAAGATGTATCTGGAGAAAGCACACTTCCTCAAACCCCACTATTTTTATATTGTATAAAGTTAATACCACGAAACAATACAATGCGTTCTCTAACCAAGTAACACCTGCACTCTTTGAATTGTCTCACTTTGATCTAGGAAAAATCGGTCAAATAATTAACCAATTCTCAGCCTCAGTTAAGCATGCCTTTCTCATGCACTCTTGGAGGAATTGTCGCCCTATTAAATAGGAAATTCTATGGAATTGATTAGGCAATGCATCATAGGCTTCCACATAACTTTATAACTAACATGTACAATTTTCTAATTATATAATTGATAGTTATTATCCCTTTATCCTTAGTCTCAACTGGGCCTTCCTTAGAGCTGATATGAAACAACTATTTATAGCGAGTTATGAGTTAACTGATTGATCAATACTTGTGAATTAAATCAGATTTTATTCACTTGACCTCTCACTAGCTTATCTCTGAGTTAGAACTAGTTAAACTTTTTTTAACTCAATTAATTGAGTTAAATAACTAAAACTCACAAATAAATTTAACTCGATTAAATCATGGAACAACTCTACATACCTTACTTTTTACCCTCAGCTCAAATTCCTAAGATAACTCAGTCATTCTCACTTATTTAACTAATACAAGTTGTCATGACATGAAATTACAATTTCTCTTCCAATTGAACTAAGGGAAAATTAAATCAAAAGCCCTCTTTGTGTGTCATTTCTTGGTGCCATTTCAACAACTAAGGACTTAAAAGTACAAAGTCTATGATGGAAAGATTCAAGTAATAAAGCAGTGGTGTGCTC